>CM064548.1:33853299-34529452 GCA_032716605.1 Paralithodes platypus | reverse complement strand
ATACGTCTGGCAACCACCCGGCCGGCAGCGTGGCGCGTTGCTACCCTCTTGCTCTGAAGCCTAACTCACTCTCTCTCTCTGAACTCCCATTGTCTTATCTATCAACTTCTCTATTGATACTACATATTAAATGGAAGGTCTCGACATGGCTTAAAACAAAACCCACCACTGGTTAGCACATGACGAGACCTTTGCAGAGATACAAAGAACATAGTTATAAGTTGTCACACTCAATATACATTGCGGCTGACGGTAGCCAGATCACGGGCGGTACAGTCGAGTACCAAGGAGTACAATCAGGTTGCGTTGCAACGCACTGGGAGCGTCACACTATCAACAAAAAGAGCCTAAGTCGTTTGTGTCTCCATACATCAAACTAGGCTGCGAAATGCTTGTGTAATCATAAACGAGTATGCATTAAAAGAGTAATTGGGTTAATATACTTAATGTCTACTATGACTGATAAAGTCTAGCTAGAGTCAATGATACGAGATACTGGTGTGCATGGCATGCCGCATAGCCTAGTGCAAATCTCAAGTCTGTGCGTCAAATATTACGTTATAGGGAAGGGTAGCTCTCTTGAGAAACCTTAATACCAAAGTATTAAGCGTTCTCCTGGCGTACCTCAAAGACAAACAACGAGCTTAGAACAGTGCAGAATGGTATAGGCAAAAAGCCCTCATTCGTGCATGCTCTACTCTCAATGGCACACAGACTAGAATTTACTCAATCAACTCCAGTTCTCAGGTATGTCGTGCAGCTTTTAACTAAAGCCAGCACTCATAGGAAACAATACCTTATAATATCAGACTCCTAGTCTAGCATTATCTAATCCAGCAGAACACTAATAATTATAGGAAGCAGTACTGAACAATATGAATGCCAACCAATGCTTCGTGATCAACTTATCTTAACAACTAAACATACATGGGTTATATCAGACCTTAACGCACAATACAACTGGCCAGCATTAAGCTTATTTTGAAGAGTTAACCAGAGGGGGTATAATATTAATAAAAGGTGTTGAAAGATATGGAAAATGAGAGAGATAGGCAGAGGAAAAGGTTCTCAGGTGCAGTAATGGGGACAGGTATCCAAGGGATAAGAGGGATGCGTTCTAGAAACCAGATCTGAGGGTGAAATTGGCGAGGGAGCTGTATATATACTAGCACTAGCTCGAACCGCGTAGAAAAGCAGTAACAAGTCCTCTAACCAATGCTAAAGAAGCTAGCTAAACCTGACGTCATCAAGCATGGTAAAAAACTCCTCTAACCAATCCCCGAGAAGCCAGCCAGCTATGACGTCATCGAGTATAGCAAAACACTGCGCGCCTACCCCCACTCTGTTCTACTCTCTCTCTCTCTCTCTCTCTCTCAACTCCTATCATTACTACTTAATGATAAAACATATACTTTGCAATTAAATATATAAAGCCTTGACATGGGTGAAAACAAAGAGCCTTTCTGGACTGCCCATGACACGAGCTTTCATATGAAATAAAACACACAACCATACATCAACTGTAGCCACATCCACTGCCCTGGCGATCCTAGAGAGTCACTGTAGGACAAGCCATGCGGTTCTAACGGAGTGGTTAACGTCACACCCCCCAAGATTTTTCTCAGAGGCCCAAGGCTCACAAAAATCTGATTGTTAGAACCCATGCTATATCTCTACTTCCCATCACCCAGCGGCAGTAAAATATCTGGCACAGTTCTCAACAAAACATTTTACAAAATTATTACCCTCCCCAACACAATAGGTTAAATCATATGTAGTTATGCTCCTCAAGAGCGAGCTTCTCTAGCCCAGCATTCTGAGAGGAGTGCAACTCAGAATTACGGCTATAACATACTGAAAAAATTCAACTATCAAAGAAAGAGTTTTTTATTTGATTTTTATGTTTTTAATTTGTTTATTTCGGCTGCACTATAGGGGCAAGCCTAGTTTTGTCTTCTATACCAAACGCTCAACTCCTGCTTTACGACCCAATACGCTAGGCTACAACCGCGAGCCAACAAGCACCAAGCGCAAAATACTATTCAAACTAAAGCAGGAGGCTACCCGTGTGTCAATCTACCCAGGATCATATACCCTTGAAAGACAATCTGCAACCACGTTGTCACAACCGGCAATATGGCGTATGTCCAGGTTATATACCAATAACCTTAGTGACCACCTGGTCAGCCTCATATTCAGATTGTGAAACTGGTCCAAGAACTTGAGAGGGTGATGATCTGTGTAAACTACAACGACCGGACCATAGACCTCGAAATGCCCCAGTGCAAGTACAATTACCAGCAGCTCCTTCTCGACAACAGAGTAGTTCTTTTGGGCTGAATTGAACTTCTTCGAGTAGAAACTAACAGGATGTTCCAGCCCATCATCGTCCCTTTGCATAAGGACGGCACCAGCCCCCACACCACTAGCATCCGTTGCTAGTTGGAAAGGTAGGCTAAAGTCAGGGGCCCTGAGAATCGGGTAAGTGCACAACAGGTGTTTTACTACTCTAAATGCCTTCTCACACTCAGGTGCCCATTTGACTTTCTTATCCTTCCAACTATCCTCCACCTGAGCTTGACTGTCATGTTCTCCTTCTCCACCTTGACTGATAAACGTCATCACAGGCACAGTGAGAGGCTCAGGGGGGTGCCTCACATACTCCTTCATGAGATTAACGTGACATAACTGATTGCGCTTCCGTCTGTCTGGAGTGGCTACCAAGTAATCCAGGTCCGATAGCTTCTCCACCACCCTATAAGGACCAGTGTACTTCGCGGATAAGGGGTGACCTACAAGGGGCAGTAGAATCAACACCTCCTGACCCACGCGAAACTCCCTGAGTTTAACCTTGAGGTCGTACCTGTCCTTCATGAGGGCCTGAGAGCTAGTCGAATTACGGCCAGCCAACTCCAGACTGCGCAACATCCGTTCTCGACTGTCGAGGACACACTTGAGCATAGAACAAGGTTTTTCTGCGCCCTCCCATATTTCTTTAACCATATGGAGAGGCCCTCTGACACGGTGTCCAAAGACGAGCTCATTAGGGCTGAATCCCAAACTTTCCCCACGTACCTCCCGCGCAGCAAACAAAACATATGGCAGGCCAAGATCCCAACCCTTCCCACTCTCAAAGCAACAATAACGAAGCACAGATTCCAAGGCCGAGTGCCATCGCTCTAACACACCCTGGCTCTCTGGATGATACGCAGATGACACAACCGTAACAATCCCATGCTGCGGTACTGCTTGAACAAAGAGGTAAGAAGTGAAGTTGGATCCCTGGTCTGACTGAACCTCCCGCGGGTAACCATACTGGGAAAAATACACTAGCAAGCTTCGGACCACCGTCTTCGCTGACCCATTTCTCATAGGGTACGTGTCAGGGTACCTTGTTGCTACATCTCCCGACTGTGCATCACTGTCCTCCTCCAACTCGACAGCACCGGTACCACATTCAAGAACCTCCGGGTCTTTTAATTGCAATTTACGAATGTCCGAAGGAGCAAGCTTATCTAAGTGTTTGCGAAACAACTCATGCCCCCCTCCTACATTGAATTTAGCCTCCCGTTGCTCTCTCTCTGTGTATCGTTTCTGTCTCTTCGTCTTTTTAAGCCCATCCTCTGCCTTCTCACTAACAGTTAATGTGTCTTTTCCAGAATCGAAAATCGGTCCTAATAATGAGTCCCCGAGAATGTCCGTTGATACTACACTCTCAACCGCATCAACTTTCAACCCCTTCTCGGTACCCTTCCTCCGCTTGTCTAAAGACTGTTGACCAGAATGTGACTCCCTGGATGCAAGAGATCTGGTGACAACACACGCCATAGGTTGCACCGGACACTTCTCAACCCACTCCTGCTCCTCCCTACTCACGTCGGCCGGCTTCTCGGCAACGACTAAGGGTGGAGCCTCAGAAGTAGGCCCCGCAAAGTCGTTGCCGAGAAGGAGGTCGACGCCCCCAACAGGTAACTTCTCCACAATTCCTACATCCAGGTCACGAGTCACACCATCAACTTCCATCTTCATTCTTATAAGCGGGTATGAC
The DNA here is from genome assembly GCA_032716605.1 of Paralithodes platypus. Lineage (NCBI taxonomy): Eukaryota > Metazoa > Arthropoda > Malacostraca > Decapoda > Lithodidae > Paralithodes > Paralithodes platypus. The sequence continues at coordinate 34,525,404 of CM064548.1, read as the reverse complement.
CTTGTTGCATTAACCCCCTGAACCACAACCACCCGCGCCGTATTTACAGGTTTACCAGTGAAATTCCTCAACAATGTTTGCGATGCCCCAGTGTCACGCAAAATTCTCACCTCATGTCTTCTACCCCCCCACTCCACACAACCGAGTCCCCTGTGGGCACTAAAGGCATCACGGACAGGGAATAAGCCTTCCGGATCCTTCTGCACTGGCAGTGTATTTACCTCGGAAGAATTGCCTCTAACAAACTCCGATGTCCTCTTGAACACTCCAATGCCGTGAGCAAAAGACACGGCTGCCGGAGGAGGTCGACTAGGGCACTCATTTGCCTTATGATCCTCCTGGTGGCACTTAAAACACATAAATTTCGGTTTCGGCTTATACTGTGATGTAAAAAAAAAACTGACTTTTCTCATACGGCGTGGTGTTAGGTTTGGATTCAGTTTTAGTTTCATTGCTCTTTTGTTTAAATGTGTCATTGCTATGGGGAGGGGGAGGATAACGGTCCCTAGCACTTGCATCGTACTTCTGTGAGGACCCGCAACCCCGAATCAACGACAGCCGTCGATCAGCCATTTCTGCTGCTTCGACTAAAGTTCTTGGGTTTTTCTCCTTTAAGTTCAAAGTTAGATCACCGCCCGTGCTCTTAAAGAACTGCTCCAACATCATCAACTGCTTAACTCCATCAAACGTTGTTACCTTCTCAGATCGGAGCCAGTTCCCCATAGCATCGGACAAGTCCCGGGCGTGTTCCAAAAAGGTGCTATCTCTTCCCTTAGTTACACCCCGGAACTTCAAACGGTACGTTTCTGGTTGCAGTTCGTAAGCCCTCAGGACAGCCTCCTTGAGATCCTCATACACAATACATGACTCCAAAGGAAATGCATCGTAGGCTTTAAGACCCTTGCCTATTAATCTAGAGGATACAAGTGCTGCCCATTTATTCTCTGGCCACTGGTGTTCCTGGCACTTCTTCTCAAAGCGTGCAAAAAATTATGTTACACCACTCTCATCAAACACCGGAACCAGTTTCAATAAGTGCGAGAGAGATTGATCATGAGCACGGTTACCAGCCCCAAGTCGCTGTCCCGTTGTCTCTACTCGCGACTTCTCTACGTCCATGTCGACACAGTACCTAGTCGACTCTAAATCAGCTTGGATTTTTGCTAGCTTGGCTCTCTCTTCTATCTTGGCTAATTCTATTTGCTGCTGATGCTGATGCTGAAGCTCACATACCCTGATAGCCTTTCTCTCTTCGATCTTAGCTAATTCGAGCTTAAACAATAATTCTGGAGATAACCCTTGAGGAGGTGAAGGTTCTACAATGTTTGAAATTACCGGTGGTCCCCCCAGGGGCAACCCACCCTGCCAGTCACCACCCAACTGTGGAAGCGTACTCGGGGTCGGCAAACCACTGGGACGGCTGGGAGTCGAGTGTAGGGGAAGCATGGCCGAAGGGCTCTGAGCACTCAACCCATCTCGCTCACCAGTCACCCTGCCCAGTACACACGTTATCAAGTTATCCCTGGTCATGCTGCTAGTACCCGCATGACCGATAGCTGTGGCCAGGCATTGAAGACCGTACCGATCCATACCCTCCAACCGCTCGGCAGTAACAGGCCATTGCAAAAATATCCCAGCATCCTCCTCACAGTTCACCTGATTAACCATTTCATCATACTGCTGTTCCTCAGTTTCAACATTACGTACTGTGTCTCCATTCTCCTCTGATCCGGTATAAGACATGATGCTCACAAAAATTTCCCACCTCAATATTCAGAAAAGAAGCACCCCAAACTCTTATAGCACAATATACACACAAAAATTCTCGGAAATACTCAAGGGCTATACTATGTTGCAAAACAAAATTATTCTTGCTGATCCCCGCAAAATATTCCCCAAAACAACAAATGTTCCCCGCTAATAAATGTAGGTTCACCAAATCCTAGGTAAGGTCGCCATTTGTTACGACTGAGGTTTAAATATATCAGGGCTCTTATTCATTGGACTAGTAATGGCATAAATGCTACAACGGAAAGCGCTAGATCCAACCTCTGATGTATATTCCCAGTGAACAAAGAACACAAATACTCTACAGAGTTCTATATGCAATAATAGGTTATTAAACTCTCAATAAATGTGCGTCTACTCTAGGCTTAATGTTATGTAAAAACAGCCTATTACTACCTATAACCGAAGGTGCTTGGTTATGGTATGCAAAGTAAGGTGGTAAGGGGAGTTACAGCTTACGTTACTTTAATCAATAAATGTCAGGCACTCCTGCATGAAAGAAAGTGCACTAAAGTCCTTCAACACCAACAAGGAATCTTCTTTAAATGTTAGATGCTATCAAGATGCTCGAATCGGAAATGGAACCCAAAAAGGTCGGCAGCGGAACAATGCTCGTGCAGGCTATGCACACAAAAGGCAGGATATATAATGCAGTCGGGGCCAAGAATATCCTAAACGTACAACAATAATAATCGCCACGACAATGCAGTATTCCTATCAACAAAAAGAGCCTAAGTCGTTTGTGTCTCCATACATCAAACTAGGCTGCGAAATGCTTGTGTAATCATAAACGGATATTCATAAAAAGAGTAATTGGGTTAATATACTTAATGTCTACTATGACTGATAAAGTCTAGCTAGAGTCAATGATACGAGATACTGGTGCGCATGGCATGCCGCATAGCCTAGTGCAAATCTCAAGTCTGTGTGTCAAATATTACGTTATAGGGAAGGGTAGCTCTCTTGAGAAACCTTAATACCGAAGTATTAAGCGTTCTCCTGGCGTACCTCAAAGACAAACAACGAGCTTAGAACAGTGCAGAATGGTATAGGCAAAAAGCCCTCATTCGTGCATGCTCTACTCTCAATGGCACACAGACTAGAATTTACTCAATCAACTCCAGTTCTCAGGTATGTCGTGCAGCTTTTAACTAAAGCCAGCACTCATAGGAAACAATACCTTATAATATCAGACTCCTAGTCTAGCATTATCTAATTCAGCAGAACACTAATAATTATAGGAAGCAGTACTGAACAATATGAATGCCAACCAATGCTTCGTGATCAACTTATCTTAACAACTAAACATACATGGGTTATATCAAACCTTAACGCACAATACAACTGGCCAGCATGAAGCTGATTTTGCAGAGTTAACCAGAGGGGGTATAATATTAATAAGAGGTGGTGAAAGATATGGAAAATGAGAGAGATAGGCAGAGGAAAAGGTTCTCAGGTGCAGTAATTGGGGACAGGTATCCAAGGGATAAGAGGGATGCGTTCTAGAAACCAGATCTGAGGGAGAAAGTGGCGAGGGAGCTGTATATATACTAGCACTAGCTCGAACCGCGTAAAAAAGCGGTAACAAGTCCTCTAACCAATGCTAAAGAAGCTAGCTAAACATGACGTCATCAAGCATGGTAAAAAACTCCTCTAACCAATCCCCGAGAAGCCAGCCAGCTATGACGTCATCGAGTATAGCAAAACACTGCGCGCCTACCCCCACTCTGTTCTACTCTCTCTCTCTCTCTCTCAACTCCTATCATTACTACTTAATGATAAAACATATACTTTGCAATTAAATATATAAAGCCTTGACATGGGTGAAAACAAAGAGCCTTTCTGGACTGCCCATGACACGAGCTTTCATATGAAATAAAACACACAACAATACATCAACTGTAGCCACATCCACTGCCCTGGCGATCCTAGCGAGTCACTGTAGGACAAGCCATGCGGTTCTAACGGAGTGGTTAACGTCACACTCTCCACTTTAAAGGTAAAATATATCATAGTTAAGTATTTCCAAAAGTCTTACAGTTATTAAGTGAATATGTGTGTGCGACAGAAAAGATTTGCAGATTTGTCGGTGCAGACACTGTCTGAAACATTCTAAATATTGATAAAACCACATTACCTTCTCAAGATGGCTGTCGGAACTGAACTGGGAGTGATCAGTTGACGTGTTCGATTCCATGAGTTATGAAATGCATCCTGTGGGAAACTATGGATTTTTATAAAAACGTAGGGCGTGGGTATTTGCACCCGACTGTGAAAATACTGCGAACGGTATTTTCACCCGTTTCTGTAAATAACACTGAACGGTATTTGCACCCGATGGTCGTCTTAGGCTATTTACCGACATTAATACAGTACAGTAAAACGGACCCACTAATATTACAAGAGCTTTCGACCTTTATAAAGTACCGTGTAACTTGTGCAGTAATGTAATTATTAAAACTAAAATGTTGGTTGTAAATGATAATACTCGTTCTCTCCATGCTTGAGAAGAATTGATCAAGTTAAATGTTTGTAAGTGGTTTCTAATGTTCCTAGCAATAATTGACTCTTAGCAACTTTCCTATGATTGATGTGAGACTAATGGGACCATAGGAAAGTTGCTAGAGTCAATTATTGCTAGGAAAATTAGAAACATTTAACATAATCAATTATTCTCAGCATGGATTAACTCAGGGATGTTCTTGCCTTACTAATTTGCTTATAATGGGTAAACTAAATTTGCAGAAGGAAAAATACCTTAAAACACACTAATCAATGAAAGAACTGATGAGAAAAAGGATTATAATAAAACAAAAAGATACGTGACCTAAAATGCCTGACGCTGTGATCCCCGAAGGGATGACCACGAACGACCCCCCCCCCCCCCATGCACCTCTGTCCCCAGTCAGTTGACGCCCTTCCTCCCAACCAGCACCGCCTTCATCCATATACTTCCTCACTCCATTCTTCCATCTCTCTTTCGGTCTACCTCTCCCTCTCTGTCCTTCCACCTCGCTCTCGTACACCTTCTTAGTCATTCTCTCGCTTCCCATATGTTCCATATGGCCGAACCATCTCAAGGTGTTCCTTTTCACACTTTCCAGCACATCTACCTCTACACCACACCTCCTTCTTACTTCCTCATTCGTCTGTCTATCCCTCCATGTAACTCCGCACGCACTTCTCAGGTAACTCAATTCCACCCTTCTCATTCTTGGTCTGAGTCTCTTCTCAAACGTCCATGCTTCGGTTCCGTAAGTCAGTGTCGGGATTACCACACCGTCATGCAAGGACTTCTTCACATCCATACTGACCACCCTATTTCTTGTTACTGCTTTAAGCGTTCCTACAACCCTCTTCCCCTGTTGTACCCTCTCCCACACGTCTTCATCCATAGTCCCATCTTTACTCAACACACTGCCCAGATACTTAAAAGAGCTGACAATCTCCATAGCCTGACCATTCAACTTCAACTCTATGCAACCGTTCAACTGTATGTATGTATGTATGCAATGTTGCATACATACATAAGTGAGTGCTCCACACATACGTGCAGTTTGTCTCTTGTCCTAATGGCGGCGTTCCAGGCAACCCTGTTAAGGGCTGCTTCACTTGTCAAGTGTTTTGGATTTGATATCGGCACATATAGTCCGATCCCAGGTCTTCCTCACTCCACCCCTTGGTGCAGCTCCCTCCACAATCACAGACCTGCATTTTTTCACCCAATTTTGTTCATCCATTCTCTCCACATGTGCATACCATCCCAGTCTACTTGTATGCATCACCTCGCTAATACTGTACTCTTTATACCTAAATGTCTCCTCAACTCATCATTTGTTATTCTATCCTGCAGCCTGGCCCCACACATCCATCTCACCATTCTCATCTCATTTCGTTCCATTCTATTGACATCCTCTACTATAACGGCCCATGTTTCTGAGGCATACGTCATTGTACTTCTAACACATGAGGCATGCACCTTTTCCTTCAGGGGGAGAGGCATTCTTTTCATGGTCAGAATTGGCAGCAGTTCTCTGAACTTCCCCCAGCCACATCTAATTCTAGCGACAGTGGCAGCCTCGGCCCCACCACCGGCAGAGATGGTATCTTCTAGGTAACAAAACTTGTCCACCAGCTGCAATGACTCATTTCCAAAAATCACAGCCACAGGATCATCACTTAACACAAGCTCACCTTTGCACACTACGCACTCAAATTTCTCTATTTCTGACTTATCCTTCGGCAGGGGTCCATTTATTCTACTACAGCGCTTACTTCCATGTTGCACCCAGCGTCGACAGATGCTACATTGAATCGAGTTAGCTCCCACACCCTTTCCACACACTGCACATGGGTATGCACTGCTCTTTTCCACATTGCCTCGTCTCAATCTACAATGCATAACCTTAGTTTTGTTAATATTGACTCAAAACCTTGCTCGCCATGCCCTCTCTCCATCTTCTGAATTTGGCCTCAGTGTCTTGCATATTATCAGCTATTAGGACTAAATTGTCTGCATATTCTCGCTATTCTATTGCTACTACATTAATTTATGTTCCTCAGAGCTTTCCTAGTGTATAGCACCTTAAACTGCTTCAAACTCTGCGTGTCAAGGCATTTTGGCTAGAACATCCCTTGATTTTGGCCGCTACTCATTTAACTCTGGGGGAGGTGCTTTTAGCCATGCATAGAAAATTAATTTTTATGAGCCAACATGTTGGCCACAGCCCCCCCCCCCCCCCCAAATGACCTGTTGAAGTCATGTATTTAGAACAGTTACGGGTTAATTATCTTCATGGCCTAACTGCTTGGCTGTGGGACCAACGATGGGTTGAGGCCCTCATCCCCATGACCTATTGAAATTACATCAATTTAGAACAGTTATGGGCGTCCCAGCAGCAGTGGAGCCCCATCTTCGCTACATCAGCCTGCGTTGTTTCAATCTTCGTTGTAGACACCAAATATTCCCAATTTCCATGTTCATTCACTCAAAAAGCTTCCATTTTTTCTTACAAATATTACAGTCAAAACCCGAAACAAAACAACAAAAATAATGAAACACTCGACATAAAACTAGAAAACAAAAACAATACAAAAAGTTAACTGAACTAAAAGAATCTGCCATTGTCAAGGTGTTTGCCGCTTAGAGACGAAATTCAAGTGAATCCGAAATTCGATCGTCATTGCGCAAGATGCCGCCATCTTTGTATGACGTCAAGTCGTCAACACTAGCTCACATTCCACTTGTTTTTTTGTTGAAAAAACCAGCTGTATGCAAGTTTTTTTGTGCCTGACCCTCGTATCTCTCGCGTTTATTATAACCTCTAGTACATCTGGTGATAGGGATGGTGGGCTTGGTGGTAGTAATGAAGGAAATTCATGCTCAAAACACAGAGCAAAGGTTAGTCTGTTGGACGAAAGCGGTTAAAATAGCCTCAACGATGTTAGCTAAATATGACAATGATTTAACATAAAGTATGTGTGGTAAGTAATCTTCTCATAATATGTATGTATACGTATTTTCCTCATAAAATGTATTTATTGGATGTATTTGGGGCGAAATGGGTACTTCAGGGGTGAACCGGGTGACTGGACGAATTTAGAACCTAGGCCTACCATTGTTCCCATGATAAGAATATTGCCCCAATCTACAGTATTTATAATGCATCTAAAGTTTTATCTTTAGGACTGTTATTTAGCCATGTCTACATTATTATTTACAATGCATAAAATTTACTTTATGTAGACAAAAAACATGTTTTCATAGGCTAAAACTGGGGAAAAGTGCAACTTTTAGAATGAGCAATGAACCAATTAGAATTTTCCCCGATCTTGGCTGTTTCAATCTTAGCTCGATTTCTGCGGAACCGATTAGGAGCTAAGATGGGGGCTCCACTGTATAGTATCTCTTTGAGTCGTAAGGAGAGGTCCCTCATGGTCAAAAGTGGCAAAATCTATCAGAACCTTCTCCATTCACTTCTTATTATTTCAATAGTGCTGACCTCGGCCCTGCCATCAGCAGATATCGTATTACCCATATAGCAGAACATTTATTAATTTGAAATGCACTCCCCAAAGTCCAAAATTCCAGGTGCATCTAGAAAAAAAAAAAAAATTGCACAAGTCACATTCGAAGTCCAAGGTTCGTGACAATGGGCCCCTCTGGCCAGCACACTTCCTGTGCACCCATCTCAGGCATTTACTATAGGCCTAATTATTATAATTTATACTGTAGCTTTAACCCTTATTTAGCGGGCTAGGTGGTCTATTTGACCGTAGCACCCAGCGGGGTGTTTTTTACCCTAAATAGGGTTGTTTACGTGATCATTTTCATGCCTAAATAAGACCCAGAGCGTAAAACAAGTATCTATCCCTGAAAGGGCATAAACAGAGCTTTCCAATGACACCCCAACCATCCTTGTACGACCACTGGTTCTCTTGCAACGATCGCGCAACACGAGTGCAAAAACCATGTAATTAGGTACTTTCCCTACATAATTCCCTGTGTAGCGAGTGCGAGAGGATGGGGGAGGGTGGGATTCATGTCAGTAGGTCCGCCGCGGTGGTCTGGACCAGTCATACGCTTGCTACGCTCCTCCCACCACTCATCTCTCTCTCTCTCAGCAACATTACGTGGTGAAAATGGCACACGACATAAGTTGTGAACCGCCACTTAGTCCATATTTATTTCACACGACATAAGTTGCGCGCCACCAATTAAGGGTTAAACACAGCAGTACAGTAACTCAATGTTAGTACTGTGCAATTATTTTTAGTATGGCGAGAAGGAAACGTGACGAGATGGAGCAAGCTATGGGCGAGGCAACAGCGTCCAAAGAATTTACGAAGAAACAACAAGAATATCGCCGCCAATGGATGAAGAGTTTCGTCAGAAGAAGAAGAAGCCAGATAGGAACAGTCCTTATTCTTCCAGTGAAGATGAAAGCAGTACAGAACAACCACGAGAGGGCCTTTCATCTTCAGAAAGCAAAGAGTCGACTGGAGAGATCGGAGTAGCTTGTTCTGTTGAAGATATTGGCGGGGGTGATTTGTCAATTGATGCCACTTCAAGTGGTCTATTTGATCCTCAAATACTCTCTTTACCTTTGGACCAGGGATTTGGTGATCAACAAAATATGGGGATTTGGAATGCTAGTGATTCAGATATAGTCTCGTCTTCAGCAATGGAAATGGAAGAAGAATCAAAGCAGTCTTTTTCCAGTGTTCTTGCTTCTTGGGTTGTTGAGTGCAACATTCCGTACATAGCTGTTGACAAACTTCTCAAGTCATTGAAAGAAAGTGGTCATCATGGTTTACCACTGACAGCACGTAGTTTGTTGAGAACACCAACAACAACACCTGTCACTGTGAAGTCTGATATGCAGTATTTGTACTTGGGTATTTTAGAAGAATTAACATGGATATTACAAGGTTATCCAGAGGATCATATAGCAAATGTTGACACATTGGAACTGTCCATCAACATCGATGGACTTCCTTTGTTCAAAAGCTCCAATAAGGGAGTGTGGCCCATCCTATGTGCTGTTGTTAATTTGAAGCCTGTCAAAGTATATACAGTTGCACTGTGTTGTGGCTCTTCAAAACCATCAAATCTTCATTTCTTAGAAGACACTGTTAGGGACCTGAAGAGACTCCTGACTGATGGTTTTCATTTTGGGGGTAAATTGTTCTCCATCCACTTGCGGGCACTCATTTGTGATGCCCTTGCCAAAGCACTCAAAGCTGTCAAACAGTACAGTAGCTACCAGGGTTGTGACAAATGTGCTCAGAAGGGGACCTGGGAAGGGAGAATGACCTTCCAAAAAACTAGGAATCTCCCATATCGAACAAATATGTCTTTCAGGAACCAGAGCCAGGAAGAATACCACACGGGTACCTCACCTTTCTGTGACCTGGAAATTGACATGGTCACAGCTTTCCCAATTGATTATAATTATGCATCAAGTTTGTCTTGGTGTAATGAACAAATTGTTAGTGGCTTGGATCAAAGGAAAGAAAGGTGTACGCATGTCTGCCAACCAAATTAGGGGAGGTGTGGTGGAGTGGTCTTGCCACTGGCCTGGTAATCCAAAGGTCCCGGGTTCAAATCCCGATGTATCAATGGAAAGATATTATTGGGATGGAATTTGTGCTGTACCTGGTATCAGTGCATTACCACAAGCCCACCGAAACGTCAATAAAATACCCTCATTGTTCCCTGATTAAATAGCACTGTATGAATATTCCCATATTCAAAATATGCTATAGGTGTGCAATGCCTGGTGAGTTATCTGCTCAACAGGTGGCGTTGTGTGTGTGTAAGTGTGAGAGTCCGAGTGTAGGGGGTGAGACAGTGAAGCACGGGAACAAGGTGGCTTCAGAGATGGGGTCGTTTCGGGCCATGAGTGAGCACCGTGCCTCATGTGAAGGCAAGATGGCAGGTGCTCGTTGTACTCTATGTGCTTCACATGTCTCACTCCCTAGACTGGAACAAGACCTCACGGGCTTCACTGTTCATTGTAAAGCGGTGAATGTTAAGGCTCTCAGCCTATGCCCGAGAGGAAGTAAGTTGGAATATAGAAAAAAAAAAAAAAAAAAAAAATCGCAGAAATTAATAGGAATCTTCTGGATTTGCAAACAGCCATACCGGCTGTCTTTACCCGCAAACCACGAAGTCTTACCGAGATTGAAAGGTTCAGGGCAACAGAATATAGACAATTCTTACTGTATACTGGCAAGATTGTGTTAAGAAACATTCTCGATGACAAATGGTATAAGCATTTTCTGCTTTTTAATGTAGCCATGTCTCTGCTATTAAGCCCCCAAAAAGCTAAAGAGAATGCACAGTTGTCTAACACACTCTTGATTTCTTTTGTAGAACAAGCAAGGGCGAGAAATATATGGCAAAGAGTTTTTGGTTTACAACGTGCACAGTTTACTGCACTTGTCAGATGAGGTTGCTGTTCATGGATGTCTGGATAATATTTCTGCTTTTCCCTTTGAGAATTTTTTGAAAGTCATAAAAAGTAAAGTTCATTCTGGAAAAAATATCCTCTTGTTCAGATTGCAAGGAGGTTGAAAGAGGCGAAGCATGTACAGCCATGTCAATTGATCTCCAAAGTTAGGAAAATATCTCTTATGTTTTCAAATAACATCTATATTTTGGAAAACATGCAATTATGTGAGGTACTTTCCACGGCATCTGAAACACTTTATAATTGTAGAGTTTTTGGTTCATGTCTGCCTTTCTTTTCTTCTCCTTGCAGTTCTTTCACAAATGAATGTGGTTTGGCAAATCCTAGTAGTTCATCAATGAAAGTACTTCCTTCTTCACCTTTGACCAAACGTGGAATAAAGGTTTCAAAAGGGAAAAAAATAATATTCATGGCAATAACCAATTCCATGTAATATCACCTTGCCTTAACAAGACAGATTTCCGTGACATATCTCATGCCACCATAAATCCAACATTGACATTTGCATCAACATCCTATTTAGGGTATCACTTATTTGGTCAAGTAGTATTGTAAACTCATGCGCACCCTGTACTTGGTTGTCAATTATTTGTTTAAGCATTTTCTTTTCTTTTGCATCGCCCTATTGTCGACCATACCTCTGAAGTGTATTGCCTTTAACTTGGCTTTGCCTCTTTCTAATACCAAATGTGATATAGTATGTATATAGTGACGTGTTTGACTACGTCCATCTTCATGGCTTGTTTGAAGTTGTCAATATCATAGATTTGATATTACACACCTTGTGCATGACCTGCACGAAAAGATGTGTGTTCTACATGAAAGTGCGTTTCCAGTCCCTGGTCCTGGTGGCAGCATTCCTTATTTGCCTCACAGGTTGAGTTGTTGTTGTAGGTCCACGTTTATAGTCTGACTAAACCATGGTCTACCACAAGATCGCACACAAAGAAGACAATTAAGAAGACTACTGTCAGCATATTGAAGTTTTCGTGGAATGTTCTGGTGCCATCAGAGTGTTCAAGAATTCAAACTCAAAAGGTACATTCTTGTTTTGCATGTGGAAAGTACTAAAAGTTGTGCTCCAATTATTCCTGCAGATAACGCAAATACTGACAACTCTAAATGTTCATGAACATTAAGCTTTTCATTTGTATTTAGTAATTATGCATATTGACGAATGGTTTAGTTTTATGGTGCACTTACATTTTGTACATGTTTTATGACTTAACCATACTGTATATATTGCATGTGTAATATTCTACATATTAGGGGACACCCACTTTTAAATATTCCATTTTCCTAGATGCAATTTTTTTTTTTTGTAATGCTGGTGTTGCTAAGATTGAACTACTTGAGACAATTTCAATGTAATAAACTAGTTGAAACATTATCAATGTTATGAACACACTTCTTGTGCATGAAATTGACAATTGAAAAGCATGAATTACTTGTCGCTATCAAGGATTCCCGAACGAAAGCATGATTGTTGTATGTTATGTAAATATTTTGTCATTTGAATAAATCTCAAACATAATACAAATACAGTATGTTTTAGTGTTGCAAGTTTATTTGTAAAATGATTGCAATTCACCCAAGTTGCCACTAATCTACCTTTATTGGCATTTTGCAATGTGAACATTGTGTCCGCGTATATATAGGACAATTAAATACTATGCATGGCATACCGGATGGTAAATATAGATAAATCTTTACTTTTGACAATTTTATCGTCAGATAAATTGATATCCTTGGGATATAAATTCAATGCATAGCCTTTTGGATAATCTTTTAGCCATAACAGGGCCCCTACTATGTGTCGTTAGAGTATATCTTTTTGTTTTACCTTTTAACTCATGGACATGCAATCAAATACGCCTTTGCATGCTTTTCAAATGATATCGTATCTAAATTGCCTAAATGTTCCGGTATTTGTTTCGTACTTCATCACATCTCAGATTGTTATTCATATTTGCCGGTCTTGAAATTATAGGCTACCCCTTCACACATGTTCAAGAACCATCTTACACATGTACTGTGTCTTCCAGACCAAAGGGTGCACACGCAAGGGTGGTTTCAGTAAAATTGTTGCACTCCAGACAGCTTTAATTAGAGCCGTCACACTTGTCGTATTCTTTAATTGAACAGCGTGTAAAGTATTTTCATACATCTTTTTCCATTATAGATCTTGATGCAGCTCACTCCACCTTTAAGGATTTGCATTTACAGTACTCACATGGTTACTTTATCCATTCATTCCACATATTGAAACCTTCAAAGCCTGTTTAAACCAATGTTGTCAGTGATAATATATATTCCATTCTTTACCCTCACCTCTTCATTTGGTATCCTTTCTTGCAATGTTGCACCACATAGTCATCTCGCCATTCTCAATTAATGTTATTGGTATACTCGGCCATACACACAGAACATTTTAAGACTGAGTGTTCCACACATACGTGCAGTTTCAGTCTCTTGTCCTAATGGCGGCGTTCCAGGCAACCCTGTTAACCCACTGAGCCCCAGCGACGCAAACAGTGCGTCGGCTATGTATTATTCTGCCAGTACCAGCGACGCAACAGTTGTGTCAGTGTTACTCCGGTCCTATGGCACCTAGAGGGCTCAGATTTGTATGGGAACTGTGTAAGTATCCCACGCAACCATGCCGATAGTTGAAAACTCTCTAAGTCCAACCGCGTGCATGTGAGCACACAAAAACATGGTTTTTGGGTGTATTTGCCTTCAATTTTTTACTCTTCTAAAATCTGTTTTCGGGGTCTCCGTAGGACCGATTTTTGACCTTTTTGATAGTTTTTTGTGGTTTTTCCTTCATTCCTAACCCATTCGCTATTGTTTCTGGGAAAAAAAAAAATCAAAACCTGCCGGTCCCTGGTGGTACATTTATTTATAACTAGCTGGTCCTCAGCGGGTTAAGGGCTGCTTCACTTGTCAAGTTCTTGGATTTGAGATCGGCACGTATAGTCCGATCCCAGGTCTTCCTCGGTCCACCCCTTGGTGCAGCTCCCTCCACAATCACAGCCCTGCATTTTTTCACCCAATTTTGTTCATCCATTCTCTCCACATGTCCATACCATCCCAGTCTACTTGTACGCATCACCTCGCTAATACTCTTTATACCTAAATGTCTCCTCAGCTCACCATTTGTTATTCTATCCTGTAGCCTGGCCCCACACATCCATCTCACCATTCTCATCTCATTACGTTCCATTCTGTTGACATCCTCTACTTTAACGGCCCATGTTTCTGAGGCATACGTCATTGCACTTCTAACACATGAGGCATACACCTTTCCCTTCACGGGGAGAGGCATTATTTTCGTGGTCAGGATTGGCAGCAGTTCTCTGAACTTCCCCCAGCCACATCTAATTCTAGCAACAGTGGCAGCCTCGGCCCCACCACCGGCAGAGATGGTATCTCCTAGGTAACAAAACTTGTTCACCAGCTCCATTGACTCATTTCCAAAATTCACAGCCACAGGATCATCACTTAACGCAAGCTCGCCTTTGCACACTACGCACTCAAATTTCTCTATTTCTGACTTATCCTTCAGCAGGGGTCCCTTTATTCTACTACAGCACTTACTCCCATGGTGTACCCAACATCGACAGATGCTACATTTAATTGAGTTAACGCCCACACCCTTTCGACATACTGCACATGGGTATGCACCGCTCTTTTCCACATCTCGTCTCAATCTACAATGCATAACCTTGGTTTTGTTAATATTGACTCTTAAACCCTTGCTCGCCATGCCCTCTCTCCATTCTCTGAATTTGGCCTCACCATCTTGCATACTGTCAGCTATTAGGACTAAATTGTCTGCATAAAACAGTTCCAACGGGAGTCCGCCTCTAAAAAATCGAGACAGTGCCTCCAAGACCATAATAAAGAAGGGGCTTAGCACTGAACCATGATGGACTCTAACACGGACTGCGAACTCACCACTCAGTACATCCTTCACCTTCACCGCACTTCGCGAATCCTCATACATCTTCATTATCACACGCACCAGCCACTCTTCCAGACCAAGTTTCCTCATAGCCCACTGCACAATATCTCTAGGCACCCTATCAAAGGCCTTCTCCAGGTCTACACACACAAAGTAAAGATCCCTACCTTTTAGTAAGTATCTTTCCTGTATCTGCCTGACTATGAAGATAGCATCGGTTGTACCCCGTCCTGGCATAACACTAGGATGGTTTTATAAATCATTACACTTCCAATACACCTTTCCCTTCAAGGCGAGGGTTCGCCTATCTATGCTTAGGTTTGACAACAGTTCTCTGAAGGAACCTCGGTCACATCTGATTCTGGCAATAGTAGCAGCCTCCACCCCAACACTGGTAGTGATGATGTTTCCCAAGTAAAAAAACTTGTCCATTAGCTCCAGGGAGTCCCTGCTGAAATTCACACTTGGGTGAATCTTTCAATAAAATCTCAGCCTTGCACACTGCATACACAATTATTTCAACATACTATTTATCTTGGCGATGCCCCTTAACCCTTTCACGCACGTGTGGACGCAGGGGTTGACGATTAGTAATCAGAAATAAAGTTATCTCAATCCTATAATTACTTCTCCAAAATTAGTTTTCTGCCCACAGCTAACTCAAAGACAACTGCAGAGGTTGAATTGAATAAACTAAAGTTTTCTAAACACCCCTGATGGTCACAGAAGCTTTATAATACGGTACCCTTGAATAAGCTCAATTCGCATCTGTGACGCCTGCCAGCGTTGGCAGAATCGCCTCCCGGTAGCCACTAGCACTCGCCAGGGCAGTGAAATGGGCTACAGTCTATCTACAATGTTGTACTTTCTTTCTTGTGAATCGTCATGTCACAGGCAGTGTAGAGGTGGTCTTTATTTTCGCCGGTGACAATGCATTGTATTTTATATCATGAATTGAACATAAGATGCATTGTAGTGAAGGAGAGAGAGAGAGCGAGCGAGCAGGGTGGGGGAGGTGAGTGTTGCTTTACCTCCTCCTCCCTCCTCCCTCCAGGAGGAGTTGCTCGCCCGCGTGGTCTTTTCTCTCGGTTTTGATTGGCTGGTGGTTCCTGGCGCCTTCTGCAGGCCTGCTGCTTGGTGACGTAGCAGCCTGTGATTGGCTGACCACCATGCCTTTGTGTGTGATCCTGGAGAGGTCCCGAGGAGCTATTCTCTTCAGAGCTTGCCTGCCCAGTATATCCTTCACATGTCCCCTTGCTACCTGTCTCCCGACTTCTACCTATAGAACACTTTCTCTCTCTCTCAACTTCTTACCTCTCATTCTTTCAATCTATTTAATATCATAACTCCCCTTTGGTTCTCCACGATTTCATACATCGGCCATCGTATTATATGCTGAAGCTCTCAGATATTATATGTTTAGTTAGGCATTTTGGAGGGGTTACCATTTTGTCTGTAGAGGTTCGACACACTCACGGTGTCTCCCTGCCTATTATATTCCTTGGCTGTCTGCTGGGCTATTTAATGCTAGACTGGGGTGAGGCCATTGTTGTTGTGATTTCCGATGAGTACTAGGTTTTGTTGAACCTGTACAATCGCAACGGAGACGTGGGAAGCCTAGGTGGTCTTTCTGACTGTGTACCATGTGAGTTTAGCACTGTGTTGCGAGTGAGGGCTTTTGCCTCTGCCACCCAACGCTGTGCTAACTCGTTTGCTTTGACTTTGAGAGGGTCGCCAGGAGAGAACCAGATACTAGCGATCTGGATCTCTCAAGAGAGCACCCCGTCAATTAACGTAATTTGGCCGCACAGCCTTAAGGACCTCGCTAGGCTATGAGCCGCTTGCTCAGCCATTGTTTCCTAGCCTACGACATCCCAGGTAGACTTTATTAGCCTAGCAGACACCCGTTTAGAATTATAAACTCTTATGTTATGTATGCAGCATTCTTATTCACGTTGACCGTAAGCCTTGGTTGGTGTTGAGTTGCACAACCTGAGCAGGTTTTTTGAGTTGCCTGACGAAGGACTTCTTTTGTTGTTGGAGATAATACTAGTGTGCATTTATCGTTATTCCCGTGTCAGTTGACACTGTCTGTCTCTACACTTGTCCTATATTGACCCTGCTTTATATAACAGTTCAAAATCCGATACGATCATCTTACCCCAGCATCAGACTTTCTTCAGAAGATTCCTGCTCGATGCTTTGGGACTTTCGTTCACTTTCTTTAGTATAGGAGTGACAGTTCATTATTGTTTAGAGTAACTTTAAACATACCTTCTTCTAGTTTGCATTAAATCATTGCAGTGATTTAATTAAGATCTCTATCATTTTCTAGTCTACCTTATTAACGTAATTGTATGTTGTTGTGATCAGGCTGTATCAGAGATCATCAGCCTGTAGTAGTAGTGCACTTATACTGAGTTATAGGATACCCCGTTATCGCAGATTTAACTCTGGAGGGTATAGGTGTTTTTGTGCGCCGGCATTATAAGTTCAGGGGTTGGATCTAGTGTTACCGTTGTGGCTGTGTGCTTTCCTAGTCCAATGATTAAGAGCCCTTGTTTTATACGAGCCCCGGCCGTAACAAATGGCGACCTTGCTTAGGATTTTGTGAACTTAGAGAAATATTGCAGGAGTGTTGTGGTCATTTGTTTTTGTTTAAAGGAATATAGTGGACACGTGGATTTTTTTTGGGCAAGTAGTATAACACTTAAGAGTCTTCGAGTATCTTGTATTTTTGAGTGAATAGTGATGCATAAGTGTTTAGGTACTTTTTTTTTTTATAAACGTTGAGAATTTTCGGTGGACACTATGTCGGACGACGGATCACTGTACAGTGAGGACACAGTACGGGAAACAGAAACTGAGGTGCAGCAGCGGGCTTTGTTAGATGATATTAGAGTTATAGCTAGTGGGGAGGATGCAAGGAAGTTTCTGGAGATACCTATTACTGCTGACCGGGTGTCGGGGATTGATCGGTATGGTCTCCAGTGTTTGGCCACGGTCATGGGGCATGTGGGCATTAGCAGCATGTCGAGAGGTGACCTGGTGGCCTACAAAGTACAAAGGAAATCAAGCAACAACAGATCTAGTGACCCTTCTAGGTTGCTTGTCCTCCAAAACACTGAGGATCAAGTGTCCAAACAGTGGTTTAGAGTGGGTAAGGGAACATTGGAAAGGGAATTACTGCCCTGGAACTAATGTCCGTGGCAGGATTAGGAAGTTAGTAGGGGACAGATGGGTTAGTAACTGAGGGGGGGATAAAATAAAGTTATTCATTTACAAACGCAGTCAGTCACGGGTTTGATTCGAGATATTTGTCTAGGCGGAGTTTAAATGAATCAACGGTGATGCAGTCTATAACGTTTCGGGGAAGCCCATTCCACAAGTTGACAACTCGATTGAAGAAGAAATTCTTAGATTCGTGTGAGTTAAAAGATTGACCAATAATTTTGCAACCGTTTCCCCGCGTGTAATTAGATTGGTCGATAGAGAAGTACTTACTACAGTTCATATTGTCGATACCTTTGATGATTTTGAACACTTGAATTAAGTCACCTCTTAATCTGCGCTGGGTTAAAGGAAATAGATTTAATTCTCTAAGACGCTCTTCGTATGGTTTGTTCTTTAGGCTAGGTATCATTTTGGTAACTCTACGTTGAACTCGTTCTAGCTTGTTTATATCTTTTTGGTAATAAGGGCACCAGGATTGAACGCAGTATTCCAGAAGAGGGCGGACTAAGGAATTGTAACGGGTTAGGATAACTTCTTTGGATTTATGCTCAAATGACCTGCCTATAAAGCCAATTATTTTGTTTGCCTTCTTAACAACTTCTGAACATTGTTGACTCGGTTTTAGGTTACTCGATATTGTTACTCCCAGATCGGTTTCTCTGTTTACATTTTTAAGCTGAGTGCCATTCATCGAATAGTTTGCTTTCTCATTTAGGTATCCGATATGTAGTACTTTACATGTATCCGCATTGAAACTCATTTGCCAAATTTGGGCCCAACATGACAATTTATCTAGATTGTGTTGCATATCGTCAACTTGTTCTTTTGAGAGTACGCTGTTTGCAATTTTTGTATCGTCAGCAAATTTTGAGATTGTACAGGTGAGACCCTCATCTATGTCGTTGATGTAAATTAGAAAGAGAATTGGTCCTAGTACCGATCCCTGGGGTACCCCGCTACTTACATTGCTCCATTTAGATGCCTTACCGTTTATGACTACTCTTTGCTTTCTGTCGCTGAGCCAATTTTCTATCCATTTCAACACACCGTCTTGTGTTCCATGCGCTTTTAGTTTTAGCAGTAAACGTTTGTGGGGAACTTTGTCAAAGGCATGTGTGCTCGGCGGGGTGCGTGGGGCTTCGGGTGGAGCGGGAGCTGGGGCACCTTCGGCCCAGCCCCCATTCCACGTGACTCCTACCATGGCGCCCCCTCGGGCTCCGGAGCCGGGTACGTTCCCGCCGGCCGATCGTCACTGGCAGCGTGGTTTGCACTTGGGTGAGTCTCCAATGGTTGCATCTCCTCCTCCTCAAGGTTTAACTGCAGAGATGCTCTTCCAGCTTGAGATGGCTAAGCAGCATCGGGAGTTTGAGATGGCTAAGATTCAGGCTGAGGAGAGAAGGGCCAGATATGAGACTGAGGCTGAGGATAGAAAGTCCATACGTGAGCAGCAGCAGCAGCAGCGAGAAGCTGAGCTTAGGGTTGAGGCTACGAGGTACTGTGCAGACATAGATCTTGAGAAGTTGCGGGTGGAGTCGACAGGGCAGCGTCTCGGTTCTGGGAATCGAGGTCTTGATCAGCCTTTATTGCACCTGCTCAAGTTGGTCCCTGTATTTGATGAGTCGGGTGTCACTGAATTTTTTATGCGTTTTGAGAAGTGCCGGGAGCACCAATGGCCCGAGGTTAAGTGGGCAGCCCTTGTTTCCTCTAGGTTGATTGGCAAAGGACTCAAGGCATATGATGCGTTGCCCTTGGAGTCTTGAATAAATTATGAGGTATTGAAGGAGGCTGTCCTGCGGACATATGAGATACAACCAGAGACGTACAGATTGAAGTTCCGGGGTGTAACGAAGGGTCGTGAGTGCACCTTTCTTGAGCATGCCCGGGATCTGTCCGATGCATTTAGAAACTGGCTGCGTTCTGAGAATGCATCGACGTTTGAGGAATTGAAACAGCTGATGCTTCTAGAACAATTTTAAAGTGTACGGGCAGCGATCTGACGTTGAATCTTAAAGAAAAGAACCCAAAAACTCTTCAGGAGGCAGCTGAGATGGCTGACCTTCGGATGTCACTGATTCGTGGGTGCGGGTCTGCACAACGGAACGATGCAGGTAACAAGGGGCGCAACACTCCACCCCCCCGAGTCAGTGATACACCATATAACCATTACAACAAGAGCAACGATACTAAGTCTGACCATAAACCTAATACCGTCCCGTTTAAATAGGGTCAGGGCCCTTCCCCACCTCAAGGGAAGCCCAAAGGGGAGTTAGAGTGTTTTCATTGTCATGAGAAGGGGCATTTTGCAAGAGCCTGTCCAAGCAAGCTACCTAATGCAGTTGTGTCTTTGGCTCGCAACATTGGGGTGTCCCCGAAGTCGTCTGAGTTTGCCCGGGGTATAACGTCAGAGGCTGGGACACAGCCAGTGGAGAAGAATCCGGAAGGCTCGAACCCTGTCCGCGATGTCTTTTGTGACCATCGAGGGCATGGCTGCGTGAAGTGGGCTGGTAAGAAGCATGGAGTTGAGCTGTTGCGAGACACGGGTGCCTCTCAGACTTTAATGAAGAACTTTACTGGTAGACCAATAAACGCGGCACGGGTGGTTGTGGTGCAGGGTATCAATGCTGTCAAGTCATACCCGTTGGTCAGGATGGACCTGGAGGTGGATGGTGTGACACGAGAGTTGGATGTGGGTGTTGTGGAGAACTTGTCTGTTGGGGGCGTCGACCTCCTTCTCGGCAACGACTTCGCGGTGCCTACTTCTGAGGTTTCACCCTTAGTCGTTGCCGAGAAGCCGGCCGACGTGAATAGGGAGGAACAGGAGTGGGTAGAGAAGTGTCATGTACAACCTATGGCGTGCGTTGTTACTGGACCTCTCGCATCCAAAGTGTCAGCCTATTCCTCAGTCTTCTGATCAACGGAGGAACGGTCGGAAGAAGACGGCTAATGTTGGTAAAAGTTTGGAGAGTTTAGTACCAGCAGCGCTTCTTGGCGACTCAGTATTGGCAACATTGTTGGAGTCTGGAGAGGCCCCAGGACCTGTCACAGCTAGTGAGGAGGTAGGGCAGGAAGAGACTCCGAGGCAGCAACGTTACACACCGAGAGAAAAAAGGGTTGCTCAGTTTGATATTGGGGGAGGACTTGGGTTGCTTCGGAAGCATCTAGACAGGTCGGTTCCCTCAGATATTTGTAAACTGCAGTTGGAGGATCCGGAAGTTCAGAAGTGTGGTAATGGTGCTGTCGAGATCAAACCCGAGGACGGGGAAACATGTCATGTGAACCTGTTGGAGGAGTTTGTGAGGCAACCACCTGAGCAGCCTACTCTCTCTGCGTTGGTCTGCAGCGGCCAAGGTGGAGAAGGAGGGGGGGGCAGTAGGGCACAGGTGGAGGAGAGTAGGGATTGTCATGTCTCGGCGGAGCAGTGGGCGGGGGACACGAGTCTGGTGGCTGTGGAAGCGCTAGAGCACCTGCCTGAGCAGCAGTGTGCAGCGCTCCAGCACCAGCTCGGTTCATACCCCACTGGTCGTGCCGAGTCCCCGAGCCTCACAACTCGGGCGGTGCAAGATGTTCCGCGGGCAGGTCACGTGAATGTTGAAAGACCGTTAGCCTCGTTGTTTCGGTGGGTCAAGGTGGGCGACGAGGCTTGGAAATGGTTGTCAGGTCAGGGTCGACCCATGGCTGCCAAGGGTGGTGGTCAAAAGGAGGACTTTGAGCAGATTGGTAAGATTGGCTGTGGCATAGAAGTGCCCGGTCGTCGCATAGCCTCCCAATGCTGCTCTAGTCGAATGCAACAGCCCTACCATAGACCGACTGTATCTGGCCATGTCGCTAAAAGCGGTGATGCTGCACAGGCAGATGTAGTCGTAAGGAATGCGGGGGTGGGCATGCACGGTATCGGCGGGGAAGCCTTAGCAATAATGAACTATGGGAGTGACTGCACAGGTGGTACTGATTGTCCCTCTCATGACCTGACTGTTCTAGGGACGAAGGTGTAGAAGGAGGGAGACTACAGGTTAGAAGCTGCGGTCTCGGCTGGGTTGTGGGAGGGCACTAGGCATGTTGTTCTGCGAGATAAATTGTTTACTAGGCTGTGGCAGTGCATCCGCATGTTTGTTGCTTCTCCAGGCCTGATGTACGGGGTAGAATCCGACATGGAGGCTGGAGACAGTGCGAGGCTCAGTTTAATTCCCTACCCTATAAATCCTGTTAAAAAGCCTGTTGTGAAAACAGAGCTAGACGACATGTGGAAAAAGGGTCTGAGGGATAAAGGATATTGTGAGTGGTCGTTGCCAGTGAGTTTGCAACCAGAGTTGAGTGGCAAGATCCGTGTGTATGGTGATAGCAAGAGTGTGGAAGCATTATCCCTGACAGACACCTATCCATTGCCCAAGGGTCTGATGGATAAGGAATGTCGTGAGTGGTCGTTGCCTGTAACTTTACAACCTGTGTTAAGTGGCAAGATCAGTGTGTGTGTTGATTGCGAGAGTGTGTGTGCATTATCCCTGACAGACGCCTATGCCTTATCGAGAGTTGACGACACCATAGACCGCATCGGGGCTGCATCGCTAACCACGAAGGTAGAACTAGTGAAAGGCTTTTGGCAGGCCCCGTTGCCGGAAAGAGCAAAGAGAAATGCCAGTCTTGTGTTGAACTGGGCAGTTTATCAGTGTCAGGTGTTGTTGTGCTGCGGGAACACAAGTTGGATGTGTGGCATGCTAAGGGCACTGATAATGTTTTGGCTGATTGTTTGTCACGGGAGGGTTTGTTTGCAGGAGAACCCTCGCCGTTCAGTCAGTGTGTGTTGAGAGTGGAGAAAAACTAGGCTTGCCCCTGTAGAGCAGCCGCCAAAAACAACATTAAAATTACATCAAAAAATCACATAAAAACTCTTTCTTTTGATAGTTAATTGTAAGTTGCCAATGTTATAGCTAAAGTCCTAAGTTGAACCTGTCTTTCACTTAGGAGGCTGGGCTCTGTGAAGCTCGCTCTGGGAGCATAGCAGGCTAAAATTATACTATTATGTTTGGGAGGGGTTATAAGATTTTCTTTATGTTGATATGTTGTTTTATGTAAGATTGAGCTTTGCATTTCATTTCTGGCGGAGTGGCTATGTGTGACGGGTCTTGTCGGCATTCTGCCTTGTCAGATATCGTGCTCGCCTAATGTTGAGAGTCCTATATCTTGGGCGGGGTGTGACGCCTGCCAGCGTTGGCAGAATCGCCTCCCGGTAGCCACTAGTGCTCGCCAGGGCAGTGAAATGGGCTACAGTCTATCTACAATGTTGTACTTTCTTTCTTGTGAATCGTCATGTCACAGGCAGTGTAGAAGTGGTCTTTATTTCCGCCTGTGACAATGCATTGTATTTTATATCATGAGTTGAACATAAGCTGCATTGTAGTGAAGGAGAGAGAGAGAGCGAGCGAGCAGGGTGGGGGAGGTGAGTGTTGCTTTTCCTCCTCCTCCCTGAGGAGTTGCTCGCCCGCGTGGTCTTTTCTCTCGGTTTTGATTGGCTGGTGGTTCCTGGCGCCTTCTGCAGGCCTGCTGCCTGGTGACGTAGCGGCCTGTGATTGGCTGACCACCATGCCTTTGTGTGTGATCCTGGAGGGGTCCCAAGGAGCTATTCTCTTCAGAGCTTGCCTGACCAATATATCCTTCACATGTCCCCTTGCTACCTGTCTCCCGACTTCTACCTATAGAACACTTTCTCTCTCTCTCAACTTCTTACCTCTCATTCTTTCAATCTATTTAATATCATAACTCCCCTTTGGTTCTCCACGATTTCATACATCGGCCATCGTATTATATGCTGAAGCTCTCAGATATTATATGTTTAGTTAGGCATTTTGGAGGGGTTACCATTTTGTCTGTAGAGGTTCGACACACTCACGGTGTCTCCCTGCCTATTCCTTGGCTGTCTGCTGGGCTATTTAATGCTAGACTGGGGTGAGGCCATTGTTGTTGTGATTTCCGATGTGTACAAGGTTTTGTTGAACCTGTACAATCGCAACGGAGACGTGGGAAGCCTAGGTGGTCTTTCTGACTGTGTACCTTGTGAGTTTAGCACTGTGTTGCGAGTGAGGGCTTTGCCTCTGCCACCCAACACTGTGCTAACTCGTGTGCTTTGACTTTGAGAGGGTCACCAGGAGAGAACCAGATACTAGCAATCTGGATCTCTCAAGAGAGCACCCCGTCAATTAACGTAATTTGGCCGCACAGCCTTAAGGACCTCGCTAGGCTACGAGCCGCTTGCTCAGCCATTGTTTCCTAGCCTACGACATCCCAGCTAGACTTTATTAGCCTAGCAGACACCCGTTTAGAATTATAAACTCTTATGTTATGTATGCAGAATTCTTATTCACGTTGACCGTAAGCCTTGGTTGGTGTTGAGTTGCACAACCTGAGCAGGTTTTTTGAGTTGCCTGACGAAGGACATCTTTTGTTGTTGGAGATAATACTAGTGTGCATTTATCGTTATTCCCGTGTCAGTTGACACTGTCTCTACACTTGTCCTATATTGACCCTGCTTTATATATCAGTTCAAAATCCGATACGATCATCTTACCCCAGCATCAGACTTTCTTCAGAAGATTCCTGCTCGATGCTTTGGGACTTTCGTTCACTTTCTTTAGTATTGGAGTGACAGTTCATTATTGTTTAGAGTAACTTTAAATATACCTTCTTCTATATGCTATCTATATATATGCTCAGGCCCAATCCCCATTTTGGGGGTAGCCGACTCAAGACAGAGCAAGAACAGGGAAAACACCAAAACAACATAAAACAAAAAATAAACACAGCTAAAAAACACAAACTCTCACACATCCAGGTCACCCAGGAGAAGACCCAGAGACCAGGGTTACCAAGGTCGCTCCAGCACTCCCCTGGCCCCTGACCATCAGGAGAGGTTCCGATCTCGGCAGGCAGACATGCAGCGGAGCCAAAGCGACAAGCCCTCCCACCACACTTCCAGGCACACCCTTCATATTAATCGTCTCCCCGGGCCAGGCGCCTGATGGACTATTATCTAGTCCAACTTGCGCCCGAGCCCTTACTCCAAATGACCACGTGTTCACTCAACTATTCACAAGCATTCTCCATTCACTCCTGTCCACCACCACTTCCCCTGCCTGATCTATAGTCATTCCTCTATCATCCAAAGCCTTTCTTACACAGTCTCTCCATCTCAATGGGGGTCTTCCTGCCCTTCTATCTCCCCTTGTACCTGACTCACATATTCTCTTTGTAAGCCTTTCATCTCCCATTCGTTCAACATGACCATACCAGCTCAGCACCCTTCTGTCCACTCTGGCTGACAAATGTTCCTGCTGCCCCACTCTCCTACGTATCTCTTCATTTCTCAATCTGTCTCTACGAGTAACTCCACACATACTCCTCAAGCAGCTCATCTCCATCACATCCAGCCCTCTTTTCTCCTTTTTCTTCAGAGCCCATGTCTCAGCCCCATACATCACTGTTGGCACAACAATTCCTTGATACAGTGCACTTTTTACTTTCACTCCGAGATTTCTCGTCTTCCACATACTTCCCATTGCTCCGAAAACCTTCCTTCCTTCACACACTCTCTGTTTTACCTCCACTTCCATACCTCCACTCCTGCTTATTGTTCCTCCTAGATATTTAAAACACTCTACTTGTTCCAATATTTCCCCATCCAGCCTCACATCTAGATTCACCCTATGCTCTCCCCTATTACACACCATTACTTTACTTTTATTGACGTTCACCTTCAGTTTCCTCCTTCCACAAACCACACCAAACTCTTTGACTACCCGCTGCAGTTTCTCATCAGAATCCGCCACCAATGCTGTGTCATCAGCGAACAGCAACTGATTCAACTCCCAATCTCTACCATTCTTTCCTACTAAACCCAATCCTCTTCCCATAGTTCTCCTTTTCATCTCCCTCACCACACCATCCATAAACATATTAAACAGCCATGGTGACATTACACAACCCTGTCGCAAACCTACCTTTACCTCAAACCATTCACTCAACTCACCATTTCCTACTCTCACACATGCTCTGCTCCCTTCATAAAAACTCTTAACTGCTTCTAACAAATTTCCTCCAATTTCATAAATCCTTAACACCTTCCACATTGCTTCACGGTCCACACGATCATATGCTTTTTCCAAGTCCATAAAAGCCCAAAATATCTCTTTATGCTTCTCTAAATACTTCTCGCATAACTGTCTTACTGCAAACATCTGATCCACGCACCCTCTTCCCCTCCTAAAACCGCACTGTTCTTCTCCTATTGCAACTTCCGTACACTTTATTATCCTCTCTATCAACACCCTGCCATACAGCTTTCCAACCACTGACAATAAACTAATACCTCTATAACTTGAACACTCCTGCCGATCTCCCTTCCCCTTGTACAACGGCACAATACATGCACTCTTCCAGTCTATTGGTACCATTGACACAGCAAAGCACACATTGAAATGCATTTTGGATGGTATTGCTGTGGAGTGTATAAAGAAGGGTAGAGATGTGATAATAGATTGGTTGGTGAGACTTTTCAATGTGTACCTTCTTCTAGTTTGCATTAAATAATTGCAGTGATTTAATTAAGATCTCTATCTTTTCCTAGTATACCTTATTAACGTAATTGTATGTTGTTGTGATCAGGCTGTATCAGAGATCATCAGCCTGTAGTAGTAGTGCACTTATACTGAGTTATAGGATACCCAGTTATCGCAGATTTCACTCTGGAGGGTATAGGTGTTTTTGTGCGCCGGCATTATAAGTTCAAGGGTTGGATCTAGTGTTACCGTTGTGGCTGTGTGCTTTCCTAGTCCAATGATTAAAAGCCCTTGTTTTATACGAGCCCCGGTCGTAACACATCCTGTGCGTGGAAGGCTTAATTCCATTGCACAGATTCTTTCCAAGGGGGACCCAGCACTGGCAGAGGCCCCTTCTGTTACCTGCTTTAAGTTGTTCTATATCTTTTCCCACACACTACTCTAGGATGAGCTGTGATTTTCGACTTTACCATGGTTATGAATGTTAACTTGAGGTGCATGTTAAGAAAATAAAGTTTGTGAAGGTAAAAGTGTCTGTTATGGCAGCATAGTCACCCGGTGACAATTATAACATGGCTGTGAAAGACATTGTAGAACACTAAATGAAGTATTAGACAGTATGCAGTATGTTGTTGTGATCAGGCTGTATCAGAGATCATCAGCCTGTAGTAGTAGTGCACTTATACTGAGTTATAGGATACCCAGTTATCGCAGATTTCACTCTGGAGGGTATAGGTGTTTTTGTGCGCCGGCATTATAAGTTCAAGGGTTGGATCTAGTGTTACCGTTGTGGCTGTGTGCTTTCCTAGTCCAATGATTAAAAGCCCTTGTTTTATACGAGCCCCGGTCGTAACACATCCTGTGCGTGGAAGGCTTAATTCCATTGCACAGATTCTTTCCAAGGGGGACCCAGCACTGGCAGAGGCCCCTTATGTTACCTGCTTTAAGTTGTTCTATATCTTTTCCCACACACTACTCTAGGATGAGCTGTGATTTTCGACTTTACCATGGTTATGAATGTTAACTTGAGGTGCATGTTAAGAAAATAAAGTTTGTGAAGGTAAAAGTGTCTGTTATGGCAGCATAGTCACCCGGTGACAATTATAACATGGCTGTGAAAGACATTGTAGAACACTAAATGAAGTATTAGACAGTATGCTAGTGAGTTTTTAAAACATATTGTTTTTCGGTGACATGAATGGAAGAATTAGCACAAATTCAGAGAGTGGAGAGAGGGCATGGCGTGCAAGGGTTTAAGAGTCAATAGTAACAAAACCAAGGTTATGCATTGTAGTTTGAGACGAGGCAATGTGGAAAAGAGCAGTGCATACCCATGTGCAGTGTGTGGAAAGGGAGTGAGCGTTAACTCAATTCAATGTAGCATCTGTCGATGTTGGGTACACCATGGGAGTAAGCGCTGTAGTAGAATAAAGGGGCCCCTGCTGAAGGATAAGTCAGAAATAGAGAAATTTGAGTGCGTAGTGTGCAAAGGCGAGCTTGTGTTAAGTGATGATCCTGTGGCTGTGAATTTTGGAAATGAGTCTTTGGAGCTGGTGAACAAGTTTTGTTACCTAGGAGATACCATCTCTGCCGGTGGTGAGGCCGAGGCTGCCACTGTTGCTAGAATTAGGTGTGGCTGGGGGAAGTTCAGAGAATTGATGCCAATCCTGACCATGAAAAGAATGCCTCTCCCCCTGAAGGGAAAGGTGTATGCCTCATGTGTTAGAAGTGCAATGACGTATGCCTCAGAAACATGGGCCGTTAAAGTAGAGGATGTCAACAGAATGGAGCGTAATGAGATGAGAATGGTGAGATGGATGTGTGGGGCCAGGCTACAGGATAGAATAACAAATGTTGAGCTGAGGAGACGTTCAGGTATAAAGAGTATTAGCGAGGTGATGCGTACAAGTAGACTGGGATGGTATGGACATGTGGAGAGAATGGATGAACAAAATTGGGTGAAAAAATGCAGGTCTGTGATTGTGGAGGGAGCTGCACCAAGGGGTGGACCTAGGAAGACCTGGGATCGGACTATACGCGCCGATCTCAAATCCAAGAACTTGACAAGTGAAGCAGCCCTTAACAGGGTTGCCTGGAACGCCGCCATTAGGACAAGAGACTGAAACTGCACTTATGTGTGGAACACTAAGTCTTAAAATTTTATGTATGTATGTATGTTGTCCGGAGATTGACATTATGAATAGTTATGGTGTACCAGCTGAGAATGACTGAGAAACAAATGAAAATGTGTGTAATAAAGGTTGTGCATATGAGATTTCTGTTTCTTTTATTATATAAAGATGTTCAAAGTATGTATGGTATGTAAGTGTTGAATGACAGGATGATGTTTGATTGTGTTGATAGAAAAAGGAATGATTGGTGATTTCATTGGTACAAAAGCAGTGATGGGCTCGATTGTCTGATGATCTTGTATTATGCAAGGTAGAGTTAAGAGGAGCATGAAATAAATATAGGAGAAGGAAATGTAATGCTGAAAGAATAAACATTGAAATAATGAGACATGAGGATGTAGCAACAGAATACAGGCAAAGGGTGGAAGAAGATTTACTTTCATATGACATGGAGATTGAAGATACATAGGTGTACAAGACAGACCGGTTAAAATGCAAAGAATGTATGTGGTGTATACCAGATCAGGAATGGACGGAAAGAACATCATGGTTGGATGAAGAAGTAAAATGAGCTTTGGAAGACAAAACAAAAAAATTACCTTTGTGGATGCAATATAACTACTTAGGAGAAAGCAAAGGGAAATACAATGATAACAAGAACAAATTAAAGATATTAGTTCGGAAAAGAATAAGTGAATGAGGATGTAAGAAAAACAAATTATAAAATCAAAAATAAACACTGCAATTTCTCTGAACCAGGACCTTTCTAGAATTAATGAATGGGGACAAAAGAATCTAGTTTCCTTTAATACACAGAAAACCAAGTACATTCAATTTTCTAACCGACAGAATCTCACTGACTCCCATATATTTTGTAATGATGTAAATATTCCCACTTCCCCTAGTATTGACATTCTCGGTGTAACATTAACTACTAACTTGAGCTGGACACATTATGTTAGAAGCATTGCTAAGAATGCCTCTAAAAAACTGGGACTCCTGTACTGAGTTGGAGAATTCTTCACTGACGAGCAGTTGGCCGTAATATATAAAAGTCATGTGCGTTTTCAGATGGATTACTGTTCACCTCTGTGGGGTGGAAGTGTTGTGGTTGCATTGAGGCAGTTGGACAAAATTCAAAATAAAACTATTAGATTAATCAATAACCCTGCAATCACACAGGACCTTCCTACATTATCCATACGAAGAAACGTTGCATCCCTTGCATTATTCTACAGATATTTTCACAGCAATTGTTCCGAGGAACTTGCTTCAATTGTGCCACCTCTCCACATCTTTCCCCGTAGAACTAGGGCAGCTGAGAGTGCCCAGGAATTTACACTTTCTCCTCCACAATGCAGAACTTCTGCTTATCAGAATTAATTTATCCCCAGAGCTACTACTCTTTGGAATTCACTTCCCTCGAATTGCTTTTCACAAACTTACAATCTACAAATGTTTAAATCCAGTTGTTACAAACATTTTATGAATGGAGGATGCCTTTAGGCACATGGACCTTTTTGTTTTATCTGTGTTTTTCCTTCCTCTGTTCTTTGTCTCTTAAAAAAAAAACACACTTTGCAGATAATATGAGTTAAAATTAACTATTTTAGAAGGAAGTGTGTAAATGCAGGAGATAATGTAGCAACATATGATTAAATGTGAAAGATGTAGGAGTAAATGTGATTGTTATTACATATGAAGATCAAATAAGGAGGAGATGGTAGGAGTATTTTGAGGGATTATTATATGGTGATTGAAACAGGGTTAATGATAGTTTATTAGATGGGTCACACGAGAGACCTGCAGATAGAGGGAACATATCCAGAATATAATCAGTGAATGTGGTTAATTTGTAAACAAATGAGAAACCTGATTGTGTGGATGAAATACAGTGTGAAATGGTAAGAAATGGGGGTGAAGTAGCTATGGATTTGAAGGAATGGAAGAGAGGAATAATAGTCCCGTTGTATAGATACATTTGAACGAAATTAATGCAAGTGTTACAGAAATATAAGTCTGATGGAATATATTAATGAAATGACGTGTTTCTGGCTGCTCCTCCATACCCTTTGTGTGAAGCAAGGTTGGTACTGACTGACTGTGTCTATGCCCTACTCCACTGCATAACCTTGGTATTTACTATGTTGCCTACTCCACTGCATAACCTTGGTTTTTATTATGTCGACTTTTATGCCTTGACTTTCCATGACCTCTCCATCTTCAGTACTTGGCCTAAGCATCCTGTTTATTCACCCTGGAATTGTGCAATTATGTTATTGTTTTTATGTCTTGCATAATGGGGGACAGGAAAAGTCGTCTCCTGCTCTTTCACTTACACACAATAAAAGAATAAATACTAGTTTTACGTTCTTTATTTCAATGAAATATGAAAAGTAAGCTTAAAATTCTAATTTACAATGTTTAAGAATGTGTAGTTAATGCAGATAGGCCTACTAGATTGTGTTGTCAAGTAAGCCTATCCTTGAGATTGTTAATCAATAATTTGAGTTGCAAAAAATGGGATGTGATAAATTTCAATAATAGCCTATATGTGACGTATGCAGTGTGTGTGCCAAATGAAGATGTATATGAAATGCTAGCAATTCCTTTTAATTGCCACCTACGTTTGAAAGAAGTAGGTTTAAACATTTGGATAAATACTAATGCATTCGTAATGATTTGTTTTTCGCATTTTTTTTTTTTTTTTTCTTCAGATGGATGTCGGTGCTGGGAAATTCACCATTGTCAATTTTCAAGAGGACAATACCGTGACTTCCGTCCCCCCACTGGATGGATAGGCAAGTCTGCAAAGGTATGTACAGTATATATCATAAATAAGTTATATCACATTTTGTATATTGTAGTACATTGTCTATAATTATATGGTATGTATGTACTGTATGTATGTATGTAAAATAAAAGTATTATGTCAAGTTTTGGACATATATTTTGACACGTATTGAAGCATCGAATAGATTATACAAACTTCCGAAATACTGTACAAATATCCGAGACAGCTTTGAATATGCATGTAGCAGAATATATTATGTCCACAATAGTACATATGTACTGTACCTACATACATACAAATACCATGTTCCATGCAAGTGTATGTCATTTCTGTATTTATATACGAGTACTAATTTAAAACAATTCCGTATTGCAGGGCTTGTGCACATATTGGCCGCTGAACAACGTGACCAAGCGGGTAAACAAATATGGTGACCGGTCAACTCAACCAGTAGACCATTTCAACCAGTAGCTCTCAACCAATACCAAATCAACCAATACGGTTAGGTTAGGTTATTACTATATTTTGGCACTGGTTTGGTTGGTCTGGGTTAATTTGGCACTGGTTGAGAGCTACTGGTTTAAATGGTCTACTGGTTGAGATGACATGGAACCAAAAAATATGAAACGGCTGACCCTGGCTGGAAGCAGTTCTTTGTGCGTATTTTGGGCGAGGCAGGTAAGTGCTGACTTAACACAACCCTGTCGCAGACCTACAATTACCTAACATCAGTTACTCAACCCATTATATACTACATTGCAGATGTTCTGCCTTTCCTAAAAAAAAATTGATGACTTTAATGCCTTACGAGAGGGCCCGTAAGGAATTTCTACTACCCGCCAAGCGGGGGGTTTTACCCTAAATGGCCTTGTTTCCGTGCTCTTTTTCATGCATAAACAAGAAGGATTTTTCCTTCGTCTTGCACGATCGTTGCAAGAGAACGCGTGGTCGTAGGAGGATGGTTCTGGTGTCATTGGAAAGCTGAATTAACGCCCTTTCAGGGATACATAATTGTATTACGCTCTGTAATACAATTATGTATCCCTGAAAGGGCGTTAATTAAGCTTTTCAATGACACCAGAACCATCCTCCTACGACCACGCGTTCTCTTGCAACGATCGTGCAAGACGAAGGAAAAATCCCTAAAATACAGTAATTTCTTGACATAATACCCTGTGTAGTGTGGGAGGGAGGGTGGATGTGTGTGGAGTAAATGTCAGTAGGCCCGCTGGACCCGTGGCGAACGGTCAGAGCCCGACCTACGCTCCGCCCACCGCTCGTCTCTCTCCCAGAGGGAATATTGCTCCAAAATTGCACATGGACTTAAGTCGGGCCCCGTTCTATGGGCAGGTGTTCTCTATACGGACTTAAGTCGGGCCCCGCTAAAGAAGGGTTAAACAAATGTTCTCCAATTTCACAAATCCTCTTGATCTAGACGATCATAATTATGCTTTATGAAATCCATTAAAGCACTAAATATCTCCTACCACCTCTCTAAATACTTCTAGCATGCCTGTCTTACTCCAAAAATCTGATCCACACACCAAATTCTCCTCCTAAACCCGCGCTGCTCTTCTATTGCAACTTCTGTACCCACAAGTATCCTGTCTATCAACACCCTGCCATACAGCTTTCCTATATTTATTTTATTTACTTAGGCACATTCCCCTGTACTTTATTTTATTCTTTATTTTTGTATTATTATTTTTTCTAGGGGTGGCCGAGTCGAGACACAGCTTTCCAACCACTGATAATCACTAATACCTCTATAACTTGAACACTCCTGCCGGTCGCCCTTCCCTTTGTACATGCACTCCTCCAGTCTAGTGGTACCATTGACACACCAAAGCACACCTTGAACAGTATCACCAGTGTTATTATCACATCTGCACCCTTCTTAATACACTCCACAGCAATACCATCCATACATTCTGCTTTCCGTTCTCATTTGTCTCACTGATTCTTTCACCTAATTTTTCCCAATCCTTTCATTCATTTCCTGCCACCTGGGTGACCTAGGTAACCTATCCCCATCAACCATTGCCTCCCTTGCATCTCTTACATTTAGCAAAGATTAAAAATATCCGGCGTGTCTTTTCCTCACTTGCACTCCTAGTAACTCTCCATTTGCATCTTTCACTGACTTTTCCCTCTTTTGTCCTCCTTTCCTTTCTCTGTTTACCTCCTTCAAGAACATCTGTTTTCGTTCTTCAAAACTCTCACTAAACATTTGACCCCACCTTTTGTTTGCATCTTTCTTCGCTTCTCTAATTTTCCGTTTTTCCCCTCTCCTTTTCTCCTTGTACCTTTCTCATACCTCAACACTACCATCCTGTAAATTCATCATCATATCCGACATCTTGTTTAGCCCCGCTAAAGGTTGGCCATGACAGAAACGTCTCCAGGGTACTTTGTCATGACATGCTTCCTTTGACCGTAACACAATGCCCCTTCCACTACGTGGATGTTTTTCTTCAATGTATTAATTTTTCTACTTTCTTTTCCCATACCATAGGTAGTCTTCCACTACTAGCGGCTCCACTCACCTGACTCCCATATATCTTTCTTGGCATTCTGTCTTCATCCATTCTCTGAAAATACTTCTCTTTATCCACTCAACCACTCCACATTCAATCCCCAAACCTTGCTCTTGCATTCCAAAGGACTCATACACTTCCCTATTACTTGACCCATCTAACCTATTCACACCCGCTGCCATTCTGAAAAAAATCATCTCCACAGCTCTCAGTTTGGAGAGGTCTTCGTCATTTGCTGTCCATGTCTTACTTCCATACGAGTGTGTTGGGAGTATGACTTTTTCACTTCTTGACTAACCATTTTACCTTTTCCCTTGCATTTTTCTCTTTTGATCTAGCTCTCGATGTTACCATATTTGCATAGTACAGTTCCCAAGTAGCCTACTGTACTTGAAATTTTCATCATCTTATAGTTACATACAAATTTGCATATGTTTTTACTTAATTCTATATTTGTTACCTTACAATCTATGGTTTCATGCATTCTTCTCTCAAACACCATTACCTTACATTTCCATACATTGACCTTTAACTTTCTCTTTTTGCATACACTGGCAAAGTCTTGTGACCACTCTCTGAAGCCAACAGGACTGGCACTTTTCGTATATAGGCATGTTAAGATCTTCCACTCTCATTGATCCTGCCCTACATTCTCTTATCACTATCCATGTATATATTGAACAACCAAGGTGACGTGACATATCCCTGCCTTACTCATACATTGACCTCAAAACTCTCGCTTAACTTATTTCCTACCTTCACATGTGCCATTGCATTCCTATAGAAAGATTTTACTGCCATTGGCAACTTTCCTCCCACACCATATACTGTACCACATCCCGCAGACCCTGCTAATCTACTTCGCCATAGGCTTTGTCCACATCCATGAATGCTGCATAGTAGTAGGGTCATTTGCTTGGAATCCGTGACCATTTTGTTCCTACCTTTTTCTCTCGATGGATTTGACAACCTGAACCATTTTAAAGGAAAATTAGCTCCTATGCCCCTCTGAAAAAAGACGGCTAACTCTGCTAGAGCCCAATATTCAAAATGGCCACCAATGCCAAATTGAAAAACATGAAATGTAATATCTCTGGCATCAGATGAGCTACAAGGATGAATGAGGTGTCTTTTTTCACTAATTCTGGCATTACAAATCCACTGGAATGGTTATTGTATTGTATATTGTATTGTTATTGTATTGTATTATACTAATTGTACATACTAATCCGCCACTTCACTGTCACTACATGATTCACTGTATGAGCCACTATCAGAATCACTGTCCTCACTTTCGCTGCTATCATCACTGTTGTTCTCTGCCTGCGGATTTGTAGGTAGTGGTATGGATGGGGGAAGTGGGGGCTGGGTTGAACGGACAGGCAGACATAGGCCATTTACAAGATGCCATCCATGGCCGATCGGTGAGGGGTGACTTTGGAGCTGGTAATGCTTTTGCAAATATGCAAGATAGTTTGCACGCTCCAAGTGTGGACGGAGACTTTCCAACTCAGGCACAAGTCGGATAGTGCTTTTTTTCTTCTGAGCTCTCCATCTGCCCTCGCATCTCCCAGGGTCTTGCTTTTGGTATCACCATAGACATATCGAATGACAAACCGATTTGTAGGTAGTGGTATGGATGGGGGAAGTGGGGAATGGGTTGAACGGACAGGCAGACATAGGCCATTTACAAGATGCCATCCATGGCCGATCAGTGAGGGGTGACTTTGGAGCTGGTAATGCTTTTGCAAATATGCAAGATAGTTTGCACGCTCCAAGTGTGGACGGAGACTGTCCAAGTCAGGCACAAGTCGGATAGTGCTTTTTTTCTTCTGAGCTCTCCAGCTGCCCTCGCATCTCCCAGGGTCTTGCTTTTGGTATCACCATAGACATATCGAATGACAAACCGCTCCAAATCACTGATAACCTGTTCTGTGACTAGGAGCTGTGTACCACATGCTGCTAGCAGGTCGTGTGCCTCTTTAGACTTCTCCAGACGATCTGCGATGAGTTTCTTGCTTCCTCCATAGAAGCCAGAGTTGTGGTCACACCCAGTGAGGACATGAAGTGGTATGATGGATGCAGCCATTGCCTCACTGCACAAACATCGGGCATCGATAAGCTGACGTTTGCGTTTCACACACAGGATTCCTGTTGTCTTCTGAGCAACATATGCCGCTTGCACGTAGTTGTCTGTGTCCTCTGTGTCAAGAACGACAGCTGCTGTGTAGCTTGAAACATATGCCGCTTGCACGTAGTTGTCTGTGTCCTCTGTGTCAAGAACGACAGCTGCTGTGTAGCTGTCTGACCGGAGCACACTATATATGGTGAGCATTGCCGTATCTGCCTCTCCATGGGAGCATGTGAGCTCTGGCACAAGCTTGCCTGTGGTGAGATTCTTTGCAGTGCTGCCAACTATACAGTAGATGATTTCGGTGCTAGTTGTTGCTGCTGTTCTCTGGAATTCCGTTTGAAGAAATGCCTGAAGGCGGATTTTGTTCTCAGGTTTACCCAGGAGAGCATGGAAAACTTTACTAGAAGGAAATTTATCTTCT
Organism: Paralithodes platypus; assembly: GCA_032716605.1. NCBI lineage: Eukaryota > Metazoa > Arthropoda > Malacostraca > Decapoda > Lithodidae > Paralithodes > Paralithodes platypus. The sequence continues at coordinate 34,488,876 of CM064548.1, read as the reverse complement.
GTCTTCATGAAGACATTGCTGATTGGCAGTTTTTTTGGCGCAGTATTCTCTCACTGTCCTTGATCGTGTAATTCTGATCATATGAATCATTGACGCAAATGATGCGCTCAGCATGCTTGTGTCTCGTTAGAACGAAGTGCACCAACTTCTCTGCATAATCTCCCCAGGTATACTTGGTACCGTCTCCCTTCACTCTGTCTTCAATGGTAGGAGTTGTTAGGCGCCCGATGAGGCCCATATCAATAATAGACGTGTATACATCAGGCTCTGGAATGACAGTCATAGTTAGTTTTTGTTGAAGCTTGCTTTTCTGTGCCTTACGGATGGTTCCATTGACGTTGAAGATGGAAAGGCACTCGGCTGTAACACGATGCTGCAGGACTTCTTGAAGTTTGAGGGCACCACTCGTTTCAACCAGTCCGAGAACAGAGGCCAAGGCATTACGCTCCATTTCCTCAGTCTTTCCCTTCAGGTTCTCACCATCTGCTTTCTTCAATTCCTGAGTTGAAAAGTTCAAACGCTTGCTACGGGGAACTCTGTCGTTGAGAGGCTTGGTCTTGGAATACACTCTCATTCAAGAACTGCTTCAGTTTGCTTGTGCCATCCTCCTTTGCCGATTTCAAGTCAGCAGCGAGAGCGTCTGAGGCTGGGATTCCTGACTGTAGGGATCGAAGTGTCTTGTTTGTATGGTCAAATGGATCACACTTGAATTCAGTGAGACATGCACTTATATCCTGTACAGCTTGTTCATCCTTCATTTTACGCTACGAGCAATCAGCATGCTTCCCTTTTCCTTGTTTGATGACTTGTTCTTTGAGTCGTGCCGCAACATTCATCACCAACTGATCATTGCTGACACCCAATGAAGATATTGCCACCTCGATGTATGTACCTGCTGCTGTTGTATCATATACCAGTTCACTCACATTCTTTTGAATGCGTTCATGAAATCCGATGTCTTCCCCAAATTCATTGACGAGAATTTCCTTTAAGTAGCTGGATTTTACTACTGAGTTATGTCCGTGATTTGAGATAATGCGCTTATAGTCCTGCAGCAGGCCTTGCAGTGTGCGAATTTCATGGTCTTTGAAGATGACTTGACGAATATGATGAAAGAAGAGAGCTTGGGCCTATCGGAGGTTTACACGCTGCAGATGTTGAGTGCTTTCATCTGAAAGGGGCTTGTGGTCGCTTACATATTTGCGCCAGCACGCACGATGGTAGCGGATTTCCAACCCAAATGCTGTTTGACTATCTGGGATGGATGCAATCAGAGTGTCAAGTCTCAATCTCATGACCTCATCTTCCAGACGGACAGTATGTAACTTGAATTTAGTCCAGGCATCTACTATTGATAGGAGTAAAATCTGCTTGTCACGGTCACTACTCTTGTATGCCCCTTTCATGCACCACACTCATAGAGTCTTATCATGAAGGACACCCATACTGGAGCGGAGCCTTTTAGGTGCACTGGCCTCTGGGGAAGGGTCTTGTTGATCTGATGCTTCATCTCTTTCAAGACGTTCCTCGGATTTGTGTTTGCGTTTTTCGGCTTGAGAGAGCTTGCGCTTGCTGGATAATGATGCGTAACAATTGCTATGCATGTGGTGACCCTTTGGTCCCTTCTCCCAATCCACATGTTCATGTATATGTTGAAACTTATCAAGTTCTTTCCATTGTAAAGACTTTTCCCGGATGGATTCCCACTTCTCAGGTGTAATGTTTTCCAAACGATCATCTGCGGTACATCGCTTACCACAGAGTAAAATGCACTCGTATTCATTTAATGTCTTGTCTGGTAACTCTTCACTCTCTCTTCTATTATCCATTATTTCGGTCACTTTACAAGTCGGCGATTTTCATCAGATGGGCATGCGATCCATCTGAAACAGTAAAAAAGTAATATTAGATATTATACACCGTAGGCAGAGAACAACAGTGATGATAGCAGCGAAAGTGAGGACAGTGATTCTGATAGTGGCTCGTACAGTGAATCATGTAGTGACAGTGAAGTGGCAGATTAGTATGTACAATTAGTATAATACAATACAATAACAATATACAATACAATACAATACAATACAATAACCATTCCAGTGGATTTGTAATGCCAGAATTAGTGAAAAAGGACACCTCATTCGTCCTTGTAGCTCATCTGATGCCAGAGATATTACATTTCATGTTTTTCAAGATGGCGTTGGTGCCTATTTTGAATATTGGGCTCTAGCAGAGTTAGCCGTCTTTTTTCAGAGGGGCATAGGAGCTAATTTTCCTTTAAAATGGTTCAGGTTGTCAAATCCATCGAGAGAAAAAGGTAGGAACAAAATGGTCACGGATTCCAAGCAAATGACCCTACTATAGAATTTTCTGTTGTTGGCCAAATACTTCTCTACCAACAAATGCATTGAGGCTATCTGGTCTAAGCAGCCCCTGCCCTTTCTAAAACCTCCCTGCTCCTTGCCTATTTTGTTATCTGTTATGTGCTGCAGCCTCTGTTACTACTTTTGTGTATAGCTTTCCAGGTATGCTATACAAGCTGATTCCCATATAACTCATACACTCCTCTTTACTACTATCACTGCTTTCTTCCAGTCCTCTGGTACGCTTTCTTTTTCCCATGCTAATTTACATAACCTATGCATCATGTCTAGAGCTTCTCCCCCATATCTCAGCATGTCACCTGAGATGTTATCTACTCCAGCAGCTTTGCCCATTTTAAAGTCTATTGATTGCTTCTTTTACTGTGCTATGTTTATTCGTCTTTCATCTACTCTATTCTACCTCTCTTCATTCCCATGAATGAGATCTTTGCCTTCTCCCTACTTTGTACAGCTAACCTTCTAAAATGGCTTTTCAACACATCCACCACCCTACGCCACCTTCCCATTCAAACCCCTCATTCTACCACCTGAGACACTCTCGGAATTCCACTCTCTGGCTTCTTTCAGCTTTATAGTATGCTTTCTTGTCATTCAGAAACTGTTCGCTAATCTTCGTCTCATATTCCTCCTCTGCCTTCATTTTAGCATCATGTATCGTCCTCTTCACTCTTTGTTTAAGTTCTTATTCTTGTTTCCTCGCATTTCTAGTTTCTCTGGGTATATTCTTTTGCAGCATACTCTTTCGCAACTTTTTGTTCACTATTTCTTCTATCTCTTTGCTAAACCATGCATTAAATTTTCATTTTCCATATTTAAAATGTTTTCTTTATAAAATCCTCTCAAACCACCGTCTCTTCCTCAACTGCCTTTCTCACCGTATCATTCCACCAATCGCTTCCTTGCCTGCTAATTCTGCCTCCTACTTCCACATATTCATCTGCCCATGTTTCCATTCATCCTCTACTTCTCTCAACTGCATAGGCAATAATGGCAGCATTTCTCTGAACGACTTGCAGTTTATTTCAACTAGAATATGTGCTGAAAAATTAACCACACTATCAGCAATATTCATATCTCCCAAATGACAGAGCTTATTGATACATTCAAGTTTCATAGCCATAATCTCTACACTAGTAGTTGGATTTTGTTAGGACGGCTTTGCACTTGTTAAGTTAATTAGCTACTACATTGAACCCAACAAATAACTTCACCTCCTATGCAGCCAACCCTTGCAACTGCAACATCTGAGGCTGTTCGGCCAGGCAGCTTAGGGAACAACAACAACTGCAACACACAAGACTAATAATTACTATATAGTTATATGATCATAAACCCTATCACCTCCACTTCTTTGTTAGCCTGATCTAATGTTTGGCTTGTGCAAGGTAATTTTGGTTGTACTACATCTATTAATTAGCAAATATTATTGTAATGTGCAAGTGGAATTTGTCAATGGGTGATAGTATAGCTAGTGGTTTAAATAGGTGGTAGAGTTACGAGAGTGAAGTGGATGAAAGTTGTTTTTCACTTGGCTATCTGGCCGAGCTTTAACAAGGATGAAATGGTGCCATTATTGACTGAAAGGGCTTTTCCTATATCTGAAAGGTAGTTTACTGTATATAGTTCTGGTATTAGAATTGTAATAATTGTAGATATGGAAATATGCCTAGTTGACATTATACAGTAACACAAGTTGGATGTGTGGCATGCTAAGGGCACTGATAATGTTTTGGCTGATTGTTTGTCACGGGAGGGTTTGTTTGCAGGAGAACCCTCGCCGTTCAGTCAGTGTGTGTTGAGAGTGGAGAAAAACTAGGCTTGCCCCTGTAGAGCAGCCGCCAAAAACAACATTAAAATTACATCAAAAAATCACATAAAAACTCTTTCTTTTGATAGTTAATTGTAAGTTGCCAATGTTATAGCTAAAGTCCTAAGTTGAACCTGTCTTTCACTTAGGAGGCTGGGCTCTGTGAAGCTCGCTCTGGGAGCATAGCAGGCTAAAATTATACTATTATGTTTGGGAGGGGTTATAAGATTTTCTTTATGTTGATATGTTGTTTTATGTAAGATTGAGCTTTGCATTTCATTTCTGGCGGAGTGGCTATGTGTGACGGGTCTTGTCGGCATTCTGCCTTGTCAGATATCGTGCTCGCCTAATGTTGAGAGTCCTATATCTTGGGCGGGGTGTGACGCCTGCCAGCGTTGGCAGAATCGCCTCCCGGTAGCCACTAGCGCTCGCCAGGGCAGTGAAATGGGCTACAGTCTATCTACAATGTTGTACTTTCTTTCTTGTGAATCGTCATGTCACAGGCAGTGTAGAAGTGGTCTTTATTTCCGCCTGTGACAATGCATTGTATTTTATATCATGAGTTGAACATAAGCTGCATTGTAGTGAAGGAGAGAGAGAGAGCGAGCGAGCAGGGTGGGGGAGGTGAGTGTTGCTTTTCCTCCTCCTCCCTCCTCCCTCCCGGAGGAGTTGCTCGCCCGCGTGGTCTTTTCTCTCGGTTTTGATTGGCTGGTGGTTCCTGGCGCCTTCTGCAGGCCTGCTGCCTTGTGACGTAGCGGCCTGTGATTGGCTGACCACCATGCCTTTGTGTGTGATCCTGGAGGGGTCCCAAGGAGCTATTCTCTTCAGAGCTTGCCTGACCAGTATATCCTTCACATGTCCCCTTGCTACCTGTCTCCCGACTTCTACCTATAGAACACTTTCTCTCTCTCTCAACTTCTTACCTCTCATTCTTTCAATCTATTTAATATCATAACTCCCCTTTGGTTCTCCACGATTTCATACATCGGCCATCGTATTATATGCTGAAGCTCTCAGATATTATATGTTTAGTTAGGCATTTTGGAGGGGTTACCATTTTGTCTGTAGAGGTTCGACACACTCACGGTGTCTCCCTGCCTATTCCTTGGCTGTCTGCTGGGCTATTTAATGCTAGACTGGGGTGAGGCCATTGTTGTTGTGATTTCCGATGTGTACAAGGTTTTGTTGAACCTGTACAATCGCAACGGAGACGTGGGAAGCCTAGGTGGTCTTTCTGACTGTGTACCTTGTGAGTTTAGCACTGTGTTGCGAGTGAGGGCTTTGCCTCTGCCACCCAACACTGTGCTAACTCGTTTGCTTTGACTTTGAGAGGGTCACCAGGAGAGAACCAGATACTAGCAATCTGAATCTCTCAAGAGAGCACCCCGTCAATTAACGTAATTTGGCCGCACAGCCTTAAGGACCTCGCTAGGCTACGAGCCGCTTGCTCAGCCATTGTTTCCTAGCCTACGACATCCCAGCTAGACTTTATTAGCCTAGCAGACACCCGTTAAAATTATAAACTCTTATGTTATGTATGCAGAATTCTTATTCACGTTGACCGTAAGCCTTGGTTGGAGTTGAGTTGCACAACCTGAGCAGGTTTTTTGAGTTGCCTGACGAAGGACATCTTTTGTTGTTGGAGATAATACTAGTGTGCATTTATCGTTATTCCCGTGTCAGTAGACACTGTCTCTACACTTGTCCTATATTGACCCTGCTTTATATATCAGTTCAAAATCCGATACGATCATCTTACCCCAGCATCAGACTTTCTTCAGAAGATTCCTGCTCGATGCTTTGGGACTTTCGTTCACTTTCTTTAGTATAGGAGTGACAGTTCATTATTGTTTAGAGTAACTTTAAATATACCTTCTTCTATATGCTATCTATATATATGCTCAGGCCCAATCCCCATTTTGGGGGTAGCCGACTCAAGACAGAGCAAGAACAGGGAAAACACAAAAACAACATAAAACAAAAAATAAACACAGCTAAAAAACACAAACTCTCACACATCCAGGTCACCCAGGAGAAGACCCAGAGACCAGGGTTACCAAGGTCGCTCCAGCACTCCCCCGGCCCCTGACCACCAGGAGAGGTTCCGATCTCGGCAGGCAGACATGCAGCGGAGCCAAAGCGACAAGCCCTCCCACCACACTTCCAGGCACACCCTTCATATTAATCGTCTCCCCGGGCCAGGCGCCTGATGGACTATTATCTAGTCCAACTTGCGCCCGAGCCCTTACTCCAAATGACCACGTGTTCACTCAACTATTCACAAGCATTCTCCATTCACTCCTGTCCACCACCACTTCCCCTGCCTGATCTATAGTCATTCCTCTATCATCCAAAGCCTTTCTTACACAGTCTCTCCATCTCAATGGGGGTCTTCCTGCCCTTCTATCTCCCCTTGTACCTGACTCACATATTCTCTTTGTAAGCCTTTCATCTCCCATTCGTTCAACATGACCATACCAGCTCAGCACCCTTCTGTCCACTCTGGCTGACAAATGTTCCTGCTGCCCCACTCTCCTACGTATCTCTTCATTTCTCAATCTGTCTCTACGAGTAACTCCACACATACTCCTCAAGCAGCTCATCTCCATCACATCCAGCCCTCTTTTTTCCTTTTTCTTCAGAGCCCATGTCTCAGCCCCATACATCACTGTTGGCACAACAATTCCTTGATACAGTGCACTTTTTACTTTCACTCCGAGATTTCTCGTCTTCCACATACTTCCCATTGCTCCGAAAACCTTCCTTCCTTCACACACTCTCTGTTTTACCTCCACTTCCATACCTCCACTCCTGCTTATTGTTCCTCCTAGATATTTAAAACACTCTACTTGTTCCAATATTTCCCCATCCAGCCTCACATCTACATTCACCCTATGCACTCCCCTATTACACACCATTACTTTACTTTTATTGACGTTCACCTTCAGTTTCCTCCTTCCACAAACCACACCAAACTCTTTGACTACCCGCTGCAGTTTCTCATCAGAATCCGCCACCAATGCTGTGTCATCAGCGAACAGCAACTGATTCAACTCCCAATCTCTACCATTCTTTCCTACTAAACCCAATCCTCTTCCCATAGTTCTCCTTTTCACCTCCCTCACCACACCATCCATAAACATATTAAACAGCCATGGTGACATTACACAACCCTGTCGCAAACCTACCTTTACCTCAAACCATTCACTCAACTCACCATTTCCTACTCTCACACATGCTCTGCTCCCTTCATAAAAACTCTTAACTGCTTCTAACAAATTTCCTCCAATTTCATAAATCCTTAACACCTTCCACATTGCTTCACGGTCCACACGATCATATGCTTTTTCCAAGTCCATAAAAGCCCAAAATATCTCTTTATGCTTCTCTAACTACTTCTCGCATAACTGTCTTACTGCAAACATCTGATCCACGCACCCTCTTCCCCTCCTAAAACCGCACTGTTCTTCTCCTATTGCAACTTCCGTACACTTTATTATCCTCTCTATCAACACCCTGCCATACAGCTTTCCAACCACTGACAATAAACTAATACCTCTATAACTTGAACACTCCTGCCGATCTCCCTTCCCCTTGTACAACGGCACAATACATGCACTCTTCCAGTCTATTGGTACCATTGACACAGCAAAGCACACATTGAAATGCATTTTGGATGGTATTGCTGTGGAGTGTATAAAGAAGGGTAGAGATGTGATAATAGATTGGTTGGTGAGACTTTTCAATGTGTACCTTCTTCTAGTTTGCATTAAATAATTGCAGTGATTTAATTAAGATCTCTATCTTTTCCTAGTATACCTTATTAACGTAATTGTATGTTGTTGTGATCAGGCTGTATCAGAGATCATCAGCCTGTAGTAGTGCACTTATACTGAGTTATAGGATACCCAGTTATCGCAGATTTCACTCTGGAGGGTATAGGTGTTTTTGTGCGCCGGCATTATAAGTTCAAGGGTTGGATCTAGTGTTACCGTTGTGGCTGTGTGCTTTCCTAGTCCAATGATTAAGAGCCCTTGTTTTATACGAGCCCCGGTCGTAACACATCCTGTGCGTGGAAGGCTTAATTCCATTGCACAGATTCTTTCCAAGGGGGACCCAGCACTGGCAGAGGCCCCTTCTGTTACCTGCTTTAAGTTGTTCTATATCTTTTCCCACACACTACTCTAGGATGAGCTGTGATTTTCGACTTTACCATGGTTATGAATGTTAACTTGAGGTGCATGTTAAGAAAATAAAGTTTGTGAAGGTAAAAGTGTCTGTTATGGCAGCATAGTCACCCGGTGACAATTATAACATGGCTGTGAAAGACATTGTAGAACACTAAATGAAGTATTAGACAGTATGCTAGTGAGTTTTTAAAACATATTGTTTTTCGGTGACATGAATGGAAGAATTAGCACAAATTCAGAGAGTGGAGAGAGGGCATGGCGAGCAAGGGTTTAAGAGTCAATAGTAACAAAACCAAGGTTATGCATTGTAGTTTGAGACGAGGCAATGTGGAAAAGAGCGGTGCATACCCATGTGCAGTGTGTGGAAAGGGAGTGGGCGTTAACTCAATTCAATGTAGCATCTGTCGATGTTGGGTACACCATGGGAGTAAGCGCTGTAGTAGAATAAAGGGGCCCCTGCTGAAGGATAAGTCAGAAATAGAGAAATTTGAGTGCGTAGTGTGCAAAGGCGAGCTTGTGTTAAGTGATGATCCTGTGGCTGTGAATTTTGGAAATGAGTCTTTGGAGCTGGTGAACAAGTTTTGTTACCTAGGAGATACCATCTCTGCCGGTGGTGAGGCCGAGGCTGCCACTGTTGCTAGAATTAGGTGTGGCTGGGGGAAGTTCAGAGAATTGATGCCAATCCTGACCATGAAAAGAATGCCTCTCCCCCTGAAGGGAAAGGTGTATGCCTCATGTGTTAGAAGTGCAATGACGTATGCCTCAGAAACATGGGCCGTTAAAGTAGAGGATGTCAACAGAATGGAGCGTAATGAGATGAGAATGGTGAGATGGATGTGTGGGGCCAGGCTACAGGATAGAATAACAAATGTTGAGCTGAGGAGACGTTCAGGTATAAAGAGTATTAGCGAGGTGATGCGTACAAGTAGACTGGGATGGTATGGACATGTGGAGAGAATGGATGAACAAAATTGGGTGAAAAAATGCAGGTCTGTGATTGTGGAGGGAGCTGCACCAAGGGGTGGACCTAGGAAGACCTGGGATCGGACTATACGCGCCGATCTCAAATCCAAGAATATGACAAGTGAAGCAGCCCTTAACAGGGTTGCCTGGAACGCCGCCATTAGGACAAGAGACTGAAACTGCACTTATGTGTGGAACACTAAGTCTTAAAATTTTATGTATGTATGTATGTTGTCCGGAGATTGACATTATGAATAGTTATGGTGTACCAGCTGAGAATGACTGAGAAACAAATGAAAATGTGTGTAATAAAGGTTGTGCATATGAGATTTCTGTTTCTTTTATTATATAAAGATGTTCAAAGTATGTATGGTATGTAAGTGTTGAATGACAGGATGATGTTTGATTGTGTTGATAGAAAAAGGAATGATTGGTGATTTCATTGGTACAAAAGCAGTGATGGGCTCGATTGTCTGATGATCTTGTATTATGCAAGGTAGAGTTAAGAGGAGCATGAAATAAATATAGGAGAAGGAAATGTAATGCTGAAAGAATAAACATTGAAATAATGAGACATCAGGATGTAGCAACAGAATACAGGCAAAGGGTGGAAGAAGATTTACTTTCATATGACATGGAGATTGAAGATACATAGGTGTACAAGACAGACCGGTTAAAATGCAAAGAATGTATGTGGTGTATACCAGATCAGGAATGGACGGAAAGAACATCATGGTTGGATGAAGAAGTAAAATGAGCTTTGGAAGACAAAACAAAAAAATTACCTTTGTGGATGCAATATAACTACTTAGGAGAAAGCAAAGGGAAATACAATGATAACAAGAACAAATTAAAGATGTTAGTTCGGAAAAGAATAAGTGAATGAGGATGTAAGAAAAACAAATTATAAAATAAAAAATAAACACTGCAATTTCTCTGAACCAGGACCTTTCTAGAATTAATGAATGGGGACAAAAGAATCTAGTTTCCTTTAATACACAGAAAACCAAGTACATTCAATTTTCTAACCGACAGAATCTCACTGACTCCCATATATTTTGTAATGATGTAAATATTCCCACTTCCCCTAGTATTGACATTCTCGGTGTAACATTAACTACTAACTTGAGCTGGACACATTATGTTAGAAGCATTGCTAAGAATGCCTCTAAAAAACTGGGACTCCTGTACTGAGTTGGAGAATTCTTCACTGACGAGCAGTTGGCCGTAATATATAAAAGTCATGTGCGTTTTCAGATGGATTACTGTTCACCTCTGTGGGGTGGAAGTGTTGTGGTTGCATTGAGGCAGTTGGACAAAATTCAAAATAAAACTATTAGATTAATCAATAACCCTGCAATCACACAGGACCTTCCTACATTATCCATACAAAGAAACGTTGCATCCCTTGCATTATTCTACAGATATTTTCACAGCAATTGTTCCGAGGAACTTTCTTCAATTGTGCCACCTCTCCACATCTTTCCCCGTAGAACTAGGGCAGCTGAGAGTGTCCAGGAATTTACACTTTCTCCTCCACAATGCAGAACTTCTGCTTATCAGAATTCATTTATCCCCAGAGCTACTACTCTTTGGAATTCACTTCCCTCGAATTGCTTTCCACAAACTTACAATCTACAAATGTTTAAATCCAGTTGTTACAAACATTTTATGAATGGAGGATGCCTTTAGGCACATGGACCTTTTTGTTTTATCTGTGTTTTTCCTTCCTCTGTTCTTTGTCTCTTAAAAAAAAAACACACTTTGCAGATAATATGAGTTAAAATTAACTATTTTAGAAGGAAGTGTGTAAATGCAGGAGATAATGTAGCAACATATGATTAAATGTGAAAGATATAGGAGTAAATGTGATTGTTATTACATATGAAGATCAAATAAGGAGGAGATGGTAGGAGTATTTTGAGGGATTATTATATGGTGATTGAAACAGGGTTAATGATAGTTTATTAGATGGGTCACACGAGAGACCTGCAGATAGAGGGAACATATCCAGAATATAATCAGTGAATGTGGTTAATTTGTAAACAAATGAGAAACCTGATTGTGTGGATGAAATACAGTGTGAAATGGTAAGAAATGGGGGTGAAGTAGCTATGGATTTGAAGGAATGGAAGAGAGGAATAATAGTCCCGTTGTATAGATACATTTGAACGAAATTAATGCAAGTGTTACAGAAATATAAGTCTGATGGAATATATTAATGAAATGACGTGTTTCTGGCTGCTCCTCCATACCCTTTGTGTGAAGCAAGGTTGGTACTGACTGACTGTGTCTATGCCCTACTCCACTGCATAACCTTGGTATTTACTATGTTGCCTACTCCACTGCATAACCTTGGTTTTTATTATGTCGACTTTTATGCCTTGACTTTCCATGACCTCTCCATCTTCAGTACTTGGCCTAAGCATCCTGTTTATTCACCCTGGAATTGTGCAATTATGTTATTGTTTTTATGTCTTGCATAATGGGGGACAGGAAAAGTCGTCTGCTGCTCTTTCACTTACACACAATAAAAGAATAAATACTAGTTTTACGTTCTTTATTTCAATGAAATATGAAAAGTAAGCTTAAAATTCTAATTTACAATGTTTAAGAATGTGTAGTTAATGCAGATAGGCCTACTAGATTGTGTTGTCAAGTAAGCCTATCCTTGAGATTGTTAATCAATAATTTGAGTTGCAAAAAATGGGATGTGATAAATTTCAATAATAGCCTATATGTGACGTATGCAGTGTGTGTGCCAAATGAAGATGTATATGAAATGCTAGCAATTCCTTTTAATTGCCACCTACGTTTGAAAGAAGTAGGTTTAAACATTTGGATAAATACTAATGCATTCGTAATGATTTGTTTTTCGCATTTTTTTTTTTTTTTTTTCTTCAGATGGATGTCGGTGCTGGGAAATTCACCATTGTCAATTTTCAAGAGGACAATACCGTGACTTCCGTCCCCCCACTGGATGGATAGGCAAGTCTGCAAAGGTATGTACAGTATATATCATAAATAAGTTATATCACATTTTGTATATTGTAGTACATTGTCTATAATTATATGGTATGTATGTACTGTATGTATGTATGTAAAATAAAAGTATTATGTCAAGTTTTGGACATATATTTTGACACGTATTGAAGCATCGAATAGATTATACAAACTTCCGAAATACTGTACAAATATCCGAGACAGCTTTGAATATGCATGTAGCAGAATATATTATGTCCACAATAGTACATATGTACTGTACCTACATACATACAAATACCATGTTCCATGCAAGTGTATGTCATTTCTGTATTTATATACGAGTACTAATTTAAAACAATTCCGTATTGCAGGGCTTGTGCACATATTGGCCGCTGAACAACGTGACCAAGCGGGTAAACAAATATGGTGACCGGTCAACTCAACCAGTAGACCATTTCAACCAGTAGCTCTCAACCAATACCAAATCAACCAATACGGTTAGGTTAGGTTATTACTATATTTTGGCACTGGTTTGGTTGGTCTGGGTTAATTTGGCACTGGTTGAGAGCTACTGGTTTAAATGGTCTACTGGTTGAGATGACATGGAACCAAAAAATATGAAACGGCTGACCCTGGCTGGAAGCAGTTCTTTGTGCGTATTTTGGGCGAGGCAGGTAAGTGCTGACTTAACACAACCCTGTCGCAGACCTACAATTACCTAAAATCAATTACTCAACCCATTATTTACTACATTGCAGATGTTCTGCCTTTCCTAAAAAAAAATTGATTACTTTAATGCCTTACGAGAGGGCCCGTAAGGAATTTCTACTACCCGCCAAGCGGGGGGTTTTACCCTAAATGGCCTTGTTTCCGTGCTCTTTTTCATGCATAAACAAGAAGGATTTTTCCTTCGTCTTGCACGATCGTTGCAAGAGAACGCGTGGTCGTAGGAGGATGGTTCTGGTGTCATTGAAAAGCTTAATTAACGCCCTTTCAGGGATACATAATTGTATTACGCTCTGTAATACAATTATGTATCCCTGAAAGGGCGTTAATTAAGCTTTTCAATGACACCAGAACCATCCTCCTACGACCACGCGTTCTCTTGCAACGATCGTGCAAGACGAAGGAAAAATCCCTAAAATACAGTAATTTCTTGACATAATACCCTGTGTAGTGTGGGAGGGAGGGTGGATGTGTGTGGAGTAAATGTCAGTAGGCCCGCTGGACCCGTGGCGAACGGTCAGAGCCCGACCTACGCTCCGCCCACCGCTCGTCTCTCTCCCAGAGGGAATATTGCTCCAAAATTGCACATGGACTTAAGTCGGGCCCCGTTCTATGGGCAGGTGTTCTCTATACGGACTTAAGTCGGGCCCCGCTAAAGAAGGGTTAAACAAATGTTCTCCAATTTCACAAATCCTCTTGATCTAGACGATCATAATTATGCTTTATGAAATCCATTAAAGCACTAAATATCTCCTACCACCTCTCTAAATACTTCTAGCATGCCTGTCTTACTCCAAAAATCTGATCCACACACCAAATTCTCCTCCTAAACCCGCGCTGCTCTTCTATTGCAACTTCTGTACCCACAAGTATCCTGTCTATCAACACCCTGCCATACAGCTTTCCTATATTTATTTTATTTACTCAGGCACATTCCCCTGTACTTTATTTTATTCTTTATTTTTGTATTATTATTTTTTCTAGGGGTGGCCGAGTCGAGACACAGCTTTCCAACCACTGATAATCACTAATACCTCTATAACTTGAACACTCCTGCCGGTCGCCCTTCCCTTTGTACATGCACTCCTCCAGTCTAGTGGTACCATTGACACACCAAAGCACACCTTGAACAGTATCACCAGCCAGTGTTATTATCACATCTGCACCCTTCTTAATACACTCCACAGCAATACCATCCATACATTCTGCTTTCCGTTCTCATTTGTCTCACTGATTCTTTCACCTAATTTTTCCCAATCCTTTCATTCATTTCCTGCCACCTGGGTGACCTAGGTAACCTATCCCCATCAACCATTGCCTCCCTTGCATCTCTTACATTTAGCAAAGATTAAAAATATCCGGCGTGTCTTTTCCTCACTTGCACTCCTAGTAACTCTCCATTTGCATCTTTCACTGACTTTTCCCTCTTTTGTCCTCCTTTCCTTTCTCTGTTTACCTCCTTCAAGAACATCTGTTTTCGTTCTTCAAAACTCTCACTAAACATTTGACCCCACCTTTTGTTTGCATCTTTCTTCGCTTCTCTAATTTTCCGTTTTTCCCCTCTCCTTTTCTCCTTGTACCTTTCTCATACCTCAACACTACCATCCTGTAAATTCATCATCATATCCGACATCTTGTTTAGCCCCGCTAAAGGTTGGCCATGACAGAAACGTCTCCAGGGTACTTTGTCATGACATGCTTCCTTTGACCGTAACACAATGCCCCTTCCACTACGTGGATGTTTTTCTTCAATGTATTAATTTTTCTACTTTCTTTTCCCATACCATAGGTAGTCTTCCACTACTAGCGGCTCCACTCACCTGACTCCCATATATCTTTCTTGGCATTCTGTCTTCATCCATTCTCTGAAAATACTTCTCTTTATCCACTCAACCACTCCACATTCAATCCCCAAACCTTGCTCTTGCATTCCAAAGGACTCATACACTTCCCTATTACTTGACCCATCTAACCTATTCACACCCGCTGCCATTCTGAAAAAAATCATCTCCACAGCTCTCAGTTTGGAGAGGTCCTCGTCATTTGCTGTCCATGTCTTACTTCGCATACGAGTGTGTTGGGAGTATGACTTTTTCACTTCTTGACTAACCATTTTACCTTTTCCCTTGCATTTTTCTCTTTTGATCTAGCTCTCGATGTTACCATATTTGCATAGTACAGTTCCCAAGTAGCCTACTGTACTTGAAATTTTCATCATCTTATAGTTACATACAAATTTGCATATGTTTTTACTTAATTCTATATTTGTTACCTTACAATCTATGGTTTCATGCATTCTTCTCTCAAACACCATTACCTTACATTTCCATACATTGACCTTTAACTTTCTCTTTTTGCATACACTGGCAAAGTCTTGTGACCACTCTCTGAAGTTCTTTCACATTTTCTGCCAACAGGACTGGCACTTTTCGTATATAGGCATGTTAAGATCTTCCACTCTCATTGATCCTGCCCTACATTCTCTTATCACTATCCATGTATATATTGAACAGCCAAGGTGACGTGACATATCCCTGCCTTACTCATACATTGACCTCAAAACTCTCGCTTAACTTATTTCCTACCTTCACATGTGCCATTGCATTCCTATAGAAAGATTTTACTGCCATTGGCAACTTTCCTCCCACACCATATACTGTACCACATCCCGCAGACCCTGCTAATCTACTTCGCCATAGGCTTTGTCCACATCCATGAATGCTGCATAGTAGTAGGGTCATTTGCTTGGAATCCGTGACCATTTTGTTCCTACCTTTTTCTCTCGATGGATTTGACAACCTGAACCATTTTAAAGGAAAATTAGCTCCTATGCCCCTCTGAAAAAAGACGGCTAACTCTGCTAGAGCCCAATATTCAAAATGGCCACCAACGCCAAATTGAAAAACATGAAATGTAATATCTCTGGCATCAGATGAGCTACAAGGATGAATGAGGTGTCTTTTTTCACTAATTCTGGCATTACAAATCCACTGGAATGGTTATTGTATTGTATATTGTATTGTTATTGTATTGTATTATACTAATTGTACATACTAATCCGCCACTTCACTGTCACTACATGATTCACTGTATGAGCCACTATCAGAATCACTGTCCTCACTTTCGCTGCTATCATCACTGTTGTTCTCTGCCTGCGGATTTGTAGGTAGTGGTATGGATGGGGGAAGTGGGGGCTGGGTTGAACGGACAGGCAGACATAGGCCATTTACAAGATGCCATCCATGGCCGATCGGTGAGGGGTGACTTTGGAGCTGGTAATGCTTTTGCAAATATGCAAGATAGTTTGCACGCTCCAAGTGTGGACGGAGACTTTCCAAGTCAGGCACAAGTCGGATAGTGCTTTTTTTCTTCTGAGCTCTCCATCTGCCCTCGCACCTCCCTGGGTCTTGCTTTTGGTATCACCATAGACATATCGAATGACAAACCGATTTGTAGGTAGTGGTATGGATGGGGGAAGTGGGGGATGGGTTGAACGGACAGGCAGACATAGGCCATTTACAAGATGCCATCCATGGCCGATCAGTGAGGGGTGACTTTGGAGCTGGTAATGCTTTTGCAAATATGCAAGATAGTTTGCACGCTCCAAGTGTGGACGGAGACTGTCCAAGTCAGGCACAAGTCGGATAGTGCTTTTTTTCTTCTGAGCTCTCCAGCTGCCCTCGCATCTCCCAGGGTCTTGCTTTTGGTATCACCATAGACATATCGAATGACAAACCGCTCCAAATCACTGATAACCTGTTCTGTGACTAGGAGCTGTGTACCACATGCTGCTAGCAGGTCGTGTGCCTCTTTAGACTTCTCCAGACGATCTGCGATGAGTTTCTTGCTTCCTCCATAGAAGCCAGAGTTGTGGTCACACCCAGTGAGGACATGAAGTGGTATGATGGATGCAGCCATTGCCTCACTGCACAAACATCGGGCATCGATAAGCTGACGTTTGCGTTTCACACACAGGATTCCTGTTGTCTTCTGAGCAACATATGCCGCTTGCACGTAGTTGTCTGTGTCCTCTGTGTCAAGAACGACAGCTGCTGTGTAGCTTGCAACATATGCCGCTTGCACGTAGTTGTCTGTGTCCTCTGTGTCAAGAACGACAGCTGCTGTGTAGCTGTCTGACCGGAGCACACTATATATGGTGAGCATTGCCGTATCTGCCTCTCCATGGGAGCATGTGAGCTCTGGCACAAGCTTGCCTGTGGTGAGATTCTTTGCAGTGCTGCCAACTATACAGTAGATGATTTCGGTGCTAGTTGTTGCTGCTGTTCTCTGGAATTCCGTTTGAAGAAATGCCTGAAGGCGGATTTTGTTCTCAGGTTTACCCAGGAGAGCATGGAAAACTTTACTAGAAGGAAATTTATCTTCTGTCTTCATGAAGACATTGCTGATTGGCAGTTTTTTTGGCGCAGTATTCTCTCACTGTCCTTGATCGTGTAATTCTGATCATATGAATCATTGACGCAAATGATGCGCTCAGCATGCTTGTGTCTCGTTAGAACGAAGTGCACCAACTTCTCTGCATAATCTCCCCAGGTATACTTGGTACCGTCTCCCTTCACTCTGTCTTCAATGGTAGGAGTTGTTAGGCGCCCGATGAGGCCCATATCAATAATAGACGTGTATACATCAGGCTCTGGAATGACAGTCATAGTTAGTTTTTGTTGAAGCTTGCTTTTCTGTGCCTTACGGATGGTTCCATTGACGTTGAAGATGGAAAGGCACTCGGCTGTAACACGATGCTGCAGGACTTCTTGAAGTTTGAGGGCACCACTCGTTTCAACCAGTCCGAGAACAGAGGCCAAGGCATTACGCTCCATTTCCTCAGTCTTTCCCTTCAGGTTCTCACCATCTGCTTTCTTCAATTCCTGAGTTGAAAAGTTCAAACGCTTGCTACGGGGAACTCTGTCGTTGAGAGGCTTGGTCTTGGAATACACTCTCATTCAAGAACTGCTTCAGTTTGCTTGTGCCATCCTCCTTTGCCGATTTCAAGTCGGCAGCGAGAGCGTCTGAGGCTGGGATTCCTGACTGTAGGGATCGAAGTGTCTTGTTTGTATGGTCAAATGGATCACACTTGAATTCAGTGAGACATGCACTTATATCCTGTACAGCTTGTTCATCCTTCATTTTACGCTACGAGCAATCAGCATGCTTCCCTTTTCCTTGTTTGATGACTTGTTCTTTGAGTCGTGCCGCAACATTCATCACCAACTGATCATTGCTGACACCCAATGAAGATATTGCCACCTCGATGTATGTACCTGCTGCTGTTGTATCATATACCAGTTCACTCACATTCTTTTGAATGCGTTCATGAAATCCGATGTCTTCCCCAAATTCATTGACGAGAATTTCCTTTAAGTAGCTGGATTTTACTACTGAGTTATGTCCGTGATTTGAGATAATGCGCTTATAGTCCTGCAGCAGGCCTTGCAGTGTGCGAATTTCATGGTCTTTGAAGATGACTTGACGAATATGATGAAAGAAGAGAGCTTGGGCCTATCGGAGGTTTACACGCTGCAGATGTTGAGTGCTTTCATCTGAAAGGGGCTTGTGGTCGCTTACATATTTGCGCCAGCACGCACGATGGTAGCGGATTTCCAACCCAAATGCTGTTTGACTATCTGGGATGGATGCAATCAGAGTGTCAAGTCTCAATCTCATGACCTCATCTTCCAGACGGACAGTATGTAACTTGAATTTAGTCCAGGCATCTACTATTGATAGGAGTAAAATCTGCTTGTCACGGTCACTACTCTTGTATGCCCCTTTCATGCACCACACACATAGAGTCTTATCATGAAGGACACCCATACTGGAGCGGAGCCTTTTAGGTGCACTGGCCTCTGGGGAAGGGTCTTGTTGATCTGATGCTTCATCTCTTTCAAGACGTTCCTCGGATTTGTGTTTGCGTTTTTCGGCTTGAGAGAGCTTGCGCTTGCTGGATAATGATGCGTAACAATTGCTATGCATGTGGTGACCCTTTGGTCCCTTCTCCCAATCCACATGTTCATGTATATGTTGAAACTTATCAAGTTCTTTCCATTGTAAAGACTTTTCCCGGATGGATTCCCACTTCTCAGGTGTAATGTTTTCCAAACGATCATCTGCGGTACATCGCTTACCACAGAGTAAAATGCACTCGTATTCATTTAATGTCTTGTCTGGTAACTCTTCACTCTCTCTTCTATTATCCATTATTTCGGTCACTTTACAAGTCGGCGATTTTCATCAGATGGGCATGCGATCCATCTGAAACAGTAAAAAAGTAATATTAGATATTATACACCGTAGGCAGAGAACAACAGTGATGATAGCAGCGAAAGTGAGGACAGTGATTCTGATAGTGGCTCATACAGTGAATCATGTAGTGACAGTGAAGTGGCAGATTAGTATGTACAATTAGTATAATACAATACAATAACAATACAATATACAATACAATACAATACAATAACCATTCCAGTGGATTTGTAATGCCAGAATTAGTGAAAAAGGACACCTCATTCGTCCTTGTAGCTCATCTGATGCCAGAGATATTACATTTCATGTTTTTCAAGATGGCGTTGGTGCCTATTTTGAATATTGGGCTCTAGCAGAGTTAGCCGTCTTTTTTCAGAGGGGCATAGGAGCTAATTTTCCTTTAAAATGGTTCAGGTTGTCAAATCCATCGAGAGAAAAAGGTAGGAACAAAATGGTCACGGATTCCAAGCAAATGACCCTACTATAGAATTTTCTGTTGTTGGCTAAATACTTCTCTACCAACAAATGCATTGAGGCTATCTGGTCTAAGCAGCCCCTGCCCTTTCTAAAACCTCCCTGCTCCTTGCCTATTTTGTTATCTGTTATGTGCTGCAGCCTCTGTTACTACTTTTGTGTATAGCTTTCCAGGTATGCTATACAAGCTGATTCCCATATAACTCATACACTCCTCTTTACTACTATCACTGCTTTCTTCCAGTCCTCTGGTACGCTTTCTTTTTCCCATGCTAATTTACATAACCTATGCATCATGTCTAGAGCTTCTTCTCCCCCATATCTCAGCATGTCACCTGAGATGTTATCTACTCCAGCAGCTTTGCCCATTTTAAAGTCTATTGATTGCTTCTTTTACTGTGCTATGTTTATTCGTCTTTCATCTACTCTATTCTACCTCTCTTCATTCCCATGAATGAGATCTTTGCCTTCTCCCTACTTTGTACAGCTAACCTTCTAAAATGGCTTTTCAACACATCCACTACCCTACGCCACCTTCCCATTCAAACCCCTCATTCTACCACCTGAGACACTCTCGGAATTCCACTCTCTGGCTTCTTTCAGCTTTATAGTATGCTTTCTTGTCATTCAGAAACTGTTCGCTAATCTTCGTCTCATATTCCTCCTCTGCCTTCATTTTAGCGTCATCTATCGTTCTCTTCACTCTTTGTTTAAGTTCTTATTCTTGTTTCCTCGCATTTCTAGTTTCTCTGGGTATATTCTTTTGCAGCATACTCTTTCGCAACTTTTTGTTCACTATTTCTTCTATCTCTGCTAAACCATGCATTACATTTTCATTTTCCATATTTAAAATGTTTTCTTTATAAAATCCTCTCAAACCACCGTCTCTTCCTCAACTGCCTTTCTCACCGTATCATTCCACCAATCGCTTCCTTGCCTGCTAATTCTGCCTCCTACTTCCACATATTCATCTGCCCATGTTTCCATTCATCCTCTACTTCTCTCAACTGCATAGGCAATAATGGCAGCATTTCTCTGAACGACTTGCAGTTTATTTCAACTAGAATATGTGCTGAAAAATTAACCACACTATCAGCAATATTCATATCTCCCAAATGACAGAGCTTATTGATACATTCAAGTTTCATAGCCATAATCTCTACACTAGTAGTTGGATTTTGTTAGGACGGCTTTGCACTTGTTAAGTTAATTAGCTACTACATTGAACCCAACAAATAACTTCACCTCCTATGCAGCCAACCCTTGCAACTGCAACATCTGAGGCTGTTCGGCCAGGCAGCTTAGGGAACAACAACAACTGCAACACAAGACTAATAATTACTATATAGTTATATGATCATAAACCCTATCACCTCCACTTCTTTGTTAGCCTGATCTAATGTTTGGCTTGTGCAAGGTAATTTTGGTTGTACTACATCTATTAATTAGCAAATATTATTGTAATGTGCAAGTGGAATTTGTCAATGGGTGATAGTATAGCTAGTGGTTTAAATAGGTGGTAGAGTTACGAGAGTGAAGTGGATGAAAGTTGTTTTTCACTTGGCTATCTGGCCGAGCTTTAACAAGGATGAAATGGTGCCATTATTGACTGAAAGGGCTTTTCCTATATCTGAAAGGTAGTTTACTGTATATAGTTCTGGTATTAGAATTGTAATAATTGTAGATATGGAAATATGCCAAGTTGACATTATACAGTGACCGATATTATATATTTTTTTAACTTTTATCCATTGTACAGTACTTAAGTAACAAATATTTTGGTCCCTTCTGTTTGTTACCAAAAATGTTAATGTAATTTTCTTAACAGACACCTTTGAAGAGGCTCTAGCAAAGGCTAAGCGAGCAGAGGTGACCTCAAACATCGAATCAGACGACGACGAGGAGCCTCCACAAAAAAGAACCAAGTATGAGGGATCAACTGTTGATGAAGGAAATGGCTCATCACCAAAAGGTACAGTGATTTTGTACAGCTTTTTAATTAAATTATAAGCTTGTTAATGTTCTCAATTACGACTACCGGTACCTATTGCCGCTGGCCATGGCGCCAATCGTTAGAACGCTCGGTGAGGCGGGTGCCCAACCCCGAAGGAGTTGAAATAGGGGCGCTATCCCCCCGCCAATGACGGCTTTCTAGGGCCTTTCCTAGCTGATGCTGAGAGGATTGGGTTCTAGTCATGTGGTGATGGGCTGGTCTATCGGAATGAGAGCTGAGCGATCTCTACCATACCCATAGCTTACTCTGACTGTTCCTTTTACTTACTGTATATATTTTCTAGATCTCAAGTAACGGCGTCTCTTCCGTCTATTTTTTTAGCAACTCTTCCTGATGAAAAGAAGTAGAGAAGACTGGTGAAAAAATAAGACTTTAATGTTTTGCAGAAGGTGCATCTTGCAAATTGTAACTAGTGTTAAACTCACACTAGTGGGAGTCAGATACCTTTTAGGCTATCTAAAAATTGTGGTAAAAATATGATACAGGGCGGAGAGCTATATGCAACTCTTTGTCTGTTGGGTGATGGACATCGTTTATCTTCTGACAATAGTAACAGAAGTTAGTAATGTCCCTGATTATCATGAAGGATTCCCTTGCACCATGTAGTGTAAATGCAATCCAAAATGCTGTTGTTGTAGTTCCATAGACTATTTATCCAAGCAGTCCCAAGTTGGTTGACCAAAGCCGGACAGATGTGAAGGCCCCAAACTGTAGTTATGGGATAATGAGATTTGTATATATGAGGGCTTCTGGGGATCACTGGCACATGGACATACACACCCGGACAAATGAGCCCACCTTCTGCAGCTTCCTTGTTGTACTTTGTGTTACCAAAACACCCAGGACAAAAATAGATGGAAGTTGAAATAGAAGTAGTGAAAGAGAAGGAGAGAGAGAGAGACCATGCAATGAATGGTAGAAGGTGCTATGTTACTCACCAATTCTAAGTGAATGATGTATTGACATATTCTTTTGGTAGGATTTTGTAGGAGGTTACTGTTGGTTAAAAATATTTGTTTTGGTTTACAATATATTATTGACAATATACAACACGTTTTCCTCGCAGGAACTTCCCAGGATGATATGCCTGGGCTAGAAGATGTAGACACGGCAGAGGAGGAGCCAGGTACCGTTAAACTTTTTCTTTAAGCAATAAATTGTTGTACAACATAAAATATCTCAACCTGGCCAGGTGGACTCTGTCCAGACGAGGATAGGATAATTTGGAAGAATTGACTACTCACATGGTAGTAAATTATGTTTATTGTTTTGTGACATGACAAGTTTGGACTCGAGGGTCTTCTTGGAGTTTTAAAGTGAACTCCAGAGAGTCAAAGCTTGTTAGAATACAATAAACAAAGTATATTACCATGTGTGTTTGAATCTCTGTTTATGCTTGGTAAATTTAATTCCCTATTTTCTCACTTCTTCTAAATGCCTAGACATCGTTCGAGTAATACTAAGGTGATACCTCTTATTTTGGTATATAAAAAAACGCATACAATAATTTACCCATTGTCATTTTGTTTTGTTTCATTCTGTGCACATCTTCCATCCTAAATGGCCAAGTTTCACTAGCACATATCATCACACTGCAGTACTAATCTCCCATATAGTTTTAGGGAAAGCCCTTTCATGGTCTATTGTGTATTTATAATATGGGAAATGTGGCTCAATGGTAGGTTGTTAGACACTTAACCCCTAAAGAGAGGCGCCTGGCTATAGCCGGGCGCCAATTTGCAGCAAGTTACAAGCATTATTAAGGCTTTTAAAGGGTTAAAATAGAGTGCAAATGGCCGGGAGCGCAGCGGGCCACACGTCCGACTCCCAGGGCCTACCGCCGCCCACTGACTCGCCCTCCCTGTGTTCTCGAGAGGCCGCCACTGTAGCCAGTAGTGAGCGTAGCTGGAAAAAATATGCCGCTATACGCTAAACTCCCATGTTGGTGGTACCACTGCCTGAGAACGACGAGTGCTACGTAGCTCGTTCTGTTCTCATTTTGAAGCTTTTAGCGCCTAGTGTTTTGCTGAATACATTTCTCTTCATGCAGATACTTGATTTATCATTCAGGAGGGCCTGAATATGCCCAAAATAGCCCAAAACCCCCTGCTCGTGAGGTGTCAAGCGTAATGTACAGTAGATTGTTCAATTACTAGATGGTCAAAACAAATATATCTACTTGATTTACTCAGGCCCAATCCCCACTTTATAGTTTTTCTTTACATTATTTCCTGTTTTTTTGTGTTGGGGGAGGGGGGGGGGGGTGGGGAGGACTCAAGAAAAGACACAACAAGAATAGGGACAACACAAAACACAACAAAGACAAAATACAAATTCACATATATGTAGTTCATCCAGAAGACTCAGAGACCAGGGGCGCCAAGGTCCCTCCAGCACTTCCCCGGCCACTGACCACCCGGAGAGGTTCCGATTTCGGTAGGCAGACATGCAGCGAAGCCTGCCCACCATACTTCCAGGCGCACCCTTCATATTAATCGTCTCCCTGGGCCAGGCGCCTGATAGACTATTATCTAGTCCAACTTGCGCCCGACACCTTCCCCCAAATGACCACGTGTCCACTCATCTATTCACAAGCATTCTCCATTCAGTCCTGTTTATTACCACATCTCTTGCCTGATCTATAGTCATTCCTATATCATCCAAAGTTTGTCTTACAGTCTCCATCTCAATTGGGGTCTTCCTGCCCTTCTATCTAACTCACATATTCTCTTTGTAAGCCTTTCATCTTCCATTCATTCAACATGACCATACCAGCTTAGCACCCTTCTGTCCACTCCGGCTGACAAATGTTCCTGCTGCCCCACTCTCCTATGTATCTCTTCATTCCTCAATCTGTCTCTACGAGTAACTCCACACATACTCCTCAAGCAGCTCATCTCCATCACATCCAGCTTTCTTCACTCTTTTTCCTTCAGAGCCCATGTCTCAGCCCCATACATCACTGTTGGCATAACAACTCCTTGATACATTGCACTTTTTAATTTCATTCTGATATTTCTCGTCTTCCACATACTTCCCATTGCTCCGAAAACCTTACTTCCTTCACACACTCTGTTTTACCTCCATTTCCATACCTCCAGTGACAGTGTATTTGTCTCTCCTCCTACCCCGTCTGTGTACACATACCAGTAACTAGAAATTTAGAGTTGGACAAGCATAGCGTTCATTTCACATGGAGCCTATGCATAAACTTTAGATGGTCAATCATGTTTTGATTACTAGCCAAGTCATCCCATGTATGTTATGATAGGACAAGAATACGGAGACAAGTGGTGTGGGGAAATGTACTGTAGCGTAACATAAGCATATTAACCCTTTAAGACATGATTGTTACGATCCAGGTTCTCAAAGACACAGGGCTCTTCAACATTGGACTAGATAATGGCAAAATGCAACAACGGTAACACTAGATCCAACCCCTGCCTTAAACACTGGAAAACAAAACACCATTACCGCCCTGAGTCGTGCCTGGACAACGAGGTATCCTATGACTCGGTAACTGGTGCACACACACTAGGCTGACGCTCGATGAAACAGCCTATTCTCAAACAGTAAAAGATTACTCGATTAGGTTACACAAAGAAAAGATAGTTAACGTGATTAATTAACGTTACGGTAGATA
Source organism: Paralithodes platypus (assembly GCA_032716605.1). NCBI lineage: Eukaryota > Metazoa > Arthropoda > Malacostraca > Decapoda > Lithodidae > Paralithodes > Paralithodes platypus. Next base: position 34,463,435 of record CM064548.1, on the reverse strand, counting down.
CTCAAATAACTGGCACTCCTGTATTAAAGAAAGTGCAATGCTAGTCCTGCAACATCAACTGGAAACTTCTGAAATAAGTCTGATGCTGGGAAGATGTTCGTAAAGAATCTTGAACAATTATAATGCAGAATACGGGTCACAATAAATACTAGGACATATAGTAATAATAGGCAGGCGAATAATAAAGACTGCGCAAATGCTCGACAACTAAAGAAATGCTTCGTGACACAACGCAACAGCCTACTAGGGTTGTGCAACTCAACAACAACCTCGGCTTAAAAGTGCAGTGAATAATAATGTGGCATACATATATAATGGGGGCTTATCTCTAACCAGTGTCTGCTCAGTTAATAAAGTCTAGCTGGGGTATCAAGGCAGGGCAACAATGGGTGAGCATGCGGCTCGTAGCCTAACGTTGTCCGAAGGTGGTATAATGAAGATTACGTTATATGACGGGGATGCTCTCTTGATATATCTAGGTCTCTAGTACCTAGTTCTATCCTGGCGATCCCTCAGAAGTCAACACAAAGAGGCAGCACTATGTTGTGAGGGATAGGCTATGGCCCTCTCACACCACAGCGCTGTGCTCGCAAAGTAAACCCACCCGAAGACAACTTAGGCTCCCACAGTACCTGTCGATGTCGTGCAGGGCTTAGCTAACACTGCACACATCGGAGACAACGAAACAGTAACCTTACCCCTAGTCTAGCTTTAGATAACCAAGCAGAATCACTCAACACCCTGCCAGGGAGACATATACCGGTCTACAACCTTCCCGAGAGAGGACACATACGGAAAAGTCCGTCTCTCTAACCTCAATAAAGCATAATACCTCCTTAACCTAATACATGGAAATATCTGAGAGCTTCGCGTACAATACGACTGGTCGACGATGAACGTCTATGCTGAAACCAGAAGGGATGTTGAGTTTAATAAAGATTAGAGAATGAGAAAGGAGAAGTCGAGAGAGAGAAATAGTATGCAAAGTGGCGAGTATGGGGGACAGAATTGCAAAGGGTGTAGGCGATACGCGTGTCAGGCAAGCTCTGAGCTGGTAAAGAACACGCGGCCGCGATGGGAAGGGACTAGTTGACCACCCGGCCACCAACGCCGTCAGCGCCCAAGCGAGCCGCGTCATAGCGCACCCCGCTGCCAGGTGTACCCCCTCACCCTCTCTCGCTCGCCTCCCACACAAGCAACATTTATATTATAGCGAATATAAAATATAAGGCGCGGTCACAGACCAAAACAAAGACCATTTCTAGACTGTCTGTGGCAACACGACACTAATTACATAAAGCAGATCATTCTCGGACAACTGTAGCCCATCCCCCCATCCTGGCGAGTGCTAGCGAGCTGCAATGCCCCACGCAACCATTCTGTTAACGCCGGGAGGCGTCACACCCCCCCCAAGATATGGAACACTCAACCATGAGCCCATATCTGAACAGGCAGAATGTCGCTAGAATTTGCCACTCCTAACCACTCTGCCACTCATGGAATGCAAGCTCAGTCTCCTCAAAAAAAAATACAACATTTATATATAAAACAAATCTTATCACCTTCCCAAATATAATACATTAATTCATAACATTGTGCTCCCAGAGCGAGCTTTAAGAAGCACAGCCTACTGAGGGAAAATCATCTGCACTCAGTACTCAGCTACAATATTATCTTAAAATTAATTATCAAAAAAAAAGAGTTTTTATTTAATTTTTCATATTTTATTTTAATGTTGTTTTTGGCGGCTACTATAGATGTAGCCTCTCGATGACAGGCCCAGGGGCTACTCCAGAATTAAGTAATGGTGCTAATACTGAATCACCCAGGAGAGCCGCCGAGTCAAAACTCTTAAAACCAACTCCAGCTTTAGCCTCCTCCTGTTGATCGTTCCTCCGCTGGTCTGAAGACGGAGGACTAGGCTGTGACACTTTAGCTGCCCGGGCTCGGGTGACAACACACGCCATGGGTTGTGTCTGGCACCGCTCGACCCACTCTTGCTCTTCCCTACTCACGTTGGCCGGCCTCTCGGCAACGACTAAGGGTAGAACCTCAGAAGCGGGCATTGCAAAGTCGTTGCCGAGAAGAAGGTCGACGCCCTCCACTGGCAGTTTCTCCACAATCCCGACATCCAATTCACGTGCCACACCATCCACCTCCAACTCCAACCGCACCAGCGGGTATGACCGAGTTGTATTAATACCCTGCACCACCACCACCCGAGTCGCGTTTATAGGGTAGCCAGTCAATTTTTTCATCAGAGTCTGGGAAGCACCTGTATCACGCAAGACCTCTACTCCATGCTTGCGCCCTGCCCCCATCACGCAACCCCGCCCTCTATGGTCGCAAAAAACATCCTGAGCAGGGTTCGAGCCTCCACGGTGCTTCTGCATTGGCTGTGCCTCAGCCTCTGACGAACTGCCCCGGGCAAACTCAGATGACTTCGGAGACACACCAATGTTGCAGGCCAAAGACACAGCTGCTGTAGGTGGTTTGCTAGGACAGACTCTTGCAAAGTGCCCCTTTTTATGACAATGATAACACTCCAACTCCCCTTTGGGCTTCCCTTGGTACTGGGAAGGGCCCGGCCCCTTCTTAAATGGGACGGTGCTAGTCTTGTGGTCAGTCTTGGTATCATGGCTCTTGTACTTGTTTGCATAAGGTATATCACTAACTCGGGGGGCTGGGGCGTCACGCCCCTTGTTACCTGTCTCACTACGCTGGGCAGACCCGCACCCACGAATTAGTGATAGCCGGAGGTCAGCCATCTCAGCTGCCTCCTGTAGAGTTTTTGGTTGCTTTTCTTTAAGGTTTAACGTCAGGTCGCCGCCCGTGCATTTGAAAAACTGCTCTAAAAGCACCAACTGTTTAATGTCGTCAAACGTAGTAGCTTTCTCCGACCTCAGCCAATTCCCAAAAGCATCGGACAGCTCCCGGGCATGCTCCAAAAAGGTGCTCTCCCGACCCTTGGTAACACCCCGGAACTTCAACCTGTACGTCTCTGGTTGTAGTTCGTATGCTCTCAGGACAGCCTCCTTGAGTTCCTCATAGATAATACAAGACTCTATAGGCAACACATCGTAGGCTTTAAGACCCTTGCCTATTAATCTAGAGGATACAAGTGCTGCCCATTTATTCTCTGGCCACTGGTGTTCCTGGCACTTCTTCTCAAAGCGTGTGAAAAATTCTGTTACACCACTCTCATCAAACACCGGAACCAGTTTCAATAAGTGCGAGAGAGACTGCTCATGAACACGGTTACCAGCCCCAAGTCGCTGTCCCGTTGTCTCTACTCGGGACTTCTCTACATCCATGTCGGCACAGTACCTAGTCGACTCAGCTTGGATTTTTGCTTGACTGATAGTTTTTCTCTCTTCTATCTTGGCTAATTCTAATTGCTGCTGATGCTGAAGCTTAGCTAATTCGAGCTTAAACAATAATTCTGGAGATAACCCTTGAGGAGGTGAAGGTGCTACAATGGTGGTCCCCCCAGGGGCAACCCACCCTGCCAGTCACCACCCAACTGCGGAAGCGTACCCGGGGTCGGCAAACTACTGGGATGGCTGGGAGTCGAGTGTAGGGGAAGCATGGCCGAAGGGCTCTGAGCACTCAACCCATCTCGCTCACCAGTCACCCTGCCCAGTACACACGTTATCAAGTTATCCTTGGTCATGCTGCTAGTAACCGCATGACCGATAGCTGTGGCCAGGCATTGAAGACCGTACCGATCCATACCCTCCAACCGCTCGGCAGTAACAGGCCATTGCAAAAATATCCTAGCATCCTCCTCACAGTTCACCCGATTAACCCTTTCATCATGCTGCTGTTCCTCAGTTTCGACATTACGTACTGTGTCTCCATTCTCCTCTGACCCGGTATAAGACATGATGCTCACAAAAATTTCTCACCACAATATTCAGAAAAGAAGTACCCCAAACTCTTATGTAGCACTATTCACTTGCCAAAAATGTCTGAAGACTCTCAAGTGCTATACTACTTTGCCAAAACAAAATGAACGTGCCCACTATATTCCTCAATAAAACAAATGACCACAACAATCCTGCAATTATCTCTTAGTTCACAAGATCCTGAGCTAGGTCGCCATTTGTTACGATCCAGGTTCTCAAAGACACAGGGCTCTTCAACATTGGTCTAGATAATGGCAAAATGCAACAACGGTAACACTAGATCCAACCCCTGCCTTAAACACTGGAAAACAAAACACCATTACCGCCCTGAGTCGTGCCTGGACAACGAGGTATCCTATGACTCGGTAACTGGTGCACACACACTAGGCTGACGCTCGATGAAACAGCCTATTCTCAAACAGTAAAAGATTACTCGATTAGGTTACACAAAGAAAAGATAGTAACGTGATTAATTAACGTTACGGTAGATACTCAAATAACTGGCACTCCTGTATTAAAGAAAGTGCAATGCTAGTCCTGCAACATCAACTGGAAACTTCTGAAATAAGTCTGATGCTGGGAAGATGTTCGTAAAGAATCTTGAACAATTATAATGCAGAATACGGGTCACAATAAATACTAGGACATATAGTAATAATAGGCAGGCGAATAATAAAGACTGCGCAAAGGTAGTAATGCTCGACAACTAAAGAAATGCTTCGTGACACAACGCAACAGCCTACTAGGGTTGTGCAACTCAACAACAACCTCGGCTTAAAAGTGCAGTGAATAATAATGTGGCATACATATATAATGGGGGCTTATCTCTAACCAGTGTCTGCTCAGTTAATAAAGTCTAGCTGGGGTATCAAGGCAGGGCAACAATGGGTGAGCATGCGGCTCGTAGCCTAACGTTGTCCGAAGGTGGTATAATGAAGATTACGTTATATGACGGGGATGCTCTCTTGATAAATCTAGGTCTCTAGTACCTAGTTCTATCCTGGCGATCCCTCAGAAGTCAACACAAAGAGGCAGCACTATGTTGTGAGGGATAGGCTATGGCCCTCTCACACCACAGCGCTGTGCTCGCAAAGTAAACCCACCCGAAGACAACTTAGGCTCCCACAGTACCTGTCGATGTCGTGCAGGGCTTAGCTAACACTCTGCACACATCGGAGACAACGACACAGTAAGCTTACCCCTAGTCTAGCTTTAGATAACCAAGCAGAATCACTCAACACCCTGCCAGGGAGACATATACCGAGAGAGGACACATACGGAAAAGTCCGTCTCTCTAACCTCAATAAAGCATAATACCTCCTTAACCTAATACATGGAAATATCTGAGAGCTTCGCGTACAATACGACTGGTCGACGGTGAACGTCTATGCTGAAACCAGAAGGGATGTTGAGTTTAATAAAGATTAGAGAATGAGAAAGGAGAAGTCGAGAGAGAGAAATAGTATGCAAAGTGGCGAGTATGGGGGACAGAATTGCAAAGGGTGTAGGCGATACGCGTGTCAGGCAAGCTCTGAGCTGGTAAAGAACACGCGGCCGCGATGGGAAGGGACTAGTTGACCACCCGGCCGCCAACGCCGTCAGCGCCCAAGCAAGCTGCGTCATAGCTCACCCCGCTGCCAGGTGTACCCCCTCACCCTCTCTCGCTCGCCTCCCACACAAGCAACATTTATATTATAGCGAATATAAAATATAAGGCGCGGTCACAGACCAAAACAAAGACCATTTCTAGACTGTCTGTGGCAACACGACACTAATTACATAAAGCAGATCATTCTAGGACAACTGTAGCCCATCCCCCCATCCTGGCGAGCGCTAGCGAGCTGCAATGCCCCATGCAACCATTCTGTTAACGCCGGGAGGCGTCACATGATGCATTTCCTTTTCTATTTTTCCTGGTTACTAATAAACTATTTTATTTAGATTTGGTATAATTGTACATGTAAAAATAGAAATATTAATAATGGGTATGTGCCTGAGTATATTGATAGATTGATTGTATTTACCCTTTAAATTCCCATAGGCCCTATCTTAGTATGTTTAAATCCTCTAATAACAAAAATATACTGTCAAAATGTGTCATGGTCCTCATGTAGGATATAACTGTAATTTGTTTATCATTACCTTTATCTTTATATAATCTATCTTTCTATTGCCTGACTCCGTGATCCCCGAAGGGGTGGCCATGAACGAACCGCCCCCATGCACCTCTGTCCCCAGTCAGTCGACGCCCCTTCTCCCATCCAGCACCGCCTTCATCCATAATATATATTATACTTCCTCACTTCATCCACCTCTCTTTCAGTTTACCTCTCCCTTTTTGTCCTTCCACCTTGCTCTCGTACACCCTCTTAGTCATTCTCTCGCTTCCCATACGTTCCACATGGCCGAACCATCTCAAGGTGTTCCTTTTCACACTTTCCAGCACATCTACCTCCACACCAGTGACACCACACCTCCTTCTTACTTCCTCATTCGCCTGTCTATCCCTCCATGTAGCTCCGCACGCACTTCTCATGTAACTAATTTCCACCCCTCTCACTCTTGGTCTGAGTCTCTCAACCAATGTCCATGCTTCGTTTCCGTAAGTCAGTGTCGGGATTACCATAGTCATGCAAGGAATTCTTCACTTCCATACTGACCACCCTATTTAAGTCAGTGTCGGGATTACCACAGTCATGCAAGGACTTCTTCACTTCCATACTGACCACCCTATGTCTTGTTACTGCTTTCAGCATTCCTACAACCCTCTGGGGACCCTTTTGCATCTTCTCCCGCACTTCTTCATCCATCTTTACTAAACACACTGCCCAGATACTTAAATGAGCTGACAATCTCCATGGCCTGACCGTTCAACTTCACCCCTTTGGAAGACCATGACCTTGCTCTTCCCCGCACTTACCTTTAGATTCCGATTTCCACACACTGTTCCAAACATATTTACCAGACCCTGCAATTCCCATTCATTATCGCTCATCAGAACTGTATCATCAGCAAACAGCAGTATAGGTAGCTTCCACTTATTTCCCTCCCTTATCAGCGATACACCAACATCCACTGCTCTTCCTTGTATTAATCATGATTCCACCCATATATACATTAAATAACCATGGGGACATCACACACCCCAGTTTCAACCCAACATTCAGGTCAAAGAACTCGCTCTGCTCATTCTCCACACGTACTGCTGCCTTTGCACCCTCATACATGCTCTTAACTGCTGTTAGCAACTTGCCATCTACTCCGTATATTCTAAGTACATTCTCTATCCACTCTGTCATAGGCCTTCTCCAAGTCCATAAAGGCAACATACACCTTTTGTTGCTTCTCCAGATATTTCTCTAAAACACAATTTAGTTTAAAAATCTGATCTACACATCCTTTTCCCTTTCTAAAACCGCCCTACTCGTCACCTATCCATTTCTCCATTCTCGCTCTCACTCTCTCAATCACTACCCTACTGTACACCGTCCTTACTATAATGTAGACATGATATTTCATTAATTACTTCAATATTGCAGATCTGATTTTTTTTTTGAAAGAAATATATGAAATGTAGGCGATGTTAACAGACATCCATGGCAAGGTTACTTCTACCAATCCTGAGGAGCCAGAGGAAGCCGAAAATAAATTTGCATCACTGGAACCCTGTGAAACCGAGGACCAGCTAACAAGGATGTGCCAAACATTGCAAATGTAGTTCCAATTTTCAAAAAAGGTGATAAATCAATAGCATCCAATTACCGTCCCATTAGTCTCACTTCAATCATAGGAGAGCTACTAGAGTCAATTATTGCTAGGAAAATGATAAACCACTTAGAAACATTTAACTTAATCAATTCTTCTCAGCATGGATTCACTCAGGGACGTTCTTGCCTTACTAATTTGCTTAGTTTTTTCACAGAGGTATATGAAGCAGTAGATAATGACAAGTCATATGATATTATATATTTAGATTTCAGTAAAGCTTTCGACAGAGTCCCTGAGATTGATGAGAAAGGTTGAGGCACATGGAATAGGTGGGGCGTTGTTAGGATGGATTAGGTCATGGCTAATTGGTAGGAAGCAGAGAGTCAGCATAAATGTTACTAAATTAGAATGGGGATCAGTCAAGAGTGGTGTCCCCCAGGGATCTGTATTAGGTCCTCTGTTGTTTATTATATACATAAATGACCTTGATTTAGGTATAACTAGTAGGATAAGTAAATTTGCAGACGATACCAAAATGGGGAGAAAAATTGATTCAGTTAGAGATATAGAGTGTCTGCAAAGGGATCTAGATACCTTACACGAATGGTCAGTAAAATGGCAGATGAAGTTTAACATTGACAAATGCAAGGTATTAAAGATAGGGAAGATGCATACAAATTTTAAATATCAACTAGCTAATATGGAATTAGAAAACTCAGACTGTGAGAAAGATCTAGGTGCGTTTGTTAGCAATGATTTGAAGCCTAGAAAACAATGTATAAGCGTTCGTAACAAGGCAAACAGGATTCTCGGGTTCATATCTAGGAGTGTGAGTAACAGAACTGCTGATGTTATCTTAAAACTTTACTTGTCATTAGTGAGACCCCATATGGATTATGCTGTTCAATTTTGGTGTCCTTATTACAGAATGGACATAGATTCATTGGAGAGAGTTCAACGTAGAATGACAAAAATTATCCATAATATTAGAAATCTTCCGTATGAAGAAAGGTTGAAGAAATTAGGCTTACATTCGTTAGAGAGACGCAGAGTTAGAGGTGACATGATAGAGGTATTCAAGTGGGTTAGTGGAATTAATAAAGGAGACATGAAAAATGTACTAAAGCTCAGTGATAGCGAAATAACTCGTACAAATGGTTTCAAATTAGATAAATTTCGTTTAAAAAAAGATATAGGCAAATATTGGTTTGGTAACAGAGTTGTAGATGGGTGGAATAGGCTACCAAGTGATATAGTGGGATCAAGAACGATAGGGAGCTTTAAGATAAAATTAGATAGGCATATGGACGAGATGGGTTGGGTGTGAGGGGGATCTACCAGGTGTGGGCCAATCGGCGCTCAGCAGACCCCCGTAATCTTGTGTTAATCTCTGACCGTTTTGGTGGGGTCGGTACTCAGGGTATTGGTGGGATGGGTCTATGATTGGGCCTTGTAATTGGGATTGGGTGTGACAGGGATCTGCCTTGTGTGGGCCGATCGGCTTTTTGCAGACTCCCATTTTCTTATGTTCTTATGTTCTTAACACCTTACGAGCGGCCTATGCGGTTTATTATATGTACCGCACAGCGGGGTGTTTTTAGCCAAAATAGGGCTGTTTACGTGATCATTTTCATGCCTAAATAAGACCCAGAACGTAAAACAAGTACCTATCCCTGAAAGGGCATAAACAGAGCTTTCGAATGACACCATAACGATCCTTGTATGATGGATAGTTTTCTTGCAATAACCGTGCAACGCGAGTGCAAAAAGCAGGTAATTCGGTACTTTCGGTACATAATTGAGTATGTAGCGAGTGAGAGAGGGAGGAGGGAGCTGAGATTTGTGTCAGTAGGTTCGCCGCGGTGGTCTGGAGCAGTCATACGCTCGCTAGTCTCCTGCCACCACTTGTCTCTCTCTCTCAGCCACATTACGTGCTGAAATTGCCACTCGACCTATGTCGAGCGCCGCCACATAGTCCAGCTTTTTTTAACTCGACTTATGTTGCTCGCCGCTAATTAAGGGTTAAACATTGAATGAAGTGGCTAAGGACAGGAACAGTCTAGTAAGTGTTAATAATCATATGTTAAAATGTCATGGTTCTGCAATAGTAAAACAAAAAATAATAATAAAGTAGACGTGCCGTTTTGCCCAAAATCAAAACGGCATACCCAACTCTGTGATGGGTTACCATCATCACTACTAATACCATCATCACTACTACTGCCATCATCACTACAACTGCCACAATCATCACGACTACTGTCATCATCACCATTACTATGATCATCACTACTACAATTACAATCATCACTACTACTCTCACCATTGTCACTACCATCTTAATCACTACTATAATCATTGATACTACAACTATCAACCATCATTGCTATCATCACCACCATCTTACAATCGTCATTACTACTGTTAACATCATCACTACTACTATAACCATCATCATTACTACTGTCACAAGTGTTACCATCATGTATCCTACTATCACCATCATCACTACTACTGCCATCATCACCATTACTATGATCTTCATCATCACAACTATTGTCATCATCACTACAACTTTCACCATCCTCACAACTACTCACCATCATCACAAATACTCACACCATCATCACTACTGTCATCATTATCACTACAACTATCATTACTTGTCACCATCATCATTACTATTATGACCATCATCACTACTACTAGTACTGTCACCATCATATCTACTACTGTCATCATCATCAATGCAACTACAACCATCATTACTACTATTATCACCATCATCAATACAACTACAACCATCATTACTACTATTATCACCATCATCATTACTATCACCATCAATCCCACTATTACTTCCATCACTTCTAATGCCAACTGAACTAACTTAACCTAGCAAGTCACCATCATATCTACTACTGTCACCATCATATCTACTACTGTCATCATCATCACTACTGTCATCATCATCAATACAACTACAACCATCATTACTACTACTCACCATCATCAATACAACTACAACCATCATTACTACTATTATCAACATCATCATTACTATCACCATCAATCCCACTATTACTTCCATCACTTCTAATGCCAACTGAACTAACTTAACCTAGCAAATACGTAGTAAGATGTGTTCACCCCCAGCAATGATGGCGTTCTTAGTGTGTGAGCCCCTTCGGGGCTCACACACTTAAGAACGCCATCATTGCTGGGGGGGGGGGGGAGGGGGGGGGGGGGTGAGGTTGAGGGGCTTGGTAAAACTATATTTTGGACCTAAAATCATAACTATTGCATAAATTCAAAAAATATTTTTTGACTGACGTTCGCATTCACGCAATAAATGTTCGTGTGAAATTTGGTGAAAATCCGTCCAACGGTCTAGGAGTTCCGAAACAGACGGACAACGACAACGACAACAACGACAACGACAACGCCGACGACCGAATTTTTGTTCGTGTGGTACCCACTATACGGGGGGGCGATAACAAACTCTGCTTACACAGAGTTGATCATCATTACTACTGTTAACATCATCACTACTACTATAACCATCATCATTACAACTGTCACAAATATTACCATCATTTATCCTACTGTCACCATCATCACTACTACTGCCATCATCACCATTACTATGATCTTCATCATCACAACTATTGTCATCATCACTACAACTTTCACCATCCTCACAACTACTCACCATCATCACAAATACTCACACCATCATCACTACTGTCATCATTATCACTACAACTATCATTACTTGTCACCATCATCATTACTATTATGACCATCATCACTACTACTAGTACTGTCACCATCATATCTACTACTGTCATCATCATCAATGCAACTACAACCATCATTACTACTATTATCACCATCATCAATACAACTACAACCATCATTACTACTATTATCACCATCATCATTACTATCACCATCAATCCCACTATTACTTCCATCACTTCTAATGCCAACTGAACTAACTTAACCTAGCAAGTCACCATCATATCTACTACTGTCACCATCATATCTACTACTGTCATCATCATCACTACTGTCATCATCATCAATACAACTACAACCATCATTACTACTATTATCACCATCATCAATACAACTACAACCATCATTACTACTATTATCAACATCATCATTACTATCACCATCAATCCCACTATTACTTCCATCACTTCTAATGCCAACTGAACTAACTTAACCTAGCAAATACGTAGTAAGATGTTTTCACCCCCAGCAATGATGGCGTTCTTAGTGTGTGAGCCCCGAAGGGGCTCACACACTTAAGAACGCCATCATTGCTGGGGGGGGGGAGGGGGGGGGGGTTGAGGTTGAGGGGCTTGGTAAAACTATATTTTGGACCTAAAATCATAACTATTGCATAAATTCAAAAAATCTTTTTTGACTGACGTTCGCATTCACGCAATAAATGTTCGTGTGAAATTTGGTGAAAATCCGTCCAACGGTCTAGGAGTTCCGAAACAGACGGACAACGACAACGACAACGACAACAACGACAACGACAACGCCGACGACCGAATTTTTGTTCGTGTGGTACCCACTATACGGGGGGGCGATAACAAACTCTGCTTACACAGAGTTGATCATCATTACTACTGTTAACATCATCACTACTACTATAACCATCATCATTACAACTGTCACAAATATTACCATCATTTATCCTACTGTCACCATCATCATTACTACTGCCATCATCACCATTACTTTGATCTTCATCACCACAACTATTGTCATCATCACTACAAATTTAACCATCCTCACTAATACTCACACCATCATCACTACTGTCATTATTATCACTACAACAAGAATCATTACTTGTCACCATCATCACTACTATTATGGCCATCATTACTACTACTAGTACTGTCACAATCATATCTACTACTGTCATCATCACTACTGTCATCATCATCAATACAACTACAACCATCATCACTACTATTATCACCATTATCACTAATATCACCATCAATCCAAATATTACTACCATCACTTCTAATGCCAACTGAACTAACTTAACCTAGCAAATAGGTAGCGAGATGTTTTCGCCCCCAGAACGAATGCGTTCTTAGTGTGTGAGCCCCTTCGGGGCTCACACACTAAGGACGCCATCATTGCTTGGGGGGGGGGGGGGTAAAACAATATTTTGGACCTAAAATCATAACTATTGCATAATTTCAAAAAATCTTTTTTGACTGACGTTCGCATTCACGCAACAAATGTTCGTGTGAAATTTGATGAAAATCCGTCCAACGGTCTAGGAGGAGTTCCAAGACAGACGGACAACAACGCCGACGACAATTTTGTTTTTCGTGTGGTACCCACTATACGGGGGGGCGATACCAAACTCTGCTTACGCAGAGTTGATAATATATATATATATATATATATATATATATATATATATATATATATATATTATCACTCCCAAATGAGTTTTGTAGCCTGTGTCATTTGTGAGTGAGTTACAATTGCATAAGCCTTTGTTATATTGAGGGAGCTTTGGGAGAGGCTAGTCGCGTGATATCCTTCTGTCTTTCTTACCTCGTTGCTAGCAGGACAGCGCCTGCAGTCTGTGCTGCCATTTTGATAAGCAATATAATTAGTTAGTTTATTTAGCATTGGTGCAATTGTTTCGTTATCATAAGTTTACACAATGTTATCCTATGTTTTACTTGATAACTTTTGTAGTGTTAATGAGAGCACGACAGCCTAGTATAATTGTGCAGTCTGGTGACACTTGGAGCTCTCACCCCTCTCCTGGCTGGTCATCAACCCCTGGCAACCAACAGTTATTGTCGTTATCGAGTACTTGGAACCCCACCACTTTTTGACGGATAGCAACAACAGATGGCGTTAGCGTCTAGTAGGCCTTAGGGCAAGCTCTAGGGCATTTACACTTTAGAGTCTGGTTCCTGACCACTTATTGCCTCCTGGTACACGAAATACACACTTGTATTTTCGGTCCTTTGCAGACAAGGACAATCGGGTTTGCCATTGTTATAATTGACTTTCTATTGCAAAATAATTTATATTGAGGTTGGAGTAGAAATAAGGTTTATGTATTCAATGGTAGTATACAATTATTATGTGGTATTTATTATGAGATAGTTGCTAATTTTACCCGGAATGCCTGAATATGTTAACCCGGTGAGACCCAGCGTCGCACGTGTTGCGTCGGCAGTGTTTGATCACCAACTCCCAGCGACGCATCACGTGCGTCCGACATATAAAAAACACTTACGTGGCTCGTAAGGTAGGAAATGGCGGGAGAATAGGAGGGGGAGGTACCGTAGTGTGTGTGGGAGCCGGGCCAGTAGGTGTGAGCGGGCCGAGACAGCCGCGCGGCTGGTGGTGGTGGGCTTAGTGGGGATAGTTTACACCCTTAGTTCACCGCCACTTTGAACCTTCATTACTCCGGTCGTATGGGAGCTAGAGGCTTGAGATTTATGTGAGACACTCCTTAGGATGTATGCCGTACAATGCCATACTCAGTTTTTACCCTAGTGCTCCCGGGCGGGTGGTCATGAGGGGGGAGACTATTGAACCCCCCCCCCCCCCGCCCCCCAAATGACCGAAATGAGTTTTTTTTTATTTTTGTCTTCATTTCTCACCATTCTCTTCCATTTTGGCTCAACACATTTTTTTGAGGCTCCCCCCCCCAAAAAAAAATTTCCGAGGTGATTTTTTTTTTTTTTTTTTTTCATTTCTCATCCTTGTCTTCCATTTTAGCAAACAAAAAAAGAAGTGAAAATGGCTTGGGGCTGGGGTGAACAAAATATTATAACTAGCCGGGGCTCAACGGGTTAAAAGCCGAACTAGTGATCAGCTTGCAAAACAACACGAAACAGCTACTGGATTTGTGAAAGACAAATAGGTGTTTTTTGTGTTCTAAGTCAATCAGTAATCTTCCATTCTTCCACTGGCATGGTCTGAAAGCATTGTTGCTGTGACATATGCAATATTGATTGATAATTTCAAGTAAATCAGCTGGTAGATAGTCTATTTTCACTGGCTCCGGACACAAATCAACTCGTTCCCTAGTCGTTTTGCTATCATAACACGGTTTATTCTTTAAATAACTTTAATAAGCAAGCCATAACCAACCATATCATAGCCTACGCTATTTTATATTGGGATAGGCCTATGCTTAGCCTCTTATTCCGACAGTAATAGTAGGAAATCATGAAAGAAAGGTACGGTGATGTCATTTCCCTGACTACCGATTTTCGTTTATATTCCGCAAGGAAATTGAAGAACCTAATCAATCTAGTTTGGGATAAGGTAGGATAGCTGTCCTCTCTGATAATGTATGGATCAATTTTATTTGTAGTCGTTGCCTTCGTCCAGTGGAAGAATGAAATATATATTAATCGAAAAACAGGACGAAATAAAGTATATTGAGTAATATGAGTATGTTGTTTTTATTTGTCCTTGATATGTATTTTTTTTTTTTTTTTTTTTTTTTTTTTTTTTTTTTTTATGGCCATATACAGCTAAGGCCATATGGTGAGCGTGCATTATTGCATGGAATAATTATTTTAGTTGGTGACGTGAGCTCAAACAATGGTTTTAATTATATAATATGTTCTTTTACAGTATAATATATAAACAGTATATATATATATATATATATAGTTCGTTCATGTCAGAGCACATTACTTATGTACATAGATGTTATAACAGGATAGATTAGAGACTACATAATGTAGGTCTTGCCATTACGTCAAATTTGTGATTACTATACGTACATATAGTACTGTGGAGTGGACTAAAGAAAGAAGTGCGATCCTGCAGAGTTTTTTCACTATTAGTTGTGGATAGCAACACCAGATGGCGTTATTTTGTGGTGGCATCTGGCAACCTTTAGGAGCACGATTTTATTAGTACATTTGATAGCAGGTTTCCCATCTCCTAGTATATAATCTCTGCTGGTCATGGGACCTTCCTGAGAAGGTTCCCACGGCCCCACACTCACTCCAGTTACAGACCCCCTGACAGAGCACACATGCTGTGGAGTCTGTCCCAGGTTTGCTTCAATGTTTCCCTAGATACCGCATATATTTTCCTTGTTCCCTATTGAGTAGCAGCAGAGCAAGTCTGGCAGTCATTTAAACCATACAATATTGTTCTATCTTTATTATTTTGCATACAGGAGTTTTCTGCATTTGTTAACTAGAAATACTGCATCTTCATATCTCGCAATCTTAAGTATAAGCTTCATACCTTTTTCTCTTCCATTATTTTGCTGCATTGTTTATTGTTAATATATGTGTGTATTCTTTATTATTGAAGTTGGCATTCACAGTGGTTTGGGGTTTGCTATGAGTAGCCTACCACAACCTACTGGAATACCAACTATTGTGTTTCATGTGTTAGGATAGTGCTCAGACTTTCCCCATGTTTCTGCTTCATATTATTCCAAATTCCTAAGCGATCGGGCATACTATGAAGTGTCTGGGAGTCTGGCAGCGTTATGTTTCCTCAGTTATGTGCAGTCTAGAATATAATTACTATACGCATTATCTACCAGACTCGGGGACAATAAATATTTGTATATCTCCTTGTTGCTGCTTTAATAGAGCCAAGAGGAAGATAAAAAAAAATCCTAGAGAACCTGCGTGTCTTGGTGTTTGAGTCAGATATTAAGAGCGTGTCTGTTGTAGGGTAGTACGGTGCTGTGGGCTAGGCTAGTTAAGCATCGGGTTGCCCCGGCTCCCCTCGTAACAGTGGCGACCTCGCCTAGGATAGTATATTTGGATTGTTCAGTATTTTTCTTGCAGTTAAAAGTCTACGGACCTAGTACTCTTATTTCATTAACCCGTGTCCACAACTATTGCTAAGATGTCGCATGTTGATTACATTCCTATTCATATCATGGAGAAGGAGGACGTTTGGCAGTTTAATAGAACCCAACGTAGTCAAGAAGAGGTTGCTGGCAGGAGTAGTGATGAATTAAGACGTGTGTTGGAGATGCATGGTAGGAGGTGCAGTGGTATGGCTAAGGCAGAGTTAGTTCAAGAGGTGTCTAAGCTAGTTGCACAACAGAATGGTCTTCAGGAAGCTAGTACTCGTGTCGTGGATGATGGCACCCTCCAGCATGTGCCACAGCGTCTTATCAGTCAGGCTAGCTACCATTCTACTGGGGACCGGAGTGGAGCAAGAACTCCAGAGCAAGGTGATACTGTATGTAGGCAGTCTCCTATTACCACAGCACCTGCCACCACGCCTCCACCGTCAGCATTTAACCCTATCAGTACGGCCCCTTCAATTTCACAGGGCTATGTTCAGGCCCCTATGGCCCGTTCATTTGTTTCAAGTTATGCTAGCAATCCTCAGTATCCTCCTCCTTCCCCCCATGTGTCGTTGGCCAAACTCCAGCATTTCAATGCCACTCATACGGTGAGTGCTCAGCACAATGTTCCCCCTTTCGCCCAGTTTCCTCCTATAACCCCGATAGGGTCGAGAAGGAGTCCAGAGGTGGAGCTCCAACTAAAGAGAATGGAGATAGATAGAGAGATTGCGTTGAGGAAGCTGGAGATAGAGAAGAAAATACAGGCAGAAGAAAGACAGAGAGAGAGAGATATAGGGAGACCGATTTGGAGAAGACGAAGTTGGAAATTAGTGGGCAAAGACGATAAGGGAATAATGCTGGTCATAGGTCATACATCTAAGGAGGAGGCAGAAGAGTTGGTGTTGTCTCGACGGCTGAAACTCGTGCCGGCCTTCGATGAACTCAAGGTCACGGAGTGGTTCTTGCGTATTGAGAAGAAGGCCCACGAGTATCAGTGGCCGAGGTAGCGCTGGGCAGTGTTGGTGTCTAATGTTTTAAAAGGCAAGGCTCTTGATGCATACGATCACCTAGAAGTGCAGGAGCTAGAGTACGATGTACTTAAAGAGGCTGTGTTAAAAGCCTACGAGCTGTGTCCCGAGGCTTACAGGTTGGCCTTCAGGGGGGCTCGGAAGCGGCAAGGGGACTCGCACGTGGAATGTGCCAGGTACCTGCGCGATACTCTAGCTAAGTGGCTGCATTCAGAGTCAGCTGGTACTTTTGAGGCGGCGTGTGAGGTTTGGCTGATGGAGCAGTTTACAAGCATAGTTGAAAAGGACATATGGGCAAAATTAAAAGAAAAGCGGTTTAAATCAATAAGGGAAGCAGCTGTTTGGGCTGATGACTTTGCACTAGCCCAGCGTGGCACGTGCATGGGGAGCATTGCTGACAGGAGAGACTGACTTGTGCACCAAGCAGCCACAGTATCAGCTCGCCCATCATCACCCAAAGGTACCACAAATAAGACACAACATTATACCAAGGCTGACAACCAGCAAGCTTCTACGGAAGTGAGATGTTATTTTTGCAAGCAAGTGGGTCATATTAAACCTCAGTGTGCTAAATGGATGGCTACTCAGGAACCCAAGGCTGTCCAGTTGGTGGCGACACTAGGGGAGGTACCTGTGAAAGGCAAGCCAGGTACTGGTGAGTTTGGGGGCAGTGTTGGCCAGCGCGAAGCAGGTTAGTAAGCACTTTGCCTCCCCAGATGGTTTCACCACCTGAGCATAACCAGACTTCCCCTGATTGGTGTCGGCCATTCATACATGATGGATCAGTACGGATCAGGGAGCAGACGTACCCTGTCCAGGTGTTTAGGGATACTGGTGCGCAGCAATCCATGTGTCGTAACCTGACATGGGGACCTATTAGCACCGGAGAGTTTGTTATTTGCAGGGGAATCAACAGTGAGCAATGCTGTGATTTAGTCCCGGTGACCCTAGAGTGCCCGTTGCTGACCGCCGAGGGTAAGGTGGCCACGGTGGACACTCTGCCCGTTAAGGGGGTGGATTTTTGGCTCGGGACTGACTTGGCAGGGGATGTAGTTTTCCCGCCTCCTATAGTCGTCGCTGAAGCTGCTTTTGAGCTCCCTACTGGTGGTTGTTTGCAGGAAGATAACATGGACTCTATCTACCCTGTGTGTGCAGTGACCAGATCAAAGGCACAAGTGGCACAACAGGAGGATGATTTAGTGGATGCAGGGGCCGACAGCCATGAGTGCGGGCCATCCCATGATGCACTACTAGATGACACTGGCTCGGAGGCAGCGGTGGGCGTGGCTGACCCCAGTGAGGCTACCGAGACTAGTAGAGGTGACCTAGTGCCGGACGAGGAGTCTGACATAATGCCGCCGACTCAACCTTCTGCTATTTTTGAGAGGTCAGAGGTAACTGGAGATACCTAGAGACGAATTGAGAAAGTTGCAGCAAGAGGACCCGAGTCTGGGCCTCCTGTTTAAGAAGGTTGGCACGACTGGTGAGAAGAACGGTCTAGAGATATTTATTGTAAAAGGGACATTGTTGTATCGGCAGTGGACGCCAGATACAGGCTCAGGCATGGGGGAGGTGCAATTAGTGGTGCCTTCTCAGTTTAGGGAAGAGCTGGTTAGGCTAGCGCATGAGGCACCACTGGCGGGGCATTTAGGAGTGCGTAAGACTACTGAAAGGCTGCGTTTTCATTTTTGGTGGCCTAATATGCATGCATCGGTGGCTACTTTTTTTATGTCATGTCATGTTTGTCAGGTAGTTGGAAAACCCAACCATGGAATACCCGTAGCACCTTTGATCCCTATACCTGTAGTTGAAGCGCCATTTACCCGTGTCATCATTGACATGGTCGGTCCCTTACCACCCACCATTGCGGGATATAAATACTTGCTTACTTTGATGGATGCCACAACTAGATACCCGGAGGCTATTCTGGTTAGTAGCATGAACGCGAAGGTTGTTCTCAAACACCTTCTGCATTTCTTCACTAGATTTGGTTTGCCACATCAACTCCAGTCTGACAGAGGGGTTAATTTTACATCCAATCTCTTCAAGCAAACCCTCTCAGAGTTAGGAATAAAGCATGTGCTGTCAAGCGCGTACCATCCACAATCACAGGGAGCCCTTGACCGTTTTCACCAGACCTTGGAGAGTATGCTGCGTAAATTTTGCTTGCAGCATGAGAGAAATTGGGACACTGCTTTACCTTTTGTTCTTTTCGCGATTCGTGATGTCCCTTCAGAGTCTTTGGGATTTTCGCCCAATTCCCTTGCGTTTGGTCATCGTGTCAGGGGTCCGCTGGATGTGGTGAAAGATACCTGGGAGAGTGATATGGCAGGGGGCTCTGTGCCTCTGCTCGAGTATGTGCAGAAGACTCGGGAGAGGTTGCAGACTGCCCTGCAGTTAGCTAATGAGCATCTAGTGGCAGCACAAAGCAAGATGAAGTACCATTATAAGCAGGCTAAATCTAGGGCGTTCAAGGTGGGCGACGAGGTTCTGGCACTGTTGCCAGTTCAGGGTCGACCCTTAGCAGCTAAGTTTTGTGGTCCACACAAGTGACACAAGGTCGTTAAGCAGATTGGTGAGGTTGACTATGTAATAGACACGTCCTACTATCGCAAAGCCTCCCAATTCTGCCATATTAATATGTTAAAGCCCTACCATAGGCCGACTACCTCTGGCTGGGGCGCTGACGGAGGTGATTCTGCAGGTGTAACCGCAAGGAATGCGGGGGTGTGCATGTCTGGTATCGGAGGGGAAGCCTTTGTTCTTATGAATTGTGGGAGTGACTGCACAGGTGGCACCGATTGTCCCTCTCATTACCTGGCTGTAGTAGGGACGGAGGAGGAGAAGGAGGTTGACTATTTAGAAGCTGCGGTCCCAGCTGCGTTGTGGGAGGGCATTGGGTATGTTGCTTTTAGGGACAAGTTGGAGCATCTTGGTCCTAAGCGACAAGATGAGTTATTCAATAGGCTGTGGCAGTACTCCAGTGTGTTTGGTGATTCTCCGGGTCTAACATCCTGGGCGTTGCACGACATAGAGGTGGGAGACAGTAAGCCACTCAAATTGGCCCCCTACCGTATAAATCCTGCTCGGCAGCCTGCCCTAAATGCCGAACTGGACTACATGTTGGAGAAGGGTCTGGTGAAGAAGGGATATAGTGAGTGGTCTTCGTCAGTGACTTTGCAACCTAAACCGAATGGCAAGATCCGCTTTTGTGTTGATTTCAGGAGGGGCAATGCACTATCCCAGACAGATGCCTATCCATTACCTAGAGTTGACGACTCCGTAGACTGCATCGGGGCTGCCACATTTATCACTAAAGTGGATTTAGTGAAAGGTTACTGGCAGGTCCTGTTGACTGAGAGAGCCAAGAAAATTGCTAGTTTTGTGGTGGACGGGGCAGTTTACCAGTGTCAGGTGATGGCCTATGGGCTTAAGAATGCCCCGGCTACAATTCAGCGATTGATGAACCGGGTTGTAGTTGACATCCCTAATTGTGTAGTCTATATTGATGATGTCGTGATTTTTGATAACACCTGGCGAGAGCATGTTGATAATGTTGAGCTTCTTTTCAAAAGACTTAGTGAAGCAGGTTTGGTTGTAAATTTGGAGAAATACGACTTTGTACAGGCTACTGTCAATTACTTGGGATTCGTGGTAGGACATGGTGAGGTGTCTCCACCCTTGGAGGCTATTGCTTGTTTCTCTCCTCCTACCACTCGCAAAGCTCTGCAACTGTTCCTAGGAATGACCGGGTACTACCGGAGATTCATTAAGGACTACTCTACTGAACTTGCTCCGCTGACTAATTTACTGTGGAAAGACATCAAGTTCAAGTGGACAAAAGACTGTCAGGAGGCTTTTGCAGGAGTTAAGTCTCTCCTGTCGCACCATCCCATCCTGCGAGCTCCTCACTTTGGATTGCCCTTTATCCTAGCTACTGACGCTAGTGATGTGGGGATAGGTGCGGTACTGCTGCAAGAGCATGCAGGGATAGAGCATCCAGTGTCCTTCTACTCAAAGAAGTTTAATCGAGCCCAGAGGAATTACTCAGTGTTTGAGAAGGAGCTCCTTGCTATTGTTCTGTCCCTGCAGCACTTTCAGGTGTATGTACCACCCTATGGCCCGACTGTTAAGATCTACGCCGACCACCATCCCCTTCAGTTTTTGGAGAAATTTATGTACAAAAATCAGCGGCTAACTAGGTTGGCTCTATTGTTGCAGGAACACAGTTTGGATGTGCGGCACATTAAAGGCACTGATAATGTTATGGGTAATTGTGACGTGAGGGCATGTTGTAAGGGGAAATCTTAGTGGTCAGTTTGTTTTGGGGTAGCCTCCTACTTTGGTTTGATTAGCATGTTTGCGTCTGGTGCTTATTGGTTGCCGTATGTAGCCCAGCGTATGGTCGTAAAGTAGGAGTTGCTGTGTTTCTGTATAGAAGAACATATTTAAATACAAAAATATAAAAACTATAAATATACTAAAAAGATTGTAGTTGTGTATGTCTTGTAGTGTTATTGAAGTATAAGCAGTCTGTTATTTCAAGATGCACCAACAGACTCCCCCTTTGTGTGAGGGTGTCACTCCCAAATGAGTTTTGTAGCCTGTGTCATTTGTGAGTGAGTTACAATTGCATATGCCTTTGTTATATTGAGGGAGCTTTGGGAGAGGCTAGTCGCGTGATATCCCTGTCTTTCTTACCTCGTTGCTAGCAGGACAGTGCCTGCAGTCTGTGCTGCCATTTTGATAAGCAATATAATTGGTTAGTTTATTTAGCATTGGTGCAATTGTTTCGTTATCATAAATTTACACAATGTTGTCCTATGTTCTACTTGATTACTTTTATAATCAATAATTGTGCAGTCTGGTGACGCTTGGAGCTCTCACCCCTCTCCTGGCTGGTCATGGGACCCTCCTAAGAAGGTTCCCACGGCCCCACACTCACTCGAGTTACAGAGCACACATGCTGTGGAGTCTGTCCCAGGCTTGCTTCAATGTTTCCCTAGATACCGCATATATTTTCCTTGTTCCCTATTGAGTAGTAGCAGAGCAAGTCTGGCAGTCATTTAAACCATAAAATATTGTTCTATCTTTATTATTTTGCACACAGGAATTTTCTGCATTTGTTAACTAGAAATACTGCATCTTCTTATCGCGCAATCTTAAGTATAAGCTTCATACCTTTTTCTCTTCCAATTCTCTTCCATTATTTTGCTGCATTGTTTATTGTTAATATATGTGTGTATTCTTTATTATTGAAGTTGGCATTCACAGTGGTTTGGGGTTTGCTATGAGTAGCCTACCACAACCTACTGGAATACCAACTATTGTGTTTCATGTGTTAGGATAGTGCTCAGACTTTCCCCCATGTTTCTGCTTCATATTATTCCTAATTCCTAAGCTATTGGGCATACTATGAAGTGTCTGGGTGTCTGGCAGTGTTATATATCCTCAGTTATGTGCAGTCTAGAATAGAAGTACTCTTAAATACTATACGCATTATCTACCAGATTCAGGGACAATAGATATATTTGTGTCTCCTTGTTGCTGCTTTAATAGAGCCAAGAGGAAGATAACCATTTTTCCTAGAGAACCTGCATGTCTTGGTGTTTGAGTCAGATATTAAAAGCGTGTCTGTTGCAGGGTAGTACGGTGCTGTGGGCTAGGCTAGTTAAGCATCGGGTTGCCCGGGCTCCCCTCGTAACAATATATATATATATATATATTACAGTATATGTGAGCTAATAAAGATTTATATACTCACAGGCGGGTTCGAACCTACAACATTCCGAACGAATGTCCAAGCTGTTAATCCACGGAGGTATAGTGGATTAAAAGCTTGGACACTCGTTATGAATGTTGGATCCAGGCTGGGAGAATTTTTAACAGATACATAATGTATCTATCTATTGCCTGATGCGTGATCCCCGAAGGGATGGCCACGAACGAAATGCCCCCCTGCACCTCTGTCTCCAGTCAGTCGATGCCCCTCCTCCCAACCAGCACCTTCTTCATCCATATATTTCTTCACTCCATCCTTCCACCTCTCTCTCTATGTCTTTCCACCTCGCTCTCGTACATCCTTTTAGTCATTCTCTCGCTTCCCATACGTTCCATCTGGCCGAACCATTTCAAGGTGTTCCTTTTCACACTTTCCAACACATCTACCGACACACCACACCACCTCCTTACTTCCTAAATCGTCTGTCTATCCCTCCATGTAACTACGCACGCACTTCTCAAGTAACTCATTTCCACCCCTCTCACTCTGAGTTTCTCCACCAACGTCGATGTTTCGCTTCCGTAAGTCAATGTCGGGATTACCACACTGTCATGCAAGGATTTGTTCACTTCCATGCTGAACACGCTACTTCTTGTTACTACTTTCAGCAGGCAGGTGCCCAACCCCGAAAGGGGTTGAAATAGGGGAGCTATCCCGCCGCCAAAGGCGGCTTTCTAGGGCCTTTCCTAGCTGATGCTGAGAGGATTGGGTTCTAGTCATGTAGTGATGGGCTGGTCTATCAGAGTGAGAACTGAGCGATCTCTGCCATACCCCTAGCTTACTCTGACTGTTCCTTTTACTAGGAGTAACATAATAATTATATATTTTCTAGATCTCAAGTGACGGTGTCTCTTCCGTGGATTGACCTCCCAATCTACCAAGATTGGAAGCCAAAGTGTCACATTTTTCCTTAGTCCCTCAACTTTCTCTTCCTAATTGCTGAGGAGCGCAGGGCCCTGGGTGGGGCTTTGGTTTCCCGGGCATTTCCGCACCTTGCTCAGCTCCCTGCCATGGAGTGGCTTCGGTCACCCAGGCTTTATTGTAGTAGGCAGGGAGGGTTCTGTGGGGGTGCTCGGTTATGGCCTTGGCCTTGCTCGGGGCCTTGAGGCTGTTCAGCCAGGCAGCCTGGGGAACAACAACAACAACTACTTTCAGCGTTCCTACAACCCTCTTCCCCTGTTGCACCCTCTTCCGCACTTTTCCATCCAAAGTCCCATCTTTATTCAGCACACTGGTCAGATACTTAACACCTTACGAGCCGCCTAGGCGGTAATTTATATGTACCGCCCAGCGGGGTGTTTTTACCCTAAATAGGTTGTTTACGTGATCATGTTCATGCCTAAATAATACCCAGAGTGTAAAACAAGTATCTATCCCTGAAAGGGCATAAACAGAGCTTTCCAATGACACCCCAACCATCCTTGTACGACCGCTGGTTTTCTTGCAACGGTCGCGCAACACGAGTGCAAAAACCATGTAATTAGGTAGTTTCCCTACATAATTCCCTGTGTAGCGAGTGGGGGAGGGTGGGATTCATGTCAGTAGGTCCGCCGCGGTGGTCTGGAGCAGTCATACGCTTGCTACTCTCCTCTCACCACTTATCTCTCTCTCTCAGCAACATTACGTGGTGAAAATGGCACACGACATAAGTTGTGAACCGCCACTTAGTCCATATTTATTTCACACGACATAAGTTGCCCGCCGCCAAAGAAGGGTTAAATGAGCTGATTTTGGAAGACCATAACCTTGCTCTTCCCGGCATTTATACCTTCAGATTCCGTTTTTTCTCACACTGTTCCAAACATATTTACCAGACCCTGCAACTCCCATTCATTAACGCTCATCAGAACTGTATCATCAGCAAACAGCAGTACAGTAAGCTTCCACTAATTTATCTCCCTTATCAGCAATGCAATAGTGTTCAATGCATAACGCCACTCTTTGAAAGACTGTAACGAGAGAAAGATCATGAGGAACCGTAGAAATTTGTAGTCGGGCGCAATGTCGTTCATTTGTACAGTAGCAATAACTGAGCTACAATCTGTGATCAACATATAAAAATATAACCATTTCTTGTTTTATAAAAACAGCAAAAGTACCTGACGAACATTGGTGGTCATTCATACGGGGACCACATGAGGATGATGATGCGGCGGCTAGCATCAAACGCTGTTTGGGCCAAGTGAAGCATGTGGGGAAAGAAAGGGAAACAACCCTTCAGGCAAAACCTGCTCTACAAAATTGTTGTCCGTAAGTATATATAGTTCATTTAGAACAATTAGATATGTGCTCCTACTTAACCAGAAAACTGTTGTGATAATAAATTTGCTAGTTTCAAGCTTCAACTGTGTTGGTGGTGTAATGGTTTAGATACTTATGTTCTGGGTGTGGTGTCCAGAGTTCAAATCCTGGGATGACCTATGCTTTCATAACTTTATTCAAGTGCCTTGGGGTTTTTAATTGATGATTAATGTTAAGAACGAGGTGTTACTTAATTAGGATGCACTGATAGTATATTATGGCTATCATTGAATTATATTATACAGTTTTGAAATTATCAGCGACACTAAAAATCAGGCTGGGAAATTAGGTATAGACCGGCAGCCCGGCTAGCCCGGATATGTTGCCGGGCAAGTGCTTTTTAATGTTGGTCTGCCCGGCAGTTGCCCGGGGGACAAGTCAAATTTTTTGCCTTTTAACCCTTGAAAAATGCTAAAATAAATAAAAAAACAAACATACACACTTTCCATAAATATAAATAAAGTATAAGAGACAGGCAGATGTATCTACTATTTCCACTTTCAACGACCATTGGTTACTGGTAACGTAACGGCTGGTTTTCGATTCACGTTCAATTCACGTCACTATTCTCTCTATCTCCTCTCCTCCTCTCCCCCCCCCCCCCCCTAGGTCTACATATAACCGTTGGACGGTTGGATAGAGAGGAGGTACTTCCGAATAGGCGGCTCGCTCGCCGCTCTTTATCAATAACATTAGTGTTTCAATTGTCGCCGGGGAAGCACGTGTTTAGTGAGAAAATCTACTATAATGAGTGTCTAAGAAACAACAGGCTACCTTGACAAGATTCTTGACACTAAAACAACCACCATCAACAAGTACAACTAGGTAAAACCGTTGTTTTAAAATAGTTTGTTAACTTTTTTGTATCTAGCCTAGTCAGTCTGTCAGACGATAGATTTATCTTATTGACTCGCCTCTTAAGTGAAAATTGTTGGTAAGCTACTCCACCTATGTTTTCTACCTAAGATATTTACTTAATATTACAAAAATGTGTTTATAAACAATCTTAAGGATTTAGTTACACAATTTTTAATACAAAATATATATATGATACTCTGCAGTCTCTGTTCTCCTACTGTACACTGTAAAGTAGGCCTAGGCCTAAATAGAACTATATTTATTGCCAGACAACTTGATCCCTGAGGGGATGGCCACAAACTAAGCTCCAGCATCGAGGCAACGTTCAGTTCGTTCGATTTTGTATCTTGTTTCGTGGGAGGGTTGGTAATTGATGTCTAACCGCGAATTATTATTTGTGTATGAGGGTGCAAGTGAAATGTGTGTTATCATACTGTTGGAATGGCTGTGGTGGTGAATTTAGTTTGTAACCAGTGTAATCAATTCGATCATGCTGATCAGGGTCTTGTATTCAAGTTGTAAATACAACACTGGTCTACTTCACCCCTAATGTCTGCCATTGCAGACATTGGTTGGGAGGCAATGGGCTTAAGTAATAAGTACAGTGTCGAATGTCGATTAAAGATGACTTTATCACTCACTTTCTGGACATATTTCTACTTTCTATAAAAAAAATAAAAAAAAAATCAGCAATATTTATTATCATAAACTAAAGCTAGTCCTTTGCATTCATTAGAGATGTGAACCATTAATTTTGCAATATATCTACACACACACACACACACATACATACAAACAGACAGACAGACAGACAGATAGATAGATAGATAGATAGTTATTTATTTAGTTCAGATTTCAGAATGAGTTTTCTGCAGAGGTTTACCTTACTTAACCCTCCCGCATCTTTAGGACGCGATCGCGTCATAACGCCACCCCTCGAAGAGTGCTCGTATGATGCAATCGCGTTATAATGCCACCTGTAACTTAGAAATATTCGCCAAAAATAAGTTTATGACTCGATTTTGACGCAATTTGGACTGGTAAGTTAGGCATTAGTAAGTTACAAAAGGAAGTATCTAGCAACCCCATAGCGTCCCTCTCTGAGGAGCCCGGGCCTTTGTAAAGTCAGTAGTTTCTCGGCCCCCAGACTGTGAGGCAGGGTCCCGGCCCTTTAAATTCTGGGCTCCCTCCCTCTGGCCCACCATGCCTAGCTATAGGCAGGCAATTATGGATTATTTCATCTACCCAGTGAAAGTGTTTAGTGAATAATTCGAACTATATATGTATATAAGATGTTACTTGTGACTTTTGGTGACTGAGGGGAGTGAATCTTGGTTAACCCCTTGAGTATTGATGCAGTTTTGTCTAGGTATCATTGATGACTTTACACTATTTTTTGCTTGAAGGACAAATATATTTATCAATAAATACTGCTTACAAAATAAATACATTTTAATCACGAAGATGTCACAGGAATGCTTACAGGAAGTATGGGAAGTACTCTATGGAATTTTAGTTATATTACAGTATATATATTATTTTATATATATATTATATATAGCCTATATACAGTATATAACAGCCCCAAGGTCCCGAGCAAGCCCAAGGCCCATAATCAAGTATTTATATTATTATTATATTTTGTATTTTATTTAAATATTTATTTATTTTATTTATTATTGTTTTTATTTATTTTATTTTATTTGTTTCATTTTATTTATGTTTATTTTATTTATATACTGTACATACCGTATATATTTGTTTTGTTATTCCTGTTCCCCAGGGTGTCTAGCGGATCAGCCCCAAGGTCCCGAGCACGCCCAAGGCCCATAATTGAGTATTTATATTATTATTATATTTTGTATTTTATTTATTTTATTTATATTATATATATATATTATATATATATATATATATATATATATCCGGTATATATATATATATTTTTCTTTTTATTCCTGTTCCCCAGGGTGTCTAGCAGATCAGCCCCAAGGTCCCGAGCAAGCCCACGGCCCATAATCGAGTATTTATATTATTATTACATTTCTATTTTATTTATATATTTATTAATTTGATTTGAATTATTTCATTTTATTTATATTTTTATTTCATTTATTTTATATATATATATATATATATATATATATATATATATATATATACTGAATATATATATATTTTTGTTTATTCCTGTTGCCCAGGGTATCTAGCGGATCAGCCCCAAGGTCCCGAGCAAGCCCAAGGCCCATAATCGAGTATTTACATTATTAATATATTTATATTTTATATATATATTTATTTATTTTATTTATTACTGTTATTTATTTTATTTTATTTATTTCATTTTATTTAAATTTTTATTTTATTTATTTTATATATATATACCACATAACTATATATATATATATATTTATGACACCTGGTATGTATACTGTATATATATTTATATATATATATACCGGGCATATATTTATATATATATATATACCGGTATATATATATATATATATATATATATATATATATATATATATATATATATATATATATATGTATACAGTATATATATATATATATATATATATATATATATATATATATATATATATATATATATATATATATATATATATATATATATATATATAAATATATATATATATATATAATATATATAATTATATATATACTGTATATATATATTTATATATTTTTTGTTTATTCCTGTTGCCCAGGGTATCTAGCGGATCAGCCCCAAGGTCCCGAGCAAGCCCAAGGCCCATAATCGAGTATTTATATTATTATATTTTTATTTTATTTATATATTTTATTATTTTATTTATTACTGTTATTTATTTTATTTTATTTATTTCATTTATATTTTTATTTTATTTATTTTATATATACCCGGTATATATATACCACATAAATATATATATATATTTATGACACCTTGTATGTATATATATTTATATATATATATACCGGGTATATATTTATATATATATATATATATATATATATATATATATATATATATATACAGTATATATAGATACCCACACACACATACACATATTTTTATTACCATTCATTATATTTTGTTTGACACCTTGAGATGGGTGAAACGTAAATATTCGCATTTTGGCTCTTCATTTCAAATATTCATAGCGCAAAAAGTATTTATCCTAGGAACTTCTAGTTTGTTTTATACTCATCAGCATTATTTGCCGTATTCATACAGCCTAAATTTAAAACCATACACTTCGTAGCAACGAAATACATCGAAAATGTTATAAACCATATAAATCAAAATCAGTTTTTATTTTTTCGGTCACTGCTTGAGAACTATTGAAGATAAACAATTTCTGTTTTCAGATTTGGAAAGAGGAGAAAAAATACTTTTATTTGAGCAAACAAAAATATATGGTCATCACTCACAATTTAGAGCTAGGACGGTGTGAAGACAATTGCACGGGAAATAATTGTATTCCGGACTCATTTACACTTTCATATTTCGATTTATTTAAAAAAAAAAATGTTTTATCATGTACTATAAATATTCCTCTTTCCATTGACATATGATACATCACAATAAACAGCATTCTGGTGGATGAAAATACAGAAAAACACAAGGCTTCGAAAACTCGCCCAGCCTGATATTTCATGGCAAATTAGAGAAGGCCTTACCATAAGTTACATATTTAAGTTACCGAATGCGGGAGGGTTAATATTCAACATGACTATTATTTCATAAGTTTTCTATAATATAACTGTACACTGACAGCTTATTACTTACTGGTACCGTATTAGTTATTTTTGACATATTAATTAGATAACAAATCATCTGATGGTATTGCATTGTTTGTAACTTTGTCACTGTCTTTATATGCTAACTTGTGAAAGCTATTTTTTTGCTATGTGCATGAATGAAACAAAAGGCAAAGCTGCCAGTAACAACAATACTGTTTCCCCAAAAGTTTAAAAGTGTGATAGACGCTATGCGGCTATTTAACAAATAAATATTATTACTATTATATTTGTTATAGTTTTATCATTTATTATTATTTATTATTAAATTACTATTATTTGAGTTTATTGGAAAGAATTTGAAGTGATATGCTTTTTAGTGTAGTGAAATTAATAGAAGACGAGATGTTTGTGAGAGCTAGCTGGATTAATCTGTGTAAGTGACACAGTACACACAAACAGAAACAGTGAGGTAAGCAAACAAAGTAGAAAATATCTCTTTTTACAGGTGTGATGATGACCAAGTGCCTCTGCAAGGATCGCTTGACACTACAAGCAGACCACAACAAAGAACAGAGAAGACTGGAGCTCATGGGAATCCAGATGTTTGCAAGAACTGAGGTGAAAAAAAGACGACGTTGTTTTCAGCACAGCTGGTTGAAGACCTACCCATAGTTCTTATATGACAGTGAAAAGAATCTAATGTTCTGTTCCATATGTAGAGATTCTAGAGAAAACAAAAAGCTACTTGTATCAAAATCCTGCAACATGAAATTAATTGAAGGAAGTGACAACTTTCGGAAAGATCCCTTAGATGCACATGAGAAGTCTTCTAGTCATTCATTGTGTGTTGATGCCAGGAAGTATAAGCAGCAGCCTCAGGAATCACCACTCGCTATTCTATCCCGTAAGATGAACCAGCAGCAGCGGGAAAAGTTAACTGCTTTATTTAACTCTGCTTACGTGGGCCACTGCCAAGTACAACTGGAGCCTCCGAGATTTTGAATGTGTATGCCAACTTCAAATTAAGAATGGACTGGAATTAGGAGAAACTATATCAACATTCATGGAGCAAAACATATCATTGAAAGTATCGCTCATGTCCTGCACCAAGACACTGTGAGAGGCATTAATCAGTGCAGGTTCTTCAGTGTAAAGGCAGATGGTAGCACAGATCGTAGTGTAGCTGAACAGGGGTCTATCTACATTCGGTATGTGGAGAAAGGAGTACCCATAAACAAGTTTGTAGGGCTTCAAGAACTTGAGTTTTCTACAGCTCGGGGAGTAATGGCCGGAATTGATTCTGCTCTCGACAGATATGCTGGTGTCACCATTGAGGATCAGAAAGAAAAACTTGTCAACCAGAACATGGATGGAGCATCTGTTAACATGGGTGCATATGAAGGGGTGGGAGCACTTCAAACAGCCAGGATTGGTCAGCATTTCTTAGTGACTCATTGCATAAATCATGGGCTAGAGCTAGCTATATTAGATATGAAGAAGGAGGAAGCATACATAACAAAGTTTGACTCTACACTCTGTGAAATTTTCAAGTTTTATCATTACTCTCCCAAAAGAATGAGAGAACTAGAAAAGGTGGCAATGCTTCTAGATGAGGACCTGGCCCACTTTGGTGGAATTCAAAAGATACGCTGGGTGGCTAGCCAGCGCAGAGCTCTTAAGGCTCTCATTACAAACTATTCCACAACTTGCGCTCACTTTGAAGATATTGCTGCCTCTTCTAACAAGATTGATGCCAACAAAGTGAAGGGACTATTGAAGGAACTGCGTTCACCAAAGTTTGTAATTTTCCTAAACTCTATGATGGACTTGACTAATGTCATAACTTCTCTCAGTGAATGCTTCCAGGCTAATGACCTCATGATCATGGATGTTATCCCTCATCTGGAAGCTGCAACTCTGTCACTGGAGGTGATGAAATCCAGTCCTGGTAGCAGTGTGTCTTCCCTAATCAGTGGGAATGAATTCAAGGGAGTAATTCTAGTGGTGAGGTAAAACCCCAGCTTGACAAGCTGCATCTGGATCTTTTGGATTGTGGTATGCAAAAAAGAAACTCACGATTTGGCACCCTCCAGCATCCGCCATTGTCTGACTTTGCAGTCTTCAATTACAGGCAATGGCCACATAATCGTAAAGAGTTGGCCAGCTATGGAAGAGAATCCATCCAATGACTAATTGAACACTTCACTGCACTGCTTACTGATGAAGAAGTAGAGGCAGCACCTCTACTTGAGGACATCAGCACCAAAAGATGTTTTCAGAGACCTGATGCTGCTTGCTCCTGATAATCTTAAACATATCCTACCTGTGCTGGAAATAATGATTGCCATATCTATGAGCACTGCTGTTGTGGAGCGAGGATTCAGTAGCATGAATGTTGTTAACCTCTGAAGTGCGCATGGGGGTAATTGGAAACGTCCCCCTGTGCTGACGTATTTGAGGTGTTTCCGCCACTAAAATATTCATTGTGCCATTAATAGCATTAATACTTATCCATATGCGCCTATTATGGGTTGATTATAAAGGTATTAACCTGAAACAACAATAAAACGAGTGAAAACAGCGTTTGGATGGTCAAAATCGGAGATATAGCCCGCGAGTTGTATAATGTATGGGTGAGGCAATCTGCTTTCCCGCCAATTTCCCCCAAGGCCACTGAGACACAGTCGATCGATACTCTCTCTCTCTCTCTTGCACTCGCTTGCTATCAGTGATGACCACACCCTCCAATCGGATTTCTAATGTTAGCACGAAAATATACCTCAGAATAAGGGAATAACAGGGAAAATAGGTGATAACTGAAGGAGAGGAGGAAAGTGGGGAAGGAGGGGAGGTAGAGGACTGAGATTTTGCATGGCCCAGGGGCCAAAAAAAAAATAATTTTTTTTTTTTTTTTTTTTTTTTTTTTTTTTTTTTTTTTCGATGTCAAAAGTTGATTTTTATTTTCTCTGACTCTTAAGAGTCTCCCCGCAGTGCGCCGGGGGAACTCTTAAGAGTCTCCCCGCAGCTCCCGGGTTAAGGATGCTACTCGCACATTGTTGGGTAATGACACTCTTAACGACCTCATGGAGATCAAGGTTAATGGCCCAAGCTTGATAGACTATAAACCAGAGGAGGCATTGATCCACTGGTTGAACAAGGGGGAAAGAAGGCGTCACATTGATGGATATAAGTGCACTAAATAAAATTGAGAACATGTGCAATGAAAAGGTGAACTGGATTGTATTAAAAGAAATTTAGTATTATTTTCTCAGTTTCTCTGTGTATTTCATAAATTCATATAATTTAATTGCTTTAGCACTCATATCTAAGTTCAATTATTCAATACTCTTACAATAACTGCAATGCACATTATGATAAATAATAATAAAATGTACACTTGACATGAAGTACATGTATTGTTATCTAATTTGTTGTTTTAATTATCATTTTCGTTTGGCGGCTTGGCTCAATCTATTCTAATGGCTTATATGATTGAATTGAATTATCAATGATACGTGATACGGTGATATTCAAATCCTGATTAAGCAACGATAACCTAAACTGGGAATCTTGGTTATAAATATGCTTTGTATTCCCCTAAGAAAAAAAATCTATTGAATAAAACAAAATAACTAATAAACATTATATACTGTATATACAGTATATAGCATAATTTGTATTAATTCAACAAATTCCATATTCAGGGCAAGTACAAAAATATCAGGGCAAGTAAATTTCTGAATTCACTAGCCTGGGGCAACTAAATCTGGAACACTAATTTCCCAGCCTGCTAAACATGGATGAACACTATTATAACCCTTTACCTTCCATACATTATTCCTAATCTGAACATATTTTAATAATCATTAGAAAAGTAAAAGGATATTCATCATGGTGTCTTAACACCTTACGAGCGGCCTATGCGGTTTATTTATATGTACCGCCCAGCGGGGTGTTTTTAGCCAAAATAGGGCTGTTTACGTGATCATTTTCATGCCTAAATAAGACCCAGAACGTAAAACAAGTACCTATCCCTGAAAGGGCATAAACAGAGCTTTCGAATGACACCATAACGATCCTTTTATGATGGCTAGTTTTCTTGCAATAACCGTGCAACGCGAGTGCAAAAAGCATGTAATTCGGTACTTTCCCCATATAATTCAGTATGTAGCGAGTGAGAGAGGGAGGAGGGAGCTGAGATTCGTGTCAGTAGGTTCGCCGCGGTGGTCTGGAGCAGTCATACGCTCGCTAGTCTCCTGCCACCACTTGTCTCTCTCTCTCAGCAACATTACGTGCTGAAATTGCCACTCGACCTATGTCAAGCGCCGCCACATAGTCCAGCTTTATTAAATACGACTTATGTGGTGAGCCGCTAATTAAGGGTTAAAGGATTAAGCTTTCGTAAATGGGACATCACACATAGCCGAACCGGAGCCCGAACACTACCGAACAGCGTTCTGGCAACATTCACGTAGCGGATCGGGTATATTCTGGCAATGTTCTCCATAATTCTGGTTTGGTTAGTGGGAGGCGTCAACATTTTATCGCTGCAGTAAAATTTGTCGGAATGCTGCTCGAATGTTTAGTACGGTCCGTGATCGAGCTGGGTCCTGATACGTTGGCCAGCATTCTGTCTCATTCGGGCATATTAAAAAATGAATTCATAAAACACTTATCCATCAAATACTACTATTTTGTTGTTTTCTTCTATAAACATCATAACCTCGGTGACCCTTTAGAAAAGAGACGCTAGTTATTTGTGTATATTTCTCATACACTTACATTTGATATCTGTGGAATCTGTGAATCATTTCTGATTCTGACACCTTATCTTTTCAGAGAGTATAGGCTTATTTCATAATTCACACACTTTACGCTCACATGGACCTAACGACCTTTCGATCTAGCTATCTAATATATAATTATCTCCCTTATTAACCCTTGTCTATCGGGGCCCGACTTAAGTCCGTATCGAAAAATTTGGACTATGTGGCGGGGCCCGACTTAAGTCCGAGTGCAATTTTGGCGCAATATTGGCTCTGAGAGAGAGACGAGTGACTGGAGGAGCATGGGTTACCTCATGACCGCTCGCCACGGCCGCCGTGGACCTACTGAGATTTACTTCACTTACATCCACCCTCACTCCCTCGCTACATACGTAATTATATAAAGAAATTACCGTATTTTAGCGATTTTGCCGAAGGGCACGATCGTTGCAAGACAACCAGTGATCGTAGAAGGATGGTTCGGGTGTCATTGGAAAGCTCAATTTACGTTCTTTCAGGGATACATACTTGTATTACGCTCTGGGTCTTGTTTATGCATGAAAAAGAGCACGGAAACAACCCCATTTATGGTAAAAAAAAAACGCTGGGCGTGGCACGGTCAAATATACCGCCTAGTCCGCTCGTAAGGTGTTAATGGGCAAAATTCTCCCTACCAACAAATGCCAAAAGTGGCCGACAACAGGCGCTGAACGTAATGTTTACCGCGGTGCATCATGGGAAACTGTATACATCGCGGACCTCTGCACCCTCTCTCTCTTTCAACAATTCTTTGTTATTAGCGGTCTGTCGAAATGTCTGTAGTTGACACATATTATAGCCTATGCATACTGGTGTTTATTATATTTTAAAGTCACCCATACCCATATATAACATATATTTACAATACAAAAGTCAGCAATCATTTTCACGCCTTTTTGTTTGGATAATTAATCAGTTTGTAATTATGTTTGTAGTCATTATCAGCTGCATAGGCCCTATGGACATTCCTATGACTACTATGCTGTATAAGGATTTAGTGTAGTCATATACTGTATAATAAAAGAAAGTATAATCACAAGAAATCATGTTAACTGTGCTTGTCCTAGGTGTTTAAGTATTGTTGATGTCGACAGTCGTAGCGCTGGCGCTATTTCAGAATCGTCCACCAAAGGTCTCAAGTGTATTCTTGATAGCGAGAATTATATGTTGTTTGATGTAATTTTAATAATGTTTTAGTTTCTAATGCCGTGGAAATGAAACACAAATATAATGTCCTACCATTACATTAATAATTATGACAAAAGAATATATAAATTCTCCCTCAATTTTTTCTTCAGGCCAAAAATTAAAATTGATTCACAGATTCCATAGAGACCAAATAACAAATATACGTAAAAGCTGATAAATAAGGGAGATAGCTAGATACAGATGGAAATGAATACAGTAGATAGAAATATAAGTACTGTAATAGAGAGAGAGAAAGCAGGTGACGGAAAATGATAATACGAAATGTACACAAATAACACTAGCGGTCTGTTTTCTAAAGGGTCAGCGAGATTACAATGATTCGGTCCGTTTTCAAAATGTTTTTTGCAATTTTGATGTTTTCATAGGGTTTAACCCACTGAGCACCAGGCAATATAATATAAATGTACACTCCAAGACCAGCAGGTTGTCAAAAAAAAAAATCCCCCGAAAACACGTGGAATGGGTTAGAAATAAAGGAAAAAAAACACATTAGGTCATTAAGGGGTCCTACAGGGTGCCCGAAAGTCTGAATTAACATGGGGAAATGGGTAGGTAATAATATGCAAAAACAAAATTGTGCGCGGCCCACGTGCACACGGCTGGACTTTGAGGGTTTTTAACCATCGCCATTGTTGCGCGGGATACTTACGCAGTTCCCATACAAATCTGAACCCTCTAGGTGCCATAGGACCGGAGTAATTAACCGTGAGGCACCCTATGCGGCTCTGGGGTTTAGCGTTCCATACATTGCCGATGCATAAGGTGCATCTCTGGTACTCCAGGGGTTAAACGTCAAACAACAATTAATTATGGCACAAACCACATTTTCTTTGTATTTTATTTACTTTTGTGGGGGGCGGGACTCTAGATGGTGTAGATGGAGGAGAATGTGCTCAGGTGCGTAGCATGGATACAAGTGAAGTGTGTGGTGGCATCTCCCCTTCTTTTGTAGTACGGCTGGGTTGCATTCGACCAGGGTTCGTCCTCCAACCAAGTAGTGTTCTTTGTATTCGTGCAGCATTTGCTCAGCCAATTTTTTTTTTTTGAAATGTCAAAACATCAGGCAATGTTCGTCCAGGCATCGTGTAGGTCGGTCTGCATTCATGCAGCGCCCAGTGTACGCTTTGGCGCGTTAGTCTTGCATTTGTTTTGCATTCTGTCTTGTCACAGTTCGGCCAAAAGGGGCCGATTCGGAAACGGGCTGCATTCGGGCTCTGGTTCGGCTATGTGTGATGTCCCCTGTAGTTTACTTCTGCCTCTAGTCAGCCACCCCTAGAAAAGGGGGAAAACATAGTTTGGCGCCTGAGTAGGTAGATCTATCTATTTATTTACTCAAGCACATTTCCCTTTTTTCTATTTTTTTTCTGGGGGTGGCCGACTCGAGACAGATCCAGAACAGCGACAACACCACACAACGAATAAACAACAATGAACACACAAAATACAAATTTATGCGCATATATGCCACCAAGGGGAAGACATAGACACCAGGAATCATCAAGGTCACTCCAGCACTATCCCGGCACTCGACCACCTGGAGAAGTTCCGGTCTCAGCTGGTAGACATGAAGGGAAGCCGCCACCACAAGCCCGGCTGCCCACTACACTTCCAGGTGCACTCTTCATATATATCGGCTCCCCGGGCCAGGCGCCTGACGGATTATTATCTAGTCCAACTGGCGCCCGACCCCTTCTCCAAAATGACAGCGTTTTCACTCCTATTCACAAGCATTCTCCATTCATTCATTCTTGTTTATTACCTCTTCCCTTCCTGATCGATAGTCAATCCTCTACCTCCCAAAGCTTGTCCTACACAGTCTCTCCATCTTAATAGGGGTCTTCCTACCCCTCTTATCTCCCCTTGTATCTGACACACATATTCTCATTGTAAGCCCTTCATCCTCCATTCATTTAACATGACCATACCAGCACAGCATCCTTCTCTCTCTCTCTGGCCGACAAATGTTCCTGCTTCCCTACTCTCCTACGTATCTTCATTTCTCAGTCTATCTCTATGAGGTACTCCTCACATACTCCTCAAGCAGCTCATCTCCATCACATCCAACTTTCTTCCCTCCTTTGCTTTCAGAGCCCATGTCTCAGGATCATACATCACTGTTGGTACAACAATCCCTTGATATATTGCACTTTTAACTTTCATTCAGAGATTTCTCGCCTTCCAGATACTTTCCATTACTCCAAGAACTTTTCTTTCTTCGCATACTCTCTGTTTTACCTCCATTTCCATACCTCCATTCCTGTTTATCGTTCCTCTTATATACATGTATTTAAAACACTACTTATTCCAATATTCCCCCATCCAGCCTCACATATAGATTCATCCTACGATCACCCCTATTACACACCATCACTTTACTTTTATTGACATTCACTTTCAGCTTCCTTCTCCCACAAACCACACCAAACTCTTTGACTCCCTACTGCAGTTTCTCCTCAGAATCCACCACCAATGTTGTGTTATCAGCGTACATCAACTAATCAAGCTCCCAACCTCTACCATTCTTTCCAACTAAACCTAATCCTTTACCCATAGTTCTCATTTTCACTTCTCTCACCACACCATCCATATATATATTAAACAGCCACGGTGACAGTACACACCCCTTTCACAAACCTACATTTACTTCAAACCATTCACTCAGTTCATTATTTCCTAATCTGATACACGCTCTGCTCTCTTCATGAAAACTCTTAACTCTCTCAACAAGTTTCCTCCAATTTCATAAATCCTTAACACCTTCCACATTCCTTCTCGATCCACAGTCCAGTGTGTCAAAGCATAAAAGCTGGGTTTTAGGACTGACTTGAGACCCCCCAAATTGAGACTGGCGTATGAGGGGGGGTCCGGGGTACGAAGCCCCCAGGCCGGCGGCGGCATACCAACGACATACCCCAATTGAGACTGGCGTATGGAGGGGGGTCCAGGGGGCGAAGCCCCCCAGCCACCGGCGGCATACCAATGAAAGTATGTTGAATTTGATTTGATGTGTATGTTAATGTACTACAACTGTAATTTATCTGGTAATACTGTTAAATATCGATGTCTACGGCTCCAACTTCCTTATAGCCTGAAACTCGCAAGTGGTTAATTGACTAGGCTATGAATCTATCGACACTGTAATCCCAGAAAGGGGTGGGTGCGAAGGAATTGCCCTCTTATGCTTTAAAATATCAAGGGAACTCGTTGAATTATCTACCTTGATAACCGAGTGAAAAATAGTTTAAGGATCATGTGCAACAGGCCCCTGGCTAAGGAGGTTCGACCTGCGGAAAACACCTCCATTAATGGCTTCTAATGATGGATCAGTGAGCCTCAG
This sequence comes from Paralithodes platypus, assembly GCA_032716605.1. Taxonomy (NCBI): domain Eukaryota; kingdom Metazoa; phylum Arthropoda; class Malacostraca; order Decapoda; family Lithodidae; genus Paralithodes; species Paralithodes platypus. The sequence continues at coordinate 34,423,892 of CM064548.1, read as the reverse complement.
AGCTGGATCCTATGCCTGTCGAGGGCCCAGTGGCATGCAGTGTGCAGCCTGTACCTCTTGCTAATCTCCCTGGCCCTTCAATGGAGTAGCCTACAGGTTTAGCAACTGACTTGAGTGCTGTAATATAAATTAGGGAACCTCACCTGTCAATGTAGAAGCTAGGGAACTCACTGGTGTGAATGTTTGGTCAATATCAATTCCCTTAGAACACTGAAGAATATCATTAGCCAATACCTGCAAAATTCAATTAGTCATTAGATACAGTAACCATATTTTACTTAACATGCCCTCTCCGTTAGCCAGACCTTAAGAGATTCTAAAGTAAACTTATTAAAAAAAAAAATAGTAAATTTATTTTTAAAAAGCAGCCTGTTGACCCCTGCTCGCCACGGGGAGGTGGAGATGGGACTTATGAGCAGGAAAAAAACGGACGGATGCACTTGCTATGGGCTGTCTCGTCCTGATGGATCCTATCACATCGAAGTTAGTGAAAAGTTGAAACTAGCCTACATAATTTATTTTCATATATACATGTTTTGGTGGAGGAAGTGGAAGAGACGATCAAAATGTTTAAAGAAGATTTTTGTGTAGCATGGTAGGAATTATGTGGGGTTAGAAGGGGAAGAGGAGTGAAAAAACAGAAACTGTACATAAACAATATCAATTTAATAAAATATAAAAATTTGCAGTTTGACAAATTTTTAACAATGTTACAAAAATATAGCCTATAATGTGCCATTAATCTACTCAACCCCTCACACTATTAAACAAGACTGCATACAGTGCATAGTACTACTACTGTACTATACAACCACTTACTCTAACAACACAATATACCAGTACACTCCTTGAGAGCCTCGTGGGTTAACTAAGTCCCAGCTATGGCCTTCTTCAGGGAATCGGGGCTGTTCGGCCAGGCAGCCTAGGGAACGACGACGACCATCATCACACAGTTCACACCACTATGGAGTATTGCACTATCTACAGTTCAACTCAGCTGACTGTAGAAATTCAGAATACAATGCCAATAACGTTCCCACAAAATTATATAGCCTAACCTTCACTGGTCAGGTGTGTTCCATCGTACCTCAGGTAATCCTCGTTTATAATAGTTCCCCCAAAGGTAATTACTCTGACTATACTTCGCTTCATTCTCTTATTTATTGAATTTTTTAGTATACTGTAATGCCTCGTAGAACACCCAAACCTATTGCCATCTTTATACACACGTGTCTCAAGTTGTGCGCAATACACAACTGCACCTGTATCTTGAAATTTAGAACATATTTCTAAGATTGCTTGGTACAGTTGTGGGACGGAGCAGTCATCATTTGCGTCATTCCCTCCTAAATGAAGTATTGCTAGATCAGCCCCATAATCTAAAACTTCCTGAAACTTGGCGCTGTGATCATTAACCCGTACAGCCCCAGCGACGCGCCTGACGCGTCGGCGATGTATGTAACGCACAGCCCGAGACGCGCCTCGCGCGTCACCCTAATTGCGCCGACCGTAACCTCAGGTGTAGCCACTCAAGAGGGCTCAGATTTGTATGGGAACTGTGTACGTATCCCACGCAACCGTGCCGATGGTTGAAAACTCTCAAAGTCCACGTGCGTGCGCGTGAGCGCGCAATAACCTGTTTTTTTGGGGTAATTGCCTTAAATTTATTACTCTTGTAAAATACGTTTTCGGGGGCTCTGTAGGACCATTCTTTAAGCTTTTTAAGCGGTTTTTCGTGGTTTTTCCTTCATTCCTAACCCATTCGCTATTGTTTCTGGAATAAAAAAAAACATTGAAAACCGGCCGGGTTCTGGTGAACAAACATTACAAAACTAGCCGGGGCTGGACGGGTTAATAAATTTGATTGCATGGGCCCCAGGTACATAAAAGCACTGAACATGTATATCATCATAGCCTGCAGTATCTACATACCCCTCTATGTCACGGACATATGAATGGCCTAATATGGCAACCTTCATACTGAAATTTTACAGTACTAGTATTATGTATACAGTATATATAATTATTAACAAAATATATTGTTTGCTAGTCTATTCAGGATTTCTATGGCGACACTCAAACTTGCAGATTCCTGAAAATAATAAAAGGAAATTACGAAATGTCTGCTGTAAGTTTGTGTAACTATCTATCTTTTGCCAGACCGTGACGCCTCAATCCCCGAAGGGAAGATTGAAAACAGTGAATTTATTGAAAATCTCTGTATATAAACGTTTTTACATACCGGTATAATGTACTGTATATATATATATATATATATACGCAAATGTATAGTACAAATACAAATTCAATCTTATGATGATTTTTCTTTTAATATTTAAGAATTATTTATGAATGCTGGTATTATCATTTACTTTACATTATTTGTTTAGTTCTTATTTGTAGGGTAAAGACTAAAGAGTAGACTAGGAATCATATATATATATATATATATATATATATATATATATATAATTTATATTTATAATTTATATTTGTTTAGTTATTGACATATAACAAAAGAAATTTAATTAATCTATTTTGTATTAATTTTACCACACCACCAAACACCTCCAATAAAATTAATGAAAGAATAAATGAGATCCACCAAGATTCGAACCTGGGTTAGTTAGTTATGTAGAGCAGATTAACCAGACCACTGGTGAACCTGGGTTATCACACACAGATTTTTAGACACCTTAACCATTACACCACCAAGACGGAAAACTATAGGTATATGGGGAAAAAAATAACTAATAGAAAACTTTACAGAAATGCCTGCCTAACACAAGAAACAAAATGAGAGAAATAACTTATATATTACCCAAACTGATAACTAAACAGGTGTGATAATTCAGTGAAAGTAAGAAGCCCTGTATGAAATAATGAAATAAATATATTCCTATAGCCTACTGGACCAGTTATAGGTTGCATATAGTAATGGCATGTTACATTACACCCCAATAGAGAAAATAGAAAATATATAAATAAATAAAATAAACAAAATCAAAATAAATATATAAATGGGGTATGTGTCAAAGTATATACCGGTACATTATTTTGGAATGTGATTCTTGTAAATGACTCCAAGCTGAACGTTATTTGTGTATGTATGTACTGTACAGTACTGTATATACTCCGGCACAAACCCCATAGCTGGGGGTGGCTGACTCGAAACAGCGAGCCCAAACAGGTAAAGCATAACACAACATAACAACAAAATACATATCTATTTATATATATTCACACTTAAGACCCAGAAGACCCAGAGCCCCAGAGCCCCAGACCCAATTGGGGTCCCCACTCCAGTCCCCAGCATGGTGTTATTTGTAATATGGGTTTGTATGATCTGTTAGTTTAACAAGACCACTGAGACTCTCATTCACACTATTCTAGTACTCTGACCAATAGGCTTATCTCTATTTAAGTATACAGTACTGTAAACAGTGTTATAGACATATTGTAACACAAACTAGAATATATATTTGGCACTGTACAGCTATACTGAAGTACTTTTGACTAATTTTGTATAGTAGTCTATGTTAAGGAAAAGGCTATTTAGTAAGAGTTTTTAGGGACATTGACTCAAATAACTTTAGTAAATATTTGGCACAGCCTTAACTCTATTGACCATCAGTATAAATTAAACATCATCGCTACATTGCCGTGACTAGGACATAAGCATCCTGCCGGGAGGAAGGACTCTGGTGACAGTTTCAGCCACTCACAGCCTTCGTTACAAGGCATGATTCAAATGTTATACAACTGAGGTGAGTGTTGACAGGGGTGAGTGTTGTAAATATTTGATCCTTCATATATTTAAAATTATTATTTCGAATGAATTAGAGTCCTTTGCATTCCTATAGAGTTGAAAAGTAACATTATTGTTTAATTAACCAATTTTTCTCTGAATTATGTTTTTTTATTATATATATTTAAAAATTATAGGTCTGCCATGAGCAACTTGCCAGTTTTTCAAAACATAAAAGTTCTATGGTCCACAGTGTCTTTGAAACATGCGCTATATGTGTCCCATATAATGGTTTTAATATTGCAATCTTGGTGAAAGTTCCTAACTCCTATGAAATTGGTATTCAAAACCAGAAGGAAATATCACTGACTAGAGAACATATATACTTAGAGGCTATCATTGACAAAAGAAAATGACTAATAAATATACTTTTAGACATGAGTCAAACTTTCTTCAGTGATGCAATATTACTGTGTTCTTAAATAATAATTATTAATTGGTGTAATGTTATTAAACAAACAAAAAACAAATAATTTTGTTCCAACCTAAAGCTTACTGGTTTCGTTTTGTTTTGTATTCTTCCCGACTGGCATGGTGAACTGCCGTTGTATTTCGGCTGGAGAGAACATGCCATATACAGATTTTTACTTTTTAGGTACGTTTTCATCTTATTCCAATCAATAACCCTTCTCCCTCGAACATTCTGGGGGAAGAGAAGCGTGAACTGCCTCACATCATTATAAATTGTGGGAATTTTTTGAAGCAGTAATGATGGCTTTTTGAACATGTTGACATTTTCATGATCTATACATTTTGATGTGTTTCTGACGATGGAACTTGTTGATGCTTCACTGACCGAACCCTCCATGGGCGCTGGATTCAACTCAATACCCGATAGCGACCCTTCACTTTCTTTGATGGCTGGTGTAATAGACGAAGAAGGCCCCTCCTCCTCCGTAATGATACTCTTCTCATTAATGGATCCCTGGAGCACCGAAGATCTTGTTCCACAGTCCGATAATTACACCGTATCTTCATCCAAGGTTGCGTCAGTTGAGTGTTTCCTGAAGAGAATGAAGTAAACAAATAATTACTCGTAAGTTGTTGAAATGAAAACCCAGTCATACAATTATTATTATTATTATTATTATTATTATTATAATTATAAAAGTCGGGCTTATTTGTACGTATTATTACTAGACTTCGCTTAGGCTTCTGCAGACAAAATGGGTGGAGTGCTATTCACCAGATAAACAGAACAGGCCGTATTCATAATTTCTGATTGCTAACCACAACTGTAATTTCAGTATATTTAGTTTATTCTCACTTTAATTCAAAACTTGTAAAGGGCTTAATGCAGTAGATCTATAATTTTCTAAAAGTATTATTACTTCTACCTAAAACTCGGTATATGAAGTTCATATATCTTGTTAATATGGAGTAATAATTAATAATTAATAGCACTCTGTTAAATAAGAAGCCTTACAAAAGCAGCGCCTGCAAGCCTTGTATGACGTTTCTCATCTTACTAGTCTATGAGGGCTGAGATTTTGCTCAAGTTCAACTAAAAGTAAAGGTAGCTATAGTTTGTGTAATTTTACAAGAAACTTTGAATTTTTGATATGTGGTCAGTTTTTATCAGCACATTAAAGTTCAATTGTCAGAAATTCCTAAAACAACGTTTATACAGTAGTGTTTTTTTAATTTATATCAAAATTCGAGTAGCCCTGATTATGGCGCTCGTGTTGTAGAAGATATTGACAATGAAATATAGAGTTTCAATAGTAAAATAATGGCTTATTTTCAAGGAAAATGTATATTTTAATATATCTATCTATCTATTGCCTGACGCCGTGATCCCCGAAGGGGTGGCCACGAACGAACCGCCCCCATGCACCTCTGTCCCCAGTCAGTCGACGCCCCTCCCCCAACCAGCACCGCCTTCGTTCATGTACTTCCTCACTCCATCCTTCCACCTCTCATTCGGTCTACTTCTCCCTCTCTGTCCCTTCACCTCGCTCTCGTACACCCTCTCCCCTATACACCCTAGCATCCATCTCAGATTTCTTCATTCGTTCATCCACACATACATAATCAATCAATGAATTTCGTTCCACCACTGTCTTATCCTTCATCGTCAACATCCGTTTCCACGTGTACCTGTGGATCATTCTGTGTCGGAAGAAGGTGTTGGCTATCCACAGCCTCCTCCCGACACATACGTCCACAAGTGCACTACCATTCCCATTCACCTCTGATGGTACCCCCCACCCTCCCACCACTCCCTCAACTTTCCTATTACCCACCTTACCATTCATATCCCCAATCAGAAATATTCTTTCGTTCTTGTCAAACTTCTCCAGGCACGCCTCCACATTCATCCAGAACTCCTCTTTCTTTCTTTCAAGTATATCCTCTGTCGGGGCATACACGCATACAATCACCCACATTTGTATTCCTACTTTCATTCTCACCCACACAATCCTTGAACCCACAGACCCATACTCTCTTACACATTCCTTCCATTTGCTACTTACAAACAAACATGCACCTTCTCTCGCTGTTCCTTCACTCACTCCAGCACACACACCCATTCCACACTCCCACTCTCTCACATCTGAACCTTTCCATTTGGTCTCTGTCATTCCACATACATCCAGCCTGGCATTCACTAACACTTCCAGAACCTCTCTCTCTTTTGTGCCATCATTCATGCCACTAACATTCCACGTAGCCATTCCTTTTAATTCCTTTGTGTAAAAAAATGTTCCAAATCAAGGAAAATATAGAATCTAGACGGAATTTAGAAGGAGTTTTAATATGCCCATTTTGAGTTATAATCAACCCATATAGAAATGCCATTATTTTAATGATTACCGTATATTATACTTCTTTTCATGGTATCTAAATTCACATTGTCGACAGTTCTATGAAATCATGATAGCTAGACTTTCTATTGTTGTATGTTAATGAATATTTAGCCTTGTGTTAATATTGGGCAACATTATTACTGAGTCTTCTAAAGCCCAAGTTTCAGAGATTATTATGACAGACATGCCCATTTTGAGTTATAATCAGCCCATATAGAAATGGCATTAGTTTAATGGTCTACCGTAGATTATACTTGTTTTCCTTGTATCTAAATTAACTTTGCCGACAGTTCTATGAAATCATGATAGCTAGACTTTCTATGGGTGTATGTTAATGAATATTTAGCCATGTGTTAATATCGGGCAACATTATTACTGAGTCTTCTAAAGCCCAAGTTTCAGAGATTATTATGACAGATAGGTGACAGGTCAGATTTACCTCGGTGAATGGAAGGTATATGGACCCTCGCATAATCTTTGTTTTCTATTTTAGGTTACTTGTTGTTTATGTTTTTGTTTAACCGGATCAACAGAGTTCTCATGTAGAATTTGACAAAAGTATAGATAATAGATACCGTACAGTGAATTGAGGGGTAAATGTGGGAGAAAATCAACCACTAAGCTTCTTCTTGCTAAGCTGACGTCTTGGACTATGTTTACTATTTGAACTAATTCAGTTACTCAGACTAATTTGCACTAATTTGATCTATTGACATACTTGACTGATGTGTCCACTTTGGATTAATTCCACCACTTTTAAATACTTTTACCAAATGTAGTAATGCCCACTCAGATTCTAACTAACTACTGTACTAATTTGACTGATGATATTTAATTGTCCATTTGTTATGTTGAATAAAATTATCGTTCATAATAATTTGATGACTGAAACTAAATATGTTCCATCAACTAACTTCCACTGTACTAATTTTACTGTCAAACTAGTTTGACTGCAGACTAATTTTAATGTCGAACTCACAGTACTGTGGAATTAACTCAACTGACGAACTCATTCTACTGTCAAACTAGTTCTACTGAGGATTTCATTCTTCTGCCGAACTATTTCAACCGTCTGAACTAACTTTACTGTCATACTATTTTTGCCAGGCTCAGTCTACTTCCAAGTTCATTTTATTGCTAAACTAAGTATATCAAGAAGTATTTATACCACCAGAACTAATTATACCGCTGTAACTAATTATACCACTCGAACTAATTATACAACTTACTAAACTTCTATTATTGACCGAACTAATTATATTACCAACTGTTATTACTACTAAACTTATTATACTACTGAACTAATAGCTAGTAGGCTACCACCTAACTAATTGTACCAACTTAATTAATTCTACTGTTGGACTAATTATACTGCTGAACTAATTGAACCAATTGAACTAGTTATACTCTCAAAATAATGTTAGTGCTAAGCTAGATTTTCTCTACGTTGAACGATTTCCTCAACATATCTTAATGATGCCATTGAAGGAAATAATATTATTAATTAATAGTAATAATTAATAATTAATAGCACTCTGTTAAGATAAAAAGCCTTACAAAGGCAGTGCCTGAAAGCCTTATATGACTTTTCGCATCTTACTAGTCTATGAGGGCTGAGATTTCGTTTAAGTTCAACTAAAGGTGAAAGGGGCTGTAGTTTAGGTAATTTTGCAAGAAACTGTCGGAATTTTGGATATGTGGTCAGTTTATATCAGCACATTAAAGTTAAATTGTCAGGATTGTCTTAAATACACCTCAGAAGATCGTTGTGAAAACACCTCGTTCTATTGCACCCGCTGAGAACACAGCGCAAAAGAGGTTAGTCTTTAAAACACCTGAGGACCATTGTGAAGACACCTCATTTTAATATATCCAACACCCCTGTCTTAGCTGGTGACAAGAGATTAGCAGACGTAATTGACAACCTGTCTAACCTAGCTCCTTGCACGTCTTCCGAACACTGCAAGGAAGCAGTTAACATCAAAGACCCCAGAACGAGACAGGAAGATTACTCAAGGCCATCACCCAATGACCATCTTCCTTGCTGACCACCCCATGTACAGGAACCCATTTCCCGTCTCTCCCATGTGTGACACCTGCAGCTTGGCAGAACGCCACGTAGGCTCAGCCGCTCGCTTGGCCACTTGCTAGCACTCGCCGGGGCAAGGTATTTGGCTACAGTCTATCTACAATGTTGTTCTTTCTTTTATAGTGTTCGTGTTGTTACAGACAGTCCCGTGGTGGTCTTTATTTTCGTCTGTGACAACGGGAAGCATTTTATATCATGAGTAGAATATAAGATGCATTGTGGAGGGAGAGAGAGAATAGCGAGAGCGTGGTGGTAATGTGTGCGTGCGTATGTATGTGTTGCCTCCCTCACTCGAGGAAGTTTCCCGCTCGCGCGCTTTCCCACGCCTCTTGATTGGCTGGTGGTTCCTGGCGCCTTCTGCAGCCCTGCTGCCTGGTGACGTAGCGACCTGTGATTGGCTGACCACCATGCCTTTGTGTGTGATCCTAGGGGTCCCGAGGAGCTACCTTCCTCAGAGCTTGTCTGACTAGCATACCCTTCACATGTCCCCTTGCTACCTGTCTCCCGACTTCTACCTATAGAACACTTTCTCTCTCTCTCAACTTCTTACCTCTCATTCTTTCAATCTATTTAATATCATAACTCCCCTTTGGTTCTCCAAGATTTCATACATCGGCCATCGTATTATATGCTGAAGCTCTCAGATATTATATGTTTATTTAGGCATTTTGGAGGGGTTACCATTTTGTCTGTAGAGGTTCGACACACTCACGGTGTCTCCCTGCCTATTCCTTGGCTGTCTGCTGGGCTATTTAATGCTAGACTGGGGTGAGGCCATTGTTGTTGTGATTTCCGATGTGTACTAGGTTTTGTTGAACCTGTACAATCGCAACGGAGACGTGGGAAGCCTAGGTGGTCTTTCTGACTGTGTACCTTGTGAGTTTAGCACTGTGCTGCGAGTGAGGGCTTTTGCCTCTGCCACCCAACACTGTGCTAACTCGTTTGCTTTGACTTTGAGAGGGTCGCCAGGAGAGAACCAGATACTAGCGATCTGGATCTCTAAAGAGAGCACCCCGTCAATTAACGTAATTTGGCCGCACAGCCTTAAGGACCTCGCTAGGCTACGAGCCGCTTGCTCAGCCATTGTTTCCTAGCCTACGACATCCCAGCTAGACTTTATTAGCCTAGCAGACACCCGTTTAGAATCATAAACTCTTATGTTATGTATGCAGCATTCTTATTCACGTTGACCGTAAGCCTTGGTTGTTGTTGAGTTGCACAACCTGAGCAGGTTTTTTTGAGTTGCCTGACGAAGGACTTCTTTTGTTGTTGAAGATAATACTAGTGTGCATTTATCGTTATTCCCGTGCCAGTTAACCCTATATGTCCATACAATTGTCATTTCCTGTTCCTGCATTATATAACAGTTCAAAGTCCGATAAGATCATCTTATCCCAGCATCAGACTTTCTTCAGAAGATTCTTGCTCGATGCTTTGGGACTCTCGTTCACTTTCTTTAGTATAGGAATGACAGTTCAGTATTGTTTAAAGTAACTTTAAATATACCTTCTTCTAGTTTGCATTAAATCATTGCAGTGATTTAATTAAGATCTCTATCTTTTCCTAGTATACCTTGTTAACGTAATTGTATGTTGTTGTGATCAGGCTGTATCAGAGATCATCAGCCTGTAGTAGTAGTGCACTTATACTGAGTTATAGGATACCCCGTTATTGCAGATTTAACTCTGGAGGGTATAGGTGTTTTTGTGCGCCGGCATTATAAGTTCAGGGGTTGGATCTAGTGTTACCGTTGTGGCTGTGTGCTTTCCTAGTCCAATGATTAAGAGCCCTTGTTTTATACGAGCCCCTGTCGTAACAAATGGCGACCTTGCTTAGGATTTTGTGAACTTAGAGAACTATTGCAGGAGTGTTGTGGTCATTTGTTTTTGTTTAAAGGAATATAGTGGACACGTGGATTTTTTTTTGGCAAGTAGTATAACACTTAAGAATCTTCGAGCATCTTATATTTTTGAGTGAATAGTGCTGCATAAGAGTTTAGGTACTTTTTTTTTTTTTATAAATGTTGAGAATTTTCGGTGGACATAGTAACTATGTCAGACGACGGATCAGTGTACAGTGAGGACACAGTACGGGAAACAGAAACTGAGGTGCAGCAGCAGGCTTTGTTAGATGACATTAGAGTTATAGATAGTGAAGAGGATGCAAGGAAGTTTCTGGAGATACCTATTACTGCTGATTGATCGGTATGGTCTCCAGTGTTTGGCCACGGTCATGGGGCATGTGGGCATTAGCAGCATGTCGAAATATTATACCAAATATTATATGGCTAGGAGACTTTAACCTACCAAACATTAAATGGAGACAACTAGAAAACCAGTTAGTGGCAAATAACACCGGAGAAGCAAATACTAATACGAGAGCGCTTTTTGAACTTTGTGATTTTTTTAGTCTTACCCAACATATTGCTGAACCCACACGGGAAAACAATATCTTAGACCTGGTCTTCACTAACAACGACTCTCTAGTACACAACATTAACATATCGGACACAACATACTCAGATCATAAATTAATTGAGATCAAAACAACTTTAGAAAGTGTACAGACAACCTCAGAATCGAGAACAAAAACCGGCCCCTTCAGTAAATTTAACTTCAATAACAAAAACATTAGGTGGGAAGAGGTAAATCAACAAATGGAGGAAATAGACTGGGAAGATTTAATGGATAACCTGACACCAGCAAAATGTCTAGTCTTAATAACAGAAACCATGACCCAAATCTGTAGCCACCATATACCTGCAAGACAAACAAAACGAAGAAGCAAACAAGATCGGGAAAGGAGGAGGCTGTACAGAAGAAGAAAATTACTCACACAAAGACGCACACATCAAAATCTACAAGATAGGCAAAAGGTCGAAATAGATAGAAAAATTGTGGAAATTGAACAAAGGCTAAGAATATCATATGAACTACAACATATGGAAGAGGAGAGGAAAGCTATTGCAGGTATAAAGGAAAATTCCAAATACTTCTTTTCATACGCCAAACAAAAGGCTAAAACAACATCAAACATCGGCCCACTGAGCAAAGGGGACGGCTCTTTCACAGGGGACAAAAAGGAAATGAGCGAACTCTTAAGCAGGCAGTATGAAATGGCATTCAGTGAGCCTGATGAAACAAAAGTCATCAGAGACCAAAATATATTTTTCATGGAAACCTCCCCCACGGAAACCCCTCATATGCTGGATATTGATTTCGGTCCAAAAGACATAGAAGAGGCCATTTTCAACATGCCATCCCACTCGGCACCAGGCCCGGACTCATGGAATTCGATCCTAATGAAAAAATGTAAGGAAAACCTCTCAAAACCCCTGGCTATAATGTGGAGAAGGAGTCTAGACACTGGTGACATACCAGATAGCTTGAAAAACGCAATAATTGCCCCACTGCATAAAGGAGGGAGTAAAGCACTACCAAAAAACTACCGCCCGGTAGCTCTAACCTCTCACATCATTAAAGTTTTCGAGCGAGTCCTGCAAAGCAAAATTTCAACATTCATGGAGACAAATGAACTACACAACACCGGTCAACATGGGTTCAGAGCGGGAAGATCATGTCTCTCACAACTTTTGGAACACTATGACAAAATTCTTAAAGCGCTAGAAGAAAAGAAAAACGTGGATGTCATTTACACCGATTTTGCTAAGGCATTTGATAAATGTGACCATGGTATAATAGCCCACAAACTGAAAGCAAAAGGTATAACTAGGAAAATCGGACGGTGGATATACAATTTCCTCGTAAACCGAAAACAATCGGTAGCAGTAAACCAAGTCACTTCTGAGCCTTCGGATGTCAAAAGCTCAGTGCCCCAAGGAACAGTGTTCTGTTCCTCATACTAATTTGCGACATAGATACCAACACCAGACACAGTACGGTGTCGTCTTTTGCTGATGACACAAAATTAAGCAAGATAGTAAACACACAGAGGACACGGGCCGACTGCAGGAAGACATGAATGTAGTGTTCCAGTGGACCAGGGAAAACAACATGCAATTCAATGAGGAAAAATTCCAATTAATACGCTACGGAGATAATAATGGTGTTAAAGAAATTACAAATTACTTAACAGAATCTAACCACATAATAGAACGGAAAGACAGTGTGAAAGACCTTGGGGTATTAATGTCTGAAAATATGGGTTTCAAAGTACATAACCAGGTCAAAGTGGCGGCTGCGAAACGTCTAACGGGTTGGATTCTGGGTACTTTTAAAACATGCGGTGAATTGCCTATGATAACGCTCTTCAAATCTCTAGTGCTACCGCGGCTTGAATACTGTAGCGTATTAACATCCCCATACAAAGCAGGTGAAATAAATGACATAGAGAGTGTACAAAGAAATTTCACTTCGCATATAAGTTCGATAAAACATCTACACTATTGGGAGCGTTTAAGAGCACTGAATCTGTACTCACTGGAACGTAGAAGAGAACGTTACCTAATAATATACACGTGGAAAATCACAGAGGGTTTAGTACCAAACCTACATACTCCGATAGTCATGAAATTCAGTGATAGGAGAGGCTGGGAATGCGAAATCCCCCGGATGAATAACAGGGGTGCTATGGGCTCTCTGCGAGAGGGCTGGTTATCACACAGAGGCCCACGTCTCTTCAACAAACTCCCACGGCGAGTAAGAGACATGAGGGACATCTCGTTAGACAACTTCAAGAGAGCCCTAGATGTCGAACTGCAAAAAGTGCCAGACGAGCCCTTCCTCGCAAGGGAGCGAGATGTCGCTTCAAACAGTCTACTGCACCAAATCACCACCCATAACGAGGGGCGTCGCGCTCCTTGGTGCCGCTAGAGGAGCGGCGAACACATGCAAAGGTATCCAAAGGTAAAGGTAAGGAGAGGTGACCTGGTGGCCTGTGTGCTCGGCGGGGTGCGTGGGGCTTCGGGTGGAGCGGGAGCTGGGGCACCTTCGGCCCAGCCCCCATTCCACTCGACTCCTACCATGGCGCCCCCTCGGGCTCCGGAGCCGGGTACGTTCCCGCAGGCCGATATTCACTGGCAGCGTGGTTTGTACATGGGTGGGTCTCCAATTGTTGCATCTCCTCCTCCTCAAGGGTTGACTCCAGATATGCTCTTCCAGCTTGAGATGGCTAACCAGCAGCGGCAGTTTGAGATGGCTAAGATTCAGGCTGAGGAGAGAAGGGCCAGGTATGAGACTGAGGAGAGAAGGGCCGTACGTGAGGCTGAGATTCAGTCTGAGGAGAGAAAGTCTAAGTACTGTGCAGACATAGATCTTGAGAAGTCTCGGGTGGAGTCGACAGGGCAGCGTCTCGGTTCTGGGAATCGAGGTCTTGATCAGTCTTTATCACACCTGCTCAAGTTGGTCCCTGTATTTGATGAGTCGGTGTCACTGAATTTTTTATGCATTTTGAGAAGAAGTGCCGGGAGCACCAATGGCCCGAGGTTAAGTGGGCAGCCCTTGTTTCCACTAGATTGGTTGGCAAAGGACTCGAGGCATATGATGCGTTGCCCTTGGAGTCGTGCATCGATTACGAGGTATTGAAGGAGGCTGTCCTGCGGGCATACGAGTTACAACCAGAGACGTACAGATTGAAGTTCCGGGGTGTAACGAAGGGTCGTTAGTGCACCTTTCTTGAGCATGCCCGGGATCTGTCCGATGCATTTAGAAACTGGCTGCGTTCTGAGAAGGCATCGACGTTTGAGGAGTTGAAACAGCTGATGCTTCTAGAACAATTTTTTAAGTGTACGGGCACGATCTGACATTGAATCTTAAAGAGAAATACCCCAGAACTCTTCAGGAGGCAGCTGAGATGGCTGACCTTCGGATGTCACTGATTCGTGGGTGCGGATCTGCACAACGGAACGATGCAGGTAACAAGGGGGCGCAACACTCCACCCCCCCGAGTCGGTGATACACCATATAACCATTACAACAAGAGCAACGATACTAAGTCTGACCATAAACCTAATACCGTCCCGTTTAAGAAGGGTCAGGGCCCTTCCTCACCTCAAGGGAAGCCCAAGGGGGAGTTAGAGTGTTTTCATTGTCATGAGAAGGGCCATTTTGCAAGAGCCTGTCCAAGCAAGCTACCTAATGCAGTCGTGTCTTTGGCTCGCAACATTGGGGTGTCCCCGAAGTCGTCTGAGTTTGCCCGGGGTATAACGTCAGAGGCTGGGACACAGCCAGTGGAGAAGAATCCGGAAGGCTCGAACCCTGTCCGCGATGTCTTTTGTGACCATCGAGGGCATGGCTGCGTGAAGTGGGCTGGTAAGAAGCATGGAGTTGAGCTGTTGCGAGACACGGGTGCCTCTCAGACTTTGTTGAAGAACTTTACTGGTAGATCAATAAACGTGGCACAGGTGGTTGTGGTGCAGGGTATCAATGCTGTCAAGTCATACCCGTTGGTCAGGATGGAACTGGAGGTGGATGGTGTGAAGCGAGAGTTGGATGTGGGTGTTGTGGAGAACTTGCCTGTTGGGGGCGTCGACCTCCTTCTCGGCAACAACTTTGCGGTGCCTACTTCTGTGGTTTCACCCTTAAGCTCGAGTCACACATTCCCGTCCTGACCTCCCGTCCTCCCCCGACCACCAAAAACTGTTGGACGGCATCAAACGGATGACCTTGTGTCCCGAGTGGGCCCGAGTGGCCACGTGTGGCTCTGATGCGCGACCTCAACACATCATCGCCCCGGAAGACGGCGCATGCACGGTTAGTGGACGGAGATCTCAACACGTGACCGCCCCGGTTGACGGAGCATGGGCGGCGACTTGGTGCCACGACCAGTCCCTTTGGAAGGCGACCTAATAAGTCTGAATACGACCTGTCTGAGACGCACTGTGACGGCACTGCGACGACACTGCGACCAAAATATGATGGCCGCAGTGTCGTCAGCGATGGCCCCCATCATGCATATATATTGGGGCGTGGCACAGAGACACCTCAGTCTCAACCAGCCCACTGAGTGCCAGCCAATTTTGACGGTGTGCTTCTGCCAGTGCCAGATTTTTTTTTTTTTTTTTTTTTTTTTGCTTAATCTATCAAGTTGGGAGAGAAAGGAAGGATAATGGTAAAAAAAACACTCCCCTTGTCCATTTTCGCCAGAAATCAGGTCCCGGATGGTCCCGAAAGTAGCTGAAAAGACACTATAGACTACAGAGACTTTTATGGTATCGGAATGTATGGGTAGGAGGGTCGTGGGAGGGTGGTTTGGGGGATGGTGGGGGGAAGGTAGAAGCCCAATTGACTCATGTTACAAATATGAAGCCGATTGGCGAGGTAGTTTCGCCACCACGGATTTTCCTTTTTTTCCTTATCTTCGTACGGATACGCTGGAAGTGGGTGGTTGGAGGCGGTTGGGGGTGTGGTGGGGGGAAGGCAGAAGGGTAAGGGACTTGTCACACAAATATGGAACCGATTGGTGCAGTCGTTTCGCCGCCACAGATTTTCCTTTTTTTTCCTTCTGATGGGATAGACA
Source organism: Paralithodes platypus (assembly GCA_032716605.1). Classification (NCBI taxonomy): domain Eukaryota; kingdom Metazoa; phylum Arthropoda; class Malacostraca; order Decapoda; family Lithodidae; genus Paralithodes; species Paralithodes platypus. The sequence goes on along the minus strand of CM064548.1, from coordinate 34,407,709 downwards.
GTCAGCGAGTGGGTGGGAGGAGGGATTTGGGATTTTTGTGGTGGGTAGCCAAAAGGGTAAGGTACATGTGGTAAAAATATGAAAGCCATAGGTGCAGTCGTTTCGCTGCTACGATTTTTTTTCGGCGAGGACATATATATACGTCCCTGGCACTCAGGGGGTTAAAATTGAAATTTTTCTACCAACAAATGTACAAATTAACAATTAAACCTACGAAGATGCAAGCCAACTGCATGCTACTATACAGTATTAATAAGGGCAGATTTCCACTTGAGGGATTTTTTATTTTGACGGCGGCTTGGGAACTGAGATAGGACCACACGCGGCTGGCTCTTTTATGGACGCTTGGTGGGCAGGGACTAGCGGGGACGCCGCGGGGTGATCACGTGAGACGACGTTGGCACGTCGCAGTCTCAACTTTCAAATATTTTGGTCTGCGCATAGACTACGTCTGGTAGCGTCTAGGCGCCGCATAGACGCTTCTACACGGCGCTTATGCGCTGACCCGTCACGTGGGTGATCCGCCCTTGAACCGAGTTTGGCGGTTGGTCCGTTCTGATCCGTTTATTTTTGGTATGTCAAAAATGCACGGCTCCCTCGCCGCCGCGGCCCGTGCTGTGGCGTCACTGTACGTTCATGAACAGACCATACACGTTTAGGTCGGAGTCCTTGCACGATTGCATACGTTTTCAGTGGTCACGGGAGGTCAGGACGGGAATGTGTGAACCGAGCTTTAGTCGTTGCCGAGGAGCCGGCCGACGTGAGTAGGGAGGAACAGGAGTGGGTAGAGAAGTGTCAAGTACAACCTATGGCGTGCGTTGTTACTGGACCTTTTGCATCCAAAGTGTCACAGCCTATTCCTCAGTCTTCTGATCAACGGAGGAACGGTCGGAAGAAGACGGCTAATGTTGGTAAAAGTTTGGAGAGTTTAGTACCAGCAGCGCTTCTTGGCGACTCAGTATTGGCACCATTGTTGGAGTCTGGAGAAGCCCCAGGACCTGTCACAGCTAGTGAGGAGGTAGGGCAGGAAGAGACTCCGAGGCAGCAACGTTACACACGGAGAGAAAAAAGGGTTGCTCAGTTTGATATTGGGGGAGGACTTGGGTTGCTTCGGAAGCATCTAGACAAGTTGGTTCCCTCAGATATTTGTAAACTGGAGTTGGAGGATCCGGAAGTTCTGAAGTGTGGTAATGGTGCTGTCGAGATCAAACACGAGGACGGGGAAACATGCCAAGTGAACCTGTTGGAGGAGTTTGTGAGGCAACCACCTGAGCAGCCTACTGTCCCTGTGTTGGTCTGCAGCGGCCAAGGTGGAGAAGGAGAGGGGGGCAGTAGGGCACAGGTGGAGGAGAGTAGGGATTGTCATGTCTCGGCGGAGCAGTGGGCGGGGGACACGAGTCTGGTGGCTGTGGAAGCGCTAGAGCACCTGCCTGAGCAGCAGTGTGCAGCGCTCCAGCACCAGCTCGGTTCATACGCCACTGGTCGTGCCGAGCCCCTGAGCCTCACAACTTAGGCGGTGCAAGATGTTCCGCGGGCAGGTCACGTGAATGTTGGGAGACCGTTAGCCTCGTTTTTTCGGTGGTTCAAGGTGGGCGACGAGGCTTGGACATGGTTGTCAGGTCAAGGTCGACCCATGGCTGCCAAGGGTGGTGGTAAAAAGGAGGAATTTGAGCAGATTGGTACGGTTGGCTGTGGCATAGAAATGCCCGGTCGTCGCATAGCCTGCCAATGCTGCTCTAGTCGAATGCAACAGCCCTACCATAGACCGACTGTATCTTGCCATGTCGCTAAAAGCGGTGATGATGCGCAGGCAGATGTAGTCGTAAGGAATGCGGGGGTGCGCATTTACGGTATCGGTGGGGAAGCCTTAGCAATTGTGAACTATGGGAGTGACTGCACAGATGGTACTGATTGTCCCTCTCATGACTTGGCTGTTCTAGGGACGAAGGTGGAGAAGGAGGGAGACTACAGGTTAGAAGCTGCGGTCTTGGCTGCGTTGTGGGAGGGCACTAGGGATGTTCTGCGAGATAAGTTGTTTACTAGGCTGTGGCAGTGCATCCGCATGTTTGTTGCTTCTCCAGGCCTGATGTACGGGGTAGAATCCGACATGCAGGCTGGAGATAGTGCAAGGCTCAGTTTAATTCCCTACCGTATAAATCCTGCTCGACAGCCTGTGGTGCAAGCAGAGCTGGATTACGTGTTGACGAAGGGTCTGAGGGATAAGGAATGTCGTGAGTGGTCATTGCCTGTAACTTTGCAACCTGTGTTAAGTGGCAAGATCAGTGTGTGTGCATTATCCCTGACAGACACCTATCCATTGCCCAAGGGTCTGAGGGATAAGGAATGTTGTGAGTGGTCGTTGCCTGTAACTTTGCAACCTGTGTTAAGTGGCAAGATCAGTGAGTGTGTTGATTGCGAGAGTGTGTGTGCATTATCCCTGACAGACGCCTATACCTTATCGAGAGTTGACGACACCATAGACCGCATCGGGGCTGCATCGCCTATCACGAAGGTAGAACTAGTGAAGGCTTTTGGCAGGCCCCGTTGCCGGAAAGAGCGAAGAGAAATGCCAGTCTTGTGATGAACTGGGCAGTTTATCAGTGTCAGATGTTGTGCTGCCGGAACACAAATTAGATGTGTGGCATGCTAAGGGCACTGATAATGTTTTGGCTGATTGTTTGTCATGGGAGGGTTTGTTTGCAGGAGAACCCTCGCCGTTCAGTCAGTGTGTGTTGAGAGTGGAGTAAAATTGTTTAAAGTATGTTATAGCTAAAGTTCTGAGTCGAACCTATGCTTCTCTCAGAAGGCTGGGCTAGTAAAAGCTCGCTCTAGGAGCATAGCAGTGTGAATTAATTAAGCTATTGTGTTGGGAGGGGTTGTCAATTTTTGTTGATGAGAACTGAGCTATGCCTTCTTTATTGCGAAGTGATTAGGAGTGGCGAGTCTTGTCGGCGTTCTGCTTGTCAAATATGGAGCTCATGGTTGAGCGTCTAATATCTTGGGGGGGGGGGGGGGGGGGGGGTGATGCCTGCAGCATGGCAGAACGCCACGTGGCCTCAGCCACTCGCTTGGCCACTCGCTAGCACTCGCCGGGGCAAAGTATTTGGCTACAGTCTATCTACAGTGTTGTTCTCTCCTTAACTATATACAATGCATCTTATCTTCTACTCATGATATAAAATGCTTCCCCTTGTCACAGACGAAAATAAAGACCACCACGGGACTGTCTGCAACAACACGAACACTATGAAAGAAAGAGAATAATATAGGCAGTGGGGTGGTAGTGTGTGCGTGCGTATACATGTGCTGCCTCCCCCTCGCTGTAGGCTCGCGCGCATGCCTTCCCACGTTTCTTGATTGGCTGGTGGTTCCTGGCACCTTCTGCAGCCCTGTTGCCTGGTGACGTAGCGGCCTGTGATTGGCTGACCACCATGTGTGTGATCCTGGAGGGGTCCCGAGGAGCTATTCTCTTCAAAGCTTGTTTAACCAGCATACCCTTAACATATCCCTTGCCACCTGTCACTGACTTCTACCTATAGAGCACTTTCTCTCTCTCTCAACTTCTTACCTCTCATTCTTCCTCTCTATTTAATATCATAACTCCCCATTGGTTCTGCACGATTTCATATATCGGCCATCGTATTATATGCTGAAGCTCTCAGATATTATATGTTTAGTTAGGCATTTTGGAGGGGTTACCATTTTGTCTGCAGAGGTTCGACACACTCACGGTGTCTCCCTGCCTATTCCTTGGCTGTCTGCTGGGCTATTTAATGCTAGACTGGGGTGAGGCCATTGTTGTTGTGATTTCCGATGTGTACTAGGTTTTGTTGAACCTGTACAATCGCAACGGAGACGTGGGAAGCCTAGGTGGTCTTTCTGACTGTGTACCATGTGAGTTTAGCACTGTGTTGCGAGTGAGGGCTTTTGCCTCTGCCACCCAACACTGTGCTAACTCGTTTGCTTTGACTTTGAGAGGGTCGCCAGGAGAGAACCAGATACTATCTGGATCTCTCAAGAGAGCACCCCGTCAATTAACGTAATTTGGCCGCACAGTCTTAAGGACCTCGCTAGGCTACGAGCCGCTTGCTCAGCCATTGTTTCCTAGCCTACGACATCCCAGCTAGACTTTATTAGCCTAGCAGTGTTACGACCGGGGCTCGTATAAAACAAGGGCTCTTAATCATTGGACTAGGAAAGCACACAGCCACAACGGTAACACTAGATCCAACCCCTGAACTTATAATGCCGGCGCACAAAAACACGTATACACACGTTAGCACAGTGCTGGGTGGCAGAGGCAAAGCCCTCCCTCGCAGCACAGTGCTAAACTCACAAGGTACACAGTCAGAAAGACCACCTAGGCTTCCCACGTCTCTTTTGCGATTGTACAGGTTAAGCAAAACCTGTTACACATCGGAAATCACAACACAAGTAGGCTTACACCAGTCTAGCATTAAATAGCCCAGCAGACAGCCAAGGAATAGGCAGTGTGTCGAACCTCTACAGACAAAATGGTAACCCCTCCAAAATGCCTTACTAAACATATAATATCTGAGAGCTTCAGCATATAATACGATGGCCGATATATGAAATCGTGCAGAACCAAAGGGGAGTTGTGATATTAAATAGAGAGGAAGAATGAGAGGTAAGCAGTTGAGAGAGAGAGAAAGTGCTCTATAGGTAGAAGTCGGTGACAGGTGGCAAGGGATATGTGAAGGGTATGCTGGTCAGGCAAGCTCTGAAGAGAGTAACTCCTTGGGACCCCTAGGATCACACACAAAGGCATGGTGGTCAGCCAATCACAGGCCGCTACGTCACCAGGCAGCAGGGCTGCAGAAGGCGCCAGGAACCACCAGCCAAAAAAAAAAAAAAAAAAAAAAAAAAAAAAAAAAAAAAAAATCAAGAAGCGTGGGAAGGCACGCGCGCGAACCTACAGCGAGGGGGAGGCAGCACATGTATACGCACGCACACACTACCACCCCACTGCCTATATTATTCTCTCTCCTTAACTATATATAATGCATCTTATGTTCTACTCATGATATAAAATGCTTCCCCTTGTAACAGACGAAAATAAAGACCACCACGGGACTGTCTGCAACAACACGAACACTATGAAAGAAAGAACAACATTGTAGATAGACTGTAGCCAAATACCTTGCCCCGGCGAGTGCTAGCAAGTGGCCAAGCGAGAGGCTGAGCCCACGTGGCGTTCTGCCAAGCTGCAGGCGTCACATGGGGAACTTTGTCAAAGGCCTTTTGAAAATCAAGGTATATAATATCTACAGCTTTACTCTCATCATAGAGGTTGAGGATATCGTAGAAGAAGTCCAAGAGATTTGTTAAACAGGAACGTTTGCTACGAAAGCCGTGTTGAGTATCCTTAAGTATGTTATTTTCCTCTAAGCGATTTACGAGTCTGTCTCTTATGAGCATTTCTAGCATTTTACATACAAGTGAGGTTAAGCTAATTGGACGATAGTTACTGGGTAGGGATTTGCTGCCTTTTTTAAAAATCGGTGTTACGTTAGCTAGCTTCCACTGATCAGGCATAGTTCCAGACTGCAAGGATTTATTGAATAGCAATGTCAGTGGTTTGGAGAGCTCATCCTTAGCTTCCTTTAGAACTCTAGGTGAGATTGTTTCAGGTCCGGGCGTTTTATTTACCTTGAGTTTATCTAAACATTTCAATACTTCTGTCTCTGTAATGGTGATATTGCTTAGAACATGAGAATTATCTATCTGAATCGGCGATGCTGTAGGGATATCAATGAGGTCTTCTGTTGTAAAAACTGATGCAAAGAAGGTACTTCGTCTTTGGTATATTCTCCATTTTCATCGACTAACGGTCCTACAGTTGAAGTAACTACTCTCTTCTTTCTGATATAACTATAAAACTCCTTTGGGTTTGTTTTACTTTGATTCGCAACATGTAACTCCAGGGTCTTTTTACTTTGCTTAATTAAACTTTTGGCTTTGCGTCGTAGTTCTACAAATTTCACCCGTTCTTTGTCATTTTGTGAGGATTTTAATCTATCATTAACATACTTTTTAGCAAGCAGACAGTTTGAAATATCTTTATCCACCATTTGGGCTTATCATTATGGCCTGTACACCGTATTTTTGATGGTATGCAGTCTTGCACTGCTTTAGGTAAGTGTTTGCGAATGATTCCCAAGATGTATTTATGTCGTTATTGATCAAAAAGCTCCAGTCAGTTTCTTTAAACATTGCTCTAAGTTTACGAAAGTTTGCTTGCTTGAAATTAGGGACTTTCTCGATGCTGCTATTTGGTTCGTTACTAGTAAACTTTAAACTGAAAGTTATCGTACGATGGGCGCTGTTACTGAATTAATCACCGACATTCAAATTCTCTATCAATTCTTCTTTTGTTGAAAGTACAAGGTCAACGACATTATTTCCACGGGTTGGAGATCTAACAAATTGATATAGCGAACTCTCTTGCAAATTTGCATACAGGTCTTGTCCAGAGTGTGAAGTAATACTATCTCCCCACTTGGTCACAGGTAAATTGAAGTCGCCAAAAATTACGGTATCATACGAATTACTTATGTCTGCAATTTGTTCATAAATTTTACGGTCAGTTTGCACTGATTGAGCCGGAGGTCTGTATATTAGTGCAAGTATTATTTTTGTACGTTTATTATTCTTTAATAGCACAACAGATGTGTCGACGTTCACAATTTGAGGTTTTGACAAGAGGGTCGGGTTAAGAATTTCTTTGATAACAAATAAAAGTCCACCTCCATTTCTATTAATTCGGCTTTTCTCAAACATTACATAACTGGTAAGTGAATACTCTGCTAAAAAGTCTCTGTCTTCTGTATTGAGCCAAGATTCTGTTATGCCAATAACATCGTAATTTTCAGTAAACACTAGTTCCTCTAAATCTGAAAATTTATTGCGTATGCTACGAGCGTTTGCATAGAAAACATTAAAAGTTTTGGATTTGGAATTCACGGAATGCTCTTTATTCAAATTATTGGTTCTGCTCGGATCTACATTTATGTAACTGTCTGCCCTCAGTCCTCGATCGTCGTCCCTGGTTGTCCTCGGTCCTCGGTGTTCTCGATCATTGTTCCTAGTGGTCCTCAGTCCTCGATTATTTTAAGTGGACTACAAGTTTGTCATAACCCCATAATTCATTCCTATATATGTAATTATCATCGGAAATGCATGGGAATTTTTTGTTTTCTTGATTTATTTGTCATTAACATAACCAAAAAACCTAACTTAACTTAACCTAATAGCCCCCAAATACATTGAGGTTAGGCTTTTTTTTATTAGGTTAATGAAAAAAAAATCTCAAGAAAAAAAAAGAACAATTCCAAGATGTTTTGTTTTTTTTCCCATGCATTTCCGATGATAATTACATTATAGGAATGAATTATGGGTTATGACAAACCTGTAGCCCACTTAAAAATCGATGGGTTCCGTATCGGCCGTCGTAAACTTTTACCAAAAATTGTGATACAGGTACATGCATTCTCAACAGTGGTAGTAGGTTATATAAGTGCTGAAAGCAATGAAGGGATCACAGTACCATTACGTTATATTAAAGCAGATTATGGCAGCGCATGATGATAAAATCTGCATAATTTTCTTAAAAGCCCTTATAAAAAGAGTAAATATTTAAAACAAAATGGTATATGGGAATAAATTATGTGAAATAACAAGTTGAATAACAACATATAACCTTGAGAAACCATAACCACCACAAGTACTTGCTCTTATTACATATTATTAGCTTTCTTACTTTTTGTAATCAAGTTCCTTAACCCTTGTCTAATGCCCCTTTCATTCATGTGGCATCAACATTTTTCAACTTCTTTAGATCAGCCAAGCGATCATCTATCATTAATGATCTGATTATGGACATTTTTTTGCATTGCTCCCTCATCAATGAACTCCCTGAATACCTCTTTAATCACATCACGTTCTGCCTCGGTGAAAAAACTTCGACCTCTGGAACCTTTTTTAAAGTGCCCTCTATCAATGCTCATGAGTACTGGTGTACTATCATCATCAACATCCAGCTCACTTGAAGGTGCTACTATTTCATGCTTACAAATGGTGTTGTCTATGTTACCGGTACTCAAAAGAGGATCACCACTGGAACTTGAATTTTCTCTAACACCTCTCATTGTCTCATAAACAATTTTGGCAGTCTGGACAGATTTTTCATTCTGTGTTTGCAATCTATAGTTACGCTCCGCTGTTGAGAGGCGGTGACAAAGATGGCGAGCAACTTCCTCACGATGCTCTACATTTGCCGAGTGGATTTTAGTTGTAACTGTCTTCCGGACCAGCCCTGAGCCAATTTCAAATTGATACCAATTTTTTTCCTTAAACTCTCCAGTCCTTTGTTCACATCATCTGAAGTGATAGGTTTCCCAGACCATGTTAGAAATAAATTTGGTACGGAGTCTTGGTGCCACTATTCAATGGTCTTTCTGACCTTATTTTTATACAGAAGAAAATACTCATCAATCTTGAATGGTAAAACTAACTTACATGGCCCATGTTCTATCATTGTTTTATGTTTGTGAACATTTATAACAAAGTAGGTTCCAGTGTTGCTAGTACTTGAATGGCATTTACAAGCTCTGATACTGTAATGTTTGCCAGTACTCCAGGACGGCATCCGTTTCTGAGAAGAGCCATCATCTTAAGTGCATTACGGAGATCAGAGTGTTGGAACGATGAAAGTGATGGGGAATTCCATCTTTAATTTTTTGTAAAAGATCCTCTACTTCTTTAAAAACTGTACTCTGTTCAATAGCTTTGACTTGTTGCTCAGAAATCTCTTCGTTTGTTGTGCTTTTCAGTTGCACTCCACGACCATAGCTCTTTTTCCACTTGTTTATTTTGTCAATAAAAACTTAGCTGTATTGTGGTCCACCTTTGTGTTTGCTTGCATGGCGTATTTCAAAAATGTGATGTATACACTAAGATAAGTAACAACACTTGCAGGTTCATGTTCTTTTTCATAAACATCAAGCCACTGATCCAGTAATAACTCCGATGCTGGCTGAAACACTTCATTTATGTCCTTCAGTTGCATTCCACTAATTATCTGTCTCAACTTTAAAGATTGCTGCCTAACATTGCTTACAGAGCATCGACCACCATTTCTTGATGTGAGCCAATCAAAAAAGGTATTTGCTATCAACACTGCTTCTGGAGTATAGCTTACAGTATATTTACGATTAGTGTTCTTAGTGTGATTTGTGATTCCATTTTTTTTGGTTCTTACTAGTGCTTGGTACGTTGGGTGAGAACGATCCAGGTTATGCTTAATGTTTATCCAACCTAATAAACTTTTGTAAGCCCTTACATTCTAGAAATGGACAATACTTTCCATTTTCTTGTTTGGTTGACCGTCGTTTCCTCTGCTTGTAACAATAGACCAGTCAAAGTAGGGCTGGACTTAGAACAAATTGCAATAGAAGGTTTTTTGGCTTTAACTTGTTTATTAGGTCCCTCTGATGAACATATAAAAAGTCTCCAACTTTTGGACACCGGGAAAGTGGTTAATTTGCATAAATTCAAGATGGCCGCCGTCCAAAGCTTCAATTTACAGATAACTTTTTTCTGGTTGCTCCTAGACCCTATAAATGTATTACAAACAACGTTTTTTGGCTTTAACTTGTTTATTAGGTCCCTCTGATGAACATATAAAAAGTCTCCAACTTTTGGACACCTGGAAAGTGGTTAATTTACAGCCAAAAAACCTTACAGCCAAAAAACCTTCTATTGCAATTTGTTCTAGGTCAAGCCCTACCTTTACTGCACATTATTGTCTATTACATTTTGCCTAGGCCTATACTAATCCCATCATCTTGTTTCTTGTTTCAACAGATTGGTGCGACATCTACCGAAGCCATGGAAGAAGAGGTGGTGCATAATCCCTGCGGCATTTGCTCAAACACGTTAGACGAAGGAGAAACAGTCAAGCTGAGGGCGAAGGGAGCAGATACTATCAACAAGGCCAGTACTGAACGTGGAACGCCATCAATTACCGTGTCCGAGGGCCAAACGGTGCACATTGATTGCCGAAAGAAGCATGTCAATACGAAGCCAAATAGAATTCCTGGGAAGCAGAAGAAACGTCCTGAAAAACCTGCTCTTCGTTCTCAGACACCAGACTTTTGTTTTACAGAGAACTGCTTTTTTTGTGGTACAAAAATCTATTTGGACACAAAGCATGATTCAGAAGAAGTGTATCCAGTACGCACCTTCAACTTTCAAAGGACAATACTTTCTGCATGTAATGCCAGGGCTGATGAGTGGGCTGACACTGTTAGAGGCCGAATTAACTTTGCACGCGATCTTCCAGCAGCTGACGCAATATATCACAAGCAGTGCAGCTCAAATTTCCAGACACATAGGCAGATCCCCTCCAAATATCGTGATTCCGCAGACAGTGAACCTCCTCGCAAGGGTCGCAAAGTAGATGCCTCACGAGAGGAAGCATTTCTACTCGCAATCGAGGACCTAGTCAGTGGCAATGATGATGAACAGACTACAGTGGTTGATCTCGTTGATAGAATGTCCCAGTTGTGCCCTGATGTTGAAGCGTATAGTGTAAAATACATGAAACAGAAACTTATTTCATATTTTGGGGATGAACTGGTTATTAGTAACGTGCATGGACGCAGCGATGTTGTAACTGTCAAAGAAAGTGCTGCAAAGATTTTGCAACAATTCAAAGACTCACCACAGACTGATGATGAGGAAGCAGAACAAAGAAAGATAGTCAGGGCTGCGGCACGGTTGATCAAAGCAGATATAAAGAACATTGATACTTGTAGAGATTTCTATCCAGATCCTTCTGAACTCCGGTCGCTGGAAAAGAATGTGGCGTACGTTCCGCAGTCCCTTCGTATATTGCTGCAAGAGACGTTCAGTGGCAAGTCATGTGATCTTGAAGTTGCATCAATTGGACAAAGTATCGTGCAACTTACCAGACCAAGGGCCATTGTAGCACCCATTCAGTATGGATTGGCGGTTCAAATGCACCAGCACTTTGGTTCCCGCTTTCTTGTGGACAGTTTACACAGCCACGGCTTCTGTCTGCCTTACGCAGAAGTTTTGAGGTTTTCGAAGTGTGCTGCCAATTTCAGGGGCACCAACATATCCACTGCAGGCAGGTTTGGACAGTTCGTTGCAGACAATGTTGATCACAACTTGCGTACGCTTGATGGGCGAGGAACATACCATAGTATGGGTATAATTGTTGCTGTCACCCCTGAAGTAAGAGACACAACATCAATACCAAGATTGCAGTCACCTGAAAACAACTTCACGGCAGCTCAAATTGAAATCAAATACTACCGCAGTGTTCGCAAGAAGGGTGGGCCTCTCGAATTTAGAAAGCTTGACCCCATTTCAGCATCTGACAAGCTTGAAAATCTGGACATACTGTGGAAAACGTCATGGTTGCTTCGACCAAAACGACCAGGCTGGTCCGGCTTAATGCAGAGTGTGTGCCATGGACCACACCCAGGGAAATCATCCGTCCATTTCTTGCCCATGATTGACATGGACCCTACGGACATGAGTTGTATTTACTCAACACTTCACTTCGTTGCTGCGGAAAGCCATCGCCAGGGAACGACGCCAATGCTGACATTCGACCAACCGCTTTATTGGAAAGCGAAGACGATCATTGTTCATGAGAAGGAAGGAAGCGAACTGAAACCCATTGTTTTGAACCTTGGTGGCTTTCACTCTGTGATGAGCTTTTTGGGATGCATGGGCCATGTTATGGAAGCATCTGGGCTTAAGGAGGTTTTGGAACTTATATACGCTGAAAATGCTGTGACCCAAATGCTGAGTGGGAAAGCCTATGCACGAGCAATCAGAGGCCACTTCTTGGTTGACACAGCCTTGAGTTCGATTGTGTTAGGCAGGGCATACGGTGTCAACCTCTCAATGGTAGATGAGGAAAGTGACGCATGCAAGGACTTCCAGGAGGCTGCAGATCTTTTGGATAAGCTGTTGCGTGAAGACGTTTCACCGGATGAAGTCTGCAGTAAAGACGTTTTCAACAGAATTTCTGAAAAACTTAAAGCTGAGAAGAGCGCCTTAGCAGAGCATAAGATGGGAAAGCTATGGATTCAATACATGGACATGATTGACCTGCTGCGTCGCTTCCTGAGGGCACTGAGAATGGGCGATTTCCTACTGTACCTCGGAACACTCCAGGAGATGTTGCCGTACTTTGCAGCGTGTGGTCATAACAATTAAGCCAAGTCAGCCCATGTGTACATTCAAGACATGATTGAACTTGAGCAGCTCAACCCAGACATGTTCTGTCAATTGAACTCCGGTCTATTTGTGATCCGCCGAAGTGATCGGCTGTGGGCAGGACTGCCAAGCGACTTGGTTATAGAGCAGGTTTTGATGCACTCTTTGAAAACGAATGGTGGATTGACACGTGGTAGGGGCATGGAGGAAACGCAACGCCTGCGCTGGTTACTTGCTATGCCAGCCTGCGCTGAGGTGATTGAAGTTATGCAAGAACTAACAGGGAAGCATTTCCACACCTCTGAGCAGCACAAAGAAATGACTGAAGCAAGGCGTGAACGAGATAGGAAGGACACAGAGAAGGTTCTCGCATTCTTCAAGGATTATGATCCATTTCAAGAATCAAATGAACTCAGGAATATTGCCAACAGTGTGACAGGACCAGCCTCGGCCAATCCTCATTTACTGTATGAGGTTGGTATGAACATTGTGCGAAGGTAGCAATGCTTTTGACTTTTCATTTAGGAAGAAAGATCAAGTTGAGTCGTTGGGTGCAAAGGTTACAATCAGTGCTGAAAAAGTACCAATCGACCCACAGCTCCTTTTCCAGAGGCTCCTCATCTTTGCTAATAACAGGGACTTAGGTGTTGAAGAGGTCTTTGCGTATGAGTTGTCTAGCTACCCTACTGCTCTGTTCGATAAGTGGGGGAGGCTCAGGGAAGCCAATAAACCACAGCTAGGAGATGAGATAGCTGCTGTTGTTCCCAAGTCGTCATTGGAATCATTTGAGGAAGAAAGGACTGTGACCCATGTTCTGGATGGTGGTTCCTTATTGCAAAGGATTCCATGGAAGAAGGGTGACACATTTGAGGACATTGCAAGCATGTACATGAAGCATGTTTCCAAAAACTTTCTCAACCCGGTGGTTGTATTCGACGGTTATAAATCAGGACCTACTACCAAGGACATGACACACAATCGACGATCAAAAGGAGTCTTTGGTCAAAAGGTGATGTTCACTCCAACCATGCCCCTTCGGTCAAAAAAGGAAAACTTCTTGTCAAACTCGGACAATAAGCAAAACTTCATTGACTTATTGTGTGAAACATTCAAGGCAAATGGAATTGACTGTGTCAATGCGCCAGCAGATGCAGATGTCATGATTGCGAAGAAGGGAATTGAGCATGCAAGGGAAACCGTGACATATGTGATAGGTGAGGACACAGACTTGTTGGTGCTGTTGTGTCATTATGCGGAACGAGGGATGAATGATTTGTACTTCAAGTCGAGCAAGGAAGGTGGGAAATGTTGGCATATTAACTCAGTAGCAGAAGCTCTCGGTGAAAGCATCTGTCGTGTCCTGCCAGTTGTCCATGCACTCTGTGGATGTGACACAACCTCACGACTGTATGGTATTGGTAAAGGGGCTGCCTTGAGGAAAGTGAGGGAAGACAACGGTTTCTTGAAATGTATAGAAGCATTCTGTTGCCAAAGTGGAAGTAAAGACGCGATATCATCAGCTGGTGAAAAGGCCTTGGTTTATTTGTACGGGGGAAAAGGAAATGACACCCTTGACGGACTGCGAAAGACAAAGTTTTGCAACAAGGTGGCAAAAAGTTCAACTACCGTTGAAGTTCACAGCCTTCCCCCAACAACCGATGCAGCCAAATACCACTCGTTCCGAGTTTATTGTCAGGTCCAGGAATGGATGGGGAACTGTGTGGACCCCGAGAAATGGGGCTGGTGTCTGCGGAAGGGACAGCTTGAACCGAAGACGATGGATTCGCCAGTGGCTCCTGATTCACTACTGAAATTGGTCAGATGTCAGTGTAAGGGCAACTGTGACACTCAACGCTGTAGTTGCAAACGGAATGAGCTTGAATGTTCCAGTGCATGTGGTCAATGTAAAGGACTCATGAATGAATTACATAATTGGCTCTGAATGACGTCATACTACGTCATGGTTTTTTTTTTTTTTTTTTTTATAAAAAAGAGGGACAACAGGTCAAAAAACCCATACAAGCACAAAGTGCCTGTGTCACCCCTTGTGAAAGAGACAGTTCAGCCTGTCTGTAAGGTTTTTCGGCTGTAAATTAACCACTTTCCAGGTGTCCAAAAGTTGGAGACTTTTTATATGTTCATCAGAGGGACCTAATAAACAAGTTAAAGCCAAAAAACGTTGTTTGTAATACATTTATAGGGTCTAGGAGCAACCAGAAAAAAGTTATCTGTAAATTGAAGCTTTGGACGGCAGCCATCTTGAATTTATGCAAATTAACCACTTTCCCAGTGTCCAAAAGTTGGAGACTTTTTATATGTTCATCAGAGGGACCTAATAAACAAGTTAAAGCCAAAAAACCTTCTATTGCAATTTGTTCTAGGTCCAGTTAAATGATTGCTAGATTTACTGGACTACAAACCAGACGTGCTTCTGACTTAGCCAACCCATGACTAGGAAGATGCCGAGATAGATTCTTCAATGTTTTGCCACATTCTGGACAAACTTTACCTGCAAAGTTTTAGAAATATATTAATTTAAATATTGTCAGGTTGTACAAAATATTGAAAGTAGTGGCTGAAAATGGAAAAAAAAAATAAAGGAGAAACAAAAGGGAGAAGAATGGGAGAGAGGATAGGGAAAGAAAAGAAGGAGGAGAAGAAGATCAAACCATTAGTCTGTTACTTTGAATATGGCGAAGAAGAATAAAGCACAAGGGATAGAGAGAGTGCGTGATGAGAAGATGAAGTAGGAAAATGCAGTGGTGAATGGATGGATCTGGAAATTTTGTAGACTATTATGGAAGTAAGGAGCAGTGCCTGATGACTGGAAATCCCCTGTGTAAGGGAAAAAGGGGAGATAAACGTTTATAGTAATCACAGGGGAATATGTGTCCTAAGCAAAGTACATATGATAGGCTATGCTGTAAACAGACTGAGAGACAACAGAGTAATGAGTTGGTGAGTAGCAGGGTGGGTTTTAAAAGAGATGAGGCTGTAAACATAAGCATCTGCTTGAGGTACAGTATATTGTAGAAAGGAACTATTGCCACAGGCCATGGCTCAGTTGGTAGAGCAGTGGGCTGCTGACCGAAGGGTCGCAAGTTCAATCCCATCCCGCGCCATTGGTAGGTGTAAAGAAGTTTGGATAACTGAGCCTAGCAACACGTGGCAACCACCAGTACCCCTAGCCCAGTTTATCAAGGGAGTGCATGGTACAAAACTG
Organism: Paralithodes platypus; assembly: GCA_032716605.1. Taxonomy (NCBI): domain Eukaryota; kingdom Metazoa; phylum Arthropoda; class Malacostraca; order Decapoda; family Lithodidae; genus Paralithodes; species Paralithodes platypus. The sequence continues at coordinate 34,392,210 of CM064548.1, read as the reverse complement.
CATCAAGTTATATGCTGCCTTCATGGACTTGGATAAAGCTTGTGACAGAATTAATATGAAAATTCTGTGAAAAGTACCAAAAGTGTCTGGAGTAGATGGCCAATAGTTGGAAGCCATGAAGAGTACATATGAGTGTGAAATTGCATGTGGAGGTTGATGAAAGCAAGTTCTTTGATATAACTGCCACATTCTAGTAGGGGTGTGTTATTTTCCCAAAACTGTATTAGGTACATGGATGGAGTCATGAAATAAATACAGGTAGGTCAATGGATGTTGGAGTACCCCTGGTAAAGGATGGGTGTGAGTGGGAATTAATTATCTATGCTATATAATATTAATTAAATACATAAAATCATTTTAATAGGGTTTATTTTGAGCCGGCAGCCAATGAGGCTGAAAATACACACCTTAGCCTCAATGATCAACAATATTATCATTGGCTGCTAACGAGAGCACCTACGTACCCTCGAAGGAGTAGGATGTGGGAAGAAGGCCCTGAGGGTCTCATGGGAATGATCCATCCATTTATTTATTTATTTATGTATTATTATTTTTTTTTAGAGAGAGAGAGAGAATCTCCCCCGCTGGTGCCTGGGCTCGAACCTTCGGCACCGGAGTCACCGCTCCTACTACAGAGAGTATATACATACATACATACATAACATTTTAAGACTGAGTGTTCCACACATACTGTAAGTGCAGTTTCAGTCTCTTGTCCTAATGGCGGCGTTCCAGGCAACCCTGTTAAGGGCTGCTTCACTTGTCAAGTTCTTGGATTTGAGATCGGCACGAATAGTGCGATCCCAGGTCTTCCTCGGTCCACCCCTTGGTGCAGCTCCCTCCACAATCACAGACCTGCATTTTTTCACCCAATTTTGTTCATCCATTCTCTCCACATGTCCATACCATCCCAGTCTACTTGTACGCATCACCTCGCTAATACTCTTTATACCTAAACGTCTCCTCAGCTCATCCGTTGTTATTCTATCCTGCAGCCTGGCCCCACACATCCATCTCACCATTCTCATCATTGGCATCATGCAAACTATCTATGATTAAAACTAGGTAATCTGCATACCTGGTATAGCAGAGTTATAAGGTCTTCGGACATTGCCTCCAAAACAATAATGAAGAGGAGAAAGCTTAGCACAGAACCCAGGTGGACTAAACACAATATATTTAAAAACAATTTAACATTTAATTTAAAAACTCCTTAACTAATACACCCTTTCACCCTCACTGCCATCCAAGTGTCCTCATACATCTGCATTATCACCTGCACTTGCCATTTCTCTACGGCAAGTTTTCGCCAAGCTCATTACACAACATCCTTGGGCACCCTATCATAGGTTTTTCTAGGATTACAGTCAGAAGATGCAGATCCCTATACTTAAGTACAGGTAAATAACTTTCCAGCAGCTGCCTGACTATAAAGAGAGTCTATACATGATACAATAATTTTTTTACGAGACACAAACCTCCATGAAACTGAGAACGACACTCTTCCTGTGTTTCCACGTTCACCAGGAAGAGCTAGAGTCACAGTTTGTCCTCATGGTGAGCTATCAGATGGCATACTAGTAGCTTCTGCAATACAAAAAACGAATAATAGCAAATAAATATACAGTATTTAATGGCAAGAAATTTCAATTAGCATGCCAACCCCACATATTTTTGAATTAATAAATACCATTCTAGATGTTAAAAGTGGGGGGTATGGAAGAATATGTTGATTAGCAAATGTTTAGATGTCTTACGATCAACCTTGACTGTTCCTATATAAACATTTATCTTTAAAATTAGAAAACAAATCCAGGAGAAATATTGACTTGCAATCCCTAGCAACCACCACTCAGGGGCGGATGTGACATAGAGACAGGGAAACATTCCAGATAACTGCCATAAGAGACAATGGTTTGAACTGTGGGCGGCTACCGACTCCACCAGCCGGTGACATGACCATCTTCAAACCGGCGGGGGGAGTGGGACGCCGGCTACTGGGAGGCAGCCAGGAGCCAAACCGCTACAATGACCCCCTGCCCCCCTTTCTTGGGGGGCACGAGAACCTGAGAACGACTTCGGTCGCCCAGACACGTACCGTACCACACTCCAACATAAACAACACAATCACACTACAGTACACTGTTCTTTCTACACCGAGAAATTACTCTCCGGCTGTCATTTGTCGAAGACTTCTAGCCGGAGACATCAACAGCAATCCAGGACCCACCCACAAATACACATATCCAACGTGCTCTAAACCCATCACTTCGAGTCGCCACACTAAGGGTTCAGTTCAATGCAATTATTGCAGGAACTGGACCCATTATACCTGTACAACACTTGACTCCATAAAATACTACACAAACTCTTGGACCTGTTCCTCATGCACCCCCTTTCCCAGCCTAATCCTCCACACCTCTCCTTTCCACACCATCCACATCCCACCACAACCTAATCCATTCAAACCTTCATCCCCTACACCTCAATCCCCATGCTCAACACTACCTCACCCCCACCATCATCCCCTGCATAACACACAATCACTTATGCCAACAACACAACACACACTCCTTGAGAGCTTTGTGGGAAAACCCACTGTCAGCCATGGCATTCCTTATGGGCTCGGGACTGTTCGGCCAGGCAGCCTAGGGAAAGATTACCACTACTCCTACAACTTAAAGATCTTTAACATAATTGCTCTCAGTCGTGGACTATGAATCCGAACATCTATCAATTCACTGTGGTCCGTTGTCACCTATGGGATGGATTTTTGTTTATTTATCATGAGTGTTTGAGCTCTGAATCATGACAAAAAACTCTCATGTACTTTTTTAGTTTGTATAATATTTATTAAGAAAGTATTGCACCCAAACAATTGTGACCACTGCCGGACATGGCAGTAGAGGAAAACATGTCATGCTCCTCCACTATTAAATCGCACGCAATTTCTGACAATGATGTATGGGACAGTATGGTAATCAGTGGTGCACTGCAGGGTCACTGTTTACGTAGCATAGGCGATAAGATTATACTAATGCTTACCCAAATATGATTATAATCCTACTTTTTGAAATAGCTAAATATATTCCAGGAGAAATTCTTGTACCTGTCACTTTATGAAGAGCTGTATTGGTATCCTACATTCATATTCAATTATATTTACTATCAACATGCCACTCAAAACTCTGATATCAATCAGTGCAGCTTACCTATTATTGGAGCATTTAAGTTGTCACCTCCAACTTGTAGATTGGTCCAGTTGTCACAGATCAGGGGTTGATATACAGGATCAGTGATTCCCAGCAGGTCAGTATGGTGGCTACATCACAAATAATGACTGGTTCAGTGCCAGCATTATAGTTATCAGAATCATATTTACTTTGAAGATTTATAGTGGCCTTCATAGTGGGTATATTTGTATTGTCTGATGCTCTGTCACCACCTATGTCAGAGTCTAAGTCTTTATCATTGACTGCACTAATGTTAAAAGCAGTTTCTATCTCAGCCTTCTCAGAATAGTACATTATCAAATAATTTGTCATTTCTGAGGAAGTGTCACTTATACTTTTGGAATTAGAAGAAGAAGCATTGACAGTATTAGACTCTAATTTTGTGCCCAGAGATGGTGGAGAAGCAATCTCTGAGTTTACTGTTGCTGTTGATCCAACATCTATATATATATATATATATTTTTTTTTTTTTTTTTTCTATATTCCAACTACTCCCTCTCGGGCATAGGCTGAGAGCCTGTACATTCCAACGCTCAACACGGTGAAGCCCGTGAGGTCTTGTTCCAGTCTGGGGAGTGAGACATGTGAAGCATCCATCATGGCTCGAAGCAGCTCCATCTCTGAAGCGGCTGGTTGCTTCGTTCAAGCGCTTCACCGTCTCGCCCACCAGACTCAGACCCTCACTCTCAGAATGCCAGCAGTGAACTCACTAGGCATTGTCCCCCTGTAACATATTTTGAATATGGGAATATTCATACAGTGTTATTTAATCAGGGAACAATGAGGGTATTTTTTTTGGAATTTCGGTGGGCTTTGTGGTAATGCACTGATACTAGGTACAGCACAAATTAAATCCCAATAATATCTTCCCATTGACATATCGGGATTTGAACCCGGGTCCATTGGATTACCAATCCAGCAAATATATGATTAGAGCAACTATTGGTACTATATTAAAAGAAGGTGTCCAAATTACTAATTACAATTGTGAAGCTAGAACATAATTATACTACGATATTTCTGTATTAAATTCAACGCTATCTTCATTCTTATGAAACTACAGAAGTTCTTGGAGAAAATAAGGAGCTGTAACTGGTATTTGTAGACCTGGAGAAGGCATTTGACAGGGTGCTGGAGTTTATGCAGTGGGCCATGAGAAAGCTTGGAGCTGAGGAGTGGTTGGTGCATGTGGTACCGGTAATGAAAATTAATGAGGGGTCACAGACAGCAGTTAAGAGTTAATGAAGTACAGTACAGTACTGAGCGAAGAATTTCCAGTGAAAGGAGTTCAGTACTGAGCCCACTGCTGTGTGTCTTTAGTCTTGAGGCACTGTGAAGAGACTAGATTTGGTCTCCCTTGGGAGTTGTTATATGCAGATAACCTGGTCCGTATTACAGATAGTGCACAGGAAGCAGATGTAAAGTAATTAATTGGAGGGAGGGTAAGGCAAGCAAGGGTCTCATTATGAGTAAATATTGATTAAACAAAGGTCATGATCTACAGACTAGGGTGCGAAACTATAGACAAAAGTGGATACCTCCCATGTGCAGTTTGCAGGAGAGGGGAGAGAGTAAACCTATCCAAGGCTCCATTTGCTGTGACTAACATTATACTGGGTATATTTTGGCTAGAACGTCCCTTGATCTTGGCCCTGTTACTCTTTCAACTCTGGGTGAGGCAATTGTTACAGACAGGTATGCCTTTTATCTCCCTCACTCACATAGAAAAACAAATATATAGTGCTGTGAGAGGATCTTTGACCAGAGTCTCAGAGTTTGAGTGTGCAGTGTGCAAGGGAGAACTTGTGACGAATGACACGCCTGATAGTACTGGCTTCATCAATGTATTGCTGGCAGCTGGAATGTGTGAACAATTTCTGCTACTTGGGCGACACGGTCTCTGCTGGAGGTGGTGCTGAAATTTCCTCCACCACCAGAGTTAGAAGTGGATGGGGAAAGTAGAGGGTGCAAAGGTGGCAGTGCGTGTGGAGAATGAACAGAGCGAGTTCTTTGATCTGAATGTTGGTTTAAAGCAAGGGTGTGAGGTGTCCCAATGGCTGTTTAACCCTTGTCTAGCGGCAGGTTTGGGGCTTATTTGGGCATATTCAGGCCCTCCTGAATGATACATCAAGTATCTGCATGAACAGAAATGTATTCAGCAAAAAACTAGGCGCTAAAAGCTTCAAAATGAGACCAGAACGAGCTACGTAGTCACTCGTGGTTCTCATACAGTGATACCAGTAACATGGGAGTTTAGCGTATCGCAGCATATTTTTCCCAGCTATGCTCACTACTGGCTACACTGCCGGCCTCTCGAGAACACAGGGAACATGAGTTAATGGGCGGCGGTAAGCCCTGGGAGTCGGCTATCTGGCCCGCTGCGCTCCCGGCCATTTGCACTCGATTTTAACCCTTTAAAAGCCTTAATAATGCTCCTAACTTGCTGCAAATTGGAGGCGGACTTAAGTCCGCCCCCGATCTTTAAGGGTTAATATATATATGGATGGAGTCGTGCAAGAAATACAAGGAAGAACAGTGGATGTTGGTGTACCGTTGATTAGGGAAGGAAGTGAGTGGAAGTTGCCTGTACTGCTGTTTGCTGATGATACAGTTCTGATGAATAACAATGAGTGGGAGTTGCAGGGAATGGTAAATATGTTTGGAAGAGTGTGTGAAAAACGGAACCTGAAGGTAAACGCGGGGAAGAGTAAAGTTTTGGTCTTTGAGCGGGTGCAGTCACAGAATGGGAGGTTAGGCTGAATGGTCAGGATATGAAGAATGTCGGCTCATTTAAATATTTGGGCAGTGTGTTGAGTAAAGATGGGAGTATAGAGGATGAAGTGCGGGAGAGGGTGCAACAGGGGAAGAGAGTTGTAGGAACGCTGAAAGAAGTGACAAGGTATAGGGTGGTCAGCATGGAAGTAAGGAAGTCCTTGCATGATAGCGTGGTAATCCTGACACTGACGTACAGGAGCGAAGCATGGACGCTGTTGGAGAGTCACACACCAAAAGTGAAAGAGGTGGAAATGAGTTACCGGTACTGTACTTGAGAAGTGCGTGTGGAGTTACATGGAGGAATAGACTGACAAATGAGGAAGTACGAGAGCGGTATGGTGTGGATGTGCTGGAAAGTGAAAAGGAACAGCTTGAGGTGGTTTGGCCACGTGGAACGTATGGGAAGTGAGAGAGGAGGGTATGTGCATGAGAGCAGTATTGGCTGTGATGAAGGGCGTCGGCTGACGGGGGACAGAAGTGCATGGGAGCAATTAATTCATGGCCACCTCTTCGGGGATCATGGCATCTGGCAATAGATTAATAGTCAGATACTTATACAGCCTGTTTTTACTGGTTCGAAATGTGAATCGAATAGGTAAAATATCTACATGGAAAGGTACATTTTACTTAGTCAAAACTATAATTCCTATCGCAACCAGATAGCTGTATCCTTTGCATTTTTACCTGGGAAACACTCTTTAGGCAAGGTAACACTGGGGAAATAATATGAATATTACAACAGAAATTAAAGATAGATTTACTTAATCAGCTTCATTTTACTAGTTTGATATGTGAATATCAATACCAGTAAGTAATAAGTATTTTTGTATTTATTTATATATTTATGTAGCCTATTTTTTTTTTTTTTTTTTTTTTGCCAGACGGAAGACGTAATTTCCGAGGGAGGCCTCACCTTCCCAGGAATTATTGTCATCAATATACAGTATATATTGTTTGCAGAAGGGAAAATAACAAATAATGGTAAGGGTTTTGTTAGCGGGCGTACCGTCCACTTTGTTTACATAGTTGCACGCTCACAATTACATTCACATCTAATTTGACTGCTGTTATTTGCCCCTGCTGGTCATATATATGATGATAACAATAAGTCATGGGGGACGAAGCACCCCTCAAACCATTATTGTATACCACGGCCAGGTGTTGGGTAAATTGTTTTGCTGTGGGATACAACAATGGATTGAGGGGGGCTCACCCCCCATCATCCCCATGACTTGTTGTCATTATCATATACCAGTGGAGCCCCCATCTTAGCTCCTAATCGGTTCCGAAGAAATCGAGCTAAGATTGAAACAGCCAAAATCGGGGCACTGTTCTTATGGGGAAAATTCGGCAAGAATGTAGTTACCGGGTGTACCGCCCGTCTTGTTTACACTACGCGGACGCTCACCATCATGTTCCCATCTATTTTGACTGCCTTTGGATACAAAAATACATTACCCTAACCTAACCTAGTATTATAGATTTATAAGTATTTATTTTATTATAAGTATTTATAGATGATTTATGTTGTAGGCTATGTCGGTAGTGGTACACCCGGTAACTACATCCATCCCGAAAATTCTAATCGATTCCGTGCTCAATCTAAAAGTTACACTTTTTCCCAGTTTTAGCCTATGAAAACATGTTTTTTGTTTAGGCTACATAAAGTGGCCTAGGCCTAAATTTATGCATTGTAAATAATAATGTAGACATGGCTAAATAACAGTCCTAACCCAAAAACTTAGGTGCATTATAAATACTGTAGATTGGGGCATTGTTTCTATCATGGGAAGATTTTTAGGCCTAGGCTAGGCCTAGGTTTTAAATTCGTCCAGTCACCCCTCAAGTACCCATTTCGCCCCAAATACATCCAATAAATACATATTCTGAGGAAAATACGTATAAATACATATTAGGAGAAGATACGGTAAATATTAAGGAAACCACCCACCAATTATTTTCATTATTATTTTTTTAGTTTTAGTTTATTTGCATCAATATATAGTGATTGGCATTAGTTTCAACCTCCGCAAAAATCGTCGTTTTCCCCCCCTTTATCCAACGGTCTTAAGACACGGCGCCCGATAGTGGGGAGGGCTATGAAGATCAGGGAAAATGTGGGGTTAGACATAAAAAGGCGATATAATGGTTTTTATGATGAAAGTTGGCTCGGGTTTTGTTATTTTTCAACTTGAGAAAACCCCAAAATGAAAAAACCCGAGCCAAGTTTTGGCAAAAGTTGGCTTGGATTTTAAGATTTTTCAGCTGCATAAAAGACAGTAAGTGCAAAAAAGAAGTTGGCTCGGGTTTTCTTGTTTTTCAAGTTAAGAAAACTCCAAAATTAAAAAACTCGAGCCTAGTTTTGGCAAAAGTTGGCTCGGATTTTAAGATTTTTCAGCTTCATAAAAGTCAGAAAGTGGCAAAAAAAAGTTGGCTCAGGTTTTCTTGTTTTTCAACTTAAGAAAACCCCAAAATGAAAAAACAGAGTCACGTTTTGGCAAAAGTTGGCTCGGATTGGATAATTGTTAGGCTTCATAAAAGCTGAAAATGTAGAAAATGCGAGCCAACTCTTCGCCATTGGATACAGGATGGGGTGTGGGAGAGCTCTGCCCCCCCACACCCCCGTGATTAATTGAAATCATCATCTATGATGCCCGATAGTGGGGAGGGCTATGAGTATGAAGATCAGGGAAATTGTGGGGTAAAAGATGAAAATAAAGGGAAATATTGAAGAACTTATTCCAAAAACCCAGTAAGCTAATTATCCATTATCCAACAATTAAGCTACATTAAAGGTATTAGCCTAACCTGCCAACCTTACCTAACCTAGTATTATGAGTGGGGGCTGCCGCCCCCACACCCCCGCTGGTTGGATGCTACATGAGATAGAAAATGAACTTACCCAGTAAGCTCATTATCCATTATTCAACAATTAAGTAACATTAAATATTTTAGCCTAACCTACCAACCTTACCTAACCTAACCTAGTATTATGGGTGGGGGCTGCCACCCCCGCTGGTTGGATAGTACATTGGATAGAAATTAGGTCAATTACTAGTGTTAATTAGACTGAAATGCAGGGAGAAAGGTCCGCCGAGTCGTGTTGTGTGCCGTCTATGGGGAGAGAATATGTTTTGTTACAGTAGCTATAATTGCTTTAATGCATTTCCGCCGCTACTGACATATATAGGAATGAAGTCATATAAATTGATGGGTGCGCTGTGTAAGTAACGCTAGAATAATACCGAAAAAACACTATAGGTGCAAATAAACTTTATATAAATTTTTACATCTATAATAATAATAAATAACCAACCTTATGTAACAAAGGCCATATGGAACGTATGGAAAGCGAGAGAATGACTAAGAGGGTGTACGAGAGCGAGGTGGAGGGACAGAGGGGGAGAGGTAGACCGAATATGAGGTGGAAGGATGGAGTGAGGAACTACATGAACGAAGGCGGTGCTGGTTGGGAGGAGGGGCGTCGACTGACTGGGGACAGAGGTGCATGGGGGCGGTTCGTTCGTGGCCACCCCTTCGGGGATCACGGCGTCAGGCAATAGATAGATAGAGATGTAACAAAGGGACAGTGACGGCGTGTTCTGGACTTCTCCTCGTAATAATGGTGTGTACACCGCCAGTGATCTTTATCTGGCCGGTAATGGCAAGGATGTCCACACCTAGGACACTCAACACTTGTAGGCAATATACCGTGGTCTGTAAGTATCTTAAGGGCTGCCTGGTTGTTTTGAGAAATGTTTATAATTATTGTTCAGGGGTAAGTGCACAACCACTACAGACACTGGCCATCCTGCAACTGACATTTAAAACCATGCTGCCTAGTGCCTGCCGGTGGGCTGGAGTTCAATGCACTCATTGGCTGACTAAAATGACGTAATTGTCCATATATTGATCCATGATTGGGTGACTCCTTCAATACCGTGACGTATGGTGATGTATACAAAAAAATAACCAATAATATGGCAGAAACATAGTGACGTGTTGATCATTAGTTCACATAGAGAAAGGCAGAGGGCGTTATATTCGAATATTTATGATAAAAGCGCTCCTCAATTATAGTATCAACATGGCTGACCTAGGGGGGTGGCGTCTGTGGGAAACCCTGGACAAATATCGTTACAGGTTACAGGTTCTAGGTTCTGTATCTCCCTTAATAGAATTTTTCGAGGGTTGATACTTATTTTAACATGGAGTATAGGTTATATTACATCCTAAATTAAATTTAAAAAATCTGTGAAAATTCTTGGGTTGTTTACATAATAGAAGTTACTGTGGGACACGTAATATGTTGAAGGGGGAGCTCTGCCCCCTCTAAACACCCGTCACTTATGTCATCATAATCTGTTGTACTTCATAGGGGGTCCAATTAAGGAGAAAGTTAATTAACAGACGAAATTAGGCCGCAAATTACAATAACATAGCGGGCCGCCCTTTATGGGAGACTTTTTACACATCATTTTCAATGTTAATTTTCTCCCTTAATCGATTTTTCCAAATTATCAAACTTACATAAAAATGAAGTACAGTTTATAGGGATTCCAATTCCAAAATTCCAAAATTGTCATGAAAATTGGTGGGTGGTTTGCTTAATATATACGGAAGATACTTACCACACAGACTTTATTATAAATCATTGTCATATGTAGCCTAGCCTAGGCTAACATCGTTTTGGCATTTCAATCGCTTTCGTCCGACATGGACTGGCCATTGCTCTGTTTTGAGCATGAAATTCCTTCATTGTTACCACCAGGCAAACCATCCCTATCACCAGATGTACTAGAGGTTATAATAAATGCGAGAGATAAGGGGATCAGGCACAAAAAAGCTTGCAAACGGTTGTTTTGTCAACACAGACACTAGGCAGTGTTGCCAGGCCTGCATGAGCTCTTCTCGCCCAATTCCATCCAAAAAGTCGCCCAATCCGTCGAAAGTACCCCTTACCCCCGACCCCTTAATTTTTATTACCATTTTCACCCCACTTTTAGCCTACCAGCCTTTTAGCTACTACCAATGTTAGTAAGTTAGCCTATTCACTCGACATAATGAAACGCTATATGTTAGCCTAGCCTAGGCCTATCTTAGGTTCTCAGGTTAAGTTATTTTGTTTAGACATTTAAAGAAAGTAGAGGGATTAGGCTAGGATATACTGTAATGAAAAATTAGGGTAGCCTATAATAATTGTACTCGTAACCAATCGGTATTGAATAGTGTTTACAAATAGGTTTTTCAAGGGATTTTTGTTTTAGTTAGGCTATATGATGACAATATTCAAGCAGACACTGCGGCAATATTAGCACGCTGTATGCGTCAGATTTGACCACTTTTTTCTGAAATTATCCCTCGGCCAGTGGTTATTTGCCTCCTGCTGGCATTATATATGCATATGAATATGATAATGACAATTATGTCCTGGGGGGGGGGGGTTTGAACACCAAACACTGTCAAATTAGAAGTAAATGCAGAGAGCGTGCAAACTGATGTTGTAGTCTCCTTGAACTGTAGTTAAGATACCCGGTAGCTACCGTATAATCTAGAAACACGCTCCCTGATAGTGTACAAGCTATGAAAATCAGGGAAAATATTATAGTGAAAAAGTAAGTCGGACTTTCTATTATATAATGTAACAAAGGTAAATATGTAGTATTCGAGGAATTTCGAGCGTATCACCCGCCTTGTTAACACTACTCGCACGCTCGCGATCAAGTTCCCTTCTATTTTTTACTGCCATGGGATACAACATTAGGTTGAGGGCCCCCCTCACCCCCCCATGACTTATTATCATCATATATAGGCCTATTGCCAGGAGGGGGCAAATTACTTAAAAAAGACAGTCATAATAGTCGAAAACATAACCGCAAGCGCACATAGGTCATGCGCTCGTGGTTACGTTCCCATCTATTTTAACGGCTATTTTTTCTGTTATTTGCCCCCCTGCTGGCAATATAATATATAATGACAAACAACATGTAATGGGGGGGGGGGTGAGGGGGGCTTCCCCCTCAACCTATTATTGTATCCCGCAGCAGTCAAAATAGACGGGAACATGATCGTGAGCGTTCACTGCTGCCGCCGTTCCGCGAAGTGTAAGCCAAGGCAGGCGCCAAGTATTACGTCCAAATACTACATCCTTCCCATAATAAATTCAAAACAATTTATAATCTGGTTAGCCTATCTGAGATGAGCCAATTCAGACAAAATCTAACAAATGTTGGCTTGAACATTATGATGGGCTAGAGGGACAGAGACTAGCCTAGGTTAAGTTTATTCAGTGGGGATGTAAGACAAAAAAACTTATAATCCTGTATGGGTAATGAAATTCATAAGAAAGATAGATTAGCCTGGGCTAGGCTAGCTTACATGAAGTATGTAGCCTACTGTATAGGCTAAGCCTAGGCCTAGCCTAACCCAATAAGATGTGGTACTACAGTGGACTACTGGTAAGGTAGGCTAAATTAGTATAGGCTATAAGATAATTGACCACTGCAGTAAACCCCCGATAATTCGGACTCTTTTTACTCGGAAACCCACACTTCTCGGAATGGCATAGGCCTCTCGGAGATGTCCCTGTATATATCGGCAATTTCCGAGTTGGACGGGATTTGTGTCTGGTTTAGAATGTTCTCTCACTCGGTTTTAAGTGATTTTAGGATGAATTGAAGCCTGTGCCTATTAATGATTGTGTTAATATTAATTACTATGTACTGTACTGTCCCTGAAAACATAATAAGGTTGGTATTTGTCATTAATATGATGAATTTTACATGTAAAAAAAAGGGGGGCGATCTCAATTTTCTCTGGTGACGCAGACTTTCTTACAGTTTCTTACAGTAGATCCTCTGGAAAAAGGCAAACTAGGCCTGTGTATCCAGCTCAGTGCCAGTACTTGCACTGCTGCGGTCGTTCACGGTGTTGGCGACGGCGGTAGCAGACGCAAATTTTTTACTATTCTGTATCAATCTTGTCTTCCCCATGCTTTATCAAGATTACTTTCAAACTTCCTTATTGATTCGGAACCGACTACATACTGGGGCAGTGCGTTCCACTCATTTACCACTCTGTCACAAAATAAGTTCTTTGCCTTTTCAAGCCTATTTCTTTCTTTGTAAATTTTCTTAGAGTGTCCTCTCGTTCTTGTTCCCTCCCGCATCAAGAAGATACCTTCACACACATCCACATCATACTTTCCTGACACTATCTTAAAAGTCTCTTATCATATCCCCTCTCTTTCTCCTATATGCCAGTGTCGGAAGCCCCAGTGTCCTCAACCTCTGCTCATAGCCCGTGTTCTTCAACGTTGGTACTAGCTTGCTAGCTCTCCTCTGCACTTTCTCCACTGCTTCTATATCCTTTACCATACTGTATATGGAGCCCACACCTGGTTCGCATATTCCAGGTGCGGCCTAACCAGCGCTGTATAGAGATTCCTGAATATTTCTTCGTCAAGTGACACAAATGTCCTCCTTATCAGCCCTACAATTCTATTGTCTATTATCTTTTCTGCTAAATGTTCTGAGAAATTTAACTTATTGTCTATCACTACTCCTATATCCTTTTCTGCATTAACTTCCTCCATCGCTTCATACATACTGTATCCTACCTTGTCTATCTGCTTGTCCCAATCCGCATGTACTGGATGAAAAGGCATTAACCAATGTTCAGACCATCCCTTCATGCCCTCCACATCTCCTTGAAGCAAACCCACATCTTCCTTACTCCTCACTCTTATATACAGCTTAGTGTCATCCACATACAGGTATATCTCACTTCCATTAGTTATAGCTTCAGGTAAGTCGTCGATAAATATAACGAACAGTAGTGGTCTCAACACAGATCCCTGAGGTACCCCACTTGTAATTTCCCTCCACCCGAGCCTATTCCATTCACCAGTACCCTCTGTCTCCGATCTTTCAGGATGGCTTCTATCCATTTCACACATTTCTCCCCTATATTACAGCTTCTAACTTTCTCTATTATCCTTTTATGTGGGACCTTATCGAAGTCTTCATAAAATCGCAATATACCACGTCTATAACATCACCATCCTCCAGAATTGCATCCAATCATCTACCACCTTAATTAGCTGTAGTACCGTCGACCTCCCCGGCAAGAATCCGAACTGTCTCCCACTGAAAAGTTGGTTTGATTTCATATGCTCCATTATTCCTTCTCTAATTACCGTTTCCATTAGTTTATACACAACACTTGTCAAACTGACTGGTCTATAATTGCTTGGGTCATTTCTCTTTCCCTTCTTAAATATAGGTGTTATGTTCGCCTCTCCAGTCCATCGGGATTTGTCCTGTATTAAAAGATACCTCAAATAAAAAAAATAATGGCTCTTTATTCAGTTAGCAATTTACAGAGTTGGTACCACATAGTTTGTTACAAATATGACATGTACCAGCCTTGCATAATTCCAACTAAGGATAGCCCAATAAGGCTATCCTTTCATAATTCCAACTAAGGATAGCCTTATTGGGCTATCCTTAGTTGGAATTATGCAAGGCTGGTACATGTCATATTTGTAACAAACTATGTGGTACCAACTCTGTAAATTGCTAACTGAATAAATATTATTATTATTATTATTATTATTATTACTAACATCTCACCTCCTTCCTTTATGATTCTTGGATGTATCCCATCCGGTCCTGGGGACTTACTTCTGTTCATTTTTTCTATAGCCCTTCTTATTCTAGCATGGGAAAACTCTATTAGTTCTAGTGCCGGTGCCTGTTTGATGGGAATAGTAGGCACTGCATCATCCGTTTCCACTGTTAGTACCTACCCAGCACCTCTGCTTTCTCCTTATCAGTTTCTGCTCTATTCCTATCATCCAATTCTCCTATCAGTTCTGGGATACCTACTCTTCTTGTTAACTTTTCCTGAATGTACTTCCAGAATATTTTTGGATTATCCCTTCACGTTTTTTGCAATCTCTCTCTCCCTCTCCTTCACCCCCCTCCTTGTCTCCCACCTTATTTTATTGTTTATTTGTCTACGTTCCAAATCCACTTCTTTAGCTTTGATACTAGAACCCCTGTTCTTTTTTAACACTTTTAGTCTATCCCACAATCGTTTCTTTCTTCTTATCAATGTCCAAAGCTTTCTTTTCATTGGTAATTCTGGGTTCGTTCTTTTCCTCAATTTTGTTTTATCCTTATATTCCCTTACTGGTACACATTTGGATATAGCATTCACCAGTTTCACTCTAATCTTCCTCCACATTCCTTCAGCGTCTTCACCGTTCAAGTATTCTCCCCAGTCAATGTCCAAACACCTCAGCAGCTCATAATCTGCTCTATCATACATGTATATTATTTTATTGCTTCTATTATCCCTCTCTGTTTTAATATTGAAACTAAAACTTATACAGGCATGGTCACTACGATCTATTCATAGTGTGCACGGGGTTAGTTCCGATTTCTCTACCAGACGGCGTGGGGCATCATTGGCCCGCTACTCCCAAGTAAATAAACACGTTGAACTCTATGCGAGTGAATCGGTTTCTACTTTATATGCTCGTAATGCCGTGTCTAACGTGAACAGTATGGAAATTGAGTTATCGCCATACATTCTTAGTGTTCTGAAGGGGGAGGGTCCCTAGGGTAAAATAGAGGGAAATTACAAGGAAGACTTATTACTGCCCTGTGATAAAAGCAGGGTGTATAAAGAGTGAACAACACCGACTATATCTCCTTATATACGGGGCTAACTTAAATACTGTATTATCATTATTTACATGTCGATTTTATAATTTTACACCATACAGTAGTATGTTGATATTTATCCGTTTTCCGTATATTTTGTTAATGATTACTATGCGAGCGAAGGCGAAGCAGAAAACAAAAGTTTGTTATAAGACACCAACATTCCATTACTCACTTCCTTTCTGTAATATATGTTTTTTTATTGTTTATATATATAGAGAGAGAGAGAGAGAGAGAGAAAGATAGATCAAATAATGTCTACGTTTTGGAAATTAGAGATACTATTAAGATTATAAGCCTTGTTACAAGAGCAGAACTGCGCATGAATACCGTACAGAAATATTTGAGCACAGAATATTAACCCCTTCTTTACCCGTAACGTCTTTTTGTATTTGATTTCAGCTACATTTAGACGATTTTGTCTAAGCTTGGGAAGGATATATGATATCTAAAAGGATTAATCGAGATAGGCTGTAGCCTTGTAATGAGTAGACGTCCTTCCTAAGCTGTACAAAATCGTCTAATAGTTGCCAGAATATAATGATAAGTACATCACCGGTACAGAAGGGGTTAAAGGCACGTAACACAATCTACCGGTACATAGGCTAGGCCTACTTATAAATTCAGTGATGTATAATACAGGTTTAGTTAATTAATATGGTCAAATCTCCGATGTATTTAGCTTATTGTAATACCCTCTACCCGCAAAAATCCCGCAACCATAGAAATACCGGAGTTGACAAAATATAACCGATCGAGTTTGGATTTTAATCAACATTTGATGTCAAACAAGTTCAAAAGTTCAAACCTACACCAAATATCACCTTATGTATGGGCTAGACTTAAAAATACTAACTGTAAATTGATGAATTTTACACCAGAATTTTAGACCAATTCACATGGATCATAATGTAGGTAAGGTAAGTCCATAAACGGTACCGGTACCAGGTATATAGTTTTGCTTCAACCGACAAACTTCATGATACATCGTATATTCTCCTATTATGGAAGGTAACATATATTTATACAACGGACTTTGCTTAAACCTCCTCAAATAAACCGTTAGTTAAGTTAATTCTTAGGTAGGTTTGGTGGGTTTGATATTGTTGCACGCCAATGGTTGGCAAAAGAGCCAAGTTCAGATTTATATAATTTTGCTGCATTAAAATGGTAAAACTATGATGGATTTTGCTTATATTGCCAACGAGAGTACTTAATTTAGTCTAAATTTCCCTGCATATATAGACGCAATTTATCCGACACGTAAGCATATTATATAAATGACCTATTCACAAAATTGGCATATGTTGGGATGAAATTAATAAAATATAGATTATAAAATATGTATATTTTCAGTTGATAGATACCGGGGTAATGTTGGGCTTAGCCTAATCAACTCTTTTCATATGTTTCGTTTTATTACCGGTACTTACTTTACATCTAGCAGCTTTGCCATTGTACCAAGATCAATGCCTTACATTGTGCTTTGTTCCTTATGTTATTTATCATGGAATGTGTCTGTTGAAGCAAACGATATACTTGTACCGTATATGTACAGTTGGTCAAGGATGAAAGTATACAGTTTTTCGTCTGCTATAGCCACACATGGTGTGTCATGTTGGCAGCCATGACAGCCTTTCCACTAGCCTAAACCATCCCAACACACATGGGGTTTATTATATTGATACATTAATTAATATACGGAGTGCTTCGAAAAAGCGTTTCCATAAATATCAAAAGTTAGAGAATTATTCATAAACCTTCTGGGTGACTAAATACTGTTATGGAGATAGCAAAACAAAGCTGGGGGCATACGCTGGAACAGCGCGTAGCCGCGGCGCTCGCCTCCGTTTCATTGCCCTTTGGATCACATATAATCCAGTCTTGGGGATGAAAGTGAAATATCAATATTTACCTACTTATTAATTAACAAGTATTATTAGATTCCTCTTTCTACTCATTATTTATTATGAATATTATAATGTTAAGTGTATATCGTAATATCTTTTATAGCCACTCCATATTCGTCTACTTTAGATACACAAAAATCTAATTCCTAAACGTGGACGTAAGGAAGCCTGGTTGTTCAATAGGGTAATGACCCAGCAATTTTACTCATCTTGCGAGCGCCATTGCTTTATGAGTCAGTCCTCGAAGCATAATGAGGCTTTACTTGTGATTTTTATTTATTATTTATTTATTTATTATTTTTATTATTATTTTTATTTTTATCAGCAGAACACCTGCAAACCAACTGCAACATTGATATCACCATACCCTACATTATTAGCCACATATTACCACGTGTGAAAATGGACCTGTATTCCACTGAAATATCGTATATAGGTAGACGTTTTGATTTTCGTTTTCACTCTCGCATTGCTTGTATATCTATCAATAACATTAAGTGTTTAATATCTCCGAAGTGATATTCACGTCAAAGATTATAGAGCAATATATTCATATTTCCGTCTGGCAACTAAGTCAAGGAACACGTTTTTAAACACCCTGTATAAGGTGGGCGGGCTCTGAGATATGGTTACCAGGGCTGCCAACATGACAAACTATGTGTGGCTATAGCAGACGAAAAACTGTATACTTTCATCCTTGACCAACTGTACCTTAACCTACATTTTAATCTATATGAAGAGGTCTAAAGACACACGATTATTCCTTGTCTCTTCATTTAGTATATAATATATACGTTTGTTATATATCTGCCGGTAGGCTACACTTCGTGATGAATCGTATTGTCTCTCATTATGGAAGGTAAAATAGATTGATATAAACATATCTTGTGTAAGAATGGAATGGTCGAAAACACATGAAAAATCTCCCCTACCCTCACCCATCCACCATAACAGACATTTCATATACATCATTAATGTGGTTAATAGATTGTTGGTGTCCTATTAATCATTTGTTTTCAGTTGGCTTTGCATAGGATACGGTAATCTAGTGTAGGCTAATGGTATACGCTTTGCCGTGAATTGCGGTTACCTCTCTAATAAATCGATAAACATAAATGTGTATACAAATATATTGTGTAAAATGAGACAATAAATATCAGTACAGATAATTGTTAAGCCTAGTCCTTATACAAGAAGATATTAGACAGTTTCCAGACGGCGATGGATGATAAAGAGCTTTGAGCTTTATATACAAAATAATAACAAAACTTTACTCTTATTGACCGTTGCCGTCTGATAAGTACTGTAGGCCTATGCATCTGTAGTTTTATGAATGAAATAAGGACTATATATATTTGGGTAAAATTACTTAAAGATATGTTCATAATAATCCAAACATCCACACATATTAGAGGATAGAGCTCAATATTCAGTCTTATCATGTATTCATCATATTGTTTTATGTTAGTGCTTTGAAGCTTGTTATTGTTTCCTTAATATATTTTCCTTACATCTTTGATTGTTTGAAATCAATACAAAAGCACATTGTCTTGTCCGTGTGTGCTAAAACAACCTGGTACAACACAAACTTGACCAGTCTTTTTGTGTACAAGCGCGCGGCAGCCATAGGGCCAGGTACTGGTTTGTTTATTATTGTCACGTGACCTGACGTCACGGCCACACTATGAATAGGGCTATCCACATTGACATGTTCCACTATATCCTCCTCATTGCTAAAAATCATATCAAGTACACTCCCCTGCGTCCCATCTCTATATCTTGTCATCTCTGTAATATGGTGTGTTAAAAAACAATCTCTCACTTTCTCTATAAACTTGTTTTCCAGGCTACACTGTCCCGCTGGAGTAGTACAATTTACCCAGTTGATCCTTGGCAAATTTAAATCTCCAATCAAAATCTTATATTTGTTCTCTCTATTATCTATTTCCTCCATTGCTTTCAGTAGATTATCATCCTCTTCCCTACTATTATTTGGGCTTCTATATATAGAGGCAATTAGAATTGACCCTCTTGCACATTTTACTTTAATACACAAATACTCACAATTCTGCTGTCTCATATCCACCTCATTTACCTTGAGCTCTTTTCTTACATAAATAAACAGTCCTCTTCCAACCTCTGCTCTAATAGCATTCCTCTCATACAACTCAAAACCCTCCAAACTATACTCCACCAGTTCCCTTTCAATTCTAGCATTTTTTGGTCTTACTTCCTGTAAGGCTATGCCATCAGGTTTTTCCTCTTCATCCTGCAACCTACATATCAGTTCTCTTTTCTTGTCCTGGGTAAACACATCAACATTGCTAAACATAATCCTTAATCTTTCTACCATTCCCTCAGCAGCTACATCATCCCGCTCCTCCTGTCCGTGCTCTACTTGCTCCCCCCCCCCCCCCCCCTCCCTCACATTATCGGTACTGGGTCTGCAGCTTCTTCTTCTCCGGTCTCTCCCCGAGACGCTTCCACCCTGCTCTCCACCTCTGCCACAACTTCTAGCACATTCTCTTCCCTCCCAGATCTCCTTCTCCCTTCTATTCGTATAAACCACTTCTTCAATTTCCCGTCCCTCACTCTCCAGAAAAACGTCCTCTTATCCTCCTCACCTAACTTTCCATTTTCCTCATCAGCCTTTTCCTGTAGTTACTTTATTTGTTTTCTTTGTTCTATGCTAAAATCCTTCTTTAATCTTATATGTTTCAGTTCTTCAATTGTGTTTAGTCTCCAACTAAAATTTGTCACTGTCTCTGCCACTGCCCTGGTTTTAAACTGTACCCTTATAGGTCTCATCTCCCCCCTTCTATATTTACCTATCCTACTGACTTCCTCCACCTGCCCATCCCATCCACATCCATCTACATCAACAGCTTTCATGACTTCCTTCACTTTCTCCATATCTCTCACTTTTCTCACTCCATTATCATTCATATGAGCCTCTATAATTATATCCATGCATGATTACACCTCTATCCCTGTCCATTGCCTCTCTCACGACACTCTCCTTGTTCTTCATGACATCTACGACTGCACTCTCAAAACTTTTGTTTGTCTTATTCATTTCCTCCTTTTGTTCTTTCACAATTTCCTCCAAATCCTTAACTTTCTGTTCACCTACCACCGTCCATGCAGTTGACTCCTTCACTTCCTTGAATCGTCCTTCGTATTCCTTCAGCTGTTCCTTTAATGCCATATTATCTGCTCCCAATTCCTCTACCTTTTTTAGTACCATCTCTAGGTTATTATTAACTTCCGAAATAGGCCTACATTCGCTTCCTTCACTAAGCCTATTCCCTGCCCCACCCGACGCACCACATAGTTCGCACAACACCTTGATTTTCTCACCAATGTCCCCCTTCCACTTCTCCGTATCACTCTTCCACATCACTCTTCCACTTTTCCAAATCCTTCACAACATTAATAATCTCTTCTACCTTCTTATCTGTGCTCCTAAACCCACGAAACCGTCCTAACCTTTCTTCCGTCTCTGAAATTCCCGCCGTTCCGTCCGCCATGTTTGTTTACAATCACTACAACTCCAGCTGACCCGTTGATTACACCACTCTTTTCACAATATATATCACCCCTCCACCACACCAATTTATCTTCCAAACACGTTACTAGTCCTTCCTCTCCTCGCTCGCTCAGTATGTATTCGAAATTCCGTGATATTTAATCGTGCCCATGATAATATGCCGGAGCCTCAAAAAATGCGCCCGCCTCCCACCATCGCCTCGACCAACTCTAATTCGGAATTTTCCCTCTCTTAAGTCGGACATAAGTCGGACTTTGGACATCTCGGAAAATCGGGCTTCTAGGAAGTGGTCTCCCCCCAATTAGTCCGAGATAGGGAGGGTTTACTGTATTACTATTAGCCCACAAATTTATATTAATATTACAGCATATGCCTAGCTATTTTTAGTTATGTAAAGTATGGTATTACTGGGAATTGTTGATAGCGTATCTCTGGCAAGCCTCAAAACCTGGCAATGTTGACACTTATTGCATTAACACTGCCAAAATATAGCCTAGTCACACCGTGACCGTGCACAAAATGAATGCTTATGACTCTTAAACACCGTAACACGGCTGGCTATCAATGTATACTTTATTGCCATAATCAAGCCTTTTTTATTTTGTTTTACCCCAATTATTAAAGGCGAGCGAAGCCAGCCAGCATCTCGTGAGCGGAGCAAATGGATGAGGGACAAAAACATTTGGCGAGCAAAGCGAGCCATGACAAAAAAACTAGTAGTCCTATAGGGGTTGTTTTTATGGTTATGGGATTTCTTTAAGTCTGGTTAGGGTAGATTAATTATATTTTCCCCAAGGCATCGCCAGATACCTCAGTTAGTACGGTATATTTATATTTAAACTATGAAGTAAAAATAATCAGGGGAAGGATGTAGTTACCGGGTGTACCACTACCGACATACAACATAAATCATCTATAAATACTTATAATAAAATAAATACTTACAAATCTATAATACTAGGTTAGGTTAGGTTAAGTTGTTAGGTTAGGATAATGTATTTTTGTATCCAAAGGCAGTCAAAAGAGACGGGAACATAATGGTGAGCGTCCGTGTAGTGTAAACAAAGCGGGCGGTACACCCGGTAACTACATTCTTGCTATAATCAGTAATAGCCTAGGCCGCGAGTGTCTTCTTGAAATTACCAGGAAACAGAAACTTTCTTACCTTTTATTAGGAAGTTTTCTTCAGGCTCCCAGCTGGCCAAGCTCTTTGGATATCCTTTCCAGTTGACGAGATATTCCTTCTTCCCTCGTCTCTTTCTTGTTCTCAGTATTGTCTCCACATTGTAGAATTCCATTATTGGTGTTGTAGCTATTTACCAGTAATAAGATCACTGTATTTCAATAAGAAAAGACTCAGCTGCATGTGGAAGACAGCCTCATTCCAGCCATTGAACGGAAGTAATATTAGGCGCTGATCAGTAAGTCCATTTCCACAGCACTGTAGCATTAGGCCCACCAATGAGCCCAATGAAGGTTTTACTAAGCTCAATGCCCAATACTAAATAAATTATGTTGTAATAGGCCCAGGTAATGTCCTACTGAGCTCAAGTAACAGTTCTATAAAGGCCGTTTTATAACTATTATTATTATTATTATTATTTCTGTTTTTGTTATTGTAAATACACATATTTACATTAAATATTTGTAATTACATTAACATAATTTTTCAATTGAATATATCATTAAAATCAATACCACTAGGAGATTTGCATTTTTTCCTGTATTTTGTTTACTTACCGAAGAGGGTCATATCGCTGGTGTCTGTGCTGCTGAGAAGATCTTTCTTCAGCTGAAGATGGCGGCTGCTCCCCCAGAATTGACGTCATCTCACTGATGGAGACCTCCAGCAACGTGGACCGAGATTCATTCTCCGACACTGACCCAGTCCCATCGTTGAAGCGTGCAACAGCTACGTCACGCCTGAAGTGTATAAAGCAAAACATATAAAAGTTGTTTTGATGAAAACCCTCTCAAATATATGATCGATATTAAATATTATATTTTATTATTTTATTAATTGTTTTTTTATTATTTTTATTATTTGTATTATTATTATTAGTAGTATTAGTATTAGTATTGTTAGTATTATTAATATTCTTATTTCTGTTTTTGTTATTGTAAATACACATATTTGTATTAAATAGTTGTTGTTGTTGTTGTTGTTGTTCCCCAAGCTGCCTGGCCGAACAGCCCCAAGGCCCCAAGCAAGGCCAAGGCCATAACTGAGCGCCCCCACAGAATCCTCCCTGCCGACCACAATAAAGCCTGAGTGACCGAAGCCACTCCATGGCGGGGAGCTGAGGAGGGTGCGGAAACGCCCGGGAAACCAAAGCCCCACCCAGGGCCCTGTGCCCCTCAGCAATTATGAAGAGAAAGTTGAGGGGCAACGGAAAAATGTGACGCTTTGGCTTCCAATATTAGTAGATTGGGAGGTCAATCCACGGAAGAGACGCCGTCACTTAAAATCTAGATAATATATTAGTAAAAGGAACAGTCAGAGTAAGCTATGGGTATGGCAGAGATCGCTCAGTTCTCACTCTGATAGACCAGCCCATCACCACATGACTAGAACCCAACCCTCTCAGCATCAGCTAGGAAAGGCCCTAGAAAGCCGCCTTTGGCGGGGGGATAGCTCCCTAATTTCAACCCCTTTCGGGGTTGGGCACCCGCCCAATTACATTAACATAAATTTTCCATAGAATATTTCATTAAAATCAATACCACTTTTGCATTTTTTCTTGTATTTTGTTTACTTACCGAGGAGGGTCATATCGCTAGTGTCTGTGCTGCAGAGAAGATCTTTCTTCAGCTGAAGATGGTAACTGCTCCCCAAGAATTGACGTCATTTACCTGATGGAGCCCTCCAGCAACGTGGACCGAGATCCATTCTCCGGCACTGACCCAGTCCCATCGTTGAAGCGTGCAACAGCTATGTCGCGCATGAAAAGTATGAAGCAAAACATATAAAAGTTGTTTTAATGAAAACCGTCTCAAATATATAGTAAATATTTAATGTTATATATATTATTATTTTATTAATTCTATTTTTGTTATTTATAATTATTATAATAATAATAATAATAATAATTATTATTAATATTAAAACTAAGACTATATCTATTTATATTATTGTAAGTACACATTTTTCAATTATATCCATATGTAATTACATTAACAATTTACTTCCATATGAGATTTCATTACTATTTATTAATACCACTAGGAGAATTGATTTTTCATTTATTTTCTTTACTTACTAAGTAGGGACAATGTGCTGGTTTCCAGGCTCCACAATAGATCCATGTTCAGTAGTAGATGGCGCCTGTCCGTCCGGCATTGTCGTTACCTCACTAATTGAGCCCTGAAGCACTGTGGAGCGACATCCACTGTCAGGAACGGACCTCGTCGCATCATCGAAGGGTGCAGTATTCGAATCACGCCTGAAGAGTATGAAGCATAAAATATACAAAAGTTGTTATCATTATTAGCATTATTATATATATATAATAATATTGGTATTTATATTTGTATTATTATTATTATTGTTGTTTAGTTATTATTTCAATACATATTCGTAAATTATTTTACTATGTTTCAATTAATAATGTACAATGGAATAAATGCGTTCAGTTTTTACCTGGGGGGAACTTATCCTGAAGGACCAGGTAGAGGAGAGGGAGAGCGTCTACGTAATGGTCTGCAAATAAGAAAAGTAGATATATATATATTTGTCAGTATATTATATATTTTTTTTTTTTTTTTTGAAAAGCAAATACAATTTTCATGACTACAATTTATGTCATCATTATTAGTACAGTCCATCCTCCTATAACGTGAGTTTAGGGGCGGCACTGCGCCTGTGTTGTAGGTGTTTCGCGTTGTAGGAATAACACTTTAAATGGAGATAATTCTATATGGGACTGGGCCCCCCAATTTTGGCACTTTTCCGTATTAGTTATAGCTTAATAAACACCAATATTACTTACCAAATATTCTTAAACCAAAAACAAATATTAAAAGACATAGCTTACCTTAAAACTAATGAAGAAAAAGATGATTGTAAAGGGTGGTGGGCTCCGAGGCAGACCCCCATGGCAGGGCGAGATCAGCTAGGCTGCCCCGTCATCAACCTCATCATCCAGGTAAGCACGGAGTCAACCACTCCTCTGCAACAATCTAGCATCTTTCATAAATCCATCAAATTCGGCATCATCCATCATGTCAGAGGTGTACGGCTGAGGGTTAGCTGAGGTGGATGGCTGAGGGTTGGCAGAGGTGGACGGCTGAGGGTTGGCAGAGGTGGACGGCCGAGGGTTGGCAGAGGTGGACGGCCGAGGGTTGGCAGAGGTGGACGGCTGAGGGTTGGCAGAGGTGGACGGCTGAGGGTTGTCAGTGGTAGAGGAAGGCTGGGGAGCTGGTTGTTGCGACGGCAGGAATTTTGTTAACATCGTCTGCCTTCGTTGATTAAACTCTGCCATGCTGTGGTCGCTATAATAAGTGAACAGCCTGTCGATGCCAAAGAGAACTTCATGAGTTCTAAGAGGGAATGATTCAGGAGTCTTGAACTCTTCCTTCAACGCATCAACAGCTGCTAGAATAAGGCTAACTTCACGAGCTGGCAAATCAGACATAACTGGCGGGGGAGGGGATGGCTGGCCTCTTGCTTCGTGTTCAATGTCTTTTGCGTCTACCTGTTGAATTAAGTCTATGGTTGTAGATTCATTTCCTGCCCTGTTGAATTCACGAATTTCCTCCACCGTCGCCTCACCAAATCCAACGATATTCCTTGCTGCATTGACTGCCTGAGCCTCGGCTGTCTGCACACTCTGCCTTTCTTTGTCGGCCTTGGGATCACACAGGTGAGGTGTCAGCTGTCTCCAGGCATGGTTGATTGTGGCTTTGGAAATCTGGTCCCAACTGAGAATGAGGAAATTGATAGCATTCTTTACAGTGAAAGCTTTCCAGAAACTTGTGACAGACATCTTCTGGGTGGCTTCGTCACCTTCAGGAACTTCAGGCACTTCTGGCATTTCAGGTGATGCAGGAGGATCTTCAATTGCAGGTGCAACTTCATTAAGTCCGAGTCAGGGTCGAGTTCCATCGCGGTTACTTCCTCATTTGTTTCCGTTTTGTCCCTTAGATAATCGTAGAGATGAGTCTGGTAGAAAAATTTCATGGTAGAAATTAGCTCTTGATCAAGTGGCTGGATTAAGGATGTTATTTTTGGAGGCAAGAAGATAACATTGCATTGAGGGTGAAGATTTTGAAGGTAGGCAGGATGGCAGGGGGCATTATCCATCAGCAAAATCATCTTAAAATCCAGTCCTAGTTCCCGCTGCTTGGCTTTGGCATCAGGAATGCAATGTTGAATAAGCCAGTCACTCATAATTGATGAGGTCACCCAAGCTTTACCCGAATTGTACCAGTATCATCCATGTTCCTCAAGTTCCGGTAACATCGGGGATGTGCAGCAGTATGGACAACCACAGGTTTCATTTTGTGTGTCCCAGAAACGTTGCAAGTCAACATAACAGTGATTCGAGTCTTGTCAGCTTTCCGTCCCCGTGCCTGCTTGCAATGTTTAGAAATGTAGGTGGACTTAGGCATGGTTTTGTAGACTAGGCCAGTTTCATCAACATTGTAGATTTGATCTTTGGTGTAATTTCCTTCTTCAATGATCTCCTGCAACACCTTTGGATATTCATTACCGGCCACCTCATCTGCCGATGCTCTCTCCCCTGTTAATTTAATATTTTTTAAGTCCTTGCGCCGAAGAAATTTCTGCATCCATCCATTGCTTGCCTTAAATGCTTGATCATTTGCTTGGTTAAGTCGCTTGCAGGCTGTGGCGTATAATAACCTGGCTTGAGATTTCAGATAACGAGAATCAAGGGGTATGCCTTCCCTTTGTTTTCGATTTATGAAAACTAAGAGGTATCGTTCCATTATAATCATAGCTTGATTACCGGACCTACTCCTTCCATCTAACTCCGTCGCACCATAGCTCTTGATGGTGGCCTGAATTTTGGCTCTATTTGACCAAACCGTCCTGACAGTGGATTCAGATAAACCCAGGTCCCGGCCTATAGCTGAGTTTCCTTCTCCTTTCTCCTTCCTCTCTATGATATACTTCTTGACTCGATGGCTGATAAACTTCCTGGGAGCCATGGTGATACACAGAATGCGGAAAAACACCCACAAAATGTCCTACTATAACACGAGGCAAGCAGGTACAAAACGAGTCTAGCAAAACAATGACTGGCAGCCTGGCTGCCGACGCAGAACCCTCTGTCGTCACACTGCGCATCGATGTCATCGCGCTGTAGGTGGGGGGGGGGGTCGCGCAGTAAGAGGAGGCGCCGGATTTGAATTGAAGCACTTGTCAAGGCCATTTCGCGTTATATGTTTTCGGCTCGTGTTATAAGAGGTTTAGGTAATTCGGGACACCCCCCCTCGTGTTAAAGGAGGATCGCGTTGTAGGAGCACGTGTTATAGGAGGATGGACTGCATTAGATTGTTGATAAATATTGTTCATATATTTATTTATTTTTGTTTTATTTATTTATAATTAGCCTAACTATTATTTCCCCATTAGTATTAATTAGCACATATACTTACCTTGGGCGGTTGACAACAGATATGCCAGGCTTTGGAGAGTGTATCTTGTTGCATCCTCCACGAGTTCAATGGTTGGCAAGCCACGCTTTTTCCTGAAATATGAAGAAATACCGGTATGTTAATATTCTCACTGTATTTCCTCTGATAAAATTCAATAAGCCATATCAAAAAATGTACACAACACAATGTTTTGTCTGCCTTAATTAATACCTACCCTGAGGTGGCACCACAACGTAGATCTTTCAGGCTGCTCACTACTTTTTCTCCAGTGGTCCTGCGATTTGTGAAATCATAATAATTCCTCGAGGTGCTGACGCTGTGGCAGGCCAATGTTGCAATAGCTTGCCTGTTAGTTGGGGTGTCTTCCTCTCTTAGGGCAGCTGAGATCTGTGCCTGGCGTAGCTTCCGGCTGCCCACTCTCTCCACAACGCCGACTTTGTTTCCCATCTTCGAAATAATTTTCCCTATATTTTCCACTGTGAGCTGGGAGCAACATTTGTCTTTGATGTTGTTGCTATCGCGATTCACAAAAACTTTACACTTGGGCCGTAGACATGTGGCAACTATAGGGCGGAAATATTTCATATAAGCCTCAGCTTCCGTCTGTTCTAAATAAAAGATGCACGGGTCCTTGGCACCAGTTTTGTGTTTTGCAACCTGAATGCACGTTACTTCTTCTCCCTCTTTTTCTGTGGTAGTACGTCCTTCATATTCACTAACTGTGAATTCTTCGAACTCCTGGTTTCTACGGAGGCATCTCACCAAGAGTCGTACAATTAGTGCATCTCTTAGGCTTACAAAATCTTTCTTTATCAGCGCTTTCGTTGGTCCATGGCCTTCATTGATCAACTTTCCAGCATTGTGTATGGGATTTTCTACTCCATCGTGTGTTTCCAGCCGATGGATGTCTTCCATGGGCAAGATGTGAGCCTCATTATGCTGCTTGCGTCTTTCTCTCTCTCCAACTTCTTGGGTGCCAAAGTGTTCCGGGGAAGGAAATAGGAGGAAACACAATACATTTTTGTACAACTAATGGATGCATTTTTCAAATATAAATACAAATATATGCAACATTATTATAAATACTCTGTAAAAAATATTAACATTATACTAACTTTTTGCTTTGGCGACATATCGCCTGACGTAGCTGATGAGGTTCTCTGACACTCTGAATTGGGGGTTGTCTGCATCCTTGAGAAAGTCGAGAGCATAGGTGCATGCGTCAGTCATCATTCGAAGGGTGTTAGCAGAGAGTGTTTCTGAGCGGTTCATCAGCGTGCCTCCAGTCATGAAGCTTCGCAGACGAGTTTTAGAATCTTAACTCCTCCGAAACTAGTCCGCACAAATTCCTCTTCTTTTCCTCGTGCCCCAAAGATAGAATCTCTTAACAGGCGGCTGTTTTTCTTGACTGTGACCGACTTGATAGGCTTGGTTACTTCAAGGTAAGTCTCATACTCCTCGAAAAAAATCTTTATGTGGTCTGTGTCCGTGATTGCTACAGTTCCTGCTGTGATTGGTACATCCTGAACTTCAGCAGGAACACTTGCTTGTTCTTTCTGAAGAGAACACAAATATACACGATAAATATAATATCCCATTAATGTTTCAAAGTGCTTGATAACAGTTGTAATGTTTTAGTTTGTAAGTAAATGAGTAAGAAGGGTTTTCGATTTTTTTAACAAAAAGCTTAATATATATATATATATATATATATTATATATATATATATATATTGTTTGCAGATGATTAGCACAACAATGCAATTCTGGAAGGCAAAACTTACATGTTTGAGGAGTTGCTGGTATTCCACTGAATCCTTGTTTAACTTATGCACATTACGTAGGTGCATAATGCATATCAATTTTTCTCACTGGTTTGTCACAGAAGGGACAATTGTAGAACTGTGTTTTCCCTGTTTTGCTTGATGCTTGAGACTTCTGTTTCTTTTTTAGCATGTACTTCTCTTTCGGTCTTCTTTAAAAAGGAGTGGATCATGCCCATATGCTTCCTCACATTGCTCGATTTGCTGTAGCAGCCACCTATTGGGCATGGGTATGTAGGTCGCTTTGCTGGCTTACTTTTCAATTTAGGATATTTACGTTTACCGGCCATGTTTTCTAATAGAAGGCTTCTGGCACACTGCCAGTGCAGGACTGTTTTCTTTTCTCTATTTCATATTCCTTAGTCAGTGCTTCAAGCTCTCTTTTCTTATTTTCTATTTGTTGACTGTATAATTGGTTAGCAGCCCGCAGTGTCTTGGTAGTCCGGACACGCTCTATTTCGTTGTTAATTTTAGTTCTATTTTCCTTCAAGAGGTGTTTGGTCTCATTGATTTGTTTGTGGAGACTTTGGAGAACTAGTCTTTTCAAATCATCTACCCTGTCGTCAGTTAGTTCTGTGTAAGAAAGCAAAATTGTTGATATAAGTAGAGTACGATTATTAGTAACATAATCACAAAAACGTTTTTCTTTATAACAACCTAAAATCTTATCAGTAGAGGAAGAATATTTTTAAACATAATTTGGGAAGTGTCAGTTAATTTAATGATGCTTCTGAATGAATATATATATATATATATATATATATATATATATATCAGTGGGAAAGAACATGAGTAAATAAAGTTGCCAACTCACTATTTGTTGGAACTAGTATGTCTTCTGAAGGTGGGGAGGGTACGTCTTCTTCTCAGTCTTCCTCCTGAACGCTTGACATAGGGGAGAGGTAATGTCATTTATGTATGTGTTATTAGAACCTCTTAGAAACGTTGCATTGACGTATTTTTAAAAACTTTGTGATATTACCACACCTGTACAACCTGCCCTTTTCTATGCGGATGACGGAATATTGCTTACGCAAAGGGTAGATGAAGCACGTCAACTCCTAGGCATCCTCACAGAAGCAGCAAGAGCATGTGGACTTGAAATAGATAAAGGAGAAAAGCTTCACAATGATTTATAATTATGCAACACATCTAGATAAGCTGGAAGAAATAAAAGTGACAGATGAGATCAAATATATATCAAAGTAACGAATAAAAGAAGATGTTTTGATAAATACAAAGAAAAGAAGATAAATGAAGCTAGAAAACTAAGAAATCTGACAGGTGCTGTGGTTTACAAACAAATCAAACGGACTGTTAATTGGTAAAACATACTGGAAACAGGAAGTTTTACCAAAAATACTATTCTGTAGTGAGATCCTACCGTACAAAGCAGGTGACTTGAAAAAAACTAAAAAATTCAGAAAATGGAGCCTTCAGAATCATCCTAAAAGCTACCTCCTACACACACCAATCAGCTTCCTTGAAGGAGAAATTGGCTCTTCAAGAATGACGACACGAGACAAGAAATCAAAATTACTCTATATATATATGGTACATATTAAATAAGTACTTATGAAAAATGCCTAGTGCAAAGGTTAGATAACAAAACAGATTATTGACAGTTTTGACAGTTTTGGTCCAGTAATCTTGGTTAGGTCTATTATGTGTTGTCTGCTCATGTTGGTTAACATATAAGTTCATATAAGTTCACTTGTATGTAGCTTCACTCACTACCTCATAAGTGTTAATGTCGCTGAGTAGGTATGAAACTAAAATGTACGACCTACTCAGTGACATTAACATGAGTTGTGACTGAAGCTACATACAAGTTTGCGATGGAAAGGGCCTGCCAGGTAGCCCGTAAGATCCTAAACATATCAGCTGAAGGAAAGAAGTTGTTATATTCCCTACCAAAAATTCATTCCCCCGCGTATGTTTATGGTTTACCCAAATTGCATAAACCCAATGTTCCTCTACGCCCCATTGCTTCTGGTGTTGGCACATTACTGCACGGATTATCTGGTATTTTAGCTAAAGCACTATCCACTAAAATAGGAAGTATCAGTGATAAGAACTTGAAACACTCCGGAGATCTAATAAATAAGTTACACAATTTTAGCATGAGAAATAAACAGATGGCCAGCTTTGATGTTACATCCCTCTTTACCAACGTTCCAACAAATAAGGCATTAGATGTATTAAAGGGAGTTTTACCTGTGAATGACTCTCTGCCCATTCCCATTCATGATTTTGATGACCTGGTAGAACTGTGTGTCTCAAATTGTTTTTTCACCTTCAGTATGGCGATGGGCAGTCCGCTTAGTGGTGTTTTGTCTAATTTGTTTTTAGAGCATTTAGAAGCAAACAGTTTCAGTGAGATAGTTCCTAGAGGCGTGACTTGGCTTAGATACGTAGATGATGTCCTAGTGATAGTTCCACGTAAGTTAGACTTAGAAAACCTTAGAAGTAGAATAAATAGCATAGAACCCAGTATTCAGTTTGCTGTAGAATATGAAAATTACGACAGTTTACCTTTCCTTGATGCCCTTTTAATTAACCCTTGTCTATCGGGGCCCGACTTAAGTCGGCCTAGAGAAGAAAGGACTATGTGGTGGGGACCGACTTAAGGCGGTGTGCAATTCTGAGCAATATTTGGCTCTGAGAGAGAGAGACGAGCGGTGGGAAGAGCGTAGGTCGGCTCTGACCATTCGGCACGGCTCCCGCGCCAGCACTGGGCCCTACCCCACACACACCCACACTCACTGCCTCGCTACACAGGGAATTATGCAAGGAAATTACCGTATTTTAGCGATTTTGCCCTTCGGTTGCACGATCGTTGCAAGAGAACGCGTGGTCGTAAAAGGATGGTTCTGGTGTCATTGGAAAGCTCAATTATCGCCCTTTCAGGGCTTTCAGGGACACATAATTGTATTACGCTCTGGCTCTTGTTTATGCATAAAAAAGAGCATGGAAACAAGGTTGTTTAGGGTAAAACCACCCGCTTGGCGGGTAGTAGAAGTTACTGACGGGCCTGCTTGTAAGGCGTTAAAGACGGAAACGATTTAAAGTTTACAGTTTTTAGAAAAACGACCAACAAAAATGACTTTGTACATTTTTATTCTTCCACTAACAACAGGAGTAAGCAGGGAATTGTGATAGGCTTTTATCTACGGGCCCTACGTATTTGCTCGGAGGAGTATTTGTAAATTGAGCAAAACCTAATTTTCAAAACTTTCACCCACTTAAAATATCCCCCATTTTTCTTACTAAAAGCAAAGAAGAAAGCTCTCTCCATTCACCTAAGAACCGAACCAAAAGAAAAACCCAACAAAATGTTAATTTTGCCCAGATCAAATGTAGCTGACAACGTATCTAATATTATCATGAAGAGAGCAGGAGTCGAAATAGTTCGAACTGGCGAATCGGAAATGTCGTGAAAAGGGTTAGTAAACGGAAGAATGAAAACAGTGAAGCGGGTGTCTATGAGGTTCCATGTGCCTCCTGTAATAAATTATATATTAGCGAAACATATCGAGGTCTAAAGAAGAGGATAAAAGAACACAAAACAGATATGGAGAAATTTAGATTGAGCAATGCGATGGTAATACATAGGTTAGACACGGGGCACGGTATAAACTATGACGAAGCTAAGCTAGTAAAATGCGAAACTGACACATGTAAACGGAGATGTTTTGAATCGGCTCATATTGTTTTAACCCGTGGAGCCCCGGCTAGTTTTGTAATGTTTGCGCACCAGAACCCGGCCGGTTTTCAAAAAATTGTTTTATTCCAGAAACAATAGCGAATGGGTTAGGAATGAAGGAAAAACCACGAAAAACTGCTCAAAAAGCTTAAAAAATGGTCCTACAGAGCCCCCGAAAATGGGTTTTACAAGAGTAAAAAATTGAAGGCAATTATCCCAAAAAAACAGGTTATTGAGCGCTCGCGCGCACGCACGTGGACTTTGAGAGTTTTCAACCATCGGCACGGTTGCGTGGGATACGTACACAGTTCCCATACAAATCTGAGCCCTCTTGAGTGGCTACACCTGAGGTTACGGTCGGCGCAATTAGGGTGACGCGTCAGGCGCGTCTCTGGGGCTGTGCGTTACATACATCGCCGACGCGTCAGACGCGTCGCTGGGGCTGTACGGGTTAAACGACACCATGAACTTGAATAATGGCTTCTTTTCTTTAGCCAAACCCTTAGTAGTGAAGCAGATAAGTGAAACAATCGTTCAAATGGTGATGCAAGCATGAAATTTGGTACAGGTATTCTTCAAAGCTCACTTTCAAAGCACATACCGCTGGCCACGCAAAAATTCAATATGGCGACCATTTTTCAAGATGGCCGACACATCTGACTGAGCCCTACTGTTATGGGTCAGTTAATTGAAAGAAAAGGGACATGAATACTGTCCAATCCATTTTTTTTTGGCTCTAACGTGGTAAGTGAAGGTAATTTTGTCCAAAGCAGTTGCATATTAGACTTTAACTAAGATGGCGTCCAAGATGGCCGCCATTAACCCGAGGAGGCCATATTTTTTTGGCGATTTTCGGTAGTGTTTATGGCTTAATAGCTAATCAAAGAATAAAGATAGAGAAATGAGTCATAAACCACGTGAGAGAGGTCACTTTCAGCTTTTGTCTCGTAAACAAATTCAGCTCCATAGGCCCAGTAGTTACTGAGATATTGCTTGTTTTCGTGAGGTAACTTTTCCGTGATTTTCCGTGTTTACGCACCTTTGCCATAGTGAAATTTCCTTAAACCCATTGTGTTGACATCACGGTAGTTTCGGTGATATTGGAACTCGGTGAAAATTAACGCAAAAGTACCGTGACGTCATACAAGTAAATAGCAGCCATCAGCAGGCTATTTAAAGGCTATTTAAAGCTGTGCTATTTGAGTAGTGTATCGGCCTTCTGGGGTTAAAGAAAAATGTTGTGATATCTTGGCTATTAGTAGAGCTAGACAAATTATTTTTTCATCTAATCCTACATTTTTGAGGTCAGAGAATTAGAAAGACTTGGCACATTATTAACTCATCAGGGTCATAAGTAACTAGACAAAGTGAAGGAAGATTATATCGTATGAAACGGCCTAATTCACACCATTTATACATATCCATTGAGTACAAATAACATTAGTAAAAATACCATAGAATCAAAGACTCACACCTCACATTTGCAAGTGCACAGAGCTGTACAGGAGAGACCCAGCCTGTAGCACTTGCACCTGCCATGACAGTCTGATTTACAGCCACATTTGGTCAGCTGTTCGCAACTCTTGGCTATGGGGGAGTTGGCTGTCCAGAAGACGTGCCATTCTTCACCAACCTTCTGCCATCCCCAGTCAGCAGGACTCTCTGCTTCTGATTGACACTGGGTTGCTTGGGCCCAAACACAACCAGCCTGGAAGGCAGCTCGTCTAGTGTGCTGAAGCAGAGCTGCTCTTGTTGGTGGAATGGCCTCATAAGGCCTCTGTTTTCTGGCAAACATGTCAAGCCTGGCCTCATCCACAGTGGTAGCAGTGCTGGACCTGTCATACATCAGTATGACAAACCTCTCCAGTATCTCCAGGTCACCATCTTCCACTGTAAGAGGGTACTGGCTCAGCTTGGAGAAGAGAGGGGAGGCCTCTGGACAAACATCCCATGTCTGCCAGGCAGTTTTCTTTCCCTTGTTACGGAAGGCTGAAACAGTGTCACACCCTGTGAAGGCATGAAAGAATAACATGCCTTTAGCCTTCTCCTGCCCCATACAGCGATACAGGCCATGCACACTGATCCAGCGCCAGCTTTGACCGTGACCAAATGCCACCCATAACTGCTCTAGCCCCAAACTCTGAAGGGCTGGAAAGGCACTCACTGCAATGACCACAACATCTGTATCATTTGCCTTGACCATGACGGCTTTGACCAGTCAGTTTGTATTATGGGAAAAATGGATTTTGAATCTGCCATTTTGCTTTCTGATTAAGGCCGAAGGTTTATCCTTTTACCACCTTAACGAAATTTCACACACATTACTTTATGGGATACAACTAGGTTCGGGTGACCTACACCTAGCCCGATTATTCATCCAGTGCCATTTAAGTCCCGTGTTATCTGTACACCATCCAGGTAAGTACATGAGAAAGTCATGTATAGCCCCCTTACCCTTGGCTCGGCTCTCCCGCGCTGGCACACCCTGTCAATTCTGGTGCAGCTATCTAACTCTTTCTACTAACTACCAACTATATGGGGCTGTTAGAAAGCATTTGGGACACTAAATTAAACTACACTACAACTTATAGTATAGTACAGTAAAATAAGCTGACACTGAACCCCATGCTGAGTTGCACAGCAGCGATGTTACCAGTGTGCCCTGGTTGTGTGTTGACATCACTCTATTATATTTGCAAGATCTCATCACTGCCTCAGTCCTTACTAACAAATGTGAAAATGGCTCCATTGGATTATCTGACCCAAAGAATGTATGTGCACACCAAAAATCATGTATATATGTTCAGTAGTTGCTTAGATATGAACATATGAAATTAATGGACGCCATCTTGGATGCCATTCTAAAATTCCAATTATAGACTATGACAATGATTAAAACAGTGCTTCTCATTAATCTGGTTAGCAAGAAACAGTTTTCTCTTAAAATGTTCACCAGGTAATAATTAAAAAATAATTAAGCAATATATGGTCAGGCATGGCAGCCATCTTGAAAAATGACCGCCATCTTGGATTTTCGCGTGGCCAGCGGTATTTCTGAGAAGAATGGACCTTGAAGGGTACATGTACCAAATTTCATGCTTGCATCACCATTTGAACGATTCTCCTGAAATTTGCAGTTATCTGCTCCACTATAGCTATAATGTTAACGAACATAAAACCAGGCTAGGTGTCTCTTTCCCATATTGTTCATGCGGTATTTTCTTTCATTTCATTTCATACTGCTGCACCAATTATTTCATTTTGTTTAGTTGTTTTGTCAGAGCTTGGACTATATATAAGTTGACGCGAAACGTTGAATACACCTGGGACCATATCTGCACATGTGTTTTTAACCACATTCAATGATGCCAAATGTACACGTGTTTTACACGTTAGAAATGTTACATTCCTACTTAGGTTCATTTTTACGCGATCACAACATTATAATAGAAGTTTCTTTGATGTTGCCAAAAAACAAACATTTACGTTGCCATTATAAAGACTACAAACGTTTTATTTACGTCTTTCTTGTATGTCCAATACAAGTCGCATTATCACATTATGTAATTCCTGTTTTGGCACGTACCTAAAACGTAAACAAATAATGTAGGCTATAACATAGGTTATTACGCACGTTTTGCTGTTACTAACTAAGAATGTTGTGACAACGTGTTTACAATATGTAAGGTTAGGTCAATAATGTTTGTCCTATTAAAACATTATAAAAACGTATTTACGACATAATTTAAAAAACGTGATGTAACTAAATCAGCATAAGTGCCAAACGTTGTACACACGTAACCTGTTTATTGGTATCTACAAATGTGTTGCCAAACCAGTATTTACATTTATTTGTTCTTATAACAAATGTTATCCAATATGACACCATTTGTTCGAGTTCTCTCGCTATCACTATAAGGCAGAAGTGCTGGAAACTAGACCAGTAGTAGAACTATACCAGTAGTAGGCGTAACAGGGCAATCATCCCAAGTGTGAAATTACCTTGGTAATATGATTTGCTCAATAGCTATTCTGTAATCTCAAAGGCAAAATTGCAATATGTTTAGTGAGAAATCTGGAACATACTAGTAACAGCTGTAGATTGGTAACTATTGTGTAAAATCAAAATTCAGGATAACAAATCGTTTGTGTACGGTACCTATTGAATCGGATATGCCAAGTAATTCCAAAATATTTACCTTTTATTGTTCAGTGTATACATGAAAAGCAAAAGCAAACCTATAATTTTATTTATGACCATTAAAGCAAATTGAATTGATTTATTTTTGTTTAACTTTTCACGTTTGTTACGCTGGCCAGCTTGCCAGAATGCGCTCGTAACTCGCTAGCGCTCGCCAGGGCAGTGAAATGGACTACAATAATCGTAGAAAGATGTTCTTTCTTTCATAGAGTTCATGTCGCAGACAGATCAGTGGTGGTCTTTATTCTTGTCTGTGACACTTGGAAGTATTTGATATCATTGATAGAATATAAGATGCATTGTGTAAAGTTAAGGAGAAAGAGCGATGTAGGCAGCGTGGTGGTAGTATGTGCGTGTGTATGTATGTCCTGCCTCCCTCGCTCTGAGGAGTTTTCCCGCTCGCGCGCGGGCTTTCCCAGACCCTTGATTGGCTGGCGCTCTTGGCGCGTCCAAAGAACTCATTTTATTAACGTAAAGTACTCCTGTTGTGAGTAGGCTTTGCCGTCATCGGTAAGCCTTTGTAGAAGTGTACTAAAACCCAGTTAATTGATACCCCGTTATCCAGTAGATTAACTCTGGAGGGTTTTAAGTGTTTTGTTCACCGGCGTAATAGTTCGAGGGTTTGGAATTAGCGTACCGTTGTTGCAGATATAGCCTACCATCTAGTCCAATATTGAGTGCCCTTGTTTATTTCGTAGTGCCGGTCGTAACACGTTGTACTAAGTTGCCCAAATACTGACACCACATGATATATGCAGTAGCCTACTAATCGTCCTGGAATTCAAATTCTAGTCCATTTTATCAACAAGCAAAAACTATTGCTATTTCAATGTCTAAATGAGATGTTTCACCGACATACTCGTTACTACATGCAATGGAGTATTTTATCAATGTACTGGAAATATTTACTATAACAAGACATTCGTATGCCTATTATTAGCTAAATTCACTAATATGTAAATGGAATTTTATATCCAATATAAAATATAAAAAATATATATTATTTTATTAATATATAATGCATTAAATATTCAACTTCAATGGCTATATGTGTTTAGTTAAAGACTAATTATTTTTGAACTGTAGGCTATACAGTATACCACGTGCAAAATATGAGAGTAATGATAAACCGTATATTTATCAGCATCATATGTACAAACATTTGTGAGTAATGAAGCATTTGATGATCATAGAAAACCTCATCTAATGATTGGCTTTACATAACCTCCATTTATATCCTTTATGTAATTGATGCAAATGTATCTGTCTGTTGACAATATGAACCCCATTGGTAGAATTCAAGGTTCTATATAAAAACTTTGACACAATGACAGCACACCATCTAACTACTGTAGTGTGAAGAGATTTCCCGAGAACATAACTCTGGGTGTTGGATTATGTTGATGTGAAATTGTTGAAGGTTTACACCTCAGACAGACAACACTTGGTAGATTTTATGGCGGTGGAGCCAACAATACAGTACCTCACCATAGTGTCAGAGTTAGGCTTGGCATGTACATGTATATGGCGAAAAATAGATCTGGAACCTAATATGCAGAAGTGGCTATGCTGGCGAATGTACTGTATGTTTGTAGCCAGCGTTATTGTAGTACCTTGTCAATGGTGATGAGGCTCTCTCATTGATAAACAAATTTAGGCAAAATGTTTGTCATTGTAGCCTTCAATTATGAATGTAATGTAATGGGAAAAGTGGAATCAGAGTAGGCTATACAACAAAAAATACCATAACAGCGAGTGTTGGAAAAGCAAGGACTAAATGAGGCAAAACACATTACTATAATTATGTATGCTGGTAAGTGTGTTTTTTATTTGTGGAAACTGGCAAAATATCGAGATTATATTGTATAATATACAGTAGTTGTGATTTTGACATTTCTAAAGCTGGAGTTCTAGCTTATATTCTTCGATTCATGCCATTTACATAAGGAGTAATCGCAGTAACATACATACAACTTGTCTTAATGCACATCACATGACATTTATTTACCTTATACTCTCACATATCTCTGTTGAAGATCAGAGAGAATAGAAATTGTAAAGTTGAAAATAATGTTTATTGTAAATAGTTTCAAATATTATTCAGTATTGTGCATAAGAACACGACTATCACCGTTCACGAGCTGATCAAAGTACTAGGTAATCTATTCTGCATACCTTGCACCCCATTTCCAAATCCAGGCTTACCTACGTTAATATAAAGTAGAAATAATCCAGTTGGAAGCCATTTGTATTTTGTAAGGCTTTTTTCGTAATAATTTGTGTTAATGCTTTGTTGCTATCCCCAGTGGTGATAATCTTCATCGACTTACTGCAAGTTGCTATAATGTTATATCTCTATTTTGTTTATCTAATGCATATAGGCTAAGGAGTTTCAAACTATCATCAATCCATAATATCTAATAGTGTGGATACTTTTATCATTCATAGTTGGATTGCCTCTAGGCTCTGTCCATTTTAACCGACTCTAAAATTGAACAACATAGTCTTTGAATCTGGTAGTAACTACTTATTTTATTACGCACAGGCTATATAATGGCATGTACTTATCGTATATGTATTTTGGGTAGTAGGGATGTGCCGTCGTCGTACTTCAGTATGTAATGAATCACGTGTTAATTACGTACTTTTTATGTGTAACTATGTACTAATAACACTAAGTTATCACGGAAATTGGTGCGGTCGCATCATCGTACACACACCATACTTCTGTATGTGATGGTAAATAAATAATATAGTAAGTATGGTACCAATAATGTTATAATTATATATAACTTATATGCATGAGTAGGGTTGCAGCGACATACCTACGTCGTATTTCAGTTCATAAATATTCATAGGGTAATATCGTAGCCTACTTAATGTACCAGTACTAATAATATCACAATAACAGTTATCAGATACATCTGTGGAGCCACAGTGACGTAACAACGTCATACTTAATTAAGTCGTAAATCATGTTACTAACCAATAACGTATTAGTCACGTAGAATAATGGGATCGCTACAACATACACAAATCTTACTTCAGTATGTAAAGAATCAACTGCTACCCGACGTAATGTGCAAAATTCTAATAACGATTTGAGTTAATGTCATCATAACATTGTAAGTACTGTTACATTACGAGCGGGGTTCGAACCCATAACATAAAGAAACATTCCACTAAAAGCCACACAACGAGGACTTATTATTTAGCCTCACAAAATGCGGAAAATATGACTAATCAGTTTCAGTCAAGAAGAAGTTGCATGTTAAACTTCCACAAAAACTAGCATCCACCTGAATTATGAACGGCTTATGAAATTGAGGGGACTTCAGAATAGGTGCATTGACTAATATGCAACGAATCTTTGTGAATGAAGTTTGGCATTCTGGGGTCCACACAAATTTTCTCTTGGGATTAATCAAGTCTGTTAGGGGGGCGGAGAGGTCAGCGAAGTTGGGTACAAACCGCCGATAGTACCCAGCCATACCCAAGAAGCGCAATTACTGCCTTGCGGTCCTGGGGAATAGGCTGTGTATAAATGGCTTCGACTTTGGCAGAAATAGGCTGACTTCCCTTTCTCCTACCACGTGACCCAGAAAGATTAGTTTGGCATGGCCGAACTCACTCTTGGCAAGGTTGACAGTGAGTCCCGCCCTGGCCAAGTTGGAGAAGAGATTCTGTAGCTGGTGAAGATGATCCTGCCAGGATTCGCTGTAGACCACAATATCGTCGAGGTAAGATTGCACGCCCGAGAGGCCATCTGTCACCCGGTGGATCAGTCGCTGGAAGGTGGCGGGTGCATTCACCATACCGAAAGGCATGACGGTGTACTGGAATAGCCCGTCCGGGGTGACAAATGTAGACACTCTCTTGGCCCTCTCCGATAGTTTTATCTGGTAGTAACCCTTCAGCAGGTCAATCTTGGAGATGTACTTCGTACCTTCCAAACGGTCCAACAGGTCGTCGATTCGTGGCAGAGGGTAGCAGTCTTGACGGCTGAGTTTGTTTACCCGGCGATAATCCGTACACATCCTAAATGTGCCATCAGGTTTCTCCACGAGTAGGCATGGAGAGGCCCACTAGCTGTCGCTCCGTTCCACCAATCCATGGGCGAGTAGGAAGTCCACTTCCTGTTGAAGTGCCACACGCTTCTCTGGATTGGCGCGGTAGGGATGTTGTTTGATGGGAGTGGCCCCCTTCGTCAGGACCACATCATGTTCCATCAGGGGACACTGCTGGGGAACGTCACCAAACAGCTGTGGAAACTCGGAAAGCAGGTACTCCAAGTCTTCACCTTGGTCAGACAACAAGTGCTGGAATTTTAAATGGGGGTTAGTCAAGAAGTCCGAGTTTTGCAATTTGTTATCAAGAGGCAACTGGATGTCATTATGCTCCTTGATCTTTAAATCCTCTAGTTCACCTTCAAATTGTGCTACAGATTCAAAGTTTAATACCTTATCTGGATCTCTGCAGTGATAGGCTTTCAGCTGGTTAACATGTACTAGTCTTTCCGACTTCCTACGATCAGGAGTTTTTAAAACATAATTAACTTTACTTGTTTTCTTAAGCACAACATATGGACCATGGTACTTGCTTTGTAGCGGCTTTTTAGGTATAGGCAGAAAGGCAAGCACTTAATCTCCTGGCTGAAATTCTCTGACAACTGTAGTCTTATCATACTGCACTTTCATTTTATCTTGAGACTTCTCTAAATTATTTATAGCTAGTTCTACTGCAGATCTCAGTCTAGATTTAAATTGATGCACATAAGTGAGAAGATGTTTATTAGAGTTAGCATTGATCCAAGTATCTTTTAACACTTTCAAAGGACCTCTGACCTCATGACCAAAGACTAGGGAAAATGGTGAAAATCCTAGAGAAGCTTGTACCCTGCTTCTTACAGCATACAACACAAAATGGATGCCCTCATCCCAGTCGGCATTGTTCTCATCACAATATTTAGTGAGCATGGATTTGAGGGTCTGATGGAACCTCTCTAATGCCCCCTGGGACTGTGGGTGACTGGCAGTAGAATGGTACTGGTGTACTCCCAACTCTTCCATGGTTTGCTTGAAGAGGTGAGAGGTAAAGTTACTTTCCAAATCAGACTGTACCACACGGGGTATTCCATACTGGGTGGAAAATCTACCAAGAGCCTTTACTACATTCTTTGATATTATACGCCACAAGGAGAACACTTCTGGATAGCTAGTGGTGGAACACATGACAGTCAACAAGTACTCATTCCCACTACGGGTTCTTGGCAAAGGTCCTACACAGTCAATTATGATTTTACTGAACGGTTCATCCATTACAGGGATGGGATTTAAAGGTGCAGGCTTGATGGGTTGGTTGGGTTTCCCATCAAGTTGACACACATGACAAGTTTTACAGTAAGACTTAACGGATTGTTTCATCCTCGGCCAAAAGCAATCATTGAGAATTTTGTCATACGTCTTGTTGACACCCAAATGTCCACCACTAAGGTCATGAGCAATGGAAATTATGTCTACTCTATACTTATGTGGCACAACTACTTGATGCACTTCTTGCCA
Organism: Paralithodes platypus; assembly: GCA_032716605.1. Taxonomy (NCBI): domain Eukaryota; kingdom Metazoa; phylum Arthropoda; class Malacostraca; order Decapoda; family Lithodidae; genus Paralithodes; species Paralithodes platypus. The sequence goes on along the minus strand of CM064548.1, from coordinate 34,349,100 downwards.
GGGCTCATCAGCTGGCACATTGGGAGCTCTATTCTTGCGCATCAGGGTACCATTACTTAGATAGAAGCATTGAGGATAGTTTCCTATATCTGACTCTTCCACAGCCCTATCAAAATATATTGCCAGTTCAGGGTCCTGCTTCTGAGCCTCTTTAAGAGTTTCAGAATCAATGGGAATCTTGCTAATATCCTCTGACTCTACATCAGGAAATAGGGAGGAAGTGTCTAGGTCAACACTATCAGGATCAACTTTGTCCTTCTTACTGTGGTGACCAGCCCCACTCCTAGTCACTACACAGGAGGGAAACAAATTGGGATACTGATTTTCTAATTGCTTAGTGTTGTTATCAGAGGAGGGAGCGGAGGTAACTATGGGGTCTGGTATCACTTTGCCACCGGTGATATCGTTTCCCATCAAAAAGTTCACTCCTTCTACAGGTAGGAAATCTTGAATCCCAACAGTAAAGTAACCACTAGCTAACTCAGTTTTTAGATACACCCTAGCCAAAGGAACAACAAGACACCCACTGACTGCCTGAATGAGTATACTCTGGCCCAGCAAACAGTCCTCAATACTGGGCACCAATCCTCTTACCAAGAGACTATGAGAAGCTCCTGTGTCTCTCAAAATATGAATGGGATAGTCAGTGGAAGCGTCAGTAGAGGAAACTGATCCTGTGGAAAGAAAAGGTTGGAACTGGTTAGAACAGCTAGGTGGTATACTAGTGAAAACCTGGTTGTGAGAGCCATCAGAGTCAGAACAGGCACTCAACACAGGTGGAGTAGGAGGGGATACTGCTACTCTATTTGGATTAAGTACAAGGGAAGAGGCTAGGACAGCACTACTCTCTGGTTTACAGGTTTTCAGTATTTACCAATTTCTCAATCACTCCTTCTAATCTCACCTTTGGTATTACATGTTTTGTAAGGTACATCATACTCTGTGGCTAAGGCAATCCAGTCTCCTTTTCTGAGCTTCGACACAGACAAGGTGCTCAAGGAGGGGTCAGCGACAAATTCATTAATTTTAAATTCCATGATTGAATGTTATGAACAATGTATGAACGAGAATATGTATGACAAATTAGGATGAGTGAGAAACGCGAATAATTGGCATTAAAGAACGTAGAGGCTGACACAGCTCTCTCAACTCATAAACAGTACAAAACGAGATGGATGAGATGAGTATGCGATGTCCTAGCGAGGGACCTAATGTTTCACTAATTTTTCTCAATTACTACCAAACGAGGGAAAGAAAAGAATCCTGGTCATGGCACCATGTTACGTTATGAGCGGGGTTCGAACCCATAACATAAAGAAACATTCCACTGAAAACCACAAAACGAGGACTTATTATTTAGCCTCACAAAATGCGGACAATATGACTATCAGTTTCAGTCAAGATGAAGCCCTTGTTAACCCTCTCCGACATATGACGCGATTTTGAGCCGATTAGGGATACTTTAAAGCCTTTGTTACCATCAGGGGTATTTAGAACCCTTTAGTTTAGTTACTTCAACCTCTGCTGTTGTCATGAGGCAACCTACGCTCGGCTCTCTCTCAGAGCCAATATTGCGCCAAAATTGCACACGGACCTAAGTCGGGCCCCGCCACATAGTCCTTTCTTCTCCATACGGACTTAAGTCGGACCCCGATAGACAAGGGTTAATGAGATGGTGCTTGGCATTGCAACCATATAACCTTGAAATTCACCACATAAAGGGAAAGAACAATATTATCGAGGACATGTTGTGCCGGGACTGAATGAGAACAATTTTAGTTATTAGAGCTATTTTGCCAGCAATAATTTGTAAGTTTGTTAATGTGATTTTTGTTATGGTTTATGGTTTGGTGAATGGTATTAGGTTTAAAAATATTGTATTAGGGTTTAGATTTAGTTTCGCTTCTCTTATAAATCTCTTTGTGAGGGAGTTGTTAGGGATTTCTATTTCATTCAAGTGCCACTGGTTGTAATTGAGGTATTGTGCTTGTTATGGTGGATGCAATCTTTAATTATTTATGATTGAACATCGTATGCAATGTTATGAGCCCGGTATAATTAATTCGACCTGTAGACAGCTTAGTATCTTATATAGGAAGATATTTTTGTTCAAGAGTGTACGGTTTAGAGCGTGATGGTAGTGCAGGCTGTTCTCTCATCACCCCCAGTTTTCTTCCATATTCTATTCTCCCCCCTATCCTCCTACACCCTTGCTTCTACTCAATGTTCCCCCCTCCCCCCCCCCCCCCCCCTTCCTCCAACTCCCTTTCTCTCCTTCGTTGCCTGACGTACGAATGATATTGATTATAACTAGGTAATAATGTATTTGGCTTTTCTAATCATAAGTAATATTTACAAGATATATCATAGAGTTCTTGGTAAAAGTAATACTTTAATTCAGCAAGTATATAATGAGTTGAGATTAACGCAGTTCGAGAGGTTGGTATCAGAGCCAGGTGAGCGAAGGGTATATAAGGCGCCTCTTAACGTAACGGCAGCCGCAGGCCTGCCAGAATGCGGAAATACGTCACCAAACGCGGAATTTAAAGTGTGGGAAGACGAAGTGCGGAAATTGTATTCCGAATTTCCGCATTATCCAAATAATTCGGAATATTAATTTCCGCGCTGAGTGAAATTAATATATAATGTTTAATACGGTTCTAAGTACCATTTATGTGTTCAATACAACATTACATAATGTACAGTAGCCTATATAGTTTCCATGCCACTCAAAACAAATATAAAATATACCTGTAACTATATTGACATACAAGCATTTATAATACAGACACCGAAACATTCGCGGTCTCCTTACATTGTAGGCTACAGTTCCCTGCACAAGTTCCGTTTATCTCTGAGATTGTATTTATGGAAGACAAAATAGTATAATTGAAATTTGAGTGTAGTATCTTAATAGTTTCATAAGAAGGTGAATTAACTACTGCATAACAAGGAACTCTCCTAAATCAACAATACTATTTTTGCTGTCATAAATACAATCTCAGAGAGAGACGGAACATGTGCAATGTAGAATGTACTAGATTTATAGTTAATATGAGTACATATAATATATATATATATATACATCCATAATTCTTGAGTATACAGTATAGTACAGTATATATTTGCAAGCATTACCCTGTATTCATTACTCCTAAATGGTAGAACTTGTACTGTATATACGTAAATATTAAACACAGGTAGCCTATGTCATCATTTGGGTTTTGTTATACCAGGATTTTTGCTGGGTTTACTGGATAAAAGGTGGATCCTAACTTAACTGGTGTGGCAGAGAAGGAATTCACACAGAGAAACACACACATACATGCAGAGGTGTAAGGACAACACAGGAGTACATACTGTATATAGTTATTATATTCAATATATATAACAACATAATGATGGCTTACTTGGCTAATGGTTCACAAATATAATGGCATAAAATAGCATACACAAAGTCATGGATATGGAATAAAATATGATATACACCGGAGCTAAGATGAATTGCAAGTATTAAGACTGGAGGTTTACTGCTCCTTTGAATTAGCAATAGAAATTACACACAAAATATATGTGAATGATTCATATTGACAGGTAGATGGATTGTGTGGAGGAAAGACACAGGGAAGAGCTATGCTTCTTTATTCGCTAACGTTTTGGGCTATGTATTACCCATCTTCAGAGAGACTTTCTCAGTCTCTCTGAAGATGGGTAATACATAGCTGGAAAGATTAGAGAATAAAGAATCATATCTCTTTCCTGTGTTTTTCCTCCACCCAATCAATCTACAAAATATATGTAAATAATTCACTGAGTGTCTCTCATATAGCAGTTTATCACGGATATATTAGTATCCTAAAAAGCGCACTTAGAAGTCTTCGCACATAGATTTAGACATGTCACGGAAGCATTTCTCGAATGAATTTAGCATGAAATGAAAGTATAAACACAATGAAATAATCACAAGTCATTTGGTCACGGGCGTGGAAAGATAGTGTCACTGGGGTTGATTTTATGTGTATCACTGTATGGGTGTGTGCGGCTATAAAGTGAAATATTACCATATGTGATCTCACAAAGAGTTCATTTACAAAATATTCTACTTTATAACGATAAATATGTGTGGTTTTTATCCTCGTCTATAGAGGCCTAACAAGTGATAAGGGAGGTCTGTTATACACTTATACAGCCTTCAGCAAGCTAAGTTCTTCGTTCTGGTGCCGTGGTCCAACATCTACGGATCTTCCTCGTGCTCGTCCTTGTAGTGGCTTCAACGTCAGGGTTGGTGGTGGGTGGTCCTCTAACAACGTCCTCTAACAGGTCTTGACACGGCTGTGAGTTGGCTCCTTACCATCCAGGTGTTGAGAGGTAAGGGAGAGGGATCAGAGAAATTACTAGGGAACACGGATCAGTGTACTGGTAATCTAGCAACTCCTACACTCAAGTCTCAGGCTACATACGGACCAGTGTACTGGTGATACCAAGCCTGGAGGGTTAGACCGTTAGAGAACTTACTAGGCAGCGCGGACCAGTGTAGCCTACTGTCCACCACGCAATTTCTCTCTCGAGTAAGGGAGAAGTCATTATGGCCTGGACAACTATCGATACCCAAGTTGGGAATGGCCAGAGAATCTATTAGGCGGCTCGGACCAGTGTACTGTCCACCTAACAATTTCTCGGTAGGGTTTGGATCACTACCCAGGGACTGAGTTATAGCAGGCTACACGGACCAGTAGACTGGTAGCAAGCTAAAGCTCAATAACAGGGTTCGACAGACTACTCGGACCAGTATAATGGCAGTAATCATTACCCAGGATTTGCACATTAACTAGAGTCGTATGGACAAGTGTACTAAGAACTCGTCGTCATTATACAATTCCTCCTTTACTATCTTTAGGCAAGTGGGACAGTTTAGGAAGCTCCAAGTCTATGTATCTTCTTGCACTGACCAATGTACAGGCAATTGGAATTAGACCAGGAGATTGGATAGGGCTAGATGATGTTTGACTGCACTGACCAGTGTACGGGCAGATCACGTTGCACCTAGGAATCGGCAGCTACTCTGACTTCACCCTGTCTGCCCTCTGCTGGTTTCACCGGCCACGTCATACATTCAGCAACGTAGTCCAAGGCGAGGTATCTGCGAGTAATAGGGGTATGGGGTTAAGGTGTCAACTTTAAAGGGCTTTGGTCGACTTCCCTGATGGCATTGGTTCTGATTTCTCGGGGCTCTAGTTTTGCTTCTCGTTCTTGTGGACCTCCCATTTTCTGTCTTTCTGTCCTTCCTTCTTTCCTACTGGCGTCTTCCCGTTCTTGTTGGTCTTTCCATTTTCTTGTTTTCTTGCTCTGGTCGCTACTATATCCTGAGTCTCGTGTTTTCTCTCGTATTTTAGGTATTGATCATATTTGTTAAAAATGGCAATTTATTTGGCTTTAACTAATATCAACGTAAAAAACGTAAAACGTACAGTATGTTTACTACTACTACCTTAATAATAATAATAATGTTATATCAGGTTTTTACTGGGGTTGTATTGACTAATTAGATAGATTCTTACTTGACTGGAGAAAAGGAGACCAACACAAACACAAGCACGAAGACAATAGAGGATAATATAACGCAGAGTACAAACATAGATTATTCTTATTTCACAGTAACATATGATTATAAGTGTAATGTTACATCAGACATGGATAGGTAATAATATAACAGCACGATCGAGGATCCACTAGGCATCTCAAGGGGAAGAACTTTGGCAGGTTCAGACAGTCTTTGGAGATGCGGCTGCGTTGTATTCCTGATGACGACCTGGTCCGTGGTGGTGGTCCTGCCGTGTGACGGTTGCAGAGTTGGCGAAGACTTCCTTGGGGTCCTCTGAAGATCTACGGGGTTGAGGTCTTTTACGAATACGAGCCATTTCAACAGTGTAGTACACTCTCGTATCTTATGACTTGAGTAGGGAGTCGTTTCACCAGTGTCTTACGCCCTCTACTACGATTCCTTGACCTTGACTTCCTACAGGAATCTCTGAAAGAACTTTGATTTTAGATGTTGTGGTTATACGAGTACGAGCCGTTTCACCAGTGTCTTACGCTCTCGTATTGCAGGACTTATGTAGGGAGTTGTTTCACGTGTTGTTACACCCTCCACTACGAGTCTTGACTGAGAAGGAAGCCGTTTCACCAGTGTCTTGCGCTCTTCCAACCACCCTTACTATTTTTGTAGGTTTACTAGAACTAGAGCGCTTGTCGGTATTGCATACTCTAATTACAGTAAATCCTGTACCAAGGTAATGTAAAGATGTTGGGTGGTCACCAGTGTGGTCCAACAAGAATACTAGCAAATCCAAGGTACCTTTGCGAAATGCGTAGAGTAGTTCCACCAGTGTCTTACTCCCTCAAGGCAATTTCTCATTTAATAGTCCCAAGTCTTTTGATACTATCCCTACCGGTGTGGTAATAGTATCTGTTCAACTCTACTGATGATGAGGTAGGCTGAGATGGTCTTACCACTTTCGTCGTTCTCCTCAGTGGGGCATTTCAGGGCTAGAGGGGCGGCTGTGTCTGGAGGAGGGTCTGGGCCGGCTGCGGTGGTGTGTTGATCTTTATGCACAGTTTGTTTATTACGACGTCGTGAGGGATTAACTTTGTTAGGTATATCATCAGTAGGTGCCGTCCTCACAGGTATGTTCTTTCCTGGGGTCGGGGGAAGTGCCTGAGTGATACAGGTGACCCGAGCGAAGCATGGTGAGGACTCGCTTGTGCCCTCTTGTCTTGGTGTCGCGGTGGCAGTGGTTGTTGGTGCGTGCAGGGCCTCATCTCTGTGGTTTGTTTCCTAGGCTCTTTTCTTCCGTATCTCAAATAATAATAACGTATTGCATAAAACTGTTCCAATATTTTTAAAAGGTTTGTCTATAATTACCTCTCAGTACAATCCCCAACACTTTAGGGAGCGTTATCGGTGTCGAACATGCAACTTATAAAACATATCACAGAGTACATGAAATGTCAATGAAAGCTAGTAACACATAATACAGTTGCAATCTGAATATTTGATGCCAAAATTCAAGACAAATACACTATATTAATCGCAAAAACACACACATAACGTTGATTACAACATGATGAGATAACTTTAGTAAAATAAGTGAACATAACTTGAATCGTGATTAAGAGCAAGAAATCATTAGGCCTACCTATAGTACCAAGGTCTAGGTTGAGTGGTCAAACAGGGAGCATATATTTATAAACACATATATATACATGTATACTCCCGGATATATGTTCTTAACCATACTAGGATTGTCATTATGTAATTAAATGTTATGATATACAGTATATAAAAAACAAAAAAACTTACTTTTCCATAAATTTACAAACTGATAATTGCATAAAATATTGATTATACATAAACTGGTTGATTCAAAATGTAATACTTGCGTAATTTATTCACAGGATGGTTAAAATCATGTTTCCATGAGTGTACATACATACTATAGATGTACACTCAGGGACAAATTTAGTGTTTGCCGCTCCAAAATCTCTACCTTAGGGTTCTCTTTTGTTTTATAAGATAACATTATTCTCTAACACATCTGAACAAAGCTTATATATCCAAGCTCTGTTCAGGTGTGCGAGAAGTACATTTGTCTTATTCTAATAGACAAAATTAAAGTAGACATTTTGGAGCGGCGACACTAATTTTGTTTGTTGGTGTATTGTATATAACCTACACAGTTATATACCCAACTATTGGCTACAGTTTACAGAGTTCCAACAATCTTAATTAGATTTATTAGAAGCTCAACAGTTAATGTATAAACTACATTTACAGAACTGTATATATAATGTAAAACGAGGATGAATCAAGACATATATAAGTGATAATGTTTCCTACAGCAATCTTAAAAGAAATGTAATTGACCACATGAGAGTTTCGTTCTACAAGGAAGTTGGAGTTGTAGACATCGATAGTAAACATAAATGCAATAATAATGTAGGTTTCGGATGGCTAAAGAGTATGTTGAATTGGATGTTATGTATGTATAAATGTACTATAACTGTATTTTAGCTGGTATAATTATGTTAAATATCGATGTCTACAACTCCAACTTGCTTAAACTCGCAAGTGGTCAATTTCATAATTTAATCATTATATTTTCTGAGACTACGAACTTCATAAGGCTACTGTACATAATTATGCATACATAAAATGCATACATGCCTAGACATATACGTACATACAGACTGACAGACATACATACAAAAAGGTGCACACCTAATTCTTACCAAGTTACTCCATCAATATATCCGTTTTCTTAAAACAAATTGTAAACAGCGGATCAAATAACTGCGGAAAAACGGCAGCATTGACGGCAGGTAGTGTATTCCCCACCACCATCTTAAGTTGACCTGCCCTGAGTTTGTTTGTAAAAGAATCACCATGAGTTGAATAAGTATCGCCTAGGATTTTTTCTATGTTTATTGATTGCTTTCACTTACTCTCTTGGAGGGTATTTATATAACTATGTATTATTATTCTTAAGAGTGTCTTTATTATTTCACTTCAATGTTTCTCACTTTGATATTTTCACTAGAAGTAACTTTTGTGTATAATTAATCATGTAAATAAATTATAATTTTATTTTACATAATCTTTACATTTTACCTTTATGCTAATATATTATTCTTTTGATTGTTGGGATAAATCTAAGTCAAAGTAACTAAAGATAACTAATTCTGAACGAGTGATGAGAAAGGAATAACTTGGGTTTTTAGGCTAAAACAGCCATTTGATATCAACTGATATTTTATGAACTTGCCACATCTTTTCACCTACCAATGTTTTAGTGACTACAAAGAGAGTTGCTAGTTTTTGTGGAAGTTTAACATGCCACTTCTTCCTGACTGAAACTGATGTCATATTTTCCGCATTTTGTGAGGCTAAATAATAAGTCTTCGTTTTGTGGTTTTTAGTGGAATTTTTCTTTATGTTATGAGTTCGAACCCCGCTCGTAATGTAACAGTACATGTACTACCCACGTACTATGTTACGTGTCAATAGCATCATAGTAATACGTAGTTACCACGTAAATGTGGGCGCTCAGTGACGTAACAATGTCATACTTCCTGACATAATGAGTGTGTTACGACCGGGGCTCGTATAAAACAAGGGCTCTTAATCATTGGACTAGGAAAGCACACAGCCACAACGGTAACACTAGATCCAACCCCTGAACTTATAATGCCGGCGCACAAAAACACCTATACCCTCCAGAGTTAAATCTGCGATAACGGGGTATCCTATAACTCAGTATAAGTGCACTACTACTACAGGCTGATGATCTCTGATACAGCCTGATCACAACAACATACAATTACGGTAATAAGGTATACTAGGAAAAGATAGAGATCTTAATAAAATCACTGCAATGATTTAATGCAAACTAGAAGAAGGTATATTTAAAGTTACTCTCAACAATAATGAACTGTCACTCCTATACTAAAGAAAGTGAACGAAAGTCCCAAAGCATCGAGCAGGAATCTTCTGAAGAAAGTCTGATGCTGGGGTAAGATGATCGTATCGGATTTTGAACTGTAGTATAAAGCAGGAACAGGATATGACAATTGTAAGGACATATAGGGTTAACTGGCACGGGAATAATAACTGCGCAATAGTAGGAACTCAAACAGCAAAAGAAGTACTTCCTCATCAACGAAACAGCCTACTAGGGTTGTGCAACTCAACAACAACCTAGACTAATAAATGCCGTGAATAATAATGCATACATAACAGAAAGAGTTTATAATCTAAATCTGGTGTCTGCTAGGCGAATAAAGTCTAGCTGGGATGTAGTAGGCTAGGAAACAATGGCTGAGCAAGCGGCTCGTAGCCTAGCGAAGTCCTTAAGGCTGTGCGGCCAAATTACGTTAATTGACGGGGTGCTCTCTTGAGAGATCCAGATCGCTAGTATCTGGTTCTCTCCTGGCGACCCTCTCAAAGTCAAAGCAAACGAGTTAGCACAGTGTTGGGTGGCAGAGGCAAAAGCCCTCACTCGCAACACAGTGCTAAACTCACAAGGTACACAGTCAGAAAGACCACCTAGGCTTCCCACGTCTCCGTTGCGATTGTACAGGTTCAACAAAATCTAGTACACATGGAAATCACAACACCAGTAGCCCTATCCCAGTCTAGCATTAAATCCCCCAGCAGACCACCACGATACAGGAAGGGAGACACCGTGAGTGTGTTGAACCTCTACAGACAAATATGGTAACCCTTCCAAAATGCCTAACTAAACATGTGTTATCTGAGAGCTTCAGCATATAATACGATGGCCGATATATGAAATCGTGCAGAACCAAAGGGAAGTTATGATATTAAATAGAGTAGAAGAATGAGAGGTAAGAAGTTGAGAGAGAGAGAAAGTGCTCTATAGGTAGAAGTCGGGAGACAGGGGGGCAAGGGACATGTGAAGGGTATGCTAGTCAGCAAAGCTCTGAGGATGGAACTCCTCGGGACCCCTCCAGGATCACACACAAAGGCATGGTGGTCAGCCAATCACAGGCTGCTACGTCACCAGGCAGCAGGGCTGCAGAAGGCGCCAGAAACCACCAGCCAATCAAGAGGTGCGAGACGGCATGCGCGCGAGCCTACAAAGCGAGGGGGGAGGCAGCACATGTATATGCACGCACACACTACCACCCCACTGCCTATATTATTCTCTCTCCTTAACTATATACAATGCATCCTATGTTCAACTCATGATATAAAATGCTTCCCGTTGTCACAGACGAAAATAAAGACCTCCACGGGACTGTCTGTAACAACACGAACACTATGAAAGAAAGAACAACATTGTAGATAGACTGTAGCCAAATACCTTACCCCGGCGAGTGCTAGCGAGTGGCCAAGCAAGCGGCTGAGCCCACATGGCGTTCTGCTGAGCTGCAGGCGTCACACCCCACCCAAGATATTAGACGCTCAACCATGAGCTCTATATCTGACAAGCAGAACCCCGATAAGACTCGCCACCCCTAACCACTTCCCAACAAAGAAGGCAAAGCTCCGTTCTCATCAAAAAAAATTACAACCCCTCCCAACACAATAGCTCAATTCATACTGCTATGCTCCTAGAGCGAGCTTCTACTAGCCCAGCCTTCTGAGAGAAGCACAGGTTCGACTCAGAACTTTAGCTATAACATACTTAAAAAATTTAACTATTAAAGAAAGAGTTTTTATAGAATTTTCATTTTTAATATGTTTTTGGCGGCTGCACTTACAGGGGCAAGCCAATTTTACTCCACTCTCAACACACACTGACTGAACGGCGAGGGTTCTCCTGCAAACAAACCCTCCCGTGACAAACAATCAGCCAAAACATTATCAGTGCCCTTAGCATGCCACACATCCAACTTGTGTCCCGGCAGCAAAACAACACCTGGCACTGATAAACTGCCCAGTTCATCACAAGACTGGCATTTCTGTTCGCTCTTTCCGGCAACGGGGCCTGCCAATAACCTTTCACTAGTTCTACCTTCGTGATAGGCGATGCAGCCCCGAGGCGGTCTATGGTGTCGTCAACTCTCGATAAGGTATAGGCGTCTGTCAGGGATAATGCACACACACTCTCGCAATCAACACACTCACTGATCTTGCCACTTAACACAGGTTGCCAAGTTACAGGCAACGACCACTCACGACATTCCTTATCCCTCAGACCCTTTTTCCACATGTCGACTAGCTCTGTTTTCACGACAGGCTTTTTAGCAGGATTTATACGGTAGGGAATTAAACTGAGCGTCGCACTGTCTCCAGCCTCCATGTCTGATTCTACCCCGTACATAAGGCCTGGAGAAGCAACAAACATGCGGATGCACTGCCACAGCCTAGTAAACAATTTATCTCGCAGAACAACAATCCTAGTGCCCTCCCACAACCCAGCCGAGACCGCAGCTTCTAACCTGTAGTCTCCCTCCTTCTCCACCTTCGTCCCTAGAACAGCCAGGTCATGAGAGGGACAATCAGTACCACCTGTGCAGTCACTCCCATAGTTCATTATTGCTAAGGCTTCCCCGCCGATACCGTACATGCACACCCCCGCATTCCTTACGACTACATCTGCCTGCGCAGCATCACCGCTTTTAGCGACATGGCCAGATACAGTCGGTCTATGGTAGTGCTGTTGCAATCGACTAGAGTAGCATTGGGAGGCTATGCGACGACTGGGCACTTCTATGCCACAGCCAGCCTCACCAATCTGCTCAAAGTCCTCCTTTTGACCACCACCCTTGGCAGCCATGGGTCGACCCTGACCTGGCAACCATGCCAAAGCCTCGTCGCCCACCTTGAACCACCGAAACAACGAGGATAACGGTCTCCCAACATTCACGTGACCTGCCCGCTGAACATCTTGCACCGCCTGAGTTGTGAGGCTCAGGGGCTCGGCACGACCAGTGGGGTATGAACCGAGCTGGTGCTGGAGCGCTGCACACTGTTGCTCAGGCAGGTGCTCTAGCGCTTCCACAGCCACCAGACTCGTGTCCCCCGCCCACTGCTCCGCCGAGACATGATAATCCCTACTCTCCTCCACCTGTGCCCTACTGCCCCCTCTCCTTCTCCACCTTGGCCGCTGCAGACCAACGCAGGGACAGTAGGATGCTCAGGTGGTTGCCTCACAAACTCCTCCAACAGGTTCACATTACATGTTTCCCCGTCCTCGTGTTTGATCTCGACAGCACCATTACCACAATTCTGAACTTCCGGAACCTCCAACTGCAGTTTACAAATATCTGAGGGAACCAACCTGTCTAGATGCTTCCGAAGCAACCCAAGTCCTCCCCCAATATCAAACTGAGCAACCCTTTTTCCTCTCCGTGTGTAACGTTGCTGCCTCGGAGTCTCTTCCTGCCCTACCTCCTCACTAGCTGTGACAGGTCCTGGGGCTTCTCCAGACTCCAACAATGGTGCCAATACTGAGTTGCCAAGAAGAGCCGCTGGTACTAAACTCTTCAAACTGTTACCAACATTATCCATCTTCTTCCAACCGTTCCTCCGTTGATCAGAAGACTGAGGAATAGGCTGTGACACTCTGGATGCAAGAGGTCTTGTAACAACGCACGCCATAGGTTGTACTTGACATTTCTCTACCCACTCCTGTTCCTCCCTACTCACGTCGGCCGGCTTCTCGGCAACGACTAAGGGTGAAACCTCAGAAGTAGGCACCGCAAAGTCGTTGCCGAGAAGGAGGTCGACGCCCCCAACAGGCAAGTTCTCCACAACACCCACATCCAACTCTCGTGTCACACCATCCACCTCCAGTTCCATCCTGACCAACGGGTATGACTTGACAGCATTGATACCCTGCACCACAACCACCCGTGCCGCGTTTATTGGTCTACCAGTAAAGTTCTTCATTAAAGTCTGAGAGGCACCCGTGTCTCGCAACAGCTCAACTCCATGCTTCTTACCAGCCCACTTCACACAGCCATGCCCTCGATGGTCACAAAAGACATCGCGGACAGGGTTCGAGCCTTCCGGATTCTTCTCCACTGGCTGTGTCCCAGCCTCTGACGTTATACCCCGGGCAAACTCAGACGACTTCGGGGACACCCCAATGTTGCGAGCCAAAGACACAACTGCATTAGGTAGCTTGCTTGAACAGGCTCTTGCAAAATGCCCCTTCTCATGACAATGAAAACACTCTAACTCCCCCTTGGGCTTCCCTTGAGGTGGGGAAGGGCCCTGACCCTTCTTAAACGGGACGGTATTAGGTTTATGGTCAGACTTAGTATCGTTGCTCTTGTTGTAATGGTTATATGGTGTATCACCGACTCGGGGGGGGGGGGGGGGGGGGGGGGGTGGAGTGTTGCGCCCCTTGTTACCTGCATCGTTCCGTTGTGCAGACCCGCACCCACGAATCAGTGACATCCGAAGGTCAGCCATCTCAGCTGCCTCCTGAATAGTTCTTGGGTTTTTTCTCTTTAAGATTCAACGTCAGATCGCTGCCCGTACACTTAAAAAATTGTTCTAGAAGCATCAGCTGTTTCAACTCCTCAAACGTCGATGCCTTCTCAGAACGCAGCCAGTTTCTAAATGCATCGGACAGATCCCGGGCATGCTCAAGAAAGGTGCACTCACGAACCTTCGTTACCCCCGGAACTTCAATCTGTATGTCTCTGGTTGTAACTCATATGCCCGCAGGACAGCCTCCTTCAATACCTCGTAATCGATGCATGACTCCAAGGGCAACGCATCATATGCCTTGAGTCCTTTGCCAACCAATCTAGAGGAAACAAGGGCTGCCCACTTAACCTCGGGCCATTGGTGCTCCCGGCACTTCTTCTCGAAACGCATAAAAAATTCAGTGACACCCGACTCATCAAATACAGGGACCAACTTGAGCAGGTCCGATAACGACTGATCAAGACCTCGATTCCCAGAACCGAGACGCTGCCCTGTCGACTCCACCCTAGATTTCTAAGATCTATGTCTGCACAGTACTTCGTCTTTCTCTCTTCAGACTGAAGCTCAGCCTCACGTATGGCCTTTCTCTCCTCAGTCTCATATCTGGCCCTTCTCTCCTCAGCCTGAATCTTAGCCATCTCAAACTCCCACTGCTGCTGCTCAGATTCCCGCTTCCGCTGCAGCTGCATCTTAGCCATCTCAAGCTGGAAGAGCATATCTGCAGTTAAACCTTGAGGAGGAGGAGATGCAACAATTGGAGACCCACCCTGTGACAAACCACGCTGCCAGTGACTATCGGCCTGCAGGAACGTACCCGGCTCCGGAGCACGAGGGGGCGCCATGGTAGGAGTCGAGTGGAATGGGGGCTGGGCCGAAGGTGCCCCAGCTCCCACTCCACCCGAAGCCCCACGCACCCCGCCGAGCACACAGGCCACCAGGTCACCTCTCGACATGCTGCTAGTGCCCACATGCCCCATGACCGTGGCCAAACACTGGAGACCATACCGATCAATCCCTGACACCCGGTCAGCAGTAATAGGTATCTCCAGAAACTTCCTTGCATCCTCCTCACTAGCTATAACTCTAATGTCATCTAACAAAGCCCGCTGCTGCACCTCAGAGTCTGCTTCCCTTACTGTGTCCTCACTGTACATTGATCCGTCGTTCGACATAGTGTCCACCAAAAATTCTCAACGTTTATATAAAAAAAAAAATAGAAGTACCTAAACTCTTATGTAGCACTATTCACTCAAAAAATGTTTGAAGGCTCTTAAGTGTTATACTACTTGCCAAAAAAATTCCACGTGTCCACTATATTCCTAAACAAAAACAAATGACCACAACACTCCTGCAATATTTCTCAAAGTTCACAAAATCCTAAGCAAGGTCGCCATTTGTTACGACCGGGGCTCGTATAAAACAAGGGCTCTTAATCATTGGACTAGGAAAGCACACAGCCACAACGGTAACACTAGATCCAACCCCTGAACTTATAATGCCGGCGCACAAAAACACCTATACCCTCCAGAGTTAAATCTGCGATAACGGGGTATCCTATAACTCAGTATAAGTGCACTACTACTACAGGCTGATGATCTCTGATACAGCCTGATCACAACAACATACAATTACGGTAATAAGGTATACTAGGAAAAGATAGAGATCTTAATTAAATCACTGCAATGATTTAATGCAAACTAGAAGAAGGTATATTTAAAGTTACTCTCAACAATAATGAACTGTCACTCCTATACTAAAGAAAGTGAACGAAAGTCCCAAAGCATCGAGCAGGAATCTTCTGAAGAAAGTCTGATGCTGGGGTAAGATGATCGTATCGGATTTTGAGCTGTAGTATAAAGCAGGAACAGGATATGACAATTGTAAGGACATATAGGGTTAACTGGCAGACCACCACGATACAGGAAGGGAGACACCGTGAGTGTGTTGAACCTCTACAGACAAATATGGTAACCCTTCCAAAATGCCTAACTAAACATGTGTTATCTGAGAGCTTCAGCATATAATAC
This sequence comes from Paralithodes platypus, assembly GCA_032716605.1. Classification (NCBI taxonomy): domain Eukaryota; kingdom Metazoa; phylum Arthropoda; class Malacostraca; order Decapoda; family Lithodidae; genus Paralithodes; species Paralithodes platypus. The sequence goes on along the minus strand of CM064548.1, from coordinate 34,333,107 downwards.
GATGGCCGATATATGAAATCGTGCAGAACCAAAGGGAAGTTATGATATTAAATAGAGTAGAAGAATGAGAGGTAAGAAGTTGAGAGAGAGAGAAAGTGCTCTATAGGTAGAAGTCGGGAGACAGGGGGGCAAGGGACATGTGAAGGGTATGCTAGTCAGGAAAGCTCTGAGGATGGAACTCCTCGGGACCCCTCCAGGATCACACACAAAGGCATGGTGGTCAGCCAATCACAGGCTGGTACGTCACCAGGCAGCAGGGCTGCAGAAGGCGCCAGGAACCACCAGCCAATCAAGAGGCGCGAGACGGCACGCGCGCGAGCCTACAAAGCGAGGGGGGAGGCAGCACATGTATACGCACGCACACACTACCACCCCACTGCCTATATTAATCTCTCTCCTTAACTATATACAATGCATCCTATGTTCAACTCATGATATAAAATGCTTCCCGTTGTCACAGACGAAAATAAAGACCTCCACGGGACTGTCTGTAACAACAGGAACACTATGAAAGAAAGAACAACATTGTAGATAGACTGTAGCCAAATACCTTGCCCCGGCGAGTGCTAGCGAGTGGCCAAGCGAGCGGCTGAGCCCACATGGCGTTCTGCTGAGCTGCAGGCGTCACAAGTTACATACTAAAAACGTGTTTTGTTAATGTATACATTACGTTAAAAGTACACGTGCTACAGACTTAGATTGTTACGTGCCTATAGCATCACAATAACACTTAGTTACCACGTAAATGTGGGTGCTCACAGTGACGTAATAATATCATACTTCCCGACGTAATTTGGAACATGGTAATAACGTGTTGTCTTACTGTGGTCATTACATTTTAATTACACCTGCTACCGACGTACTATGTTACCTGCCAATAGCATCATAATTACACGTACTTGTTACATAAAAATTTACATTCACAATGACGTAATGAGTGACATATTAAAAACATTATTTGTTAACATAATAATTACATTAAAAGTACACGTGCTACTGACGTAGAATGTTATGTGCTTATAGCATCACAATAACACGAAGTTGCCATGTAAATGTGGGTGCTCACAATGACGTAATAACTTCATGCTTCCAGACATAATTGTTAATATGCTAATAACGTTTTGTGTGAACGTGATCATTACAATATAAAACACGTACTATTGACGTACTACGGTACATGCCAATAACATCGTAATAATACATACTTACCTTGCTACTGTGGGCGCTCGCAGTGACGTTATGTCATCATAATTGCTGATGTAATGAATAACGTGCTAATAACGTTTTGTGTTAACGTGAGCATAATAATAAAATTACACGTACCTATTACATGCATATGTTGGTCGCAGCAATGTGCCCAAGTTGTATTTCATTACGTAATGTATCACGTATTAGGGACGTGCTTATTACGTGTTGATAGCATCCTACTAACGTGTTTACATAATGTAATGGTAACCAAAGCAATTAGTCTTAACAACGAAACAGCAACGATATTACGTTATATAACTACGTCGTGTTATTACGTCGGTAACATGTTGCTGGACTCTACACAATTAAGTAGTATTTACGTGTTTACATAACGTAATGGTAACTAAAGCAATTCGTCTTGACAACGTAACAGCGACAATATTACGTTATATAACTACGTCGTGTTATTACGTCGAAAACACGTCGTCGCGACTCTACACAATTACGTAATATTTACGTGTTTACATAACGTACTGGTAACCAAAGCAATTCGTCTTAACAACGTAACTGCTACGATATTGCATTGTATAACTATGTCGTGTTACTACGTCGGTAACACGGCTCCGCGACTTTACACAATTACGTAATATTTACGTGTTTACATAACATAATGGTAACCAAAGTGCATTGTCTTAACAATGTCATAGTGACGTTGGTAACCAATTAGCTGCAATTCCACACATTAACATAGTATTTTCGTGTGACTTAACGTAATAGTAGCCAAAACAATTTGTTTTAGCAATGTAATAGCGACGATATTATGTTATATCACTACGTCGTGTTATAACGTCTAATCTTTGTCGCTGCCACTCTACACATTTACATAGTATTTACGTATTTACGTTACATAACGGTAACCAAAGTACCTCGATCTTATAACGTTATAGTGACGTTTTTGTTCTAAGTGGGCCCCACTTAGAACACGACGTTATGGTTTGGTCGAACAAGGGTAGCATAATAACGTTGTGGAACAATATGTTTTAGCAACGTAAAAAGCACGTCGGTTGTAGACCATATTTTATGACAAAATCATAACGTCGTAGTTACTCCGTGCATAAAATTTTATTATTTTGTAATTCATGACGTTGCACTACAACGTTAACAATACGTCAAGTTACAAAATAATAACATTTTATGCACGGAGTAACTACGACGTTATGATTTTGTCATAAAATATGGTCTACAACCGACGTGCTTTTTACGTTGCTAAAACGTATTGTTCCACAACATTATTATGCTACCCTTGTTCGACCAAACCATAACGTCGTGTTCTAAGTGGGGGCCCACTAACGTATGTGTTATATGCAATAACGTTTTATGCACCTACACATATGGTTAATATTTATGTAGTAGTATATGAACGTCTTCTGCATATTCATTTATAAATGGTAAATTTTAACCTAATGACGTTTCCAACAACAAACGTATTGATGAAACGTACTTGACTTAGACAAAAGGCCGTTATTTACGTAATAATATTACACATTTTAACGTTTGATGGAAATGTCCTCCGCACGTACCTACATTGTCATTACAAAATTAATGTAATGATATTCCCAACAACAAATGTATTGATGAAACATATTCTAGACATAATATTATACAAATGGTCGTTATTTACGTAATAATTTTACAATTTTTAACATTTGTTAGAAATGTCTTTTGCACGTACCTACATTGTCATTACAAACGTAACGACGTTCCAGCAACAAACGTATTGATAAAACGTATTCTAGACATATACAAAAGGTCGTTATTTACGTAATAATTTTACAATTTTTTACATTTGTTAGAAATGTCTTTTGCACGTACCTACATTGTCATTACAAATGTAATGACGTTCCAGCAACAAACGTATTGATGAAACGTATTCTAGACGTATACAACAGGTCGTTATTTACGAAATAATATTATAAAATTTAACGTTTGATAGAAATGTTTTTCGCACGTACCTACATTGTCACCACAAATATAATGACATTACCAACAACAAACGTATTGATGAAACGTATTCTAGACGTATACAAAAGGTCGTTATTTACGTAATAATGTTACAAATTTTAACGTTTGTTAGAACTGTCTTTCGCACGAACCTACATTGTCATTACAATCGAAATGACGTTCCCAACAATAAATTTATTGATGAAACGTATTCTAGACGTATACAAAAGGTTGTTATTTACGTAAAATTATTCCAAGTTTTAACGTTTGTTACAAATATCTGTCGCACGTACAGTTGGTCAAATTTCCAGCTGACCCACCTTCGCTCTGGGGCTCGCAGAATTATCTGCAATATACTGGTGTAGGAAGGAGGTGTGTCTTACAAAGATTGGGATTGGTAGATCTGGTTTCGGCTATATCATAGTTAGAACATAATAATAAACAAGGGAAAGTAAGCCTATCTCAAATAAAAATGCATACATCGCTATGTATGATCCCGAACATTCACCCAAAGTTCGTAGATTTGCTTAAATATTCAAGTTATTATGTCCACTGATTGGCAACGCATATAAAACCTGCTGGCTGCCACAACATACTTTACTCGATTTTATAAGAATACATATTTCTGTTTTATTGGCGGCTGCTTAATGAAGGAGCATTTAATCTTCAGAACGTGAACATTACATAGTCTAATTTACAGTAATATAAAGGACCGACACAGGTAACACATTAATGGCAAGTGGTATCCCTGCACCACTACACCAGTATTGCCAGCTAATTCTGCGAGCCCCAGAGCGAGGGTGGGTCAGCTGGAACTTTGACCAACTGTACCTACATTGTCATTACAAACGTAATGACGTTAATAACAACAAACTTATTGATGAAACGTATTCTAGATGTATACAAAGGTCGTTATCTACGTAACAATATTCAAATTTTAACGTTTGATAAAAACAATCTTTCGCACGTACCTACATTGTCATTACAAACGTAATTACGTTACGAACAACGGACATATTGATGAAACTTATTCTAGACGTATACAAAAGGTCGTTATTTACATAATATTACAAATTTTAACGTCTTTCGCACGAACCTACATTGTCATTACAATCGTAATGACGTTCCCAACAATACATTTATTGATGAAACGTATTCTAGACGTATACAAAAGGCTGTTATTTACGTAATAATATTCAAAATTTTAACGTTTGTTAGAAATGTCTTTCGCACATACCTACATTGTCATTACAAATGTAATGACGTTCATATCAACAAACGTATTGATGAAACATATTCTAGATGTATACAAAAGGTCGTTATTTGCGTAATAATATTACAAATGTTAGCGTTTGTTAGAAATGTCTTTCGCACATACCTACATTGTCATTACAAACTTAATAACATTCCCAACAACAAACGTTTTGATGAAACGTATTCTAGACGTAAACAAATGGTCGTTATTTATGTAATGCACATACCCCATTGCTGGGGGGGGGGAGAGACCACTTTCATGTTCCCTCGCCCATTTCTCTGTCTCGTTGAGTCAGAGAATTTTACAAGGGGATGAGGATTCCTAGCCTCCTGCTGTCTAGGCAGCTACAAATTGGACCACAAATAGCCATGCAATGGCAAATCTCGATAGTACACACCGCCACCCGCCTCGCCACCGTACGCTTTCATTTCCCATGGAGGACACACGACCCTGTGACTCGCGCTCAGCTGATTCACCCAACCATATTGCGGGCGGTGTTAGCAGTTGTGGAAGGACGAGGAAGCCCTCCTTTTTATGCAACAGTAGTTCAGAAGAGCAGAGTGCAGTAAGAGCACGAAAAACACGTGCTGGAGGGGGCAAGACACGTGCAACAGGCACGACACATGCCAAAAGGACGTTGGGCTCTGCCTCCTCATTCACCACCCCTTCCAGCACCACCCCCTCAATAGTATGTGGAACGCGCACGATGCTGACCACCACACCAGGAGCAAGTGGCCATCCTAGGAATGCAGGATCAGCGGGCGCAGCTGGGAGGAAAGGGAAGGGTCACGCCTATCAATATACTCTGAATAATGTGACACCTCACACCTCGACTACTACCACCAACCACGCCCGTCCCTGCACCACCACACACCATGGCCGCCCCTGCACTGTCGCCCACGCCCTTGCTTCTGGCCCATCTCCTCACATCAAGAAAACATTGACACCGTCAAAGTTTGATGCCCTCCTCTTCCCTCCTGACGGGTCTGACGATGACGACGCAGGAGCCTCAAGGGAACTCCCCAATGCTAGGAACTTTGGTTGGGGCGGTGAAAGTGGGAATGAGTGTGATCATGGCCACCAATTCAGGGAGGAAGATGAGGAGGAGTAGGAGGAGGAGGACTTGTTGGAGCATTGTGACCACGACAGCGAGCTGTCTGACATCAGTGCAGACGCTGATGTTGATGAAGGAGCTGATCTCATTTGTAAGGCATCAGTTTATTCATTCGTCTGGTCCGAAGGATCTGATTTCATACCAGATTTACACCAGTTCGATGCAAATCAATCTTGGTCAACTACAGATTGACCCTGCAAAGACCAGGCAAATGAAAGTGATTTTTGTGCATTTTTTGACCTGGAGATGACAACACATCCTGTTTCCCAAACCAATGCATACTATATATCACTGGGTGAAGGAAAGAATTTATGTAATCTCACCGAGGGCAAGAATTCATGCCTGTAGTAATATAACTGCAACGAAATTCCTGGTGTTCTTTGCAAATTTTGCTTATCATGCCACTTAGCCAGAAGCATGTGATGCAACATTGCTGGAGGCATGGCACACTCATCAACACCCCAATATTCCAGAAATACATGACTCGTGAAGGATTTTTTTGGCTGCTGAGCTTTTTTTACTTTGCAGACAATGAAAATCCAAACACAGATGATCGAATCCAGAAAGTCCGGCATCTGTTCACCATGTTCTTGCAAAGGTTCAAGAAGTATTTCTACTCCTTTCACAACCTGATGATTGATGAGTAGCTCGTGCTCTTTAAAGGGATTTGCTGTTCAAAGAGTACATACCCTTGAAGAGGCACAGGTTTGGAATCAAGCTGTTTGTATTGTGTGACTGCGAGACAGGCATTGTGCTTGACATGATCGTCTATACCGGCACAGATATAGATATTCCTAGAGTCGGTGCCAACGACCCCTTAGGCAAGTCAGAGCACATAGTCAAGAAGATGATGGAGCCCTACATGGGCAAGGGCACACGTACACCGACAATTGGTATACAAGTCCTGCTCTCTGCCAGTTTCTTTATGACAACCAGACAGGGTTATGTGGAACTGTCAGAAATATCGGTAAATACATGCCCAAGTTAACTGGCCCTCGCATTCACCTGGACGGCCCCTCCTCCACAGACCCCTTCTGAGAACGACTTGGCAGAGGAACACCGACAATGGTAACAGGAACAGCAAAGACGAAAAAAGGAAGACCCATTACAAACAGCTGAAGAAGTCTGGGAAAGTCGTGTCTATGAAATAGAACGACAGACGGCCATTCCATTTGCTTTCTACTGTTCACACAGGTGCCCAAGTGGACACTAGTAAAATCCACTACCGTACCAAGAAGCCTATACAGAAACCTGATAAGGTGGTAGTATATACCAAGAACATGCACCTGGTGGACAAGTCAGTTTGCCAACTTGCAGGCTTTGAGTGTCTGAGGAAGAATGTGAAGATGTATCACAAGCTTTTCCTCCACATGGTCGACATCACGAAGCTCAACGCCTACAACTTGTACCTTATGAAGAAAGACATGTCCCCGAACAAAAAAATCATGTTTCGGGAGTTCGTCTACAATGTTGCCTACCGGCTCCTCGCGAAACATGGCAAGCCACCTCAAATTTTAGGGGTTGGCGAAAAGTCGAGCTGACCGACAGACTCCTGGATGGCTACGAAAGGCACTACACTGTGTACACAGGAATTTGTTAAACTTTCATTCATGAGTTGTAAATAAATACTGCGTGAAGATGTCATATTGTTATAACTTGCGTTAATAACATAATTTATTGATATTGACCTCCAAAAATACATGCACTATGCCTATCAAGCACTATGTGTAGTCTAATGCAACAATAACACAATGAAGTGTATAAAGTCGAGAGTCCCGTGAATGCGCACTGTAACCTGACACTTTCCTCCCTCGCCACCCTCCCACCTCCTCCGTTCGCTATTACTTTCCCTTTCATCTTCCGTCATTCCTGTTTACGCTTGATTTATCGGCATCTATTCTTCACATGTGCCTCAAAAATACATGCACTATTCCTATCAAGCACTATCTTTGTGTACAAGAATAACACATTGCAGTGGATATAGTTGAACGTCCCATTCCGTGAATGCGCACTGTAACCTGACACCTTTCTCCCTTGCCAGCCTCCCACCTCCTCCGCTCACTATTAGTTTCCCTTTCATCTTCCGCCATTCTTCTGTACACTTGATTTATAGGTGTTTAATCTTCACATGTGCCTCTTCATTCAAGTTTATGCACAGTTGGAGACATAAAAGTGCTTTATAGGCGAGATATAGAGCGTTCTTATCAATTACGCCTCCCTCCCTCCTCATGCCCGCCCACACTCACACACACTCGCTCGCCCGGGCTGTGTCGCGCCTATGCGCGCCATATATTCAACTCGCAACCACTACCACACCACACCCACATTTTTGGGGAGTGGAAATGTATATATTGGCGAATGCGGATATCAAGTACCAAGACGTTAAAGTGTATTTTTTTCAATTCTAAGAAACATAATTATTTGGTAATGACTTCACACCAAGCTACCCTGGCCCCTACCTCAATGGTGTGCTCCCCAGGTTAAGTGATCGAGATAGTTCGAAGCCTGTTAGTTGCTGAATGTTAATTTTATACTGAATAACATCGTCTGAATTGAGTGAGATAGTTCGAAGCCTGTTAGTTACTGGAGGCATTTTTTAACTAAATAAAATTGTCTGAAAGTAGCCAGAATATGGTTAAAAATACATCGCCGGTACAGTAGGGGTAAATAAATCGACCAACAAATAAACCCTACCCCCTTAATACAATGCAGAACTGAAACATATCTTCCTATGCAATCGATAATCAATACTACATCACTTTAAAGGAATTCCTCCTAAACAATACATCACTCTATATAGTATTCTCTCTGGCATAGTACTGCTTTGAAATCCTGCCATTATATCATACTGTAATCTCAACTTCTCATTCGGGCACATTTGTGTTTATTCAAAAATACTACAATTTCTTCGTTTTCTTCTATACCTCGGTGACCCTTTAGAAAACAGATGCAAGTTATTTGTGTACATTTCTCATTATTTCTCCTATCATCTGCTTTCTCTCTCTATTACTTATATTTCTATCTACTGTATTTATTTTTTCCCCTTATTTATCAGGCTTACATTTGATATTTGGTCTCTGTGGAATCTATGAATTATTTCTGACTCTGACACCTTATCTTTTCAGAGAGTATAGGCTTATTTCATAATTTGCTCACTTTACCCTCACATGGACCTAACGACCTTTTGATCTATCTATCTCTCATATCTAATTATCTCACTTATTAATGGTCATAATTATATGTTGTTTGATATCATTTTAATAATGATTTAGTTTCTAATCCCGTGGAGATGACAACATATAATGTCCTACCATTTCATTATTAATTATTGACAAAAGAATATAATATAAATTCCCCCCCCCCCCCTTCTTTTCTTCGGTTGACAACTTATCATTTCAGAAAATTAAGTCTCTGTTTCATAACAAGCCTATTTTTGCAAACGTTATCCATGCTTTCACTTCTCAGTGAGCTCAGCTGAATTATTTAACGCTTGGGGAACACAATTTTTAATTTTGTTTTAATTGACTTGTGTAATTTAACTCATTATTTGTTAGTGGTCTATTTATTTTATTTAGCCCATCAAATCAGAAATAATTCACAGATTCCATAGAGACCAAATAACAAATATAAAAGCTGATAAATAAGAGAGATAGCTAGATACAGATGGAAATGAATACAGTATATAGAAATATAAGCAATAGAGAGAGAGAAAGCAGATGACAGGGAAAATTATAATATGAAATGTACACAAATAACACTAGCGGTCTCTGTAGTCTGAAGGTTCACCGAGGTTACAATGTTTTCAGTCTGTTTTCTAAAGGGTCTTTTCAATTTCGATGTTTTCATATGGTTAAATATGGTTTAAACATCAAACAACAAATAATTATGTCCAATAATAAAGGAGATAATTAGATACAGGATATAATTACTTCTGGCACAAACCACATATTTTCCTTGTATTTTATTTTGTTCATTTTATTTATGATTATTTTGTGTATTTTTTTTTTATTTTTTTTTATTTTTTTTATATGAGGGTGGCTGACTCAAGATGGTGTAGATGGGGAGAATGTGCTTAGGTGCGTAACAGGGGTACAAGTGAAGAGTGTGGTGTTGTCTCCCCTCTTTTTGTGGTACGGCTTGGATGCATTCGGTTGCATTTGACCAGGGTTCGTCCACCAATCGGGCAGTGTTCTTTGTATTTGTGCAGCATTCGTCCAGCATTCGCGTAGCCAAAAAAACGTTAGATTTTTTAAATGTCAAAACAAAGGGCAATGTTCGTCCAGGCATCGTGTTGGTCGGTCTGCATTCATGCGGCGTTCGGTGTGCGCTGTGGCGCGTTTGGTTTGCATTCGGTCTTGTCACGGTTCGGCCACCTTTCTCGGCCGAATGACGCCTATTCAGAATCGGGCTGCATTCGGGCTCCGGTTCGGCTATGTGTGATGGCCCCTTTAGCTTACTCCTCAAGTAACAAGTCCAAGCTGGACTAAATGTCCGTGCGGCCGCGTTAACTCCGAGGCGCATGGCGCAACACTCAGGATGAAATGTAAACACCATATGCTCCGTTACAGCCTAGAGGATAAATTAGAGCATATGCATGATGAAGATCATTAAATTTGGTTTAATAATATTTCGTGAAAATCAGATCATAACTTTGAGAGCCGCTGACGCTGGCGGAGGTATGCGCTCTATTGATTGTCTCCAATATTTAATCACTTCTTACTTTGAGCATAATTATTCTATCTGTTCACCAAATTTCGTGGTCATCGGTTCATAACTTTTGAGATATCATTCTTACAGACAATCAGACAAATGGAGGCAAACACATAACCTCCATCCATCTTTGTTGGCAGAGGTAACGACGAGGGGCACTCTGGAAAACGCGTACCGTACCTCCTCTTAAGCTGGCGGAGGTATGCACTCTACCGATTGCCTCCTCAATTTCATTGCTTCTCCCTTGGTGCATATCCTATCTGGCCTCTAACCTTTGTGACAATCTGTTCATAGCTTTTTGTTAGGCTTATCTTGTTTACAGACAAACAAATAAACAGACAGACAAATGGAGGCAAAAACATAACTTCCTCCAACTTCGATGGCGGAGGTAATTAACCCGTGGAGCCCCAGCGACGCGTCTGGCGCGCGTCGGCGATGTATGTCACGCACAGCCCCAGCGACGCGTCTGCCGAGTCACCCTAATTGCTCCGACCGTAACCTCAGGTGTAACCACTCGAGAGGGCTCAGATTTGTATGGGAACTGTGTACGTATCCCACGCAACCGTGCCGATGGTTGAAAACTCTCAAAGTCCACGTGCGTGCGCGTGAGCGCGCAATAACCTGTTTTTTGGGGGTAATTGCCTTCAATTTTTTACTCTTGTAAAATACGTTTTCGGGGGCTCTGTAGGACCATTCTTTAAGCTTTTTGAGCGGTTTTTCGTGGTTTTTCCTTCATTCCTAACCCATTCGCTATTGTTTCTGGAATAAAACCATTTTTTGAAAACCGGCCGGGTTCTGGTGAACAAACAATACAAAACTAGCCGGGGCTCCACGGGTTAATATATAGTACCATTGTACCTAATTTATTTCAGTACAACCGGATCATATTTTCTGTCACTCCTGCAGAAGGGAAGCAACAGCGTGGCGTCCAGGACAACATTTGAAAATAGGACACTGACCATTATGTCTACAGGAGATTATATACATGTTCAAGTAATAATGAGTACTATCCCCAAACTATAACCGTTTTCAATTTCCGTCACTCCTGTAGAAGGGGGCCTGTGGTAACGCGCTATGGCCTACATGTTGGATCCAATCATTCATTGAAAGTATCTGTATGTACTGTACATTATATGTGGGTTCATTAATCACATAGAAATATCCGATCTCATTTTTCGTCACTCCTGTAGAAGGGAGACAGTCGCGAGGCACCCTGGGCTAAAGTTGGAGATTGGATTCCGTTATGGTCAGGAAATAGATCACGCTACGGTATACAGTATGCATGTGAATGAAATTAGCAAAGCAAAGACCCCAAAAGACAGCCGATTAAAACGTCCATCTACTCCTGTAGAAGGGTCCGTAAAGTTGACCGCCAAGTGCGAAGTATTTTAAAAGTGCCCTCTTAAAGCCTGATCAATAAGCAAGAGTCTATGCATACAGAGTTCTATGAAATATACCTTAGCAATTTCCAAACAGGTGGCCATTTAATTTTTCACTACTACTGCAGAAGGCGCCGATTAGCGGGGCGTACGAAATTTAAGAAAAGGGCTCCGTTACGGCCTATAGAATACATTCGAATACGTGTGTAAGCTCATAAAATTTGGTTCAGTAATAACCGATAAATAGCAAATTTTGATAAGCGTTGCACTACTGCAGAAGGTTATTTAGGGGGCGTCCTGGCAGAAATTGAAACAAAGGGCTCAGTTATGGCCTAGAGGATAGATAATTTATATGCATGTGTAAGGTCATTAAATTTGGTTCCGTAATAACCGAGAAATAGCAATTATTTATAAATGTCGCCCTACTGCAGAAGGTGGTGATTTGAGGGACGCCCAGGCCGAAATTTGAAAGGGCTCTGTTATGGGTGAGAGGATAGATCAGCATAGAAGTTTGTGAAAAATTATTACATTTGGTTCAGTAATAACCATGAAATAGCCCTTTTCAATATTGATCGCCTAAACAACAACAACAACAACGATATGAGTGAGCTCTAATTTAGAGGTCCTGCTTCGCATAGACCTAACAACCAACAATTAATAGAGAGATTGTTTATTATTGTCAGTTTGTCGACATAGCCAAACGTACTCCAGTTATATTGAAGAGTAGTTTAATGTCTTATACTAATGCAAGCATTATACATTTAACACATTTAGGATTATGACGCATTTTGACAGTATATTTTGGCTATCAATGGACAATGTCATGCATTTTAGGATAGGCCTCTAGGAATCTAAGGGGTCAAAACTAACACAATTTATGCCTTCGTATCCCACAGATCCTTCGTAAACTGAATAAAAGCGTCAAATAATAGTTAAAATAATCTGCTAAACCGCGTCATAATTCTCAAGGGGTTAACCCTCTGAAGATTACGATGCATTGATACAGTTTATTCTGGCTATCATTAGGTGATTTTAGACAGTTTAGGAAAGAGCCGTGGAAACTATAAGGGTAAAGACTATCTCAATTAACACTTTGAATTCCATTTACCCTTCCTATTCTGAATATAATCGTCTAAAAATAACAAGAAAACGGAAAAGAAATGCGTAATCAGATCTTGAGAGGCTTAAGTGGGAGGTGGTTGCTTTTTCTGGACCCCCTTCTCGCCCGAATAGTTTGTCGATGTTAAGACCTTTCTTCCCATTTTGTTATCAATACCAAGACCTTTCGTGCCATTTAGATGTCTATGTTTTACTGATGAGTGATAGCGCGCCTGTAATTTTGGAGGAACTGACCTTCGGCAGGATATTATTCTACCGAAAAATGTACAAATTATATCGAAAGGGTTTTTTGGGAGCATTTTTTAAAGCTTCATGGAGGTCTTGGTAGGAAAATAATTATAATATTATAAATAAGTAAATGCATTAATAAATAAATATGTAAATTACCAAATAATAACAAATTAATACAAATCCCCCTTAAAGCTGTAGTGGAGTGCCCGTACTATTGACGGCAACTGTACCGGCCTGTGAGCCTGTGCGTGTTGTAGTTTTGTTGGCTTGGTGGGAAGTAACACCTTCCTCGTTAGTTCCCTGAAGGTGGGGCACGCAGGGGGCTAACCAAGGGTTACAGTTATTTGATTGTAATGTACGGTCAGCTTTTAAAGGGAGGTTTTTAGTTTGAACCCTAGACCTCCATCAACCTTAAAGGGTTGATAATTATATGGTTAATATTTTGGTCGATTTTATTTGTTTATTTTCATTTACCCAATGTTTTTTTTTTTTTTTTTTTTTAGTTTGCTCCCTAGACCTCCACCAATACAAAAAATAAAAATAAAATAATATCAGGATCTCCCTTCAAAATATATTTGTACATGTTTTGATAGAAAAATATATCAGCCGGGTTCCTCCTAAATTATAGGCTCGATATCGCTCGCCAGGAAAAAAATCAACACCTAAATGACATGAAAAGTCTAAAATTTGACAAAGAAAAGGGGCGAAAGGTCTTAAAATCGCCAAATAGGCCGAACGTGTTAAAATCTGAAAACTAATGAGGCTAAGAATGAGGGAGAAGGATGTCCAGAAAAAACCATCTCGCCTTAAAAAAAAAAATACCCCATATACTTTTGAAATAAGTGTGTACGGACGAAGGCCGGTTCCTTTCAAATTACAGGCTCGTTATTGCTTGCCAGGAAGATATAGAAACCTAATTGACACAACAGATATTAACACTGAGATAAATGGGGCGAACGGTCTTATAATCGCCATACAAATTGGGCAAGCATCTTAAAATTTCAGATATTAATGGGGTTATGGATATGGGAGGAGTGGGATAACGGGGGTGATCAAAACGGCCACACTATATAACGGGCATTGCCGGAACAGCCTCTGTCTCCCAACCAACCCAACCGAATTTTATGTCAGTCAGTAAACCAGCCCTTATTCCCACAAGGAGTAGGGAGGATCAGCAAAAGACTCGAGAAAGGACAAAAGAGGTGACAGGAGAAGAACGCTTAACAGTTCGCCCACAAAAAGCAAGCACACAAGCATTCTGAAGCACCAATCACTCAACAGCCCCCGAAATCAATGGCATCACCTGAGATGTTATTTGATGGGCTGGTCTATCAGAGTGAGAACTGAGCGATCTCTGCCATACCCATAGCTTACTCTGACTGTTCCTTTAACTTATATATTTTCTAGATCTCAAGTGACGGCGTCTCTTCCGTGGATAGACCTCCCAATTTACCAAGATTGGAAGTCAAAGCGTCACATTTTTCCTTTGCCCCTCAACTTTCTCTTCATAATTGCTGAGGGGCACAGGGCCCTGGGTGGGGCTTTGGTTTCTCGGGCGTTTCCGCACCCTCCTCAGCTCCCCGCCATGGAGTGGCTTCGGTCACCCAGGCTTTATTGTGGTCGGCAGGGAGGGTTCTGTGGGGGCGCTCGGTTATGGCCTTGGCTTTGCTCGGGGCCTTGGGGCTGTTCGGCCGGGCAGCTTGGGGAACAACAACAACAACAACAACTCATGATTATCCTACCTAACTTGATACACTTTTAGCTACTGTAAATTTGTTTGTATATTAAATTAAATTTACCTAACCAACCTAACCTCAGCTACCCTAGGGTGTTTAGGAATTAGGCCATTTGGTTTGTGGCCGGTTAGAAGTGTGACCGTTTAGGAATCTGGTTGTTTAGGAGTTTGGCCGTTTAGGAGTGTGGTCGTTTAAGAGTGTGGCCGTTTAAGAGTGTAGCCGTTTAGGAATCTGGTTGTTTAGGAGTGTGACCGTTAAGGAGTGTATCCGTTTAGGAGTTTGGCAGCTTAGTAATTTGGCCGTATAGGAGTGTGGTGTCTTAGAATTGTGGCCGTACAAAGGAGTACAAAGGAAATCAAGCAACAAAAGGTCTGGTGACCCTTCTAGGCTGCTTGTCCTCCAAAACACTGAGGATCAATTGTCCAAACAGTGGTTTATAGTGGGTAAGGGAATATTGGAAAGAGAACTACTGCCCTGGAACTAATGTTCGTGGCAGGATTAGGAAGTTAGTAGGGGACAGATGGGTTAGTAACTGAGGTGGAGATAAAATAAAGTTATTCATTTACAAACGCTGTCAGTCGCGGGTTTGATGCAAGATATTTGTCTAGGCGAAGTTTAAATGAATCAACGGTGCTGCAGTCTATAACGTCTCGGGGAAGCCCATTCCACAAGTTGACAACTCGATTGAAGAAGAAATTCTTAGATTCGAGCGAGTTAAAAGATTTAACGATAATATTGCAACCGTTTCCCCGCGTGTAATTAGATTGGTTGATAGTGAAGTACTTACTACAGTTAATATTGTCGATGCCTTTGATGATTTTGAACACTTGAATTAAGTCGCCTCTTAATCTGCGCTGGGTTAAAGGAAATAGATTTAATTCTCTAAGACGCTCCTCGTATGGTTTGTTCTTTGGGCTAGGTATCATTTTGGTAACTCTACGTTGAACTCGTTCTAGCTTGTCTATAATTATCTTTTTGGTAATAAGGGCACCAGGATTGAACGCAGTATTCCAGAAGAGGGTGGACTAAGGAATTGTAAAGGGTTAGGATAACTTCTTTGGATTTATGCTCAAATGACCTGCCTATAAAGCCAATTAATTTGTTTGCTTTCTTAACAACTTCTGAACATTGTTGATTCGGTTTTAGGTTACTCAATATTGTTTCTCCCAGATCGGTTTCTCTGTTTACATTCTTAAGCTGAGTGCCATTCATCGAATAGTTTGCTTTCTCATTTTGGTATCCGATATGTAGTACTTTACATTTATCCGCATTGAAACTCATTTGCCAAATTTGTGCCCAACGTGACAACTTATCTAGATTGTGTTGCATATCGTCAACTTGTTCTTTTGAGAGTACGCTATTTGCAATTTTTGTATCGTCAGCAAATTTTGAGATTGTACAGGTGAGACCCTCATCTATGTCGTTGATGTAAATTAGAAAGATAATTGGTCCTAGTACCGATCCCTGGGGTACCCCGCTTTACCCCGTTTTTTTTTTTTTTTTTGGTCCATTTAGATGCCGTACCGTTTATGACTACTCTTTGCTTTCTGTTGCGGAGCCAATTTTCCATCCATTTCAACACACCGTCTTGTATTCCATGCGCTTTTAGTTTTAGCAGTAAACGTTTGTGGGGAACTTTGTCAAAGGCATTTTGAAAATCAAGGTATATAATATCTACAGCTTTACTCTCATCATAGAGGTTGAGGATATCGTGGAAGAAGTAAGAGGTTTGTTAAACAGGAACGTTTGCTACGAAAGCCGTGTTGAGTATCTTTAAGTATGTTATTTTCCTCCAAGTTATTTACGAGTCGGTCTATTATGAGCGTTTCTAGCATTTTACATACAACTGAGGATAAGCTAATTGGACGATAGTTACTGGGTAGGGATTTGCTTTTTTTTTTTTTGTAATCGGTGTTACGTTAGCTAGCTTCCACTGATCAGGCATAGTTCCAGACTGCAAGGATTTATTGAATAGCAATGTCATTGGTTTGGAGAGCTCATCCTTAGCTTCTTTTAGAACTCTAGGTGAGATTGTATCAGGTCCAGGCGTTTTATTTACCTTGAATTTATCTAAACATTTCAATACTTCTCTCTCTGTAATGGTGATATTGCTTAGAACATCAGAATTATATATCTGAATCGGCGATGCTGTAGGGATTTCAATGAGGTCTTCTATTCTAAAAACTGATGCAAATAAGGTATTGAGGGCATTACTCATTTGTACTTCGTCTTTGGCATATTCTCCATTTTCATCGACTAACGGTCCTACAGTTGAAGTAACTACTCTCTTCTTTCTGGTATAACTATAGAATTCTTTTGGATTTGTTTTACTTTGATTCGCAACACGTAACTCCAGGGTCTTTTTACTTTGCTTCATTAACCTTTTGGCTTTGCGTCGTAGTTCTACAAGTTTCACCCGTTCTTCGTCATTTTGTGAGGATTTGAATCTATCATTAGCAAACTTTTTAGGAAGCAGACAGTTTGAAATATCTTTATTCCACCATTTGGGCTTATCATTATGGCCTGTACGCCGTATTTTCTATGGTATGCAGTCTTGCACTGCTTCTAGGTAAGTGTTTGTGAATAAGAACATAAGAACATAAGAACATAAGAACATAAGAAAATGGGAGTCTGCAGAAAGCCGATTGGCCTAAGCAAGGCAGATCCCTGTCCCACACAACCCCAATTACAAAGCCCAATTATAGGCTCAACACTCTAATACCCTGAGGATCATCTTACCAAAACGGTTAGAGATTAACGCAGGATTACGTGGTCTGCAGAGCGCTGATTGGCCCAACCCTGCTGATCCCCCTTCACACCCAACCCTTCTCGTCCATATGCTTATCCAATTTTATCTTAAAGCTCCCTATCGTTTTTAATCCCACTATAGCACTTGGTAGTCCATTCCACCCATCTACAACTCTGTTACCAAACCAATATTTGCCTATATCTTTTCTGAAACGAAATTTATCTAATTTGAAACCATTGGTACGAGTTCTTTCGCTATCACTGAGCTTTAGTACATTTGTCACGTCCCCTTTGTTAATCCCACTAACCCACTTGAACACCTCTATCATATCCCCTCTAACTCTGCGTCTCTCTAACGAATGTAAGCCTAATTTCTTCAACCTTTCTTTATACGGAAGATTTCTAATATTATTGATCATTTTTGTCATTCTACGTTGTACTCTCTCCAATGAATCTATGTCCATTCTGTAATAAGGACACCAAAATTGAACAGCATAATCCATATGGGGTCTCACTAATGACAAGTAAAGTTTTAAGATAACATCAGCAGTTCTGTTACTCACACTCCTTGAGATGAACCCGAGAATCCTGTTTGCCTTGTTTCGAACGCTTATACACTGTTGTCTAGGCTTCAAATCATTGCTAACAAACACACCTAGATCTTTCTCACAATTCGAGTTTTCTAATTCCACATTAGCTAGTTTATATTTAACATTTGTATGCATCTTCCCTATCTTTAATACCTTGCATTTGTCAATGTTAAACTTCATCTGCCAATTTACTGACCATTCGTGTAAGGTATCTAGATCCCTTTGGAGGCACTCTATATCTCTATCTGAATCAATTGTTCTCCCCATTTTGGTATCGTCTGCAAATTTACTTATCCTACTAGTTATACCTAAATCAAGGTCATTTATGTATATAACAAACAACAGAGGACCTAATACAGATCCCTGGGGGACACCACTTTTGACTGCTCCCCATTCTGACTTCGTACCATTTATGCTGACTCTCTGCTTCCTACCAATTAGCCATGACCTAATCCATCCCAACAACGCCCCACCTATTCCATGCGCCTCAACCTTTCTCATCAATCTCTCATGGGGGACTCTGTCGAAATCTTTACTGAAATCTAAATATATTATATCATATGACTTGTCATTATCTACTGCTTCATATACCTCTGAGAAAAAACTAAGCAAATTAGTAAGGCAAGAACGTCCCTGAGTGAATCCATGCTGAGAAGAATTTATTAAATTAAATGTATCTAAGTGGTTTCTAATTTTACTAGCAATAATTGACTCTAGTAGCTTTCCTATGATTGATGTAAGACTAATGGGACGGTAATTGGATGCTATTGATTTGTCACCTTTTTTGAAGATCGGAACTACGTTTGCAAGCTTCCAAGCTTCTGGAACTATACCTGTCTCCAATGACTTGTTAAATACAAATTTTAACTGTCAATTTCCTTAAGCACATCATTTCTACTTATAGTAACCGTACTTAACCTATTTTTTATACTATCGCTATATACCTTACGGACTTCTGGAAACTGTGCCAAATTTTCATTAGTGAAAACGGAAAGAAATTGACTATTTAATGTACTGCACATTTCTAAATCATTTTCTGTCATTTCTCCTATCGAAGTTTTAAGGGGACCAATTACATCTCTAACCTTGGATTTATATAGTTGGTAAAAAGCTTTAGGATTATTTTTTGAGTCATTGGCAACCTTAATTTCATAATTTCTTTTTTCTTTCCTAATATCCTTTTTTACCTGTCTTGATAGATTCTGATAGTAAGCAAGTAGGTGAATTTCGCCTTTTCTAATTTTTCTATATATTCCTCTCTTTTGTCCTAGAAGATCTAATAGTCTATTATTCATCCATTTGGGTTGGTTCTGTGTTGATCTAAATTTTCTTTTGGGGATGTATTTATTTTGTGCATTGAATACTGACTTGATAAAATTATCGTATGTATCTACCAAGGTTGACGTCTCTTCCTGACTTAAGATGACAGGTGCCTGAGAAGGGGTACACTCATTTGGACACCTGGATCGACTTAATTTTTTGACCATAGGGTCCGCTAATAGGGCTCTTCTTAACCCACCATAATTAGCTTTTCTAAAGTCAGGTATTAATGTTGTATTCTCTCTGGTATTACCTTTCCATTGTATATTAAAATACACAGAATTGTGGTCACTATTTCCTAGGTGGTCCCCTATCTCTACATTATTTACCATATGTTCATTGTTACTGAAAACTAAATCGAGAATATTATTACCTCTAGTCGGCGTATCTATGAATTGAAATAAAAAACTATCTTGTACTACCTCTATAAACTCCTCAGAATCAGAGTCTCCTATTTGATGCTGCCAATCTATATTCGGAAAATTAAAATCCCCCATAATGCACACATTGCTAAACCTTGATACCATTTTAATTTCCTCCCATAATGACGTTCCGTCATTTCTACTCATATTTGGCGGTCTATACATAACTCCAATAACTATGGTCTCACTACCTTCGTTAACCTCTACCCAAACACTTTCATTATCGTTATTTAGTCTAATACCTGATTTAATACAGCTTTTTAATGTACTCCTGACAAACACTGCTATACCGCCACCCCTCTTACTTGTTCGGTCATATTTAAACAAACTATATCCTGGTATATCAAATTCTGCTAAAAAATGCCTGGTTTCTGTATTAATCCACGTTTCAGTTAGCGCTATTATGTCTATATTTTCTTTGCTAACAAGGGCTCTAAGTTCGTTCATTTTGTTACATAGACTCCTACAGTTTGTGTAATATACTCTCAATTTACTTCTTTTCTTTATACCTAATTTACCTTTGTTTTTAGCGACATTTCCATCTTCCGTTGCACCATCACTACTATCATTTGCATTATAGTCATCATTTTTAGCATGAGACTGAATATCCTTATCGCTTTCGCCTGACGCTAAAATTGTTCCATTTAACCTCTCATTTACACTCTCAATATTTCTGTTCAAAACCCCACAACCACCCTATCTAAAGAACTAGCTAATGTAGAAACCCCTAACCGTGAAAGATGAACCCCATCCCTTGCGTACATCCCATCTCTCCCATAGAAACTATCCCAGTTATCAATGAATGGTATTGCTTTTTCTTTGCAATATTTCTCCAAACGGCAATTGACACCAATCGCCCTGGATGTCCATTCCTTGGGAACTCCTCTTCTGGGTAGGATACAATGTACTACAGGGATCCCTCCCTTCATCCTAACTTTATCTAACACATCCCGATACTGCTGCAGCAGTTCCTCACTTCTACCCTTACCAACATCGTTACTCCCGGCACTGAGACAGATAATGGGGTTATCTCCACTATCTTCCAAGATGTGATCCATCTTCTCTAAAACCCTCCCAACTCCATGGCCAGGCAGACACACAACCTTCCTAAGTTTAGTGCGGGTAGCCCTAACTAAATGTCTTACCATGGAGTCGCCCACAATCGACACAGACTTACCTTTCCCTCGGGAGGATCCAGCAGCTGCAGTTGGAGAACCCCCGGTGGTGGCAGAAGCTCCCTTGGTGGTGGTGGTGGTGGGGGTAGTGGTGGTGGTAGGTAGCACAGCGTCAGAGGTTGGAGCTGAGTCGGCGGCAGGCACTTCGGTTATCCCTCCCTTATCCTGACTATCTTTTCCCTCACATTCGTCTCGCAAAGGAGAGAATGTATTTGTCAAGATACCCAAGATGTATTTATGTCGTTATTGTTAATCATAAAGCTCCAGTCACTTTCTTTAAACATTGCTCTAAGTTTACGAAAGTTTGCTTGCTTGAAATTAGGGACTTTCTCGATGCTGCTATTTGGTTTGTTATTAGTAAACTTTAAACTGAAAGTTATCGTACGATGGTCGCTGTGTTACGACTGGGGTTCAAATATATCAGGGCTCTTATTCATTGGACTAGTAATGGCATAAATGCTACAACGGAAAGCGCTAGATCCAACCTCTGATGTATATTCCCAGTGAACAAAGAACACAAATACTCTACAGAGTTCTATATGCAATAATAGGCTATCAAACTCTCAATAAATGTGCGTGTACTCTAGGCTTAATGTTATGTGAAAACAGCCTATTACTACCTATAACCGAAGGTGCTTGGTTATGGTATGCAAAGTAAGGTGGTAAGAGAAGTTACAGCTTACGTTACTTTAATCAATAAATGTCAGGCACTCCTGCATGAAAGAAAGTGCACTAAAGTCCTTCAACACTAACAAGGAATCTTCTTTAAATGTTAGATGCTATAAAGATGCTCGTATCGGAAATGGAACCCAAAAAGGCAGGCAGCGGAACAATGCTCGTGCAGGCTATGCACACAAAAAGGCAGAATATATAATGCCGTCGGAGCCAAGAATATCCTAAACACTACAACAATAATAATAATCGCCACGACAATGCAGTATTCCTATCAACAAAAAGAGCCTAAGTCGTTTGTGTCTCAATACATCAAACTAGGCTGCGAAATGCTTGTGTAATAATAAATGGGTATGCATAAAAAGAGTAATTAGGTTAATATACTTAATGTCTACTATGATTGATAAAGTCTAGCTAGAGTCAATGATACGAGATACTGGTGCGCATGGCATGCCGCATAGCCTAGTGCAAATCTCAAGTCTGTGCGTCAAATATTACGTTATAGGGAGGGGTAGCTCTCTTGAGAAACCTTAATACCGAAGTATTAAGCGTTCTCCTGGCGTACCTCAAAGACAAACAACGAGCTTAGAACAGTGCAGAATGGTATAGGCAAAAAGCCCTCATTCGTGCATGCTCTACTCTCAATGGCACACAGACTAGAATTTACTCAATCAATTCCAGTTCTCAGGTATGTCGTGCAGCTTTTAACTAAAGCCAGCACTCATAGGAAACAATACCTTATAATATCCGACCCCTAGTCTAGCATTATCTAATCCAGCAGAACACTAATAATTAAAGGAAGCGGTACTAAACAATATGAATGCCAACCAATGCTTCGTGATCAACTTATCTTAACACTAACATACATGGGTTATATCAGACCTTAACGCACAATACAACTGGCCAGCATGAAGCTGATTTTGCAGAGTTAACCAGAGGGGGTATAATATTAATAAAAGGTGGTGAAAGATAATATTATGGAAAATGAGAGAGATAGGCAGAGGAAAAGATTCTCAGGTGCAGAAAGGGGACAGGTAGCAAGGGAAAAAGATGGGTGCGTTCTAGAAACCAGATCTGAGGGAGAGAGTGGCGAGGAACTGTATATATACTCGCACC
Source organism: Paralithodes platypus (assembly GCA_032716605.1). Classification (NCBI taxonomy): domain Eukaryota; kingdom Metazoa; phylum Arthropoda; class Malacostraca; order Decapoda; family Lithodidae; genus Paralithodes; species Paralithodes platypus. The sequence goes on along the minus strand of CM064548.1, from coordinate 34,310,331 downwards.
AGCTCGAGCCGCGTGGGAAAAAAGCGGTTACAAGTCCTCTAGCCACTAGCAAGGGAGCTAACAGCATGGGAAGGACCTCTCTCAACCAACCCCCACGAGGCAGCCAGCCGTGACGTCATCGAGCGGGACAAAAACACTGGGCGCCCCTCTCACTCTGTTCTACTCTCTCTCTCTCTCCCAGATCCCATCATTACTAGTTAATGATAAAACATATACTTTACAATTAAATATATAAAGCCTTGACATGGGTGAAAACAAAGAGCCTTTCTGGACTGCCCATGACACAAGCTTTCATATGAAATAAAGCACACTCTAATACACAAACTGTAGCCCCATCCACTGCCCTGGCGATCCTAGCGAGTCACTGTAGGACAAGCCATGCGGTTCTAACGGAGTGGTTAACGTCACACCCCCCCCCAAGATTTTTCTCAGAGGCCCCAAGGCTCACAAAAATCTGATGGTTAGAACCCATGCTATATCTCCACTTCCCATCACCCAGCGGCAGTAAAATATCTGGCACAGTTCTTCAACAAAACATTTTTCAAAATTATAACCCTCCCCAACACCATAGGTTAAATTATATGTAGTTATGCTCCTCAAGAGCGAGCTTCTCTAGCCCAGCATTCGGAGAGGAGTGCAACTCAGAATTACTGCTATAACATACTAAAAAAATTCAACTATCAAAGAAAGAGTTTTTATTTGATTTTTATGTTTATAATTTGTTTATTTCGGCTGCACTATAGGGGCAAGCCTAGTTTTTTCTTCTATACCAAACGCTCAACTCCTGCTTTACGACCCAATACGCTGGGCTACAACCGCGAGCCAACAAGCACCAAGCGCAAAATACTATCCAAACTAAAGCAGGAGGCTACCCGTGTGTTAATCTACCCAGGATCATATACCCTTGAACGACCATCTGCAACCACGTTGTCACAACCGGCAATATGGCATATGTCCAGGTTATATACCAATAACCTTAGTGACCACCTGGTCAGCATAATATTCCGATTGTGAAACTGGTCCAAGAACTTGAGAGGGTGATGATCTAGGTAAACTACAACGACCGGACCATAGGCTGGAACATAGACCTCGAAATGCCCCAGCGCAAGCACAACCGCCAGCAGCTCCTCCTCGACAACAGAGCAGCTCCCCTGGGCCGAATTGTACTTCTCCGAGCAGAAACTAACAGGATGCTCCAGCCCATCATCGTCCTTTTCCACAAGGACGGCACCAGCCCCCACACCACTAGCCTCCGTTGCTAGTTGGAAAGGTAGGCTAAAGTCAGGGGCCCTGAGGATCGGGTGAGTGCACAACAGGTGTTTTACTTCTCTAAACACCTTCTCACACTCAGGCGCCCATTTGAACTTCTTATCCTTCCAGTTATCCTCCACCTGAGCTTGACTGTCCCGTTCTCCTTCTCCACCTTGACTGCTAAACGTCATCACAGGCACAGTGAGAGGCTCAGGGGGGTGCCTCCCATACTCCTTCATGGGATTAACATGACATAACTGATTGCACTTCCGTCTGTCTGGAGTGGCTACCAAGTAATCCAGGTCTGATAGCTCCTCCACCACCCTATAAGGACCAGCGTACTTCGCGGATAAGGGGTGACCTACAAGGGGCAGTAGAATCAACACCTCCTGACCCACGTGAAACTCCCTGAGTTCAACCTTGAGGTCGTACCTGTCCTTCCTGAGGGCCTGAGAGCTAGTCAGATTACGGCCAGCCAACTCCAGACTGCGCAACATCCGTTCTCGACTGTTGAGGACACACTTGAGCATAGAACAAGGTTTTTCTGCTCCCTCCCATACTTCTTCAACCATATGGAGAGGCCCTCTGACACGATGTCCAAAGACGAGCTCATTAGGGCTGAATCCCAAACTCTCCCCAGGTACCTCCCACACAGCAAACAAAACACATGGCAGGCCAAGATCCCAATCCCTCCCACTCTCAAAGCAACAACAACGAAGCACAGATTTCAAGGCTGAGTGCCATCGCTCTAACACACCCTGGCTCTCCGGATGATACGCAGATGACACAACCCCAACAATCCCATGCTGCGGCATTGCTTGAACAAAGAGGCTAGAAGTGAAGTTGGGTCCCCGGACTGACTGAATCCCCTGCGGGTAACCATACCGGGAAAAATACACTAGCAAGCTTCGGACCACCGTCTTCGCCGACCCATTTCTCATAGGGTACGATTCAGGGTACCTTGTTGCTACATCTCCCGACTGTGCATCACTGTCCTCCTTCAACTCTTTCGTCTTTTTAAGCCCATCCTCTGCCTTTTCCACAACAGTTACTGGGTCTTCTTCAGACTCGATATTTGGTCCTAATACTGAGTCCCCGAGAAGGGCCGTTGATACTAAACTCTCAACCGCATCAACTTTCAACCCCTTCTCGGTACCCTTCCTCCGCTGATCTAAAGATTGTTGACCAGAATGTGACTCCCTGGATGCAGAATCTCCGGTGACAACACACTCCATAGGCTGCCCCGGACACTTCCCAACCCACTCCTGCTCCTCCCTACTCACGTCGGCCGGCTTCTCGGCAACGACCAAGGGTGGAGCCTCAGAAGTAGGTCCCGCAAAGTCGTTGCCGAGAAGGAGGTCGACGCCCCCAACAGGTAACTTCTCCACAATTCCTACATCCAGGTCACGAGTCACACCATCAACTTCCACCTTCATTCTTACAAGCGGGTATGACCTTGTCGCATTAACTCCCTGAACCACAACCACCCGCGCCGTATTGACAGGTTTACCAGTGAAATTTCTCAACAGTGTTTGCGATGCCCCAGTGTCACGCAAAATTCTCACCTCATGTCTTCTACCCCCCCACTCCACACAACCGAGTCCCCTGTGGTCACTAAAGGCATCACGGACAGGGAATAAGCCTTCCGGATCCTTCTGCACTGGCAGTGTATTTACCTCGGAAGAAATGCCTCTAACAAACTCCTATGTCCTCTTGAACACTCCAATGCCGTGAGCAAAAGACACGGCTGCCGGAGGAGGTCGACTAGGGCACTCATTTGCCTTATGACCCTCCTGGTGGCACCTAAAACACATACATTTCGGTTTCGGCTTATACTGTGATGTAAAAGGCCCCTGACTTTTCACATACGGTGTGGTGGTAGGTTTGGCTTCAGTTTTAGTTTCATTGCTCTTTGGTTTAAATGTGTCATTGCTACGGGGAGGGGGAGGATAACGGTCCCTAGCACTTGCATCGTACTTCTGTGAGGACCCGCAACCCCGAATCAACGACAGCCGTAGATCAGCCATTTCTGCTGCTTCTACTAGAGTTCTTGGGTTTTTCTCCTTTAAGTTCAAAGTTAGATCACCGCCCGTGCTCTTAAAGAACTGCTCCAACATCATTAACTGCTTAATTCATCAAATGTTGTGACCTTCTCAGATCGGAGCCAGTTCCCCATAGCATCGGACAAGTCCCGGGCGTGTTCCAAAAAGGTGCTATCTCTTCCCTTAGTTACACCCCGGAACTTCAAACGGTACATTTCTGGTTGCAGTTCGTAAGCCCTCAGGACAGCCTCCTTGAGATCCTCGTACACAATACATAACTCCAAAGGTAACGCATCGTAGGCTTTAAGACCCTTGCCTATTAATCTAGAGGATACAAGTGCTGCCCATTTATTCTCTGGCCACTGGTGTTCCTGGCACTTCTTCTCAAAGCGTGTGAAAAATTCTGTTACACCACTCTCATCAAACACCGGAACCAGTTTCAATAAGTGCGAGAGAGACTGCTCATGAACACGGTTACCAGCCCCAAGTCGCTGTCCCGTTGCCTCTACTCGCGACTTCTCTACGTCCATGTCGGCACAGTACCTAGTCGACTCTAAATCAGCTTGGATTTTTGCTTGACTGATAGTTTTTCTCTCTTCTATCTTGGCTAATTCTATTTGCTGCTGATTCTGAAGCTGAAGCTCACATACCCTGATAGCCTTTCTCTCTTCGATCTTAGCTAATTCGAGCTGAAGCAATAATTCTGGAGTTAACCCTTGAGGAGGTGAAGGTGCTACAATGTTTGAAATTACCGGTGGTCCCCCCAGGGGCAACCCACCCTGCCAGTCACCACCCAACTGTGGAAGCGTACCCGGGGTCGGCAAACTACTGGGATGGCTGGGAGTCGAGTGTAGGGGAAGCATGGCCGAAGGGCTCTGAGCACTCAACCCATCTCGCTCACCAGTCACCCTGCCCAGTACACACGTTATCAAGTTATCCCTGGTCATGCCGCCAGTACCCGCATGACCGATAGCTGTGGCCAGGCATTGAAGACCGTACCGCTCCATACCCTCCAACCGCTCGGCAGTAACAGGCCATTGCAAAAATATCCTAGCATCCTCCTCACAGTTCACCTGATTAACCATATTATCATACTGCTGTTCCTCAGTTTCGACATTACGTACTGTGTCTCCATTCTCCTCTGATCCGGTATAAGACATGATGCTCACAAAAATTTCCCACCACAATATTCAGAAAAGAAGCACCCCAAACTCTTATACCTCAATATACACACAAAAATTCTCGGAAATACTCAAGGGCTATACTATGTTGCAAAACAAAAATATTCTTGCTGATTCCCCGCAAAATATTCCCCAAAACAACAAATGTTCCCTGCTAATAAATGTAGGTTCACCAAATCCTAGGTAAGGTCGCCATTTGTTACGACTGGGGTTCAAATATATCAGGGCTCTTATTCATTGGACTAGTAATGGCATAAATGCTACAACGGAAAGCGCCAGATCCAACCTCTGATGTATATTCCCAGTGAACAAAGAACACAAATACTCTACAGAGTTCTATATGCAATAATAGGCTATCAAACTCTCAATAAATGTGCGTGTACTCTAGGCTTAATGTTATGTGAAAACAGCCTATTTTTTTTTTTTTTTTTTTTTTTCTATGTGATTGAGGGAGGCAAAAGGCATAACTGCCTATAGCGAGTGCCTCCCCCATAGTTGAAAGAGTGACAGGGCCAAAATCAAGGGACGTTCGAGCCAAAATGCCTGGACACACGGAGTTTCAAGCAATTTAAGTCATAGGAAGAGGGAAAGACTGATTCTGGGAGAGAGTTCCAGAGCTCAGATGTTGAGTAGAAGAAAGTTTGAGAGTAACGTTTCACTCTTGGGTTGGAGAGTTGCACAGAGTAGGGGTGGGATTGAGTTGCAAGACGGGTACCACGTGCCCTACGTAAAGGAGGTGGTATGCACTGGGATAGCTCTGAGGAACACTGATTATTATAGTAGCGATAGAATAGCGAGAGAGATGCAACATTGCGGCGGAGAGAGAGAGATTGCAGAGAGTTGGTGAGTGGACGGGAGTTAATGATACGAAAGGCCTTCCTTTCAACTTTGTCTAGGAGAGCGGTGTGAGAGGAACCTCCCCACACATATGAACAATACTCAATACAAGGGCGCACTATGCCCCTGTACAGAGCAAGAAGCTGTGCAGGGGAAAAGAACCCCCTAAGGCGGTTGAGCACACCCAGCTTCTGGGAGGCTGCCTTAGCAAGACTGGTAATATGGTCCTTCCAAATGAGAGCAGAAGAAAAAGAGACACCAAGAATATTGAGAGAAGATGAAGGGTTGATTTTTGTATTGTTGAAGAATAAGGGATAGTCCGCTGGGAGATCCTGACGGGTAGATAGATGGAGAAATTGGGTTTTGGAAGCATTAAAGTTAACAAGGTTTTCTCTGCCCCAATTGGAAATAGTATTTAGATCAGAATTTAAGAGTTCTATGGCTTCATTACGTTTGTCGTTGAGGGATTGCTGGCTGGGGCGTTCTGAAAAACTAATGGAGTAGTGTAAGGTTGAGTCGTCTGCGTATGAATGGATGGGAATTAAGGTACAGTTAAGGAGATCATTTATAAAAATTAGAAAGAGAATAGGAGATAGGACAGAGCCCTGAGGAACACCGGAGTTTATAAGGTGAGGAAGTGAACAATGGCCGTCCACAACCGCAGCTATGGAACGGCCGGAAAGGAAATTAGAGACAAAGGCACAGATGGAGGGATAGAAACCGAAGGAGGATAGTTTAGAAATTAACGATTTATGCCAGACTCTATCGAAGGCTTTCGATATGTCTAGTGCAATAGAAAAAGTCTCACCGAAGTCCCGAAAGGAGGATGACCAAGAGTTAGTAAGATATGAAAGAAGATCACCAGTAGAGCGACCCTTAAGGAAGCCATACTGGCGATCTGAGAGCAGATTATGAGAAGAGAAATGCTTAAGAAATTTGGAAGCAAGAATAGTTTCAAAAACTTTAGAAAGACAAGAGATAAGAGCAATTGGACGATAGTTGGAGGGTTGAGAGCGGTCACCCTTCTTTGGGACAGGTTGAATGTGAGCAAACTTCCAGCATGAAGGGAAGACGTTATAGGATAGACAGAGACGAAAGAGTTTGCCTAGGCAGGGAGTCAGCACGGAAGCACAGTTTTTGAGAACAACAGGAGGAACACCGTCCGGACCGTACGCCTTATTAGTGTTAAGCCCAGAGAGGGTAGAAAGTACATCTTTAGAAGAGATTAGGATATTAGGCATAAGTAAGAGAGAGAAGGGCGGAGAGGGAGGAATAGCACCGGAATCATCCAAGGTGGAGTTTCTAGCAAAAGTTTGAGCGAAGAGTTTAGCTTTGTCAGAGGAAGAAGTGATGGTTGTGCCATCAGAGTGGGAAAGGGGAGGGAAAGACGAGGAAGAGAAATTGTTGGAGAGGTTTTTGGCTAGATGCCAGAAAGCTTGGGAAGAGCTGGAGTTGGATAGTTCAGTGCATTTATTATTGATGAAAGAGTGTTTGGCAAGTCGAAGAACAGATTTGGCTTGATTCCGGGCAGAAACATATGAAGAATGAGAGTCTTGAGTTTTAAGGCGTCGGTACCGTTTGAATGCTTCCTCCTTATTGCGGACAGCAGTAGAACAGGCGTGAGTAAACCAAGATTTTTTAGCATTAGTCTGAGAGAAAGAGAATGGAATGTATGCTTCCATGTCCGATAGGATTACCTCGGTAATGCGTTCAGCACTCTCCGAGGGTCCCCGGCCATGGAAGCAGAAATCATTCCATGGGAAATCAAAGAAGTACTGCCGAAGAGCCTCCCAGTCGGCAGCGCCAAAGTGCCACAAGCGCCGCCGGCTAGGAGGATCGGGTGGCTGTACTGGAGAGATAGGACAGGTGACAGAGATAAGTTTATGGTCGGAGGAGCCCAAAGGAGAGAAAAGATCGACAGTATAAGAAGAAGGGTTAGAAGTTAGAAACAGGTCAAGAATGTTGGGCCGATCTCCGATGCGATCCGGGATACGGGTGGGTTGCTGAACTAACTGCTCTAGGTCATTTAGGATAGAAAAGACGTAGGCTTGTTCACCAGGTGGATCAGTAGTGTGAGAGGAGAGCCATTGGCGGTGGTGAACGTTGAAATCTCCTAAGATGGAGATTTCTGAGAAAGGAGAAATGGATAGAATGTGTTCCACTGTAGAGTTTAGATAGTCAAAGAATTTAGGAAAGTTGGTAGAGTTAGGGGAAAGATAGACAGCACAGAAATATTTAGTAAGAGAATGACAGGAAAGTTTGAGCCATAAAGTTGAGAATTCAGAGGAGTCGAAATCGGGAACACGAGAGCAAGTGAGTTTGTTGTGCACATATGCACAACATCCGCCTTTGGCTTTGAAACTAGGATAGAGAAAGTAGGAGGATACAGAGAAGGGGTTGCTGGATGTTGCTACAGACACCTGGGTTTCGGTGAGGAAGAGAAGATCAGGTTTGTAGGAGGAGAGATGGTGCTCAACAGAGTGAAAGTTAGAGGAAAGTCCGCGAATGTTGCAGAAATTAATAGAAAGAGTAACAGGCCGAGGTCCAGGTAATTGTGTGGGGTCGTCAGGGGATGGTCTGTCGGGTGAGGGGGCATTTATGGTCCCCCCCCCTGGGGACTCCGAGGCTGGGCTAAAATTCATCATTTTGTGTTTTTTTAATTTTGGTGTGGAGGAATGAAGTGTGGTGTGCATGTTTAGTGTAGTGAAGTGGATAGGAGGAGGAGGTGTTTGTGAGAGCTAGCTGGATTGCTCTCAGTGTAAATGAGGCACAAAGAAAATCAGTAAGAGAGGCCAAGCAAATGAAACAGGAGTTCCAGCGACTCTTTATCACATGCCTATAACCTCACCTGGGTCTAGCCCTGATCGATTGGTGCCTACAATCTCCCCACCATAGCTACCTATAACCGAAGGTGCTTGGTTATGGTATGCAAAGTAAGGTGGTAAGAGAAGTTACAGCTTACGTTACTTTAATCAATAAATGTCAGGCACTCCTGCATGAAAGAAAGTGCACTAAAGTCCTTCAACACTAACAAGGAATCTTCTTTAAATGTTAGATGCTATAAAGGTGCTCGTATCGGAAATGGAACCCAAAAAGGTAGGCAGCGGAACAATGCTCGTGCAGGCTATGCACACAAAAAGGCAGAATATAATGCCGTCGGAGCCAAGAATATCCTAAACACTACAACAATAATAATAATCGCCACGACAATGCAGTATTCCTATCAACAAAAAGAGCCTAAGTCGTTTGTGTCTCAATACATCAAACTAGGCTGCGAAATGCTTGTGTAATAATAAATGGGTATGCATAAAAAGAGTAATTAGGTTAATATACTTAATGTCTACTATGATTGATAAAGTCTAGCTAGAGTCAATGATACGAGATACTGGTGCGCATGGCATGCCGCATAGCCTAGTGCAAATCTCAAGTCTGTGCGTCAAATATTACGTTATAGGGAAGGGTAGCTCTCTTGAGAAACCTTAATACCGAAGTATTAAGCGTTCTCCTGGCGTACCTCAAAGACAAACAACGAGCTTAGAACAGTGCAGAATGGTATAGGCAAAAAGCCCTCATTCGTGCATGCTCTACTCTCAATGGCACACAGACTAGAATTTACTCAATCAACTCCAGTTCTCAGGTATGTCATGCAGCTTTTAACTAAAGCCAGCACTCATAGGAAACAATACCTTATAATATCCGACCCCTAGTCTAGCATTATCTAATCCAGCAGAACACTAATAATTAAAGGAAGCGGTACTAAACAATATGAATGCCAACCAATGCTTCGTGATCAACTTATCTTAACACTAACATACATGGGTTATATCAGACCTTAACGCACAATACAACTGGCCAGCATGAAGCTGATTTTGCAGAGTTAACCAGAGGGGGTATAATATTAATAAAAGGTGGTGAAAGATAATATTATGGAAAATGAGAGAGATAGGCAGAGGAAAAGATTCTCAGGTGCAGAGCAGGGGACAGGTAGCAAGGGAAAAAGATGGGTGCGTTCTAGAAACCAGATCTGAGGGAGAGAGTGGCGAGGAACTGTATATATACTCGCACCAGCTCGAGCCGCGTGGGAAAAAAGCGGTTACAAGTCCTCTAGCCACTAGCAAGGGAGCTAACAGCATGGGAAGGACCTCTCTCAACCAACCCCCACGAGGCAGCCAGCCGTGACGTCATCCAGCGGGACAAAAACACTGCGCGCTCCCTCTCACTCTGTTCTACTCTCTCTCTCTCTCCCAGATCCCATCATTACTAGTTAATGATAAAACATATACTTTACAATTAAATATATAAAGCCTTGACATGGGTGAAAACAAAGAGCCTTTCTGGACTGCCCATGACACAAGCTTTCATATGAAATAAAGCACACTCTAATACACAAACTGTAGCCCCATCCACTGCCCTGGCGATCCTAGCGAGTCACTGTAGGACAAGCCATGCGGTTCTAACGGAGTGGTTAACGTCACAGCTGTTACTGATTTCATCACCGACATTCAAATTCTCTATCAATTCTTCTTTTGTTGAAAGTACAAGGTCAAGGACATTATTTCCATGGGTTGGAGATCTAACAAATTGATATAGCGAACTCTCTTGCATGTTTGCATACAGGTCTTGTCCAAAATGTGAAGTAATACTATCTCCCCACTTGGTCACAGGTAAATTGAAGTCGCCAAAAATTACCGTTTCTTGCGAATTACTTAATTCTGCAGGAGTCTAGAAGTGTGGCCGTTTAAGAGTGTGGCCGTCTTGACTTACTTCCGACGCTAGGGCTGAGTTATGGCCGTTAATTCAACGATATCGAATGTCTAAAGTTTCAGCTTTCTCCTATCGGTTTATTACTATGACAGCTTGCCTAATAGTACGTGGACTATAATTTTACCAATATATTTATTTTATTTTATATTTGTATGGAGGAGACAAAAGCCAAAGCTGCCTGTAACAAGTGTCTCCCAGAAAGCTAAAGAGTTACAGAGCAAAACAGGTATCCAATCAGTACCAGTGACGCCCTTCCCAGTATATTCTGACAACTATTAAACGATTGTATTCAATTTAGGAAGGACATCTAGCAATAAAAATAACTCCAACTCTTTCATTTATCCCTTTTAACTCTCAGATTGTTCTTAAGCTGCACAAAATTATCTAAATATAGCTAAGATATGACAAAACATACGTCAGCGGTACTGAAAGGGTTAACAGTGGACGAGGGAGGATATATGGTCATCAGAGCGGTAACTGAGTTAGCCCTTGTTTATTTTATGTCTTGAGATCTTTCCTAAATTTAATAAACTAGTATAATGATTGCCAGAGTAGGAGGAATAAGGTAATCACAGTTATACTTTGTTTTATATTCCGAGAGATCTTTATTAAGCTGACTATAATCGCATAACACTATTCAAAATATATAACATGATGGTGTACCAGTGTTGAAGGTGTAATGAAAGTAATCGTCCATTAATCTCCAAGCAACAACTCTGGACCTGAGCGATGATTTATAACCGCTACTTCAAACGATATCGAACGTCTAAAGTTTAGTATGCTCATTAATATACTTCTCACAAAAGACGAATTGCATCTTTGTTGTTTGAATTAAAGCCCTCATAATTTCAGAAAGCGACTGAAACACTCTAATAATTGTGAAGATTAAACACAGTATTTAACTATTTATTCATTTATATTGTTAAGGCCTTATATAATAAGCATTGACTTATGACTTAAACTCCTTCAAGTTCCGTGTGTCCAGACATTTTGATTATAACGTACTTTGAAGTTGGCTCTGTCACTCTTCCAACTTTGGGGAAGACACGTGTCACAGGTAGCTTTGCCTTTTAACTCGTTTATTAAAAAAAATAAACTCATTGTATTGGTAACCATATTGTATGGGTCTTTCACTCACAACAAACTCGCCCGCTAAAGGGTTAAGGGGGGTAGTGGCTATTATGTGGACTATATATTAATTATTTATTATTTTATAGTTTTTTGGTTAGACCTCCATCAAGCTTTAAAAAACACCCCCTAAACTCCCTGTCAAGCTAAATTTGTACATTTTTCGGTAGAAAAATGTCCCGGCCGAAAAATGTGCCGGCCGAAGGCCGATTCCTCTTAGAATTACAGGCTCGCTGTCGCTCGCCATGAACAAAAATCGACACCTAAATGGCACAAAAGGTGTTCACCTTGTCGAAATAATGGGGCGAAAGATCTTAAAATCCGCAAACTAATGGAAGGAACGTCTTAAAATCTCAATGGTAATGGAACTAAACATGGAGGAAAAACAGCGATATCCCCCTGTACTGGGTGCTAATATAGATAGAAACACAAGAGTATATTTTCTAACGACTGGCTCTTTGGTGTTGACAAATGGAACAGGAAAGCTTTACAAAAATGTTGGAGTAGTGTATTAACTAGTTTGTCACCTCGTACAACAAAACAAAGAAGAAAAGAAAAGTACAGGAACGAAGTCGGGCGAGGTGAAGGAAGAGGAGTGGAGGGGAAGAGGAAGTGTGAAGATATAGGAAGAAGAAGAGGAAGAGGGGAGGAGGAAGTGTGGAAATATGAAGAGGAGGAGGGAGGGAAGAGGAAGTGAAAACATAAGAAGACGAAAAAAGGAGTGAGGACATATGAAGAAGACGAAGACGAATAGAAGGGATGGTAGAAGAATAAAGATAAGGGACTAATAGACTCGGGTGATAAACGGAGGAGATGAAGGAGAAGGAGAAGACAGATTGAACAAAGGAACAGAAGATGAAAAGTGAAAGAAGAGGTGAGAGAAGAACGAAGATGGTGATAGAGAAAGTAGACAATTATATATGAAAAAGATATTATGGCTTTGTGGAAGGAAAAGAGAGAACAACATAATTAGAAACAAAGAAATAAAGTAACAATGGACAGGAACTGGAAGAAGGAGGAGGAAGAGAGAGAAAGAAGGATGATAAACAAGGCCCGAAGAGGAGGAAGAAATAGGAGCTGAAACTGTAAACGAAAACAAATAAATATAAACAAGTTAAACGAGGAGCTCTGTGTCTCGCTGACGGAGGTGTAAGTGACGGATGGACAATCTTAAAGGGACACGCGACTATTTTAAGGGGGGATGGGCGTATTTATTTCCTCATTTATACATTTGTTTAACTATATTTGTTTAGTTTCTTCCGTAGACCTGCATCAAACTTATAAAACCATTTGCCCAAGACCCTCCTTCAAGATAAATGTGTACATTTTTCAATAGACAAAAGTCCCGGCCGAATGCCGATTCCTCATAAATTACAGGCTCGCTATCGCTCGTCAGGTAAAATCGATACTTAAATGACACGAACAATATTAATATTTACAAATAAATGAGGTGAAAGGTCTTAAAATCGCCATACTAATGTGCCGAACGTCTTAACATCTGAAAACTAATGGGGCTAAGAATGAGGAAGAAGGGGGACCAGAAAAACTACCCATCTACCCTTAAACAAGAAGCTCAGTGTCTCGTTGACGGAGGTGTAAGTGCTGGCGAAGTGAAGGATGGACAATCATAAAGTGTCACGCGACTGTCTTAAGGGGAAATTTCCAATTGAGCGATTTTGTTACTGACCCCTTCATCCCTCTCGTTTAGCCCCATTGCTTTTGAGATTATAAGACATTCGCCTCATTAGTTTGGTGATTTTGAGAACTTACGCCTTATTTCTGTCAATGTTAAGACCTTTTGTGCCATTTAGGTGTTAATTTTGTTTTCCTGGCGAGCGACAGCGATCCTGTAATTTAAGAGAAACCGATCTTCGTCCGGGACATTTTTCTATCGAAAAATATACAAAATTATCTTGAAGGGGGGTCAAGGGGGGTGTAATATTAAGCTTGATGGAGGTCTAGGGAACAAACTAAACACCTTCCCTTAAAGTAACACGCGGCTGTCGTAATATGTCTTGTATTTTACTACAGATCGGAATGTGGCGCCTTCTTCCGGCTACCACTAGACGATTTTACACAGTTCATTTAGGATCGGTGGGAAACTGAGGGTTAACCGAGATAACTTAACACTCTTCTATGACTATTAGAGGTTCTTCCTAAGCTTAACAAATTTTTAAACGTATGTGTGCAGCATATTTCTACATTGTATTGTGGCTTTCATCATATGATCGCATTCAGATTAGGAGGGATTCTTAACAATATAGTTATTGTCTTTCTTATGCCTATGTATTCTCCCTATGGTGAATACAATCACCAAAGGGTAACCAGAATCAACGCTGGAAAATATCGTTTTTTTACTTATCGGGTTCCCGGGCAAATCAACCAATACACCTAATTAGTTATGGCCGCTAATTCAACGATATTACATGTATCATGTTTTAGCTTTCCAATAACTGTGTTATTACTATGGCAGCTTCCCTACTATTTCGTTGGCTATCATATGGCGTATACATTAACCCTTTCAGTACCGGTGACGCCCTTTTCATTACATTTTGGCAACTATAAGATGATTTTATTCAATTTGGAAAGGACCTCTAGCAATAAAAATAACTCCCGCTCTCTTATTCATCCCTTTTTAACTCCCACAGACTGTTCTTAAGCTGCAAAAAACCGTCTAAATATAGTTGAGATATACACAAACAGACGTTAGCGGTACTGAAAGGGTTAACAGTGGACGAGGGAGGTTGTATGATCACCAGAGCGGTAACTGATATACCCTTTGCTCATTTTATGCAGTGAGATCTTTCCTAAACTTAATAAAATAGGCTATTGATTGCCAGAATCAGAGGAATAAGGTAATCACAGGTATACTTGTTTCTATCCCGAGAGATCTTCATTAAACTGAAAAAATTACATATCAATATTCAGAATATATAACATGATGGTGTACCAGTGTTGAAGGTGTAATGAAAGTAATCATTCATTACTCTCCAAGCAACAACTCTGGACCTGAGCGATGATTTATAGCTCCTACTTCAACAACATCGAACGTCGGAAGTTTAGTATTTTCTTTAATTAACTTCTCACTATCAAGCGAATTGCATATTTGCTGCTTGATTTAGTGCTCTCATAATTTCAGAAAGTAACTGAATGATTCTTATGATTACGAAGACTAAACACAGTATTTATTCATTTATGTTGTTAAAACCTTATATACTAAGCATTAACTTATGACTTAAACTGCTTCAAGTTCCGAGTGTCAGATATTTTGACTCTAACGTACCGTACCTTGAATTTAGCTCTGTCACTCTTTCAACTTTGGGGGAGACACGTGTTACAGGCAGCTTCCCCTTTGTCTCCTTCATTTAAAAAAAAATATATATACTGTACAGTATAGGCATATATATATATATATATATATATACAGTATATATATATATATATAAAACCAGCGTTTATGTTCCTTTCGCTCACAACAACAGTAAGCGATATAACTGCGCGAGTGCTAATATATTTTGAGAAACAAGAGTATATTTTCCAGTGAGTGGCTCTTGGCCCATGCTGACAAATGGACCAGAAAATCTTGCCAAAATTGTTCAAGTGATGTATTAACTAGTTGGCACCTCTTACAACAAAACAAGGAAGAACACAAAAATACAGGAGCGAAGTCGGGTGAGGAGGAGGGAAAGGAGTAAGGGGAGGAGGAAGTGTGGAAATAAGAAGACGCAGTGGAAGAGGAGTTAGGGGAGGAGGAAGTGTGGAAATATGAAGACGCAGTGGAAGAGGAGGGAGGGGAAGAGGAAGTGTGGAAATATGAAAACGCAGTGGAAGAGGAGGGAGGGGAGGAGGAAGTGTGGAAATATGAAAACGCAGTGGAAGAGGAGGGAGGGGAGGAGGAAGTGTGGAAATATGAAGACGCAGTGGAAGAGGAGGGAGGGGAGGAGGAGGAAGTGTGGAAATATGAAAACGCAGTGGAAGAGGAGGGAGGGGAGGAGGAAGTGTGGAAATAAGAAGACGCAGTGGAAGAGGAGTTAGGGGAGGAGGAAGTGTGGAAATATGAAAACGCAGTGGACAGGGGGGGGGGGGGGGGAGGGGAGGAGGAAGTGTGGAAATATGAAGACGCAGTGGAAGAGGAGGGAGGGGAAGAGGAAGTGTGGAAATATGAAAACGCAGTGGAAGAGGAGGGAGGGGAGGAGGAAGTGTGGAAATATGAAAACGCAGTGGAAGAGGAGGGAGGGGAGGAGGAAGTGTGGAAATATGAAGACGCAGTGGAAGAGGAGGGAGGGGAGGAGGAAGTGTGGAAATATGAAGACGCAGTGGAAGAGGAGGAAGTGTGGAAATATGAAGACGCAGTGGAAGATGATAGAGGGGAGGAGGAGGTGTGGACATCTGAAGAAGGAGAGGAGGTAGGGGAAGAGGAAGTGTTTAAATATAAAGACAAAGAAAAGGAAGAGAAAGGAGGGGGGGGGGGGGGTAAGTGTGGAAATAATAATAAGAGGAGAAGGAGGTAAGGGAGGGATAGGAGAATCAGAAGAAACTAATGGACTCGGGTGATATAAGCAGGAGATGAAAGAGTAGGTGGATCGAGAATATTAACCCATTCAGTACCGGTAACGTCCTTTTTAGTTGATGCTGGCTGTTATTAGACGATGTATTCACCCTACGAAGGGGCACCAGCAATTAACAGGTTTCGAACCCGCTAAATTAATTTGTTTTTACTATTACAGATCCTTCTTAAGCTACCCATAATCTTCTAAATATAGCTAGTAAAGAATGAAAAGACGCCGCCGGTACAGAAGGGGTTAACAGAAGATGGAAAGGGAGGTGAAATAGCGAACACAAAAAATAAATAGTTAGAAGGATAGATATGGTGATAATAAAAGTAAAAGATTATACTGTATATGAGAAAGAAATTATGGCTTAGGAAGAAGAGAAGAAGAAGGAAATGGGGAGATATAATGACCAAGGAAAGCGAACATTTGTGGAAGGAGGAGGGAGAAGAAAAACCAGAGAAACAGAAAGAAAGTGAAGATATACAGGAATGGGAAGAAGGAGGAGAAAGAGAGAACAATTATAAACAAGGCCGAAGCAGAGGAAGACGTTGCAAGAGGAGAAAGTACGGTTCAGGCTTACCATCGCTCGCCAAGAAAAAATCGACACCTAAATGGCACGAAATGGGGCGAAAGATCTTAAAATCACCAAACTAATGAAGCGAGCGTTTTTCAAATATCTAAATAAATGGGACACGTAACCCTAAACACAAGTTAAACAAGGAGCTGCAGTGTTTCGTTGACGAGATGCAAGTGACGGGGAAGTCAAGGATGGACAATCTTAAAGGGAGATGGACGTATTTCTGGACCCCCTTCTTCCTCATGCTTAGTCCCATTAATTTTCAGATTTTTAGACGTTTGGGTCATTAGTTTGGTTATTTTAAGAACTTTCCCCCCATTTCTGTCAATTTTAAGACCTTTTGTGTCATTTAAGTGTCGATTTTTTCCTGTAATTTTAGAAGGAACCGGCCTTTGTCAGCGACATTTTTCTACCAAAAAAAAAAATGTACAAAATCATCTTGAAGGAGGGTCTTGGGGGTGTTTTTTTAAGTTTGATGGAAGTCTAAAAGTGAAACTAAAAAAAAACCATGAATAATAATATATAATTATAAATGACGAAATAAGTACGGCCATCTCCCCTTAAAGTGATGATTTTGTTATTCTATGTGGATGGGGGAGACAGAAAGCAAAACTGCCTGTGACAAGTATCTCCCCCAGAGTTGAAAGAGTGACAGGGCGAAAATCAAGGATTGCTTGAGCCAGAATGTCTGTACACTCGGAGTTTGAAACAATTTAAGTCATAGGATGAGGGAAAGAGGGATTCAGGGAGAGAGTTCCATAGCTCAGTTGTTGAATAGAAGAAAGATTTGAGTATCGTTTCACTCTTGAGTTGGAGAGTTGTACAGAGTAGCGGTGGGATTGTGTTGCAAGACGGGTACTACGTACCCTACGTAGAGGAGGTGGTATACACTGAGAGAGCTCTGAGAAACACCGATTATTGTAGTAACGATAGAACAGCGAGAGAGATGCAACATTGCGGCGAAGAGAGAAAGAGAGAGAGTGCCATGAATCGGTGAGTGGACGTGAGTTAATGAAACTTGTCTTGCCAGAACAATAACTTACCAAAATTTCTCGGAATAAGCACTCCTGTGACTCCGCTGCAAGTTCCGGTCTGAAAAATATGTTGGTACTATTTTTCTGGGTCTATTTTTTAGTGCGAGTGCGTGTGTGCTTATGAGGTATTTTATATTTGCTCTTGTTTTTCGCGAGTACACGGTTTTTATACTGATATGTTTGTGTGTATGTGTGTGTGTGTCTGTCTGTGTGTGTGTGTCTGGCCAAATACCTGTGTACAGTCGTGGACATACGACATGTTAATCTCCTACTGATAAAACAAACTAGACGTTGAACATATAAATATATATACAGATAGATAAATAGATGCATTTTAGTTTGCTCCCTAAGCCTCTTTCAAGATTTAAAAAAAAATAAAAATAATCCATAACCCTCCTTCGAGATAAATGTATACATTTAGTAGAAAATGTCCCAGCCAAAGGCCGGTGCCTACTAAGCTACAGGCTCGCTATTGCTCGCCAGGAAAAAAAATTACATGTACAGTTGGTCAAAGTTCCAGCTGACCCACCCTCGCTCTGGGGCTCGCAGAATTAGCTGGCATTACTGGTGTAGTTGCCAATCAGTGGATATAATAACTTTAATATTTAAGCAAATCTACGAACTGTGGGTGAATGTTGATAGCTGGAACTTTGACCAACTGTACATAGCACTAAAGGTCCTGATATTGACGAAGAAATGGAGCGATTTTTTTTGAAATACCTAATCTAATGGGGCGAACATCTTTCAATCTCATAACTGATGTGGCTAAACATAAGGGAGAAGGGGGTCCAGAAACAACATAAATACCTCTCGTTAAACTGTGTATCTCAACAGTTTCTCACATACTTCACCTGTCCACGTCTCAAACACATATTGTCCATTCATTATAGGTAACTCAGAAATCGTAACCTCTAACATCTAGTGCAACTGGGCTGTACATTTCCACACCGATTCCCTGGGCGACTCTTCCCAAACGGTAGGAACATTTGCTCGCTTAAGGGGGCCTACCTCGTTTTGTTTTCTCTCTCTCTGGGTTGTATCCATTCAGCCTACTGTTTTAATACGTTTATCCCCATCCAGGTGTCGATTTTTTATTGGCGAACGGTAGCAAACCAGCATAATTATTATATACAAGATTTTTGTCAGCAGGCTAAATTTGTAATTTTTTCGATAGAAAAATGTCTCCGGCGAAGCCAAATTTCATCATACAATGCTGGCTCGCTAACGGTCGCCAGGAAGAAATCGACACCTGGATGGGTATAAACATCTTAAAACAGTAGGCTGAATAGGGCTGAATGGATACAAGCCAGAGAAAGAGAGAAAAGGAGAGAACAAAAAAACAGATAACCCTCCTTAATCTAGTCATTTCCAAGTTAGAGACTGGTGGTCATCATGTTTGGCCTACCTACAATAAACACAGTATATTTATAACCGACGACAGTCGTTTCAGAACAATATAATATTATGGCAACATAATATTTGGCGGACTTTGTTAAGGGGGGATGTAGTCCGTCAGCTAATGTAAGGACAATTTTTTTTTTGTATAGAATCTTAGCAACAGGGTTCAATTACCTCCAAATGCATAATAGAGCAGAGAAAATGTTGTTCCCATTTTTTCTGTTTGGTCCCAGTGTCATTTTCACTATAAAATCGATGGAGACGTGAAAATTACAAGAAAAACACTACCGTAAAATTATTAATTAAACAAACCCAAGCATATGACCCCTCAAAATGATCAGTATGACCAACCTGCAATGCTATAATGTTTTAATATGAAGACAAGTCAATATGAGTAAATATGGATGAATAGTGTTGGCCTATATGCCATTTAAGGCATTTGCGGCATACACAACAAATACATATTTGTCACCTCCCAAAAGCTCCATTGTGAGAGTCCATACTTTTGTTCATATGTACTCATACAAGTCTGAAAGTTTCAATATGTGCCTGAGCAATGGTTTCATGGACCCTTCTCACAATTAAGAATCTGTGTTTAAGTCCAGTGCATTTAATAATGTATGATCCACCCTTAAAGTTAATGACCGTTGAACATATATTTAAGTGTAAGTATGCACTTGGAATTACATTCCGAAGTCCAGTGCACCTACTCTTCACTCTTCTTAAGAGTCCTCTTCCGAGGCAGGTTGTCCTCATCTCCTTCACAGTTGCACAGACCATATTGTTAGATCTGCAGGAACAACTGAGTGAACATGTCTTGCTGCTTGACTGAAACCTGATGGAACCACAAATGCATCTAACAAGCTGCAGAACTGCATCTAATGCTGGTGGTTCCTTGTTCAGCACTGGAAGCAGCCTGTCACCCTCTCTCTGCCACCCAAGTGTCAATGGGTCGGAAGTGGTTGGATGTAGGAAAAGGTCCTGAGACCAAATGTTTGCCTGCAGGTGTGCCATGCACAAGGGGTAGGTGGTAGTTTGTCCACTCCCTGGTCAGGTTTCAGCAGTTTGAAGAGGTGCCATCTGAGAGCATTTGCCTGTGTGATGTGCAGATGCTAATACTCCACAGCCCCTGATTACTTCAACAGATGGTTCTGCACCCACTCCCAGATCAGTGATTGCAGCAACCACAGCAAGATATGCAACATGGAATGCTATGAAGCATCCCTTTTTGCCCTTTCCTTGTATGTGCCCTGTAGTGTTGCATTCAGTTAGTGAATGCCAGTTAATTAAAGCAACTGCTTTCTCCTGGCCAAGTTCTTCATAGATGGGTAGATAACCTTGTGACGGCATTCTCCGGTGCCCATGATCAGTGCTGGTTTGCTGCCAAGATCTGGCACCCTGCGATGAGCTAAGATGAGGACATCTGTGTCTTGTAAATATATATGTACTACAAGTCCTGATCTTGCACCTTCTGCAGCATGTAGAATCATTAGAGTGTCTGCCTCGCACTCTTGCGCATTGCAGTTATCAGCTTTGCAGTTGTGTCAGTACCTATGAGTTGCTCAGCTAGGTACAGAGTGAGTGAATCCTTGGTTTTGTTGCTTGCAAGAAATGTGCAGATCAAACAGGTACACACAGTTCCTCCTCCACCTTCTCAGTTGTGGTTCCTTCTGGTCCCTCATTCTGTGATAAGTGTGCTTCTGAGCCAACCTGTGGACCACTGTCTCTATTTTCAGAAACTTGCCACCAGCCACCCAATGTCATTGGTCTGTGAGGTACTGTACTCATCATCATACACTCCCATTTTTGGTTGGGGTAGTGTGGATTTCCATCGATCTTACATGCAACCATCTTGGTGACAGTTAGTGGTACATTTTGTAGCCTCTCAGACGTTGGGCTCTGACTCTTGATATCCACTGGTACCAACACTGTTTAATCCTGACCTGAGCGATGGTATACTTCAAGGGCCATTCCATGGAAACTGCCTTTTCCATCTAGTGTGTCAACTTTTTTGTCAATGTTGTTCATGGAAGGCACAGATTCTTTTGTTCCATAGAAAGCCTGGTGGTACTTACACGTCATACTGTCTGATATTTTTAGAGATGGCATTGGCAATGTTGTTACATGTTTCTGTAACACGGTCATACAAGACCCCCAGCTCCACACTGGCTCAGCATTGATACTGCCTTCTGACTTCTGAAATTGTGGTACATGTAGAGTGGATATGGACTTTGAACATGTTGTGGAATGTAGATTCTGATGATACAGAGGTCAATGTCACTTGTCTTTCTGTCTTGCAGGCCAATATTACTGACTGAGACAGAATCAGGCACAAGTTATGCAGCTGTTGTTTACGTGTCTCAGATGTTGTAGCTTTTGCTCCTTACAAGATCCACCTTGTCAGGGCTATCAATACAGCTGGTACACCCATTTCACTGCATCCGACCAGTGAACCATCAAAGGACCATGGACTTTCTCTCCTTGAACGTAGGACAGCCTGTCGGATGATTTTTGAGTACCGGAAGATTGTGTTCATGTCTCCTTTTATGTCTCTCTCCTGGAATGCCTGGTCCATGGTACACCGACCAGCTTTCTTGGAATGTATGATTGCTGGCTTCTTCCCTCTTACATCAGTGATTACGAAATTTGTGATGTGTTGCTGGATTTTCTCCAAGAGTATCTGACGAGTTATCTGCCTGTTGTGAACTCCATGATCGTCCATCATATTACTGTATGATGTGGCCACATCATTCAATGTGATGATGTTTCATTAATCCAGGCGCTCTTGTAGTTCAGTGATGAACTCAATTTCAGCTGAAATTAATTCCACCGTGTTTTCATCAGTGAAGGGGTACTTCTCCCTTGTACTAGATTTTACATAATGCTGCCAGTGCCAATGTCCCTGGAGAGAAAGTCCTCCTCTGAAAGGATGTCAGCCATATTCAATTTCCACACTTCATTGCCACTGGCCTCCACGATCTTCTTGATTGATTTTCCAATGTCTTCACTTCCGCAGTTGTGAACCGGTTCTGGCTTTGAACCTGCCCTAGCATGCTTCCCATCATATTTGGTATCTTGGCAGTAGAAGCATAGATCTCGGTTGAATGAACTGATACGAGATCGTGTCAGTCTCCTATTAAGTGAATCATCATTTGCGCTGTTCTCTGACAGAGTGGAGCTTGGTGCTGTTGGCCGGCCGGCCCTTTCTGGGAAAATAACACACTGGAGTCCTTCATGGTCAGTTACAACGATGGGTTATTAATGTGTCTTAGTTGTTTAACATCTAATTTCACCGTGAAGGTATCTTAGGTGATGTGGTTGGTACATAGTTGTAAGGGGGTACCTTAATAATTATTTGTAATTAGAATTATAAAGAATATAATCATAATGGACCAAAAATCTTATGGGAAAATATTGCAACATATATAATACACACTTATTTTAAATAGTTGTCTCACTTAAATGCCTCTACTAGTGATTAAAACGATATTAGTTGATAAATCACCATGGGACCAAATGGAAAAAATGGCAACATGCTTTTTTTTTATGTTCATAATATTATTTGAGTAATTTAAATCCATTTGCCAAAATTCCATACAAAATGTCTTTAACCTCCATTTCTGTTACATTAGCTGATGGACTAATGGACGTATTTATTCCCTCTTGTAAGCATCTTATTATAATTTATTTAATTTCCTTCTTAGACCTCCATCAAGCTTAAACAAAACAAAAATACAAAAAAAATACAAAAAAAAACCTTCATGATAAATGTTTACATTTTTCGATGAAGCAATGTGCCGAAGGCCGGTTTCTCTGAACTTACAGGCTCGCTATCGCTCGTCAGGAAAAAATAGACACCTGAATGATACGAAAAGTCTTAATATTGAAAACAATAAATGGGGCGGGACGTCTTAAAATCACCAAACTACTTGGCTAAACGTCATAACATTTGAAGACTAATGGGGCTGAACAAGAGGGAGAAGGGGGTCCAGAAAAACGACCCATCTCCCCTTAACAATTTCTGTACCGTCAACATCCTTTGTATTGTATTCTGGCTAGTTTTGATCAATGTTTATCAGTTTAGGAAGGATCTGTAGCATTTATAAGGCTTCACACTATATCAATCAACCCTCTTAACTACCACATATCCTTCCCCAGCTGCATAACATCGTCTAAGTATGGCTAGATTAAAATATAACAAGCATCACTGGTACAAAAAGGGTTAATACACGGCCTTGCGCTACAAACAACAAATGACTCGTATTCCCTCGTTTATTATTCGCTGTATTTTTGTATCAATATAGAATATATATTTATTCATGACCAGGGCATTACGTGTGGCTTTGTTGAGATGTGGGCTCTATGTTCTCTGACGCTGTCTCTCTCTCTTTCACTGTGTGTGTGTGTGTTTTTTTTTCTTTCTATGTGAGTGAGGGAGGCAAAAGGCAGAACTGCCTGTAGCGAGTGCCTCCCCCAGAGTTGAAAGAGTGACAGGGCCAAAATCAAGGGACGTTCGAGCCAAAATGACTGGACACACGGAGTTTGAAGCAATTTAAGTCATAGGAAGAGGGAAAGACTGATTCTAAGAGAGAGTTCCAGAGTTCAGCTGTTGAATTGAAGAAAGTCTGAGAGTAACGTTTCAGTCTTGGGTTGGAGAGTTGCACAGAGTAGGGGTGGGATTGTGTTGCAAGATGGGTACCACGTGCCCTACGTAGAGGAGGTGGTATACACTGGGAGAGCTCTGAGGAACACTGATTATTGTAGTAGCGATTGAATAGCGAGAGAGATGCAACATTCCGGCGGAGAGAGAGAGATTGCAGAGTGTTGGTCAGTGGACGGGAGTTAATGATAAGAAAAGCCTTCCTTTCTACTTTGTCTAGGAGTGCGGTGTGAGAGGATCCTCCCCACACATGCGAACAATACTCAATACAAGGACACACCATACCCCTTTACAGAGCAAGAAGCTGTGCAGGGGTAAAGAACCCCTTGAGGCAGTTGAGCATACTCAGCTTCTGGGAGGCTGCCTTAGCAAGACTGGTAATATGATCCTTCCAAGTGAGAGCAGAAGAAAAAGAGACACTGAGACTATTGAGAGAAGATGAAGGATTGATTTTTGTATTGTTGAAGAATAAGGGAAAGTCCTCTGGGAGTTCCGGACGGGTAGATAGATGTAGAAATTAGGTTTTGAAAGCATTAAAGGCAACAAGGTTTTCTCTGCACCAATTGGAAATAGTGGTTATATCAGCGGATAAGTGTTCTATGGCTTCATTACGTTTGTTTTTGAGGGATTGCTGGCTGGGGCGTTCTGGAAAACTAATTGAGTAGTGTAAGGTAGAGTCGTCTGCGTATGAATGGATGGGACTGGAGGTACAGTTGAGAAAATCATTTATGAAAATCAGAAAGGGAATAGGAGATAGGACAGAGCCCTGAGGAAGACCGGAGTAGATAGGATGAGGAAGTGAGCGATGGCCTTCCACAATCGCAGCTATGGAACGGCCGGAAAGGAAATTAGAGATAAAGGCACAGATGGAGGGAGAGAAACCGAAGGAGGGTAGTTTAGAAATTAAATATTTGTGCCACACTCTATCAAAGGGCTTCGATATGTCTAGTGCAATAGAAAAAGTCTCACCGAAGTCCCGAAAGGAGGATGACCAAGAGTAAGTAAAATGTGAAAGATCACCAGTAGAGTGACCCTTAAGGAAGCCATACTGGCGATCTGAGAGTAGATTATGAGAAGAGAAATGCTTAAGAAATTTGGAAGCAAGAATAGTTTCAAAACTATAAAAATACAAGAGATGAGAGCAATTGGACGATAGTTGGAGGGTTGAGAGCGGTCACCCTTCTTTGGGACAGGTTGAATGAGAGCAAACTTCCAGCAAGAAGGGAAGACATTAGAGGAGAGACTGAGACGAAAGAGTTTGCCTAGGCAGGGAGTCAGCACGGAAGCACAGTTTTTTAGTACAACATGAAGAACACCGTCCGGACTGTACGCTTTCTTAGAAGCCCAGAGAGGGTAGAAAGTACATCTTTAGAAGAGATTAGGGTATTAGGTGTAAGTAGGAGAGAGGGGGAGGGATAGGGAGGAATAGCACCGGAATCATCCAAGGTGGAGTTGCTAGCGAAAAATTGAGCGAAGAGTTCAGCTTTGTCAGAGGAAGAAGTGATGGTTGTGCCATCAGAGTGGAATAGAGGAGGGAAAGACGAGGAAGAAACATTGTTGGAAAGGTTTTTGGCTAGATGCCAGAAAGCTTGGGAAGACCTAGAGTTGGATTGTTCAGTGCATTTATTATTGATGAAAGAGTGCTTGGCAAGTCGAAGAACAGATATGGCTTGATTCCAGCGTTGGTTCCAGTTGAATGCTTCCTCCTTGTTGCGGACAGCAGTAGAACAAGTGTGAGTAAACCAAGATTTTTTTGGCATTAGACCGAGAGAAACAAAATGGAATTATGCTTCCATGCCCGAGAGCATTACCGGTAATGCGTTCAGCACTCTCCGAGGTCCCCGGACACGGAAGCAAAAGTCATTCCAAGGGAAATCAAGGAAGTACTGCCTTACGTGTGTGCTTACGTTGCGTGTCTGCAGGTGTGTGTATGTGTGTGGAACCTGAATGTTGGTACAGTTGTGTTCGAGCTTCCGGCCCTGTTTGAGTCCTGGCGACTGTTGTTGACGTGGGACTGGTGGTTGGGCCTGGGGTGCCTGGGACGAGGACCATTGTACAAAGTACAAAGGAGTACAAAGGAAATCAAGCAACAACAGATCTAGTGACCCTTCTAGGTTGCTTGTCCTCCAAAACACTGAGGATCAAGTATCCAAACAGTGGTTTAGAGTGGGTAAGGGAACATTGGAAAGGGAACTACTGCCCTGGAACTAATGTCTGTGGCAGGATTAGGAAGTCAGTAGGGGACAGATGGGTTAGTAACTGAGGGGGGGATAAAATAAAGTTATTCATTTACAAACGCAGTCAGTCGCGGGTTTGATGCGAGATATTTGTCTAAGCGGAGTTTAAATGAATCAACGGTGATGCAGTCTATAACGCTTCGGGGAAGCCCATTCCACAAGTTGACAACTCGATTGAAGAAGAAATTCTTAGATTCGTGTAAGTTAAAAGATTTACCAATAATTTTGCAACCGTTTCCCCGCGTGTAATTAGCTTGGTCGATAGTGAAGTACTTACTACAGTTCATATTGTCGTTGCCTTTGATGATTTTGAACACTTGAATAAAGTCACCTCTTAATCTGCGCTGGGTTAAAGGAAATAGATTTAATTATCTAAGACGCTCTTCGTATGGTTTGTTCTTTAGGCTAGGTATCATTTTGGTAACTCTACGTTGAACTCGTTCTAGCTTGTTTATATCTTTTTGGTAATAAGGGCACCAGGATTGAACGCAGTATTCCAGAAGAGGGCGGACTAAGGAATTGTAAAGGGTTAGGATAACTTCTTTGGATTCATGCTCAAATGACCTGCCTATAAAGCCAATGATTTTGTTTGCCTTCTTAACAACTTCTGAACATTGTTGACTCGGTTTTAGGTTACTCGATATTGTTACTCCCAGATCGGTTTCTCTGTTTACATTCTTAAGCTGAGTGCCATTCATCGAATAGTTTGCTTTCTCATTTAGGTATCCGATATGTAGTACTTTACATTTATCCGCATTGAAACTCATTTGCCAAATTTGGGCCCAACATGACAATTTATCTAGATTGTCTTGCATATCGTCAACTTGATCTTTTGAGAGTACGCTATTTGCAATTTTTGTATCGTCAGCAAATTTTGAGATTGTACAGGCGAGACCCTCATCTATGTCGTTGATGTAAATTAGAAAGAGAATTGGTTTAGTACCGATCCCTGGGGTACCCCGCTACTTACATTGCTCCATTTAGATGCCTTACCGTTTATGACTACTCTTTGCTTTCTGTCGCTAAGCCAATTTTCTATCCATTTCAACACACCGTCTTGTATTCCATGCGCTTTTAGTTTTAGCAGTAAACGTTTGTGGAGAACTTTGTCAAAGGCCTTTTGAAAATCAAGGTATATAATATCTACAGCTTTACTCTCATCGTAGAGGTTGAGGATATCGTGGAAGAAGTCTAAGAGGTTTGTTAAACAGGAACGTTTTTTACGCAAGCCGTGTTGAGTATCTTTAAGTATGTTATTTTCCTCTAAATGATTTATGAGTCTGTCTCGTATGACCGTTTCTAGCATTTGACATACAACTGAGGTTAAGCTAATTGGACGATAGTTACTGGGTAGGGATTTGCTGCCTTTTTTTGAATATCGGTGTTACGTTGGCTAGCTTCCACTGATCAGGCATAGTTCCAGACTGCAAGGATTTATTGAATAGTAATGTCAGTGGTTTGGAGAGCTCATCCTTAGCTTCCTTTAGAACTCTAGTCGAGATTGTATCAGGTCCAGGCGTTTTATTTACCTTGAGTTTATCTAAACAATTCAATACTTCTCTCTCTGTAACGGTTATATTGCTTAGAACATCCGAATTATCAATCTGAATCGGCGATGGTGTAGGGATATCACTGAGGTCTTCTGTTGTAAAAACTGATGCAAAGAAGGTATTGAGGGCATTACTCATTTGTACTTCGTCTTTGATGTACTCTCCATTTTCATCGACTAACGGTCCAACAGTTGAAGTAACTACTTTTTTCTTTCTGATATAACTATAGAATTCTTTCGGGTTTGTTTTACTTTGATTCGCAATATGTAACTCTAAGGTCTTTTTACTTTGATTAATTAACTTTTTGGCTTTGCGTCGTAGCTCTACAAATTTCACCCGTTTCGTCATTTTGTGAGGATTTTAATCTATCATTAGCAAATTTTTTAGCAAGCAGGCAGTTTGAAATATCTTTATTCCACCATTTGGGCTTATTATTATGGCCTGGACGCCGTATTTTCGATGGTATGCAGTCTTGCACTGCTTTTAGGTAAATGGTTTCGAATAACTTCCAAGATGTATTTATGTCGTTATTGTTAATTAAAAAGCTCCAGTCAGTTTCTTTAAACATAGCTCTAAGTTTATGGAAGTTTGCTTTCTTGAAATTAGGGACTTTTTCGATGCTACTATTTGGTTCGTTACTAGTAAACTTTAAAGTGAAAGTTATCGTACGATGGTCACTGTTACTGAATTTATCACCAACATTCAAATTCTCTATTAATTCTTCTTTTGTTGCAAGTACAATGTCAAGAACGTTATTACCACGGGTCGGTGTTCGAACAAATTGATAAAGCGAACTCTCTTGCAAGTTCGTATACAAGTCATGTCCGGAGTGTGAAGTAAGAGTATCGCCCCACTTGGTCACAGGTAAATTAAAGTCGCCAAAAATTACGGTATCTTGTGAGTTACTTACATCTGCAATTTGTTCGTAAATTTCTCGGTCAGTTTGCACTGATTGAGCTGGAGGTCTGTATATTAATGCAAGTATTATTTGTGTACCTTTATTATTCTTTATTAGCACAAAAGATGCGTCGACGTTCACAATTTGAGGTTTTGACAAGAGGGTAGGGTTAAGACTTTCTTTGATATAAAGTAAAACGCCACCTCCATTTCGATTTATTCGGTTTTTCTCAAACATTACATAACCGGGAAGTGAATATTCTTCTAAAAAGTCTCTATCTTCTGTATTGAGCCAAGATTCTGTTATGCCAATCACATCATAATTTTCTGTAAACACTAGCTCCTCTAAATCTGAAAATGTATTGCGTATGCTACGAGCGTTTGCATAGAACCTTTACATTTGTTATTTTAGAACTCACGGAACGCTCTTTAATAATATTTTTGGTTCTTGTCGGATCTACATTTATGTTCATGGCTGTCCTCGGTCCTCGCTGTCTTCGGTCGTTATCGCTGGTGGTCCTCGGTTGCCTCTGTTTTTTTCTTGGCGTTGGATGATTTATGTCACTGCTGCTTCTTCTCGGATGGCGTTTTTTGATCCATGGCTGCGGACTGCTTCGTGTAGGAGACGACCCATGCGTGCTGAACCCACAGGGTTTAGATGAGTGCCATCCTTGCGGAACAGAGTAGGCTGGTTGTAGAAGTTGTCCCAGAGGTTGATGAATTCAACTTCTTCCTTCAGACACAAATATTTTAGTCGGCTATTTGTGCTGAAGTACACAACACACACACACAGGAAGAAGGAGAAGAGGAAGGGGACGTGCAACAGAAGGAGGAAGGAAGGGGAGGTGTAAAAGAAGGAGGAAGGAAGAGAAGGTGTAAGGGGAGGAAGGGGACGTTCAAGAGAAGGAGGAAAAGGAACAGGGAGAAGGAGAGGAAGGGGAGGTGCAAGAGAAGGAGGAAGAGAAGAGTAGAGGAGGAAGGGGGGGGGGGGGGTACAAGAGAAGGACGAAGAGGAGAGAGACAGAGAGAGAGAGATGATAATTATAGAATGTATTCATACAAAGGGTTGAATTTAATGATCAGTAGGCTAGTCCCAGCTCTGATAATAATCAACACAGTATTTGAGTTCGTGAATTTCAATAATGTATTGGCTGACGGGTAGATTATGGGTGCCAATATATCGTAATATAAAACGGGAACAATATTAACCCCTTCTGTACCATGACTCCCTTTTATCTTTCATTCTGGCTAAAATTAGATAATTTTATGCAGTTTAAGAAGGACCCACATTATAAAAAAGGTTTATTGAGATCGTATTCACCCATTTGAGTCGTAGAGGTAGATTATACACTAAAACAATCGTCTAATGGTAACCAGAATATGATGAAAATTAAGTAATGGTGGTGAAGTGGTAAACATTTCGTAATAATACGACTACCATTATAGATAATAGTATAAACAAAGGTAACAGAAAGCAGCAGAGATATAGACTAATAAGTTTGATCCAGTTGAAACTATTTTATGAGAGTAGTGATAATCTAATGAATAGGGTAAAATTACAACATATAAATATAACAGAGCGTACTTCAGCAAAACTTACTAGGAATTGGGGTTCTTCTGAGGAAAAAATATGGATAAACCCGATGTAAAGGGTGACATAACTATATATATCTATATCTAACTTGACGGTACTGCAGCAAAGATTACCAGGAGTTGAGGGTCTTCTATGGAAAAAAATAAGGATAAGCAGGACCTTGAGAACAGAGAAGAGAAACACTTGTGGAGAAGGAGGAGCTCAAGAGGAATTGTTGATGAAGAGCATGAGAGGCTAAAGTTAGGGAGAAGGTGGGAAGTGTTTTCATGCTAACCTGGCAGATATTGGCAACGCTGCCTTTTTATATGTTTGTGTAGCCAATATGTAACAAAGCCGGCGTCACACGAGCAGTTAACCCCTTCTGTACCGGCGACGTATTTTTCAATTTTATTCTAGCTATATTTAGACGATTTTGCGCAGATTAAGAGGAATCGTTGCTGTTATAAAGGGATAGGCGAGATAGTTTGAAGCCTGTTATAAATGTTGGAGGCCCTTTTTAAACCGAATAAGATCGCTTAATAGTAGCCAGAATAGAGTTCAAAGGACGGCACCGGTACATAAGGGGTTAAGAAAGTCAGTATAGAAAGGCAGCGTTACGAATTACTGCCAGGTTAGCTTAAATATACTTTAGTAGGGTCTTGGTCATGAATATTTCCACATCACTTTATGATACGTAGGAAACTGTGAGCATTGATTAGAAAAAATCAGTAATCCATCTATTGAAATTCAATAAAGTTCTAAAAATATTTCGTCAATGTTTCTTACTCTTGGGTTGAGGGAAAAGAGCCAATGTCATAACATAGCTATGTTAATATACTGTACTAATAACTGAAAATTACCTTTACCTTTAGTCGTAAACAGGACAATGACCTAAATGCAAGAACTCCGCAAAATCAAGCAAGTATTTCAAATTTAAGACTTTGTAATAACAATAATTTAATAATATGTTCTTGCTATTTGTATGAAAGACACAACAGTCAAAGCTGCCTGTAACAAGTGTTCATACCTAAATCGAGATATGGAAAGAGCCAAATTCAAGGTGCGATAGAGTAAACAAAAACAATCTTAATACACGGAGCTTGAAGCAGTCTAAGTTAGTGGATGAAGGAAAGAAAGATCGAGGGAGAGAGTTCCATAATTTACTTGAGTGGGAAAACAACTGGGAACATTTATTCACTCTTGGGTTTGAGAGTTGGACAGAGTAGGGATGAGGATGTGTTGAAAAACGGGTGAATCCGTAGGGGAGAAAGTATACACTGAGAAAGCTCAGAAGAGCATTCATTATTGTTCCAGCGGTAGAAGAGTGAGAGAGATGCAATACTGCGGTGTGTAGAGAGATTGTAGGGATTTAGTAAGAGAAAGTGATTTGATGAGACGAAATTATTTGGACTCTACCGTATTGGGAAGTGCAGTATGGGTGGAACCTCCCCACACAAGCGAATAATACATGGGCGGGACCAATTAATTTGTTTACCCACTTGCCTTGAAGCTCGTCCTCGCCCTCAGCCATTGAATTATTCCTTCAGATACTCTTCACCACGACTACATGATTCAGTACCAAACTTCCAAGGAATACACTACAACTGATGCCATTTAGTAGAACAGCTTAAGTTAAGAAACACACTAATGCAATGGTTTTATTAAACGAAAACAAATAACCTTAAATTGAGCTATACTGATTGAGGCAGTGTTTCGTTCATCAATGTTTGAGTGTTGAGTATTCCATTGGTGTTTTTTACCAAATGTAGCTAACCATAGCTCAACACATGCTCAGTTCAGTTTGTCTTTACAGTGAACTTTGAGTGTGTGTGGAAGTCTTGACTAGTTGTGCATATGTTTGAGACCAGTAGTATGCGTCAAATCATAATTTTACGCACTCAAGGTAGTGTTTAAAGTCTCAAGTTCGGCATCTCAGACTGAGTGCTATACTGTACAGGGTACAGGTCTGCTCGATTGGTGCCTACAATCTCCCTAATACAAGTAATGTAGGCAATGTTGTAGAATCGTCCGAAATATTTGGTGTTAAGCTCGTATGTCACGCTAAAGCAATTTTAGGGTGGATGAATAATGGATGTAGAGAAAACACACAGTGTTAGAGTTCATATTTCTTGGTGTGTGAGTGAGGGTGTAAGTGGGGGTGAGGGCGATCCGTACATTTATACCTTTAATCGTTAGACAGCAGTAAATGGACCACTGGCTTAATATCTATCTATCTATCTATCTCTCTCTCTCTATATATATATATACGGTATATATATATATATATATATATATATATATATATATATATATATATATATATATATATATATATATATATTTTGTATACAGTTTGCTCCCTAGATCTCTATCAAGCATGAATAATGACTACGAAGACCAACTTTCGCGATAAATGTGTACATTATTTTTATGGACTTGGAGAAGGCCTATGACAGAGTGGATAGAGAAGGTTTGTGGAAAGTACTTAGAATATACGGAGTAGAGGGCAAGTTGCTGAAAGCAGTGAAGAACATGTATGAGGGTGCAAAGGCGGCAGTACGTGTGGAGAGTGAGCAGAGCGAGTTCTTTGACCTGAATGTTGGTTTGAAACAGGGGTGTGTGATGTCCCCGTGGTTGTTTACTGTATATATGGATGGAGTTATGAAAGAAATACTATCAAGAGCAGTGGATGTTGGTGTATCGCTGAAAAGGGAGGGAATTGAGTGGAAGCTACCTATACTGCTGTTTGCGGATGATACAGTTCTGATGAGTGATAATGAATGGGAGTTGCAGGGTCTGGTAAATGAGTTTGGAACAGTGTGCGAAAAACGGAATTTGAAGGTAAATACGGGGAAGAGCAAGGTTATGGTCTTCGAAAGGGGTGAAGTCACAGAGTGTGAGGTGAAGCTGAACGGTCAGGCTATGGAGATCGTCAACTCTTTTAAGTATCTGGGCAGTGTGTTGAGTAAAGATGGGACTATGGATGAAGAGGTGCGGGAGAGGGTACAACAGGGGAAGAGGGTTGTAGGAACGCTAAAAGCAGTAACAAGAAATAGGGTGGTCAGTATGGAAGTGAAGAAGTCCTTGCATGACAGTGTGGTAATCCCGACACTGACTTACGGAAGCGAAGCATGGACGTTGGTTGAGAGACTCAGACCAAGAGTGAGAGCAGTGGAAATGAATTACTTAAGGAGTGCGTGCGGAGTTACATGGAGGGATAGACAGACTAATGAGGAAGTAAGAAGGAGGTGTGGTGAGGAGGTAGATGTGCTGGAAAGTGTGAAAAGGAACAACTTGAGATGGTTCGGCCATATGGAACGTATGGAAAGCGAGAGAATGACTAAGAGGGTGTACGAGAGCGAGATGGAAGAACAGAGGGGAAGAGGTAGACCGAATATGAGGTGGAAGGATGGAGTGAGGAACTTCATGAACGAAGGCGGTGCTGGTTGGGGGGAGGGGCGTCGACTGACTGGGGACAGAGGTGCATGGGGGCGGTTCGTTCGTGGCCACCCCTTCGGGGATCACGGCGTCAGGCAATAGATAGATAGATAGATAGCTACCGCTTAACAGGAAAACATCATTCTATATTTGAAGAGCGCGAAAAGTCTTAAAATTGACGAACAAAAGTGACGAAAGGCCTTAATATTGCCAAACAAATACAGCGAACTTCACAATATCTCCTAAATAAATGGGCTAAACACGAAGGAAAACGGGGTCAAGCAAAAAACAATACCTCCCCACAAGATGTCCTAGAACTTAACAACTTGAGGGCTGAAGGTGTAAACATAACTGCATACCATATACAGTAATTCACCAAACGTTTTATTAAGGGGGTAACGGTTATTTTCTGGTCTATTTATCTATTAATATATATTATGTTTTAGTTTCCTCGCTAGACTTCCATCAAACTTTAAAAAACACCCCCTAGAGCCTTTTCAAGATAAATGTGTACATTTTTCGGCAGAAATATTTCCCGGCCGAAGGCTGATTTCTCCTGAGTTACAGGCTCGCTATCGATTGCCAGGAATCAAATCGACACCTAAATGGCACAACATTTCTTAAAATCGACAAATTAATGGAGCGAACGTCTTAAAATCTCAAAACTAATGGCGATAATCATAAGGGAGAAGGGAGTCCAGAAAATGTAACTACCTCTTCCTTAAAGTGCATTCAAGCACACACACACACATTTGTGGTAAACTCTACCTTGAGCAGCACAATTTGCCAGAGCGAGTTTTATTCATGTATTTATTTATTTTGTTTAGCTGTAAACATCGACATAAAAACAAAATATACAACGAATCTATGTTACGTAAGACTTTTATGAGTAGTCAAATGTATTCATAGGGTTAACTCCAGGTAGGAGTATAAGGATGTTTTGAGTTACGATCCAATAAGGTTTAGCTGTTGACTCTATATAAGGCTGACTGAAGGTGTCGATGGCCTTAAGGGGAGGTTGTTAGTGCGTTTCCTAGACTTCCATCAAGCTTGAAATTACACCCCCTTTGATCCTCTTTCAAGATAAATTTGTACATTTTTCGGTAGAAAAATTTCCCGGCCGAAGGCCGGTTCCTCTTAAAGTACAGGCTCGCTATCACTTGCCAGGAAAAATCGACACCTAAATGGCACGAAAGGTCTAAGTTACATAAATGGGGCGAAAGTTCTTAAAATCGTCAAACTAAAGGGGCGAACGTCTTAAAATTTCAAAAGCAATGGGGCTAAACATGAGGGAGAAGGAAGTTCGAAAAAAAAATCCCTCAAGTGGAAACCTCCCCTTAAGAGATGTAGTAATTATGTTTTAGTTATAGGTTGATTGTAGATTGATTTCAGCTCGTTCTCTCTGCTCGATGATGATAGATTAATTAGGTAGATATATAGTAATACTAATGCTGCCACCGTTTACACCCTTTTAAACCTAATAAATATAATATTGATACTTATAGGTAAAAGGGAAAATTATAGAATGGTTGGTATCCAGAACCAACTTTGATATTTATTCAAGTATCAACTGAAATAGTATACAGAAGTACTAAATATAAGTAAACCGAGAATTCCCTATATTGAGAGGAATCTCTGAGCTATGTTCTCTCGCTCGTGGCTAATGTCTATCTAACCTCTCAATACCTCTCCACACCTCTCACCTGCTTTGGCAACCTCGAAACACCTCACAGCCACGTGATCGTCATTGGTCATACGATCAGATGCTTGGGCGACATCAAGGTGCCATAGTAAGCTTCATTTGTGTGGGAAAGGAAACTGAGTCAATGATTTTAGAAGGGCGAAATTACAAAGAGTTACCATGAATGATCGTCATGTACAGTCTCCCACCTAAATATATGGACACTGTAACTAAAGCATTTTAAAATTATCTGAGAGATGGATATAGTGAATCCTTAATAAATTCTTGAATAGTTAGATGTAATACGCCCCCACTAAAATCTTGCGTATCCACCGCAAGGCAGATACCTAAGATTATGTGAGAGTAAAATAATTAAGTTAAAGATAAACACAAATTTCAGTTGAAAAAAAATCGAAAGTGGAATGGAAATGTTCTAAGTATTTTGTTAATAAAATATAAAGGCTATAGTAAAATTATAAAGAACGGAAAAAAATGAACAAAGCAAATACAAATGCAGACAATGAACAAAAACAAAAATTGTAAAAAGAAATATACTATAGGTATTATCTTCAAATAAAATCCCAATAAGAAAACCCCAAAAAAACAAAGACACAAAGACACATTATAATAATGATGTCTACTGTAGATCAATTAACAAAGCAAAGCAATACAGACTTAAAAAACAAGGTAAAACTTAGAATATACAGCTGAAAGCAAAACAAAATAAATCCTAGGTAAATAATATATAATACTGCAGGAAACAAATTAAGTCCTACTTAATAGGATACAAAAGGAATAGAAAATATTTTTCAAAGAAATAAACAACTTAGGTTAAACCCATGGCGTGAAAATAAATAATATCCAAGTTTATAATAAAAAAAATACATATTCAAACCTTCCGAGGTGGATAAAACCGAATTTAAAAAAAATAAAAAATAGTTAAAACCTGCATGATGTACAAATAAAAGGAAGAAACATGATATATATCAATATTAAACACAGCAATTCCACATCCTGTGGAGTGTAATATAATACCTTCCTAATCCGAAAAAAAATAATTGCGCAAATAACATCACATAGAATATTCAACTAAAATTGTAATAAATGTTTTCTGACGGTAGCTAGCCGTAACCCCAATAAATGTATTTCCTATGGCCAATCCTAGGAAAATATAGAATAAATTCACACACTCAACGTTGCAAATAAAATTATTACAAGGTAGTGCAATTCAATTCTAAAATAAATTCCTAAACCCCAATAAAACCCTAAGGATTCACACTCGAACCCCTCCAAGAAATGTTCTCTTAAAATACAATCATGTAGAAGTTATATGCAATACCTTACAACATACAAATATACATAAATCAACTCCTAACATTTTATTTTATCATAAACTCATAAACTCACTTAACATAATACAAATGTTGATAAATAAAATCCATTTTCAAAGATCATGTTTATATATATAGAATATACTAATATTTTCTTTCTCCATATGGCCGTTCTCCTCGAAGACCACGCAAATTATTATTATTTTTTTTTTTTTGACTGGGTCACCAACTGAGTGACTGTCTGTCTGTCCGTGCGTCCATGATCAGGGGGTCGGATGCCACATCTCACACCCATGACATTATTAAAAGGTGGAGTTTTGACTGAATGACATGATGAAGTGACCGCCATTTGACCGACGATTTTACATGAGTTAGACAACACGCAAATGCCAGGAAAGCTCATCTCATGAGTCATAATTAGCAAATTGAATTACTCTCGCTAGACATGCGCAAATAAATTTGACCGTGAAACAAAATATAGATGATTGATATTCACTGTACACACCTTTAAAGCACTTTGATGAGTGTTGAATGATAGCTGATTTTCAACAGCATTCACACCTAGGAGAGACGATTTTATACAGCATTCACAGCTAGGAGAGACTATTTTATACAACATACACAGTGAGGAGTGGGATGGTGTTGAGTCAGGTCAGGTTTGAACAACAAGCTGAATGTTGAGGAGTCAGCGGTCATCCCACTGCGCGTCAGCACCGTCAGCTCAGCTGATGTTTGTAGCCTCTCTCTCTCTCTCTCTCTCTCTCTTAAATCGTCTGCCGGCAGCTCACACAGGAATCGCAATAGATGAACTGGTAGACTGGTTGAATCTCGAAGTGTAGAAATGGTATTAACTTAACCAATTTGTGATTTGTGGTTGGAAATTAACAGAGATAATTTGCACAGGAACTCGGGACACAATAAATGTAGAGCTGCTAGATGATTTGTATTGTAGACCGGATAAAACTGGATCAAATCGTAGATACTGGATACTGTAGATACTTGGTAGAATGGTTGAGTGTATAGTGTTACGATCCAGGTTCTCAAAGACACAGGTCTCTTCAACATTGGACTAGATAATGGCAAAATGCAACAACGGTAACACTAGATCCAACCCCTGCCTTAAACACTGGAAAACAAAACACCATTACCGCCCTGAGTCGTGCCTGGACAACGAGGTATCCTATTATTATTATTATTATATGAGATGCCGAAGTCTCCAACCAGGGTGCAGAAACACCATCAAGATCAATCCACACAAAACACCCGGAGGCACTGGAGAGAGACTATGGCAACTTAGGAAAAAATAAAAACATACACTGTATACTGTACTGTACATATACACATATTAAACACAGATAACATATTATGCAGTGGAGGATATCAAGCTTAAATATAATACAATAAAATAGAATAAAATAAGTTTAAAAATTAGAATTAATGCTGCAAACAAGCATTAACTCTAGACTTAAAAATGGAGATATTAGCTGAATTGACTAGCTCATTTGGCAACTTATTCCACAAGTCAACCATGGCCGGCACAAAACACCGTGAAAACTGTGTAGTAGAAAAATTAACACGGCTCATGGCAAGATAATTAAGATTGCTTGTGAATCTAGTTGCACGAGCCTGGACATAGGGCCCAGGCAGAAATGTAAGGGATGCTGAGGGTTGTTAAAAACTTTAAATAAAAGACTAAGGGCACCAACTTTACGTCGATGACACAGATCAAGAGACAAATTAGGTAGAATAAAACTGATGGAATTTAGCGACCTGTCAAGCAACTTGAGATGGCAGTCAGCTGCTGACAACCAGACAGGTGAGCAGTACTCGAAATGTGGCAAAATAAAAGCATAAAAAGACTTGATAACTGTGGCGTCACAAGCAAATGTTTTATAAACCTTGCGAAGCAGACCAATTTTTTGGGAAATGGAAGAGGAGAAAGAACGAATATGCTTTTCAAAAGTAAGTTTGGGATCAAGAGTAACTCCTAACAAACGCAGAGTATCCACATTCTCAATTTGCTCGCCAGAAACTTGTAGATAAGGATGGGGAGGATCCAAGGTACGAGATCTGCTGATGATAATGGAGTGTGTTTTACTAGCATTAAGTTTCATGCCCCAAAGTTCACACCATGATGTAATTTTGGCTAAATCCCTATTCAGAGCAGTAGCAATTACGTGTCGATCTATTGGTGATGCAATTGACGCATATAAAGTTGTATCATCAGCATAGGAGATTAGTTTATTTTCAAGCTCGGAACACAGGTCAGCAGTAAAAATAATAAAAAGCAAAGGCCCAAGGACACTGCCTTGTGGAACACCAGAAACAACAGTAACAGAAGGGGAATGACACCCATCAATGACCACAGACTGAGATCTTTTCGTCAAAAAATCTTCAAAGATCCTTAAAAAATTGCCACCAATACCAATGAGCTGTAACTTAAACAGAAGTGCTTTATGGTTGACTAAATCAAAAGCAGAACTAAAGTCAATAGCCACGACGCGAGACTCATGTCCCTGGTCCAATGAAGATTGCAAGTCATGGGTGAGTGTCAGAAGTGCATCACATGTACCCAGTCCCTTACGAAAACCAAACTGTGAGTTTGGTATCAAATTATGACTATTACAATAAGAGGAAAGGTGTCTGGACAAAAGCCTCTCATAGAGCTTGGATAGGATAGGTGTAATGGAGATAGGGCTATAGTCATTAGGAGATGATGAGGCAGTATTTCCCTTTGGAATAGGAGTGATAATAGCCTTACGCCAGCAAAGAGGAAAACTACCTGATTTCAAAAGCAACCTAAACACCACTGCCAATTTAGGTGCCAAGACCACTGCAACCTTTTTAAAAAAGAGAGGGAAAAACCCATCCGGGTCTGTGCCACCATAGGTATCAAGATCCAGCAAGTACCTTTTCAGTTCAGCTGATTTGAATGCCATTGAATTGAGGTTGGGTCTAGGGAAACATGTCAATGGCAAAGACAATTCCTGATTACTCTGCTTATTAATAAAAATATTAGATAGAATATTGGCCTTCGATAATGGATAAAAAGAGATGGAGCCATCAGAATCACAAAGAGGAGGCATGGAGGAATCTATTCCAAATAAAGAGGATTTCAAAGCGGACCACCATTTATGAGGCTGTGTAGCTCCTGCCAGAACATCCTGAAGATGGGAGTTATAATCCCTCTCAGCACCATCATAAACTCTCTGCGCAGCTGCCCTTTTAAAAACATAATTTTCCCAATGCAAGGGGGTTTTATTACGCCTCCATAGACGATATGCAGCCTGTTTGTCATCAAATGCACGCTTGCAGTCATCATTAAACCATGCTTTATCCCTGATACGAGACTTAATTGTCTTTGATGGAACTCTTTTGCGAAGGATACCAAGAAGGGAATTGTTGAGAGCTGAAACCGGGTCATGAGATATTAGTATGTGATTCCACTCAATATTACAAACATCATTACAAACGTTGTCCCAGTTAACCCGGGATTTAAGGTAGACTTTACGTGAGAGCGTAATATCAGGAACAGAAAAATCAAGATTAATTTTACACATGATGGCATTGTGGTCGGAAGTGCCAACAGGTACAAGAACGGAGGTTTCTACAACGCCAGGAATGTCTGTTAGTACTAGATCAAGACAATTTCCAGACATATAAGTAGGTCCTTGGATTAGCTGTTCACAACCAGATAAGTTTGCAAAATCCAATGCAGCATGACCATTTCTATTAGTTGGAGAGACCGAGTTCAACCACTCTTGATGATGCGCATTGACATCACCAACAAAAATAAAAGATGATTTGACATCTACAGACTGTATTGAAGCCATGGCTGTTAAAAGGCAGTCATATATGTCATTGTTAACATCAGGATTGCTGTACAGGCTAAAAATGTAATGATTATGATACTTGCTGGAAACTTTAACTAACTGCATCTCATGGCATTTACAAATATGCTTAGTTAAGTGCTGAGCATTATACCCAGATCTAATATAAAAGCTCATTCCACGAGCACGAGGAA
This sequence comes from Paralithodes platypus, assembly GCA_032716605.1. Classification (NCBI taxonomy): domain Eukaryota; kingdom Metazoa; phylum Arthropoda; class Malacostraca; order Decapoda; family Lithodidae; genus Paralithodes; species Paralithodes platypus. The sequence continues at coordinate 34,270,175 of CM064548.1, read as the reverse complement.
TAGAATCACGCCGAATAAGAACTGGTTTACCGAAGTTAGGTATAAGAAGTTCAGAATAATCTCTATGACTCGGTAACTGGTGCACACACACTAGGCTGACGCTCGATGAAACAGCCTATTCTCAAACAGTAAAAGATTACTCGATTAGGTTACACAAAGAAAAGATAGTTAACGTGATTAATTAACGTTACGGTAGATACTCAAATAACTGGCACTCCTGTATTAAAGAAAGTGCAATAAGTCTGATGCTGGGAAGATGTTCGTAAAGAATCTTGAACAATTATAATGCAGAATACGGGTCACAATAAATACTAGGACATATAGTAATAATAGGCAGGCGAATAATAAAGACTGCGCAAAGGTAGTAATGCTCGACAACTAAAGAAATGCTTCGTGACACAACGCAACAGCCTACTAGGGTTGTGCAACTCAACAACAACCTCGGCTCAAAAGTGCAGTGAATAATAATGTTGCATACATATAATAATGGGGGCTTATCTCTAACCAGTGTCTGCTCAGTTAATAAAGTCTAGCTGGGGTATCAAGGCAGGGCAACAATGGGTGAGCATGCGGCTCGTAGCCTAACGTTGTCCGAAGGTGGTATAATGAAGATTACGTTATATGACGGGGATGCTCTCTTGATAAATCTAGGTCTCTAGTACCTAGTTCTATCCTGGCGATCCCTCAGAAGTCAACACAAAGAGGCAGCACTATGTTGTGAGGGATAGGCTATGGCCCTCTCACACCACAGCGCTGTGCTCGCAAAGTAAACCCACCCGAAGACAACTTAGGCTCCCACAGTACCTGTCAATGTCGTGCAGGGCTTAGCTAACAATGCACACATCGGAGACAACGACACAGTAACCCTACCCCTAGTCTAGCTTTAGATAGCCAAGCAGAATCACTCAACACCTAGCCAGGGAGACATATACCGGTCTACAACCTTCCCGAGAGAGGACACATACGGAAAAGTCCGTCTCTCTAACCTCAATAAAGCATAATACCTCCTTAACCTAATACATGGAAATATCTAAGAGCTTCGCGTACAATACGACTGGTCGACGGTGAACGTCTATGCTGAAATCAGAAGGGATGTTGAGTTTAATAAAGATTAGAGAATGAGAAAGGAGAAGTCGAGAGAGAGAAATAGTATGCAAAGTGGCGAGTATGGGGGGCAGAATTGCAAATGATGTAGGCGATACGCGTGTCAGGCAAGCTCTGAGCTGGTAAAGAACACGCGGCCGCGATGGGAAGGGACTAGTTGACCACCCGGCCGCCAATGCCGTCAGCGCCCAAGCGAGCCGCGTCATAGCTCACCCCGCTGCCAGGTGTACCCCCTCACCCTCTCTCGCTCGCCTCCCACACAAGCAACATTTATATTATAGCGAATATAAAATACAAGGCGCGGTCACAGACCAAAACAAAGACCATTTCTAGACTGTCTGTGGCAACACGACACTAATTAAATAAAGCAGATCATTCTAGGACAACTGTAGCACATCCCCCCATCCTGGCGAGCGCTAGCGAGCTGCAATGCCCCACGCAACCATTCTGCTAACGCCGGGAGGCGTCACACCCCCCCCAAGATATGGGACACTCAACCATGAGCCCATATCTGAACAGGCAGAATGTCGCTAGAATCTGCCACTCCTAACCACTCTGCCACTCATGGAATGCAAGCTCAGTCTCCTCAAAAAAAATACAACATTTATATATAAAAAAATCTTATCACCCTTCCCAAATATAATACATTAATTCATAACATCGTGCTCCCAGAGCGAGCTTTAAGAAGCACAGCCTACTGAGAGAAAATCATCTGCACTCAGTACTCAGCTACAATATTATCTTAACACCTTACGAGCGGCCTATGCGGTTTATTTATGTGTACCGCACAGCGGGGTGTTTTTAGCCAAAATAGGGCTGTTTACGTGATCATTTTCATGCCTAAATAAGACCCAGAACGTAAAACAAGTACCTATCCCTGAAAGGGCATAAACAGAGCTTTCGAATGACACCATAACGATCCTTGTATGATGGATAGTTTTCTTGCAATAACCGTGCAACGCGAGTGCAAAAAGCAGGTAATTCGGTACTTTCAGTACATAATTGAGTATGTAGCGAGTGAGAGAGGGAGGAGGGAGCTGAGATTTGTGTCAGTAGGTTCGCCGCGGTGGTCTGGAGCAGTCATACGCTCGCTAGTCTCCTGCCACCACTTGTCTCTCTCTCTCAGCCACATTACGTGCTGAAATTGCCACTCGACCTATGTCGAGCGCCGCCACATAGTCCAGCTTTATTTAACTCGACTTATGTTGCTCGCCGCTAAATAAGGGTTAAAATTAATTATCAAAAAGAAAGAGTTTTTATTTAATTTTTCATATTTTATTTTAATGTTGTTTTTGGTGGCTACTATAGATGTAGCCTAACTTTCTTCTAATCAAAGCTAACCACTCCTGCCCTGCGACCCTACGCTGATGCTACACACGCGAGCCAACAAGCACCAGCGCAAAAATACACCGCGAGCCAAGACAGGAGGCTATACCAACATACTGTGGTAGCCTACCCCGGATCCTCCACCCGCGACAAACAGTCCGCAATCACATTCTCACAACCGGCAATATGGCGAATGTCTAAGTTGTACTCTTGCAACATGAGCGACCATCTGGTCAGCCTCATATTCCGGTTGTGGAATTGATTGAGGAATTTAAGCGGGTGGTGGTCGGTATACACTACCACGACTGGCCCATAGGCAGGAACATAGACCTCAAAGTGTCTGAGCGCTAACACGATGGCCAGCAGTTCCTTTTCAACAACCGAATAGTTTTTCTGTGCTGAATTAAATTTCTTTGAAAAGAAACTGACTGGATGCTCAAGACCTTCCTCGTCTGTCTGCAAAAGTACGGCACCAGCCCCTACTCCGCTGGCATCAGTCGCCAACTGAAATGGTCGTTCAAAGTCCGGGGCCCTGAGGATAGGGTGAGTGCATAAAAGGTGTTTAACTACTCGAAACGCCTGCTCACACTCAGGTGCCCAGCGGAACTTTTTATCTTTAGCTAGTAGATCTGTCAAAGGAGCTAACACAGTAGAATAACCTCTTATAAAGCGGCGGTAATACCCAATCATGCCCAAAAATCTCATGATCTGCCGCTTGGTGGTCGGCCTGGGGAACAAGTCGATAGCCTGTATCTTCTGTTGGGGCGGGCTTACCTGCCCTAACCCAACCACAAACCCCAGATACTGCACCGTGGCTTGCACAAAGTCACACTTGCCCAGATTAACCACCAAGCCTGCTTTACTAAGTTGACTAAATAAGGCTTATATGTGCTCACAGTGACTTTGGAAATCGTTGTCATAAATGATCACGTCATCAAGGTAGAGAGTACAGTTTGGGATGTCTGCTACGATGTCGTTCATTAAGCTCTGGAAATTGGCCGGTACATTTTTCAGACCATATGGCATCACGTTGTAACGGTAAGTACTGCCATCCACCACAAACCCGCACACCTCTTTAGCCTGCTCAGACAGTGATACTTGCCAGTAGCCTTTGACGAGGTCTACCTTGGTCAAGTACCTTGCTTTCCCGATCTTATCCACACTGTCATCCACCCGGGGAAGAGGATATGCGTTGGAGGGGGTCAACCCGTTCAACCGCCTAAAGTCAATGCAGAACCGAACTTTTCCATCAGGTTTGGGCTGCAGAGTGACAGGAGAAGTCCACCGTACTGCCCCCTTCTCGATCAAGCCTCTCGCCAGCATATACTCCAGCTCATCCCTGAGCGCTGGGAGTTTAATGGGTGGCACCCGATAAGGTATCGACTTGAAGGGGGGGTGGTCTCCTACATCGACGTCATGCACCGCTTGAGTAATGAGGCCTGGGTGCTCGGCAAATACAGTGGGGTATGAATCGAACAGGCGCTGCACTGCCACCTGCTGTTCCTCCGGCAGGTGCGCCAGAGCATCATGCGCACATTGGCTCGAATTCCCCGCCCACTGATCAGCCGAGACATGACAATCCCAGTTATCATCCACCTGGTCATTGCTGCCCCCCTCTCCTTCTCCACCATGACCGCAGCAGGTCAACACAGGGACAGCTAGTGACTCAGGTGGGCGCCCCACATACTCCTTCAACAAATTAATGTGGCATAGTTGGTTACGCTTCTTCCGGTCTGGAGTGGCAACGAGGTAATCCAGATCGGAGATCTTTGACACCACCCGATAAGGCCCAGCGTACTTTGCAGCCAGAGGATAACCTGCCAAAGGCAACAGGACCAACACCTCTTGACCTACCTGAAACTCCCGGAGTTTCGCCTTAGTATCGTACCTGTCCTTCATACGGGCCTGCGAACTCACCAAATTACGCCCGGCCAGCTCCAGACTTCTAAGCATTCTCTCTCTGCTCTCGAGGACGTATCTCAACATAGAACATGGCTTAGCGGTACCCTCCCAAATCTCCTTCACCATGTGGAGAGGGCCCCTCACCCGATGCCCGAAAACAAGCTCATTCGGACTGAAACCGAGACTCTCTCCAGGTACTTCTCTTGCCGCGAACAAAACATACGGCAGACCAAGGTCCCAATCCTTTCCGTTCTCTGCGCAATAACATCGAAGCATGCTTTTCAGCGTGGCGTGCCACCTCTCCAACACCCCTTAACTCTCCGGGTGATACGCAGAAGAGACGACAGTGCTGATGCCATGCTGAATCATAGTTTGTTTGAACAGATTAGATGTAAAATTAGAGCCTTGGTCCGATTGCACCTCTTGCGGGTAACCATACCGCGAGCAATACAAGAGCAGGTTCCGGACAACAGTTTTCGCTGTACCATTTCTCATTGGATATGCATCAGGATAACGAGTGGCCACATCCATGATAGTTAATAGAAATTTATTACCGGCACTAGTAGGGGACTAGTATAGTCCGACCATATCAATGATGACCTTACTGAAGGGCGGTCCACTGACAGGAATGGGGTGCAACGGGGCTCTCGGAATTGTTTGGTTAGGTTTTCCAACCCTCTGGCACGTATGACACCTTGCTATCCATGTTACCACCTGCCCCTTCAACCCCGGCCACCAAAACAATTTTTCTAAAGCCGCCACCGTTTTTCTCACCCCTAGATGTCCTGCCAGTGGTATGTCATGCGCCAACCTCAGTAGGCTATCCCTGCACTCCCGTGGCACCACCAACTGGTCCACAACTCCGGACCCCTCTTGCCAACTACGTTTAGGGTCTTGAAAACGCCTATAGAGGATGCCTTCTAAATAAAAAAAATCTCCTGGCTGTGCATCGCCGTCCTCGTCGAGCTCTACAGCTCCATTAGCACACGTTTGGAGCTCAGGGTCCTCTAGTTGCAACCGACGTATATCTGAGGGTGCCAAGCGATCTAACTGCTCCCGGAGCAATGCATGACCTTCCCCGATACTGGGCTGCTCCCTCTGTCTCTCTCGATGTACATAACGTTGCTGTCGTGGAGACTCGTCATGCCCAGCCTCGTCACTCTCGATGACAGGCCCAGGGGCTACTCCAGAATTAAGTAATGGTGCTAATACTGAATCACCCAGGAGAGCCGCCGAGTCAAAACTCTTAAAACCAACTCCAGCTTTAGCCTCCTCCTGTTGATCGTTCCTCCGCTGGTCTGAAGACGGAGGACTAGGCTGTGACACTTTAGCTGCCCGAGCTCGGGTGACAACACATGCCAAGGGTTGTGTCTGGCACCGCTCGACCCACTCTTGCTCTTCCCTACTCACGTCGGCCGGCCTCTCGGCAACGACTAAGGGTAGAACCTCAGAAGCGGGCATTGCAAAGTCGTTGCCGAGAAGAAGGTCGACGCCCTCCACTGGCAGTTTCTCCACAATCCCGACATCCAATTCACGTGCCACACCATCCACCTCCAACTCCAACCGCACCAGCGGGTATGACCGAGTTGCATTAATACCCTGCACCACCACCACCCGAGCCGCGTTTATAGGGTAGCCAGTCAAGTTTTTCATCAGAGTCTGGGAAGCACCTGTATCACGCAAGACCTCTACTCCATGCTTGCGCCCCGCCCACATCACGCAACCCCGCCCTCTATGGTCGCAAAAAACATCCTGAGCAGGGTTCGAGCCTCCCAGGTGCTTCTGCATTGGCTGTGCCTCAGCCTCTGACGAACTGCCCCGGGCAAACTCAGATGACTTCGGAGACACACCAATGTTGCAGGCCAAAGACACAGCTGCTGTAGGTGGTTTGCTAGGACAGACTCTTGCAAAGTGCCCCTTTTTATGACAATGATAACACTCCAACTCCCCTTTGGGCTTCCCTTGGTACTGGGAAGGGCCCGGCCCCTTCTTAAATGGGACGGTGCTAGTCTTGTGGTCAGTCTTGGTATCATGGCTCTTGTACTTGTTTGCATAAGGTATATCACTAACTCGGGGGGGTGGGGCGTCACGCCCCTTGTTACCTGCCTCACTACGCTGGGCAGACCCGCACCCACGAATTAGTGATAGCCGGAGGTCAGCCATCTCAGCTGCCTCCTGTAGAGTTTTTGGTTGCTTTTCTTTAAGGTTTAACGTCAGGTCGCCGCCCGTGCATTTGAAAAACTGCTCTAAAAGCACCAACTGTTTAATGTCGTCAAACGTAGTAGCTTTCTCCGACCTTAGCCAATTCCCAAAAGCATCGGACAGCTCCCGGGCATGCTCCAAAAAGGTGCTCTCCCGACCCTTGGTAACACCCCGGAACTTCAATCTGTACGTCTCTGGTTATAGTTCGTATGCTCTCAGGACAGCCTCCTTGAGTTCCTCATAGATAATACAAGACTCTATAGGCAAAGCATCGTAGGCTTTAAGACCCTTGCCTATTAATCTAGAGGATACAAGTGCTGCCCATTTATTCTCTGGCCACTGGTGTTCCTGGCACTTCTTCTCAAAGCGTGCGACATTTTTTGTAACACCACTCTCATCAAACACCGGAACCAGTTTCAATAAGTGCGAGAGAGACTGCTCATGAACACGGTTACCAGCCCCAAGTCGCTGTCCCGTTGCCTCTACTCGCGACTTCTCTACGTCCACGTTGGCACAGTACCTAGTCGACTCTAAATCCGCTTGGATTTTTGCTAGCTCTATGTGCTGAGACTGCTGACTGATAGTTTTTCTCTCTTCTATCTTGGCTAATTCTATTTGCTGCTCACCCGCCCTGATAGCCTTTCTCTCTTCGATCTTAGCTAATTCGAGCTGAAGCAATAATTCTGGAGATAACCCTTGAGGAGGTGAAGGTGCTACAATGTTTGAAATTACCGGTGGTCCCCCCAGGGGCAACCCACCCTGCCAGTCACCACCCAACTGCGGAAGCGTACCCGGGGTCGGCAAACTACTGGGATGGCTGGGAGTCGAGTGTAGGGGAAGCATGGCCGAAGGGCTCTGAGCACTCAACCCATCTCGCTCACCAGTCACTCTGCCCAGTACACACGTTATCAAGTTATCCTTGGTCATGCTGCTAGTAACCGCATGACCGATAGCTGTGGCCAGGCATTGAATACCGTACCGATCCATACCCTCCAACCGCTCGGCAGTAACAGGCCATTGCAAAAATATCCTAGCATCCTCCTCACAGTTCACCCGATTAACCCTTTCATCATGCTGCTGTTTTTCAGTTTCGACATTACGTACTGTGTCTCCATTCTCCTCTGACCCGGTATAAGACATGATGCTCACAAAAATTTCTCACCACAATATTCAGAAAAGAAGTACCCCAAACTCTTATGTAGCACTATTCACTTGCCAAAAATGTCTGAAGACTCAAGTGCTATACTACTTTGCCAAATTTTTTTTAACATGCCCACTATATTCCTCAATAAAACAAGGGGAGATTGTAGGCACCAATCGATCAGGGCTAGACCCAGTTGAGGTTATAGGCATGTGATAAAGAGTCGCTGGAACTCCTGTTTCATTTGCTTGGCCTCTCTTACTGATTTTCTTTGTGCCTCATTTACACGGAGAGCAATCCAGCTAGCTCTCACAAACACCTCCTCCTCCTATCCACTTCACTACACTAAACATGCACACCACACTTCATTCCTCCACACCAAAATTAAAAAAATACAAAATGATGAATTTTAGCCCAGCCTCGGAGTCCCCAGGGGGGGGGACCATAAATGCCCCCTCACCCGACCGACCATCCCCTGACGACCCCACACAATTACCTGGACCTCGGCCTGTTACTCTTTCTATTAATTTCTGCAACATTCGCGGACTTTCCTCTAACTTTCACTCTGTTGAGCACCATCTCTCCTCCTACAAACCTGATCTTCTCTTCCTCACCGAAACCCAGGTGTCTGTAGCAACATCCAGCAACCCCTTCTCTGTATCGTCCTACTTTCTCTATCCTAGTTTCAAAGCCAAAGGCGGATGTTGTGCATATGTGCACAACAAACTCACTTGCTCTCGTGTTCCCGATTTCGACTCCTCTGAATTCTCAACTTTATGGCTCAAACTTTCCTGTCATTCTCTTACTAAATATTTCTGTGCTGTCTATCTTTCCCCTAACTCTACCAACTTTCCTAAATTCTTTGACTATCTAAACTCTACAGTGGAACACATTCTATCCATTTCTCCTTTCTCAGAAATCTCCATCTTAGGAGATTTCAACGTTCACCACCGCCAATGGCTCTCCTCTCACACTACTGATCCACCTGGTGAACAAGCCTACGTCTTTTCTATCCTAAATGACCTAGAGCAGTTAGTTCAGCAACCCACCCGTATCCCGGATCGCATCGGAGATCGGCCCAACATTCTTGACCTGTTTCTAACTTCTAACCCTTCTTCTTATACTGTCGATCTTTTCTCTCCTTTGGGCTCCTCCGACCATAAACTTATCTCTGTCACCTGTCCTATCTCTCCAGTACAGCCACCCGATCCTCCTAGCCGGCGGCGCTTGTGGCACTTTGGCGCTGCCGACTGGGAGGCTCTTCGGCAGTACTTCTTTGATTTCCCATGGAATGATTTCTGCTTCCATGGCCGAGGACCCTCGGAGAGTGCTGAACGCATTACCGAGGTAATCCTATCGAGCATGGAAGCATACATTCCATTCTCTTTCTCTCAGACTAATGCTAAAAAATCTTGGTTTACTCACGCCTGTTCTACTGCTGTCCGCAATAAAGAGGAAGCATTCAAACGGTACCGACGCCTTAAAACTCAAGACTCTCATTCTTCATATGTTTCTGCCTGGAATCAAGCCAAATCTGTTCTTCGACTTGCCAAACACTCTTTCATCAATAATAAATGCACTGAACTATCCAACTCTAACTCTTCCCAAGCTTTCTGGCATCTAGCCAAAAACCTCTCCAACAATTTCTCTTCCTCGTCTTTCCCTCCCCTTTCCCACTCTGATGGCACAACCATCACTTCTTCCTCTGACAAAGCTAAACTCTTCGCTCAAACTTTTGCTAGAAACTCCACCTTGGATGATTCCGGTGCTATTCCTCCTCTCCGCCCTCCTCTCTCTTACTTATGCCTAATATCCTAATCTCTTCTAAAGATGTACTTTCTACCCTCTCTGGGCTTAACACTAATAAGGCGTACGGTCCGGACGGTGTTCCTCCTGTTGTTCTCAAAAACTGTGCTTCCGTGCCGACTCCCTGCCTAGGCAAACTCTTTCATCTCTGTCTATCCTCTAACGTCTTCCCTTCATGCTGGAAGTTTGCTCACATTCAACCTGTCCCAAAGAAGGGTGACCGCTCTCAACCCTCCAACTATCGTCCAATTGCTCTTATCTCTTGTCTTTCTAAAGTTTTTGAAACTATTCTTGCTTCCAAATTTCTTAAGCATTTCTCTTCTCATAATCTGCTCTCAGATCGCCAGTATGGCTTCCTTAAGGGTCGCTCTACTGGTGATCTTCTTTCATATCTTACTAACTCTTGGTCATCCTCCTTTCGGGACTTCGGTGAGACTTTTTCTATTGCACTAGACATATCGAAAGCCTTCGATAGAGTCTGGCATAAATCTTTAATTTCTAAACTACCCTCCTTCGGTTTCTATCCCTCCATCTGTGCCTTTGTCTCTAATTTCCTTTCCGGCCGTTCCATACCTGCGGTTGTGGACGGCCATTGTTCACTTCCTCACCCTATAAACTCCGGTGTTCCTCAGGGCTCTGTCCTATCTCCTATTCTCTTTCTAATTTTTATAAATGATCTCCTTAACTGTACCTTAATTCCCATCCATTCATACGCAGACGACTCAACCTTACACTACTCCATTAGTTTTTCAGAATGCCCCAGCCAGCAATCCCTCAATGACAAACGTAATGAAGCCATAGAACTCTTAAATTCTGATCTAAATACTATTTCCAATTGGGGCAGAGAAAACCTTGTTAACTTTAATGCTTCCAAAACCCAATTTCTCCATCTATCTACCCGTCAGGATCTCCCAGCGGACTATCCCTTATTCTTCAACAATACAAAAATCAACCCTTCATCTTCTCTCAATATTCTTGGTGTCTCTTTTTCTTCTGCTCTCATTTGGAAGGACCATATTACCAGTCTTGCTAAGGCAGCCTCCCAGAAGCTGGGTGTGTTCAACCGCCTTAGGGGGTTCTTTTCCCCTGCACAGCTTCTTGCTCTGTACAGGGGCATAGTGCGCCCTTGTATTGAGTATTGTTCACATGTGTGGGGAGGTTCCTCTCACACCGCTCTCCTAGACAAAGTTGAAAGGAAGGCCTTTCGTATCATTAACTCCCGTCCACTCACCAACTCTCTGCAATCTCTCTCTCTCCGCCGCAATGTTGCATCTCTCTCGCTATTCTATCGCTACTATAATAATCAGTGTTCCTCAGAGCTATCCCAGTGCATACCACCTCCTTTACGTAGGGCACGTGGTACCCGTCTTGCAACTCAATCCCACCCCTACTCTGTGCAACTCTCTAACCCATGAGTGAAACGTTACTCTCATACTTACTTCTACTCAACATCTGAGCTCTGGAACTCTCTCCCAGAATCAGTCTTTCCCTCTTCCTATGACTTAAATTGCTTCAAACTCTGTGTGTCCAGGCATTTTGGCTCGAACGTCCCTTGATTTTGGCCCTGTCACTCTTTCAACTATGGGGGAGGCACTCGCTATAGGCAGTTATGCCTTTTGCCTCCCTCAATCACATAGACAAAAAAAAAAAAAAAAAAAAAAAAAATGACCACAACAATCCTGCAATTATCTCTTAGTTCACAAGATCCTGAGCTAGGTCGCCATTTGTTACGATCCAGGTTCTCAAAGACACAGGGCTCTTCAACATTGGACTAGATAATGGCAAAATGCAACAACGGTAACACTAGATCCAACCCCTGCCTTAAACACTGGAAAACAAAACACCATTACCGCCCTGAGTCGTGCCTGGACAACGAGGTATCCTATGACTCGGTAACTGGTGCACACACACTAGGCTGACGCTCGATGAAACAGCCTATTCTCAAACAGTAAAAGATTACTCGATTAGGTTACACAAAGAAAAGATAGTTAACGTGATTAATTAACGTTACGGTAGATACTCAAATAACTGGCACTCCTGTATTAAAGAAAGTGCAATGCTAGTCCTGCAACATCAACTGGAAACTTCTGAAATAAGTCTGATGCTGGGAAGATGTTCGTAAAGAATCTTGAACAATTATAATGCAGAATACGGGTCACAATAAATACTAGGACATATAGTAATAATAGGCAGGCGAATAATAAAGACTGCGCAAAGGTAGTAATGCTCGACAACTAAAGAAATGCTTTGTGACACAACGCAACAGCCTACTAGGGTTGTGCAACTCAACAACAACCTCGGCTCAAAAGTGCAGTGAATAATAATGTTGCATACATATAATAATGGGGCTTATCTCTAACCAGTGTCTGCTCAGTTAATAAAGTCTAGCTGGGGTATCAAGGCAGGGCAACAATGGGTGAGCATGCGGCTCGTAGCCTAACGTTGTCCGAAGGTGGTATAATGAAGATTACGTTATATGACGGGGATGCTCTCTTGATAAATCTAGGTCTCTAGTACCTAGTTCTATCCTGGCGATCCCTCAGAAGTCAACACAAAGAGGCAGCACTATGTTGTGAGGGATAGGCTATGGCCCTCTCACACCACAGCGCTGTGCTCGCAAAGTAAACCCACCCGAAGACAACTTAGGCTCCCACAGTACCTGTCGATGTCGTGCAGGGCTTAGCTAACACTGCACACATCGGAGACAACGACACAGTAACCCTACCCCTAGTCTAGCTTTAGATAACCAAACAGAATCACTCAACACCTAGCCAGGAAGACATATACCGGTCTACAACCTTCCCGAGAGAGGACACATACGGAAAAGTCCGTCTCTCTAACCTCAATAAAGCATAATACCTCCTTAACCTAATACATGGAAATATCTGAGAGCTTCGCGTACAATACGACTGGTCGACGGTGAACGTCTATGCTGAAACCAGAAGGGATGTTGAGTTTAATAAAGATTAGAGAATGAGAAAGGAGAAGTCGAGAGAGAGAAATAGTATGCAAAGTGGCGAGTATGGGGGACAGAATTGCAAAGGATGTAGGCGATACGCGTGTCAGGCAAGCTCTGAGCTGGTAAAGAACACGCGGCCGCGATGGGAAGGGACTAGTTGACCACCCGGCCGCCAACGCCGTCAGCGCCCAAGCGAGCCGCGTCATAGCTCACCCCACTGCCAGGTGTACCCCCTCACCCTCTCTCGCTCGCCTCCCACACAAGCAACATTTATATTATAGCGAATATAAAATACAAGGCGCGGTCACAGACCAAAACAAAGACCATTTCTAGACTGTCTGTGGCAACACGACACTAATTAAATAAAGCAGATCATTCTAGGACAACTGTAGCCCATCCCCCCATCCTGGCGAGCGCTAGCGAGCTGCAATGCCCCACGCAACCATTCTGCTAACGCCGGGAGGCGTCACAATAGGCTTGATAATTCTTTAATTCTTCGAAGGAACGTGGTGTAGTCGCCTAAATAAACAATTCATGTTAAAAAGGACCACCGCTGCCTACCATGTTACATAGGACTTTTATGTGTAGTCAAATGTATTCATAGGGTTAACTCCAGGTAGGAGTATTAGGATGTTTTGAGTTACGATCCAATATGGTTTAGCTGTTGACTCTATATAAGGCTGACTGAAGGTGTCGATGGCCTTAAGAGATGTAGAAATGTTTTAGTTATAGGTTGAATGTAGATTGATTTCAGCTCGTTCTCTCTGCTCGATAATTATAGATTAATTAGGTAGATATATAGTAATACTAATGCTGCCACCGTTTACACCCTTTTAAACCTAATAAATATAATATTGATACTTATAGGTAAAAGGGAAAATTATAGAATGGTTGGTATCCAGAACCTACTTTGATATTTATTCAAGTATCAACTGAAATAGTATACAGAAGTACTAAATATAAGTAAATAGAAAATTCTCTATATAGAGAGGAATCTCTGAGCTATGTTCTCTCGCTCGTGGCTAATGTCTATCTAACCTCTCAATACCTCTCCACACCTCTCACCTGCTTTGGCAACCTCGAAACACCTCACAGCCACGTGATCGTCATTGGTCATACGATCAGATGCTTGGGCGACATCAAGGTGCCATAGCAAGCTTCATTTGTGTGGGAAAGGAAACTTGAGTCAATAATTTTAGAAGGGAGAAGTTACAAAGAGTTACAATGAATGGTCGTCATGTACAGTCTCCCACCTAAACATATGGACGCTGTAACTAAAGCATTTTAAAATTATCTGAGAGATGGATATAGTGAATACTTAATAAATTATTGAATAGTTAGATGTAATATCTATGAATTTGTGACTAAAATGTATTCAAACTAACCTGGCAGAAATTGATATCGCTGTCTCTATAAAACTTCCTATACTGCCTTTCTACAGCTCAAATAACGCCGCCTTCATTTAATATTGGCTGAGCTACAATTCTATAGAAAGAGAGCCTTACCAATTTCTGCCAGGTTAGTTTGAATACATTTTAGTCAGTAAGTCATATATTTGGTGTATACTATGTTTAAATGTCGATGTTTACGGCTCTGAATTACTTATAGCAAAATACTTGTACTGATAATTGTTGGTGTTCAAAGGCGATGTTACCACTTGTTTGTGTGTGTGTGTGTGTGTGAATCAGTATGTGTGTTGGTGTGTGTGTAGGTGTATTTGTATGTATGTGTGTGAGTGTGTTTTCTATATCCTAATGTCTACCTCCGGAGTGTGTGCGTATATTTTTGCCAATTATCCTGAGAATGCTTGGTTAGTCAATACATTCCTTTGGTGCCGGATGACAGAACCCCAAATTATGGTTAACCCTTTCAAGATCTTATTACGCATTCCTTTTCTGTTGTCTGGCTATTATTAGACGACTTTATTCAGATTCGGAAGGGTTTACGGAAGTCGGAGGGTTAATTGAGATAGTCTTTACCCTTTGAATTCCCACAAATCCTTCATAAGCTGTATAAAATCTCCTAATGATAGCCAAAAAAAAAAAAAAATAAGTGATAATCTTCAAAAGGTTAACATTGTCTGAATTACCCGCCCCAGAAGGCGAGTCACACCAAACATTTAGCTTAAGTGGAGTCGATGGGCGTATTAATTTGATCATTTATGTATCTTATTATTATGTTATTAGTTTCCTCCCTAGACCTCCATCAAGCTTACAAAACACCCGCCCAAGACCCTTCTTCAAAATGTGTACATTTTTCGATCGAAAAATGTGCCAGGAAAAATAGACACCTAAATGACACGAAAAGCGTTAATAATATTGACAAAGAAATGGGCTGAAAGGTCTAAAAATCGCCAAACTAATGGGCCGAAACTCTTATAATCTGAAACTAATGGGGCTAAACATGAAGAAGGGGGACCCTAAAAAGCTGCCTATCTCCCCATAAGACATACATCTGCATCATTAGTTATTCAGCCTACTCGGCTACACTCAGTAAATTCAGTAGAGAGAGAGAATAAGAATGAAGATGAGAGATATAGTAAGAAATACGTGGCTGTAATATTGCTTTAACTGTTTATTTACGAAGTTTAGCATCATTTCACTTGGTAATTTCCATACGTATAAATGGGGGTAGGACATGTTACGACTGGGGTTTAAATATATCAGGGCTCTTATTCATTGGACTAGTAATGGCATAAATGCTACAACGGAAAGCGCTAGATCCAACCTCTGATGTATATTCCCAGTGAACAAAGAACACAAATACTCTACAGAGTTCTATATGCAATAATAGGTTATCAAACTCTCAATAAATGTGCGTCTACTCTTGGCTTAATGTTATGTGAAAACAGCCTATTACTACCTATAACCGAAGGTGCTTGGTTATGGTATGCAAAGTAAGGTGGTAAGAGAAGTTACAGCTTACGTTACTTTAATCAATAAATGTCAGGCACTCCTGCATGAAAGAAAGTGCACTAAAGTCCTTCAACACTAACAAGGAATCTTCTTTAAATGTTAGATTCTATAAAGATGCTCGTATCGGAAATGGAACCCAAAAAGGCAGGCAGCGGAACAATGCTCGTGCAGGCTATGCACACAAAAAGGCAGAATATATAATGCCGTTGGAGCCAAGAATATCCTAAACACTACAACAATAATAATTGCCACGACAATGCAGTATTCCTATCAACAAAAAGAGCCTAAGTCGTTTGTGTCTCCATACATCAAACTAGGCTGCGAAATGCTTGTGTAATGATAAATGGATATGCATAAAAATAGTACTTGATTTAATATACTTAATGTCTACTATGATTGATAAAGTCTAGCTAGAGTCAATGATACGAGATACTGGTGCGCATGGCATGCCGCATAGCCTAGTGCAAATCTCAAGTCTGTGCGTCAAATATTACGTTATAGGGAAGGGTAGCTCTCTTGAGAAACCTTAATACCGAAGTATTAAGCGTTCTCCTGGCGTACCTCAAAGACAAACAACGAGCTTAGAACAGTGCAGAATGGTATAGGCAAAAAAGCCCTCATTCGTGCATGCTCTACTCTCAATGGCACACAGACTAGAATTTACTCAATCAACTCCAGTTCTCAGGTATGTCGTGCAGCTTTTTACCTACAGCCAGCACTCATAGGAAACAATACCTTATAATATCAGACCCCTAGTCTAGCATTATCTAATCCAGCAGAACACTAATTATTATAGGAAGCGGTACTAAACAATATGGATGCTAACCAATGCTTCGTGATCAACTTATCTTAACAACTAAACATACATAGGTTATATCAGACCTTAACGCACAATACAACTGGCCAGCATGAAGCTGATTTTGAAGAGTTAACCAGAGGGGGTATAATATTAATAAAAGGTGGTGAAAGATATGGAAAATGAGAGATAGGCAGAGGAAAAGATTCTCAGGTGCGGAGCAGGGGACAGGTAGCAAGGGATGAGATAGATGCGTTCTAGAATCAGATATGAGGGAGAGAGTGGCGAGGAACTGTATATATACTCGCACTAGCTCGAGCCGCGTGGGAAAAAAGCGGTTACAAGTCCTCTAGCCACTAGCAAGGGAGCTAGCAGCATGGTAAGGACCTCTCTCAACCAACCCCCACGAGGCAGCCAGCCGTGACGTCATCGAGCGGGGCAAAAACACTGCGCGCCCCCCTCTCACTCTGTTCTACTCTCTCTCTCTCTCCCAGATCCCATCATTACTAGTTAATGATAAAACATATACTTTACAATTAATATATAAAGCCTTGACATGGGTGAAAACAAAGAGCCTTTCTGGACTGCCCATGACACGAGCTTTCATATGAAATAAAGCACACTCTAATACATAAACTGTAGCCCCATCCACTGCCCTGGCGATCCTAGCGAGTCACTATAGGACAAGCCATGCGGTTCTAACGGAGTGGTTAACGTCACACCCCCCCCCAAGATTTTTCTCAGAGGCCCCAAGGCTCACAAAAAATCTGATGGTTAGAACCCATGCTATATCTCCACTTCCCATCACCCAGCGGCAGTAAAATATCTGGCACAGTTCTTCAAGAAAACATTTTTCAAAATTATAACCCTCCCCAACACAATAGGTTAAATTATATGTAGTTATGCTCCTCAAGAGCGAGCTTCTCTAGCCCAGCATTCTGAGAGGAGTGCAACTCAGAATTACTGCTATAACATACTGAAAAAAATCAACTATCAAAGAAAGAGTTTTTTATTTGATTTTTATGTTTTTTATTTGTTTATTTCGGCTGCACTATAGGGGCAAGCCTAGTTTTTTCTTCTATACCAAACGCTCAACTCCTTCTTTACGACCCAATACGCTGGGCTACAACCGCGAGCCAACAAGCACCAAGCGCAAAATACTATTCAAACTAAAGCAGGAGGCTACCCGTGTGTCAATCTACCCAGGATCATATACCCTTGAACGACCATCTGCAACCACGTTGTCACAACCGGCAATATGGCGTATGTCCAGGTTATATACCAATAACCTTAGTGACCACCTGGTCAGCCTCATATTCCGATTGTGAAACTGGTCCAAGAACTTGAGAGGGTGATGATCTGGGTAAACTACAACGACCGGACCATAGGCTGGAACATAGACCTCGAAATGCCCCAGCGCAAGCACAACCACCAGCAGCTCCTCCTCGACAACAGAGCAGCTCCCCTGGGCCTAATTGTACTTCTCCGAGCAGAAACTAACAGGATGCTCCAGCCCATCATCGTCCTTTTCCACAAGGACGGCACCAGCCCCCACACCACTAGCCTCCGTTGCTAGTTGGAAAGGTAGGCTAAAGTCAGGGGCCCTGAGGATCGGGTGAGTGTACAACAGGTGTTTTACTTCTCTAAACACCTTCTCACACTCAGGCGCCCATTTGAACTTCTTATCCTTCCAGTTATCCTCCACCTGAGCTTGACTGTCCCGTTCTCCTTCTCCACCTTGACTGCTAAACGTCATCACAGGCACAGTGAGAGGCTCAGGGGGGTGCCTCCCATACTCCTTCATGGGATTAACATGACATAACTGATTGCACTTCCGTCTGTCTGGAGTGGCTACCAAGTAAACCAGGTCCGATAGCTCCTCCACCACCCTATAAGGACCAGCGTACTTCGCGGATAAGGGGTGACCTACAAGGGGCAGTAGAATCAACACCTCCTGACCCACGTGAAACTCCCTGAGTTCAACCTTGAGGTCGTACCTGTCCTTCCTGAGGGCCTGAGAGTTAGTCAAATTACGGCCAGCCAACTCCAGACTGCGCAACATCCGTTCTCGACTGTTGAGGACACACTTGAGCATAGAACAAGGTTTTTCTGCGCCCTCCCATACTTCTTCAACCATATGGAGAGGCCCTCTGACACGGGGTCCAAAGACGAGCTCATTAGGGCTGAATCCCAAACTCTCCCCAGGTACCTCCCACACAGCAAACAAAACACATGGCAGGCCAAGATCCCAATCCCTCCCACTCTCAAAGCAACAACAACGAAGCACAGATTTCAAGGCTGAGTGCCATCGCTCTAACACACCCTGGCTCTCCGGATGATACGCAGATGACACAACCCCAACAATCCCATGCTGCGGCATTGCTTGAACAAAGAGGCTAGAAGTGAAGTTGGGTCCCTGGACTGACTGAATCCCCTGCGGGTAACCATACCGGGAAAAATACACTAGCAAGCTTCGGACCACCGTCTTCGCCGACCCATTTCTCATAGGGTACGCGTCAGGGTACCTTGTTGCCACATCTCCCGACTGTGCATCACTGTCCTCCTTCAACTCTTTCGTCTTTTTAAGCCCATCCTCTGCCTTTTCCACAACAGTTACTGGGTCTTCTTCAGACTCGATATTTGGTCCTAATACAGAGTCCCAGAGAAGGTCCGTTGATACTAAACTCTCAACCGCATCAACTTTAAACCCCTTCTCGGTACCCTTCCTCCGCTGATCTAAAGATTGCTGACCAGAATGTAACTCCCTGGATGCAGGATCTCCGGTGACAACACACGCCATAGGCTGCATCGGACACTTCTCAACCCACTCCTGCTCCTCCCTACTCACGTCGGCCGGCTTCTCGGCAACGACCAAGGGTGGAGCCTCAGAAGTAGGTCCCGCAAAGTCGTTGCCGAGAAGGAGGTCGACGCCCCCAACAGGTAACTTCTCCACAATTCCTACATCCAGGTCCCGAGTCACACCATCAACTTCCACCTTCATTCTTACAAGCGGGTATGACCTTGTCGCATTAACTCCCTGAACCACAACCACCCGCGCCGTATTGACAGGTTTACCAGTGAAATTTCTTAACAGTGTTTGCGATGCCCCAGTGTCACCCAAAATTCTCACCTCATGTCTTCTACCCCCCCACTCCACACAACCGAGTCCCCTGTGGTCACTAAAGGCATCACGGACAGGGAATAAGCCTTCCGGATCCTTCTGCACTGGCAGTGTATTTACCTCGGAAGAAATGCCTCTAACAAACTCCGATGTCCTCTTGAACACTCCAATGCCGTGAGCAAAAGACACGGCTGCCGGAGGAGGTCGACTAGGGCACTCATTTGCCTTATGACCCTCCTGGTGGCAACTAAAACACATAAATTTTGGTTTCGGCTTATACTGTGATGTAAAAGGCCCCTGACTTTTCACATACGGTGTGGTGTAAGGTTTGGATTCAGTTTTAGTTTCATGGCTCTTCTGTTTAAATGTGTCATTGTTACGGGGAGGGGGAGGATAACGGTCCTTAGCACTTACATCGTACTTCTGTGAGGACCCGCAACCCCGAATCAATGACAGCCGTCGATCAGCAATTTCTGCTGCTTCTACTAGAGTTCTTGGGTTTTTCTCCTTTAAGTTCAAAGTTAGATCACCGCCCGTGCTCTTAAAGAACTGCTCCAACATCATCAACTGCTTAACTCCATCAAACGTTGTTACCTTCTCAGATCGGAGCCAGTTCCCCATAGCATCGGACAAGTCCCGGGCGTGTTCCAAAAAGGTGCTATCTCTTCCCTTAGTTACACCCCGGAACTTCAAATGGTACGTTTCTGGTTGCAGTTCGTAAGCCCTCAGGACAGCCTCCTTGAGATCCTCATACACAATCCATGACTCCAAAGGTAACGCATCATAGGCTTTAAGACCCTTGCCTATTAATCTAGAGGATACTAGTGCTGCCCATTTATTCTCTGGCCACTGGTGTTCCTGGCACTTCTTCTCAAAGTGTGCGAAAAATTCTGTTACACCACTCTCATCAAACACCGGAACCAGCTTCAATAAGTGCGAGAGAGATTGATCATGAGCACGGTTACCAGCCCCAAGTCGCTGTCCCGTTGCCTCTACCCGCGACTTCTCTACGTCCATGTCGGCACAGTACCTAGTCGACTCTAAATCAGCTTGGATTTTTGCTAGCTTGGCTCTCTCTTCTATCTTGGCTAATTCTAATTGCTGCTGAAGCTTAGCTAATTCGAGCTGAAGCAATAATTCTGGAGTTAACCCTTGAGGAGGTGAAGGTGCTACAATGTTTGAAATTACCGGTGGTCCCCCCAGGGGCAACCCACCCTGCCAGTCACCACCCAACTGCGGAAGTGTACCCGGGGTCGGCAAACTACTGGGATGGCTGGGAGTCGAGTGTAGGGGAAGCATGGCCGAAGGGCTCTGAGCACTCAACCCATCTCGCTCACCAGTCACCCTGCCCAGTACACACGTTATCAAGTTATCCCTGGTCATGCTGCTAGTAACCGCATGACCGATAGCTGTGGCCAGGCATTGAAGACCGTACCGATTCATAC
Source organism: Paralithodes platypus (assembly GCA_032716605.1). NCBI lineage: Eukaryota > Metazoa > Arthropoda > Malacostraca > Decapoda > Lithodidae > Paralithodes > Paralithodes platypus. The sequence goes on along the minus strand of CM064548.1, from coordinate 34,249,458 downwards.
CCTCCAACCACTCGGCAGTAACAGGCCATTGCAAAAATATCCTAGCATCCTCCTCACAGTTCACCCGATTAACCATATCATCATACTGCTGTTCCTCAGTTTCGACATTACGTACTGTGTCTCCATTCTCCTCTGATCCGGTATAAGACATGATGCTCACAAAAATTTCCCACCTCAATATTCAGAAAAGAAGTACCCCAAACTCTTATACCTCAATATACACACAAAAATTCTCGGAAATACTCAAGGGCTATACTATGTTGCAAACAAAAATTATTCTTGCTGATCCCCGCAAAATATTCCCCAAAACAACAAATGTTCCCTGCTAATAAATGTAGGTTCACCAAATCCTAGGTAAGGTCGCCATTTGTTACGACTGGGGTTTAAATATATCAGGGCTCTTATTCATTGGACTAGTAATGGCATAAATGCTACAACGGAAAGCGCTAGATCCAACCTCTGATGTATATTCCCAGTGAACAAAGAACACAAATACTCTCTCATTATCGGAGCCAAGAATATCCTAAACACTACAACAATAATAATCGCCACGACAATGCAGTATTCGTATCAACAAAAAGAGCCTAAGTCGTTTGTGTCTCCATACATCAAACTAGGCTGCGAAATGCTTGTGTAATGATAAATGGGTATGCATAAAAAGAGTACTTGATTTAATATACTTAATGTCTACTATGATTGATAAAGTCTAGCTAGAGTCAATGATACGAGATACTGGTGCGCATGGCATGCCGCATAGCCTAGTGCAAATCTCAAGTCTATGCGTCAAATATTACGTTATAGGGAAGGGTAGCTCTCTTGAGAAACCTTAATACCGAAGTATTAAGCGTTCTCCTGGCGTACCTCAAAGACAAACAACGAGCTTAGAACAGTGCACAATGGTATAGGCAAAAAAGCCCTCATTCGTGCATGCTCTACTCTCAATGGCACACAGACTAGAATTTACTCAATCAACTCCAGTTCTCAGGTATGTCGTGCAGCTTTTTACCTACAGCCAGCACTCATAGGAAACAACACCTTATAATATCAGACCCCTAGTCTAGCATTATCTAATCCAGCAGAACACTAATTATTATAGGAAGCGGTACTAAACAATATGGATGCTAACCAATGCTTCGTGATCAACTTATCTTAACAACTAAACATACATAGGTTATATCAGACCTTAACGCACAATACAACTGGCCAGCATGAAGCTGATTTTGCAGAGTTAACCAGAGGGGGTATAATATTAATAAAAGGTGGTGAAAGATATGGAAAATGAGAGAGATAAACAGAGGAAAAGATTATCAGGTGCAGGGCAGGCGACAGGTAGCAAGGGATGAGATAGATGCGTTCTAGAAACCAGATCTGAGGGAGAGAGTGGCGAGGAACTGTATATATACTCGCACTAGTTCGAGCCGCGTGGGAAAAAAGCGGTTACAAGTCCTCTAGCCACTAGCAAGGGAGCTAGCAGCATGGTAAGGACCTCTCTCAACCAACCCCCACGAGGCAGCCAGCCGTGACGTCATCGAGCGGGGCAAAAACACTGCGCGCCCCCCTCTCACTCTGTTCTACTCTCTCTCTCTCTCCCAGATCCCATCATTACTAGTTAATGATAAAACATATACTTTACAATTAAATATATAAAGCCTTGACATGGGTGAAAACAAAGAGCCTATCTGGACTGCCCATGACACGAGCTTTCATATGAAATAAAGCACACTCTAATACATAAACTGTAGCCCCATCCACTGCCCTGGCGATCCTAGCGAGTCACTGTAGGACAAGCCATGCGGTTCTAACGGAGTGGTTAACGTCACAGACATACTTATATGCTTATTTATATTTATGTTTGTTGTGTATTATTGTTTTCGTTTCGTTCCTAGACCTCGATCAAACGTAAAGAATCATTCCCAAAATCCTCCTTCGAGATATATCTGTACATTTTTCGGTAGAAAAATGTCCCGGTCTATAGCCGGTTCATTCTAAATTACAGGCTCTCTATCGCTCGCCAGGGAAAAATTGACACCTTAATAGCACCAAAGGTCTTAATAATGACAAAAACATAAACTATATACAAATAAATAAATGTATAAATCAATGGGGGCGAAATCGACAAACTAATAGGACGAACGTCTTAAAATCTCAAAACTAACTGGGCTAAGGATGAGGGAGAAAGGGGTCCAGAAAAAAAATACTTCCCCTTCAGTAAGTGAGTGTAAATGTAACTTGATTACTACCGTTAGTGCATGTTATAATGTAATGCTAACGTTTATAATCATCATAATCTAATTTATTAATTTAACTTCCAACACCAAACACCACCCAATTAAATTCATGCAGCTTGGCAGAACGCCACGTGGGCTCAGCCGCTTGCTTGGCCACTTGCTAGCACTCGGCGGGGCAAGGTATTTGGCTACAGTCTATCTACAATGTTGTTCTTTCTTTCATAGTGTTCGTGTTGTTGCAGACAGTCCCGTGGTGGTCTTTATTTTCGTCTGTGACAAGGGGAAGCATTTTATATCATGAGTAGAACATAACATGCATTGTATATAGTTAAGGAGAGAGAATAATATAGGCAGTGGGGTGGTACTGTGTGCGTGCGTATACATGTGCTGCCTCCCCCTCGCTGTAGGCTTGCGCGCGCGTGCCTTCCCACGCTTCTTGATTGGCTGGTGGTTCCTGGCGCCTTCTGCAGCCCTGCTTCCTGGTGACGTAGTGGCCTGTGATTGGCTGACCACCTTGCCTCTGTGTGTGATCCTAGGGGTCCCGAGGAGTTACTCTCTTCAGAGCTTGCCTGACCAGCATACCCTTCACATATCCCTTGCCACCTGTCACCGACTTCTACGTATAGAGCACTTTCTCTCTCTCTCAACTTCTTACCTCTCATTCTTCCTCTCTATTTAAAATCATAACTCCCCTTTGGTTCTGCATGATTTCATATATCGGCCATCGTATTATTTTGCTGAAGCTCTCAGATATTATATGTTTAGTTAGGCATTTTGGAGGGGTTACCATTTTGTCTGTAGAGGTTCGACACACTCACGGTGTCTCCCTGCCTATTCCTTGGCTGTCTGCTGGGCTATTTAATGCTAGACTGGGGTAAGGCTACTTGTGTTGTGATTTCCGATGTGTAACAGGTTTTCCTTAATCTGTACAATCGCAACGGAGACGTGGGAAGCCTAGGTGGTCTTTCTGACTGTGTACGTTGTGAGTTTAGCACGGTGCTGCGAGTGAGGGTTTTTGCCTCTGCCATCCAGCACTGTGCTAACTCGTTTTGTTTTGACTTTGAGAGGGTCGCCAGTAGAGAACCAGATACTAGCGATCTGGATCTCTCAAGAGAGAACCCCGTCAATTAACGTAATTTGGGCGCACAGTCTTAAGGACCTCGCTAGGCTACGAGCTGCTTGATCAGCCATTGTTTCCTAGCCTACGACATCCCAGCTAGACTTTATTAGCCTAGAAGACACCCGTTTAGAATTATAAACTCTTATGTTATGTATGCAGCATTCTTATTCACGTTGACTGTAAGCCTTGGTTGTTGTTGAGTTGCACAACATGAGCAGGTTTTTTGAGTTGCCTGACGAAGGACTTCTTTGGTTGTTGGAGATAATACTAGTGTGCATTTATCGTTATTCCCGTGTCAGTTGACACTGTCTGTCTCTACACTTGTCCTATATTGTCTCTGCTTTATATAACAGTTCAAAATCCGATACGATCATCTTACCCCAGCATCAGACTTTCTTCAGAAGATTCCTGCTCGATGCTTTGGGACTTAAGTTCACTTTCTTTAGTATAGGAGTGACAGTTCATTATTGTTTAGAGTAACTTTAAATATACCTTCTTCTAGTTTGCATTAAATCATTGCAGTGATTTAATTAAGATCTCTATATTTTCCTTGCATACCTTATTAACGTAATTGTATGTTGTTGTGATCAGGCTGTATCAGAGATCATCAGCCTGTAGTAGTAGTGCACTTATACCGAGTTATAGGATACCCCATTATCGCAGATTTAAATCTGGAGGGTATAGGTGTTTTTTTGTGCGCCGGCATTATAAGTTCGAGGGTTGGATCTAGTGTTACCGTTGTGGCTGTGTGCCTTTCTAGTCCAATGATTAAGAGCCCTTGTTTTATACGAGCCCCGGTCGTAACAATGAGAGCATGTGTTCCACCCGGGATACGAACCTGGGTTACCACATACAGATCTTAAACACTCTAACCAATACACCATCAAGACAGTTAAAGATTAAGTACATGACTACGATTGTATATGCATTTATCGAACACTGGATATCAATCTAACCATGTACTTAAACCCAGCTATAATATAACATAACTATAGTCCATTCATTATAAGGTGGCCAGAAATCGTGACCCCTAACCTGTGTAACTCATTAAGGGCTAGAGTAAATAGGCTGTAGATTTCCACACCTCTTCCCTTGTTGAATCTTCCCAAATGGTGAATATATCAGCTTGATTACTCTAGTCCTTCTTAAGTTAAAGAGGTTAATGGTCTTTTGTTTTGGCCAACCTAGAATTAATTGACTATAAGATATAATATTGTCATCTGTCTATAATAATACAAATAAATATATTTATAAATATAACGCTGACATTTAGCCAACGCTATTATTCAACGGAAGGCAATTTGTTTCGTCCCCATACTGAAAAATGTATAAGCAAGAATTCAAATTAGTTGTTATTTAACCCTTCGCTGCGGGCGACATTCTGGAACGTCCTGGCAATTAACAGCAATTTCCAGGCTTCAAAAACTTGTAAAAATCGAGTGTCAGTGGGCGGGAGCGTGAGGGGCCCACCTCCGTTCCTCAGAGCAGCGAGCAGCCCACTGAGGTAGACCGTGTCTCGCGCAGATCTCTCACTGCCTCTCACAACAGTGTTCCCAAGCGAGTGAGTGCTAACAAATAGCGGGTTTCCCGCGTTTCTATGGCACCGCTGCGGGTGAACCAGACCACGTACGAGGCCCATTCTGGTCTCATTTTGAAGCTATTTTCGCCTAGTTTTCGGCGGAATACAGTTCATTTAATGCAGATGCTTGATTCATCATTCAGGAGTGCCTGAATATGCCCTAAAAACCCCTAAACACCCCGCAGCCAAAGAGTTAAAAAATATGTGGGCTTGAATCGCGTGGAATATTCAAGTTTAGCATTGTTTTTTAATCGAATGAAAAAACATGATTTTTTGTTTTAATTAACAGGAATAATTGGGTGTATTGTAGAAAATCTGAAATAGCATGTGTATGTCCGTGTTGTTTGGCGTCTACAAAGTCAAATTGGATATATTGTATATTGTGTATGTATGTTTTTGTGTCATTATTCTAGACCCTCTTCTCCTTCATGTTTAGCCCCATTAGTTTTCAGATTTAATGGCATTCGGCCCATTAGTTTAGCGATTTTAAGACTTCGTCCCATTTCTTTGTCAAGATTAAGACTTCGTGTCATTTAGGTGTTGATTTTTTTTTGCTGGCGAGCGAAAGCGAGCCTGTAATTTAAGAGAAATCGGCCTTGGCGGGGACATTCTTCTATCGAAACACTTACACATTTATCTTGAAGGAGGGTCTGGGGGGGGGGGGGGGGGTTATAGGTTGATGGAGGTCTAGGGAGGAAACGTAAACCAATTATAACCAAAAAAAAAAAAAAAAAAAAAAAAAAACATACAGTAACCTGATGCTTGATTACTCAAAGTTGGTCATTATTACCAATATAAATAATGATATTGACCCAAGAGTTGGTCTCGAAAATAAGACATTATTCAGACTGTGAAATACAATAATGATGACATTAGGCAAAGATTTGATCAATATAGGTTCTGCAAACACACCATAGGAGTTGTCACCTTATTCTTCAGGGGGGATGGGCCGGTTTTCTGGTCCCGCTTCCTCCTATTGCTTAGTCCCATTAGTTTTCAGATTTTAAGACGTTTCTTCCATTAGTTTGGCAATTTTCAGACCTTTCATCCCATTTCTTTGTCGTTTAGACCTTTCGTGCCATTTAGATGTCAATTTTTCCTGGCGAGTGATAGAGAGCCTGTAGTTTTAGGAGAAACCGGCCTTCGGCCGGGATATTTTTCTACCAAAGAAATGTACATATTTATCTTGAAACGCGGTCTAGGTTTTTTTTTTTTTAAAGTTTAATGGAGGTCTAGGGAGGAAACTAGAACAAATAATATGTTTATGAAAACATTGACCAAAAAGTGAACCATCCCCCCTTAAACCATGCTATAGTGAAGTTGTTTCCCTTAGTGGACAAACTAAGAACTAATCTAATGCATTAATAAAGCTGTGCAAATACACACTGTTAAAAAGTCGCCAAATAACTAAATATCTGTGTTGATGATATAATAAAATATAGAGAGTAGCGAATGTGTTTTTTGTTTCTTTTCTAACAGGAATACATTTGAATTACTGGTTCATTCAATAATTAATTCGAGCCCATAAGAAGCACGTTTATCAATTCAGTAAAAAGAACAAAACCTACTGATTTACCAATCGTATATTTGAAATAGTTAATTTTTCACATGTGACTGAACTTAGCTTTGCACTTAATATTGTTGGATATTTGCATTTCTACCTCATTATATTATATGCTAATGTTGTTTGTCATTTCATTAGTGCACCTAATTTGTTGCAGATGTGCACGATTGTATTCCTACCTTTATATTATGTGTTAGTGTTTTGTCAAATTACTAGTGTTATAATTCTTACAATTATGACAATGGAAACAAATAATTGCTTAATTATGTTTATGTATCAGCAAATATTTTATCCGAATGTTTTACAATGAGAGAGTTTGTGATTGACATTAACCCCTACTGTACCGGAGACGTGTTTTTAGTAATATTCTACCTATATTAAATCAATGTTGTGGAGTTTAAGAAGGATCTGTGGTAGTAACAAGGGTTAAGTGAGATAGTTCGAAGCCTGTTATATGCTTGAGGCCCTTTTATAACGAAACATAATCGTCTAATCATTGCTAAAATATAAATAAAAGGACGTTGCCGGTACAGGAGGGTTTAACTACATACTTTCCCATGTATGACAGTGCGTGTGGTCATATCTCTCTTAGCATGTCAGTGTAGGATTGTGAGTGTGTGTGAATAAGAATAAGATTGAAAATAATAATAATAATAATAATAATAATAATAATAATAATAATTCCGCCATAACTACAGTATATCACAGTTATGTAACCTACCATATTTTACCCTAAGTACTCAACAGACTGACCATGTGGTACCATGAGACCGACCCGTTCAAACCTAATCATCACTACCACGAAAGGTTTATGTGAGACGCCTCCCCAGCAGCCAAAGGAATAAATACCCTTGACTAGCGTCTGGAAACACAGAGTGCACCCAGCCACCGAAACACTGTGTGTATGTGTGTGTGTGTGTGTGTGCTCTCTCTGCATAATATGTATGTACAGTATGTACAAATGGAGGAGCGATTGGGTAGATCTTGAGCCTCTGAGCGCGTGAAATGATCTATCTATCTATCTATCTATCTATCTATCTATATATGTGTGTGTGTGTGTATGTATGTGAGTTCCAGTATAAGTGCTACTAACAGTGCATAACCTGGCCTGTGTGTGTGTCTGTACTGCTTGTCCTCATGTATATGTTCGCCTATGCCTACACTATAATTATGTGAGTGGGCAAGTTTGTGTTCGTGTATACATGTAAGTTTAAGTGTGTGTGTGTGTGTGTGTCTGTACTGCTTGTCCTCATGTATATGTTCGCCTATGCCTACACTATAATTATGTGAGTGGGCAAGTTTGTGTTCGTGTATACATGTAAGTTTAAGTGTGTGTGTGTGTGTGTGTGTGTGTGTGGATTCGGCCGTGGGATTGTTTTCATATACATGCTCGCGATTACTTATTATGTTAGTAAGCAAGCCCATGTAATTCTACCGAGGTGAGCCGTTATTTGTGAGTTAGTGCGCCAGTAAATTGTACGTGTGCGTGTGTCCGTTTGATTGTGTATGTATTAGCTACTGTGTGAGCTTGTATCCACGCACCCAGATTAGCGTGTGCGTGCAAGCTTGTTTGTGAGCGTTAACTTGTATGTGTATGTGTGTACTAATGTAAGAGTGTACAGTATGTAACTGATCTTGTAGGTGTGCTTCTAATGTGCGTTTAGCCTATATGTGAATGTAAATATATACATACTGTACATCCATATGAGCATGCATCTGTGAGCATGTGCATGTATTCAGTATGTGAGTGTATGTGTGTTAATGTGTACCAATGTGAACCTTGGTGTGTGTATGTGTGTGTCAATGTGAGAGAGAGAGTGTGTATGTGCATGTCCATGTTAGTGTGTGTAAGAGAGAGAGAGTGTGTGTTTGTGTGTGTGTGTGTGGTTGTGGTGGTCGTGCAGAATAGCCTGCCAGTTAACGTCTTGGTCCAGGGGGATAAAGTAGAGTTTCCATTACCTAGGGCGGGAGGGGAGGTGAGGGGGGGGGGGGGGAGAGGAAGGGGAGGCTGTTTGTGAAGGAAAGGGGAAGGGGGTAAGAGGGGAAGTGTGGCTGCTGGGGGTGGGGGTAGGGAGAAGAGGGCTAACTGCAGGGAAGGGAAGGAATGATGGAGGGTGGGGGTACAAAGGAGTACAAAGGAAATCAAGCAACAAAAGGTCTAGTGACGCTTCTAGGCTGCTTGTCCTCCAAAACACAGAGGATCAATTGTCCAAACAGTGGTTTAGAGTGGGTAAGGGAACATTGGAAAGGGAACTACTGCCCTGGAATTAATGTCCGTGGCAGGATTAGGAAGTTAGTAGGGGACAGATGGGTTAGTAACTGAGGGGAGGATATAATAAAGTTATTCATTTACAAACGCAGTCAGTCGCGGGTTTGATGCGAGATATTTGTCTAGGCGAAGTTTAAATGAATCAACGGCGCTGCAGTCTATAACATCTCGGGGAAGCCCATTCCATAAGTTGATAACTCGATTGAAGAAGAAATTTTTAGCTTCGTGTGAGTTAAAAGATTTACCCGTTTCCCCGCGTGTAATTAGATTGGTCGATAGTGATGTACTTACTACAGGTCATATTGTCGATGCCTTTGATGATTTTGAACACTTGAATTAAGTTGCCTCTTAATCTGCGCTGGGTTAAAGGAAATATATTTAATTCTCTAAGACACTCCTCGTATGGTTTGTTCTTTAGGCTAGGTATCATTTTGGTAACTCTACGTTGAACTCGTTCTAGCTTGTCTATATCTTTTTGGTAATAAGGGCACCAGGATTGAACGCAGTATTCCAGAAGAGGGCGGACTAAGGAATTGTAAAAGGTTAGGATAACGTCTTTGGATTTATGCTCAAATGACCTGCCTATAAAGCCAATTATTTTGTTTGCCTTCTTAACAACTTCTGAACATTGTTGACTCGGTTTTAGGTTACTCGATATTGTTACTCTCAGATCGGTTTCTCTGTTTACATTCTTAAGCTGAGTGCCATTCATCAAATAGTTTGCTTTCTCATTTTGGTATCCGATATGTAGTACTTTACATTTATCCGCATTGAAACTCATTTGCCAAATTTGGGCCCAACATGACAACTTATCTAGATTGTGTTGCATATCGTCAACTTGTTCTTTTGAGAGTACGCTATTTGCAATTTTTGTATTGTCAGTAAATCTTAAGATTGTACAGGTGAGACCCTCATCTATATCGTTGATGTAAATTAGAAAGATAATTGGTCCTAGTACCGATCCCTGGGGTACTCCGCTACTTACATTAGTCCATTTAGATGCCTTACCGTTTATGACTACTCTTTGCTTTCTGTCGCTGAGCCAATTTTCTATCCATTTCAACACACCGTCTTGTATTCCATGCGCTTTTAGTTTTAGCAGTAAACGTTTGTGGGGAACTTTGTCAAAGGCCTTTTGAAAATCAAGGTATATAATATCTACAGCTTTACTCTCCAGTAGAGGTTGAGGATATCGTGGAAGAAGTCTTAGAGGTTTGTTAAACAGGAAAGTTTTTTACGAAAGCCGTGTTGAGTATCTTTAAGTATGTTATTTTCCTCTAAGTGATTTACGAGTCTGTCTCTTATGAGTGTTTCTAGCATTTTACATACAACTGAGGTTAAGCTAATTGGACGATAGTTACTGGGTAGGGATTTGCTGCCTTTTTTGAATATCGGTGTTACGTTGGCTAGCTTCCACTGATCAGGCATAGTTCCAGACTGCAAGGATTTATTGAATAGCAATGTCAGTGGTTTAGAGAGCTCATCTTTAGCTTCCTTTAGGACTCTAGGTGAGTATGCAGGTCCAGGCATTTTATTTACCTTGAGTTTATCTAAACAATTCAATACTTCTCTCTCTGTAACGGTGATATTGCTTAAAACATCTGAATTTTCAATCTGAATCGGCGATGGTGCAGGGATATCACTGAGGTCTTCCGTTGTAAAAACTTATGCAAAGAAGGTATTGAGGGCATTACTTATTTGTACTTCGTCTTTGGTGTATTCTCCATTTTCATCGACTAACGGTCCAACTGTTGAAGTAACTACTTTTTTCTTTCTGATATAACTATAGAATTCTTTCGGGTTTGTTTTACTTTGATTCGCAACATGTAACTCCAGGGTCTTTTTACTTTGCTTAATTAACTTTTTGGCTTTGCGTCGTAGCTCTACAAATTTCACCTGTTCTTCGTCATTTTGTAAGGATTTTCATCTATCATTAGCAAACTTTTTAGCAAGCAGACAGTTTGAAATATCTTTATTCCAGCATTTGGGCTTATTGTTATGGCCTGGACGCCGTATTTTCGATGGTATGCAGTCCTGCACTGGTTTTAGGTAAGTGGTTTCGAATAATTCCCAAGATGTATTTATGTCGTTATTGTTAATTAAAAAGCTCCAGTCAGTTTCTTTAAACATAGCTCTAAGTTTATGAAAGTTTGCTTTCTTGAAATTAGGGACTTTTTCGATGCTGCTATTTGGTTCATTACTAGTAAACTTTAAAGTGAAAGTTATTGTACGATGGTCGCTGTTACTGAATTCATCACCAACATTCAAATTCTCTATCAATTCTTCTTTTGTTGCAAGTACAAGGTCAAGAACGTTATTACCACGGGTCGGCGATCGAACAAATTGATAGAGTGAACTCTCTTGCAAGTTCGCATACAAGTCATGTCCGGAGTGTGAAGTAAGAGTATCGCCCCACTTGGTCACAGGTAAATTAAAGTCGCCAAAAAATACGGTATCTTGTGAGTTACTTACATCTGCAATTTGTTCATAAATTTATCGGTCAGTTTGCACTGATTGAGCTGGAGGTCTGTATATTAATGCAAGTATTATTTTTGTAACTTTATTATTCTTTATTAGCACAAAAGATGTGTCGACGTTCACAATTTGAGGTTTTGACAAGAGGGTCGGGTTAAGACTTTCTTTGATATAAAATAAAACGCCACCTCCATTTTTATTTATTCGGCTGTTCTCAAACATTACATAACCGGGAAGTGAATACTCTGCTAAAAACTCTCTTATCTTCTGTATTGAGCCAAGATTCTGTTATGCCAATCACACCATAATTTTCTGTAAACACTAGTGCCTCTAAATCTGAAAATGTATTGCGTATGCTACGAGCGTTTGCATAGAAAACCTTTAAAGTTGCGGTTTTAGAACTCACAGAACGTTCTTTAATCAAATTTTTGGTTCTGGTCGGATCTACATTTACATTCATGGCTGTCCTCGGTCCTCCGTCGTTTTCCCTGGCGGTTTTGAATTTGGGTCGTGTTGGTGGAGCTTTATTCAAATTCGCGGTTCTTGACGGATTAGCATTTAATTCCTTTGCAGGTTGCCGTCCTCGCTGTCTTCGATCCTCCTTCCTGGTTGTCCTGTACTGAGTCGATTTCTTCTCCGAAAATCCTTCAACGCTTCGTTGAGAAGACGCCCAAAACGTACTGCTCCCACCTGGTTCAGATGAACTCCATCGTCCGAAAAGAAATAGTCATCATAGTAGAAATTGTCCCAGGTGTCGACGAATCCCACGTTCTCCTTCCTGCAGAGGTTTGCTAGACAACGATGTGTGCTGGTGGCTATGTTGTAAAATTGGCTCTCTAACACCGAGCCGGGGGACGATTCCTGAGACGATGATCCTTGATGACTTCTCCTTAAACGACTTGATCAGCTGCTGGTACTTTAAAAGCAAATCTGCCGAACGGGTTCGGTGTACATCCTTGGATCCAACGTGGATGACGTACATTGTATTAGCAGGGGCCAAGCTCTGATACTTCGTCAACTGCAGCAACTACGTCGTCCACACCACCACCAGGGATACAAAAAGGTTTCCTGGTCTTAGGTGCCCTGGCGCAAAACTCTGTGAGCTGACCACGTATCATCGAGTCTCCCACGAGCCGGACTTCTTCTATTTTTTTTATTTTTTGTTTTATTTTTTTAAGAGACAATGAACGAAGGAAGGAAAAACACAGATAAAACAAAAAGGTCCATGTGCCTAAAGGCATCCTCCATTCATAAAATGTTTGTAACAACTGGATTTAAACTTTTGTAGATTGTTAGTTTGTGGAAAGCAACTCGAGGGAAGTGAATTCCAAAGAGTAGTAGTTCTAGGGATAAATGAATTTTGATAAGCAGAAGTTCTGCATTGTGGAGGAGAAAGTGTAAATTCATGGGTGCTCTCAGCTGCCCTAGTTCTACGGGGAAAGATGTGGAGAGGCGGCACAATTGAAGCAAGTTCCTCGGAACAATTGCTGTGAAAATATCTGTAGAATAATGCAAGGGATGCAACGTTTCTTCGTATGGATAATGTAGGAAGGTCCTGTGTGATTGCAGGGTTATTGATTAATCTAATAGCTTTATTTTGAATTTTGTCCAACTGCCTCAATGCAACCACTCCACTTCCACTCCACAGAGGTGAACAGTAATCCATCTGAGAACGCACATGACTTTTATATATTACGGCCAACTGCTCGTCAGCGAAGAATTCTCAAACTCTACAGGAGTCCCAGTTTTTAGAGGCATTCTTAACCCCCATTCATTAATTCTAGAAAGGTCCTGGTTCAGAGAAATTTCAGTGTTTATTTTTGAATTTATAAGATCGGGTTGGGTGAAAGAATTGGTAAATGTGAAGGAACTGTGGAGTGTTGAGTCATCTGCGTAGGAATGTATTGGATTATGAGTGGTAGATATGAGATCATTGATATGAATGAGGAACAGAGTTGGGGCCAAAACTGATCCCTGGGGAACACCAGCATTTATTGAGTGAAATTGAGAATAAAGGCCATCTACCATTACACATATTGTTCTGTTATGAAGATAAGTAGAAATTAGTGGAACTAATGATGCAAGGCAGTAGTGTGACATTTCCTCTTCGTCATCTCAGTCTGTGAGTATCTGGAAACTGTTTTGACACTCGGTAATCGGTATGGGTTTCCTGGTCTTGGGGCAAACGTTTTTCCTCACGACACAGAAGTTGTCTTGAGGGGGAAGAGAGTCACTATTTGTTTCTTGAGTATCGGAACCATCAGCTGAAGTGGCTACTGCAGGCGTTGAATTGTTGGCAGTTGACATTGGGGCGTTGGTGGCTGCTGGAGTTGCGGTGACAATTGAAGTTTGTGGTACTCCAACGTTGAGTGTTACAAACTCTTGGAGTGATTCCAGCTTCATGGTGAGGACGTTGATCTTGTTGTAGGCTTCATCTAATTTCACTGTAAAATTCTCTCGTTGCTGGCAGAGCCGGCAGACTTGAAGATCGACAGTAGCAAACATGGACTCACCAAACCTACCGGCGCAGTTCGTACAAGTGCGAGGCATGGTGACAGTCACTTTCTTCAGATCACTTCACTCACTTAAAAAAAAAAAAATCACTCACTTTAAAACACTTCACTCACTTTAAAACACTTCAATCACTTCAACCGAAAACAAATATGTTGAAATACGCAGAAATAGGTTATCAGGGGTGATAGCCTAACCGAAAACAAAAATGTTGAGATACGCAGAATTAGGCTTCCACGGGCGATAGCCTAACCAAAAGTGTTTTTAAAAATTGAAATATGCAACAATAGGCTACCAGCGTTGAATAGCCTAACCGAAAATAATAAAATTTAAATACGCAGAAATAGGCTACCAGGTGTGATAACCTAACCTTAAACAAATATATATATATATATATATATATATATAACAGAATATGTAACTAAATATACAATTCACCAAATAGAGATTATATAAAATAAAATGTGACTGCACACAAGGGGTTAATATACTGTGTCAACAAATGGCCCTGGTGTCGCTGTAGCCTAGTAAAGCAGTAGCCTACTCTTTTTAGATACAAAAGTGTATCAGTCAAAGGTTACTACAAGATCGTGCAAGCAACAACTAAAATTACAGATATATATAACTACAGTACGATACTAAATACAATATCTACATGAGTTAATAATAAAAACAGATTGGCTGGCTATAAGCTAGGCTAGGTTTGGGTTAGGTTAAAAGCTTGGCAGGTTGGGTTAGGCTAGGTTAGTTTGTACAAATACCACCCTTAGCTTAAAGTAAAATTAGTCTGAGGAGAAAAAGTCAAGAATATATCTAGGGGGAAAAGATAAATGAATGCACTTAAATTTGGTACAAAATTGGCTGGAATTTAATATGTATAATCCCCCCTAAAAGTTTGTTTACAAAATGGCGTCGGCGTTAGTCCCTGTAGGCAGGTTAGTTAGTAAACAATATTGTTTATTAGCAAATTAATAAGCAAAGCTTTACTTACATACAAGGCAGTAAATAGATACCGGTACTTATGTTACGTCCTGGTATATATAAACACTGGGCTCTTTCTATTGGACTAGGTATGCGGCAACAAGCAACAACGGAAAACGCTAGATCCAACCCTTATCTATAAACCCAGGCAACAAACCACCCTAAACCGTCAAGTGTCCTGCCTGGACAACGAGGTATCCTATGACTCGATTACAGGGTGCACGCACTATAGACTGCTGATCGTCAAGCAGGCTATATAAAAGATCACACAATTAAGTTGACTTAAAGCTTCAAGGAAAAGATAGATAACAGAATTAAATTGCAGAAACAATTTAATAACAAACTAGAAGAAAGCACATTTAACGTTACGTTAATTAATACAACTAATCACCCCTGCGTGAAAGAAGGTGAAAGCAAACAGTCCTCAAAACATCGTACAGGTAGACAAGATGCAGGTTTCTAAACTGCATGCGGCTACTGTAGGATCTGATGCTTAGCAAAGAAAGTACGTTACGGATTTAGAGAACTCTTAACTCATAAGCAGGAATAAATACTAGTGATTGGACATACAGTGTATAATGGCATAGGTATAATTAAATAAAGGCAGCAACTCGCAACATAACCACATACAGGTGTGCTTCTCACTCTTAGTCAGGCAAGCCTGCTCAGACAGAGTCTCTAAGCCACACCCTGACTCACAATGCTCACAAAAACGGTAAACTGTGGCACAATAACAAGCATACAGAGATAATAAACCCCTAGCTGTTAATCTGCCAGGTGGCAGAGGTCTAGCTGGAAGGATATAGGCTTCGGATACCCGGGCTGAGCCACCTGCTCTAGCCTAGGGACGTTCCCTGGTCTGTGCGCCAAATTACTCTAATTGAAAGGGTGCTCTCTTGAGAGACTCAGATCGCAAGTATCTGACTCTCTCCTGGCGACCCTAAAACCAAAAGCAAGACGTGCTAGCATAGTGCTGAGTAGACTAGGCAATGGCCCTCACACAACACAACGCTAGACATACAGGGACACAGACAAGAAATTGCCCCCAGACTCCCACGGGTATCCTAGTAAAGTCGTGCGGGTCCACGGGACTCGCACCAGCAGACTTTACTTAAAGGATCGCAAAAAGCCTCCCCTCCGGTCTAGCCCCTGCTAACCTGACACAAGAACACACTAGCAAGCATGAAACCACCAAATATGAGACAACAAAAAAGCTTCCAAGGTCTCATTAACAATTACATCCCTGCATGAAGGCCCAAAATCCTATCTAGTTATCTAAGAGCTCGTCGTTAATACAATAATAGATATAAGGTCTATCAAGGGGATGGGATAATTAAATAGATTGGTGAAGTAGTGGAAAGAAGGTATACAAAGTAAGAGAGAACGTTTCTAAGTGGGGTTGAGAGGGATAGATATCAAGGGGGTCCGAAGGGTACGACAATGAGGTGAGCTCTAAGTGTTGAATCTGTCTGGACCCCCCCCCCAGGCATGCAGAATACATCCCAGGCTTGGCAACACTCAACACAGTTGCCTGGTCAAAATCCTCTACCCCGTGCGTGAGTCGAAACTAAGCCTAACGTTGCAATCAAATGCATGTGGCAGCGCTTCAGGCTCGTCCCAAGCTGGTCTCTCCGCGCGAAGCAACGTCCCAAGCCGGTCTCTCTCTCCCGCTCGTCTCTTCCCGCTCTCACTAGACTTACATCTTATATATTATAATGAAACAATCAACTATCGAGAATAAAATATACTAAGATGCGTTGGTTAAGAATAAGGGCAGCTTCAAGCTGTGAAACAACATAAGAATATCCCAGACATTAGTTACATTGTCGTAGGATATATACTAAGGGAAAGCCTGCCGCCCGGCTGCCACCGGCAGCCGACGCGCGCGCATGCCCGCACGTGGTTACTATGCAGAAACGTCACACCTCCCCCAAGATATAAGACCCTTGACTAAGTTCTTCATATCTAACAGAAAGCTTCTCATAGTACCACACTGTTGCGACACAAGGCACTATATATAAAAAAATAAAATAAAGACTGTTGCGCTCCACCGAGCAAGTTCAACTAACTCAGCGACAATAAGCGAAAACATTCAACTTAGATACTGCTACAACATCTTATACAAAATTCTACACGTTATAAAAAATAAAGAGTTTTTATAAGGTTTTTGCTTTTTTAATTTGTTTTTTTCGGCTGAACTACAGCGACAGCCTATTTTCCTCCACACTCAACCCTCAATCCTGTAGCAGTCTAACCAACATCATCCACCCTTGATAGACAATCCGCTATCACGTTATCAGAACCGGCAATATGGCGTATGTCCAGATTATACTCCTGAAGCATGAGTGACCACCTGGTCAGCCTCATATTCCGGTTATGAAACTGATTCAAGAATTTCAGAGGGTGATGATCGGTATAAACCACTACGACTGGTCCGAAAGCAGGAACATATACATCGAAGTGCCTGAGCGCCAGCACTATCGCCAGGAGTTCTTTTTCAATTACAGAGTAATTCCTTTGTGCACTATTGAATTTTTTACTGTAAAAACTCACTGGATGTTCGATACCTTCATCATCTGTCTGTAACAAGACAGCCCCAGCCCCTACGTCACTGGCATCAGTCGCCAGCTGAAAAGGTCTGCTGAAGTCCGGGGCCCTGAGTATGGGGTGGGTACATAACAGGTGTTTCACCAAGGAAAACGCCTCTGCACACTCAGGAGACCACCGGAACTTCTTGTCCTTAGATAATAAGTCAGTTAAAGGTGCAAGTACAGTCGAATAGCCTTTGATGAAGCGACGATAATAGCCTATCATACCTAGAAACCGCATGATTTGTTTCTTAGTCGTAGGCTGGGGAAACTGATCGATGTCTGTGGAGGGCACACCTGACCCATCCCCACCTCGAACCCCAGGTACAAAACTGTGGCTTTGACAAAATCGCACTTACCCAGGTTTACCACCAAACCTGCTTCATTCAGTTTATTAAAAAGCTGTCCGATGTGAGCACAGTGACTGTTAAAATCATCGTCGTATATTATGACATCATCTAGGTACACCGTACAGTTGGGAATGTCGGCTACAATGTCGTTCATTAATTTCTGAAACGTTGCAGGGGCATTTTTCAGCCCGTATGGCATAACATGGCAACGATATGTGGCACCGTCCACCACAAACCCACACACCTCTCGCGCTCGCTCAGACAAGGGCACTTGCCAATATCCCTTAACAAGGTCTATCTTAGTGAGGAACTTGGCTTTTCCTATCTTATCCACACTGTCGTCCACGCGAGGGAGAGGGTAGGCATTTGTGGGGGTTAAACCATTCAACCTCCGGAAATCTATACAAAACCGCACCTTGCCATCTGGTTTGGGCTGCAGTGTGACTGGGGAAGTCCACCTTACTGCACCCTCAGAAATCAGCCCACGTTTCAGCATATAATCCAGCTCTTCCCAAAGTGCTGGTAATTTATTAGGGGGAACACGGTATGGCACTGAATTAAAGGGCGGTTGGTCCCCAACATCGACATCGTGCACCGCTTGAGTAGTGAGGCCAGGATGCTCCGCGAAAACAGCTGGGTTTGAATCAAACAAGTGCTGCACAGCTACACGTTGTTGCTCAGGCAGGTGCAATATCAACTCGTGAGCCACTTGTCTAGAATTCCCCGCCCACTGATCCGCGGAAACATGACAATCCCAATTATCCTCCCCCGCAGCTTGACTGTCCCTTCCTCCTTCTCCACCACGATCGCTGCAGATCAACACCGGGACAGTGAGAGGCTCGGAGGGGCGCCTCACATACTCTTTCATCAGATTTACATGGCACAGTTGGTTCTTTTTCTTACGATCAGGAGTAGCTACTAAATAGGCTAGATCAGAAACCTTCCTTACAACCCGATACGGACCAGAATACTTGGCAGACAAGGGGTGTCCCACCAGAGGCAGTAGTATCAGTACCTCCTGATCTACTTCAAACTCCCTCACCTTCACCTTCTGGTCGTATCTGTCCTTCATCTGAGCTTGTGAACTCTTAAGGTTCCGACCTGCTACCTCCAGGCTCTTTAGAATTCTCTCACGGCTTTCAACAACATACTTAGAAGCGAGCATGGCTTTGTGACTCCCTCCCAGATCTCCTTGACTATGTGGAGGGGCCCCCTGACCCTGTGTCCAAAAACCAACTCGTTCGGGCTAAATCCCAAGCTCTCCCCAGGTACTTCTCTCGCAGCAAATAAAACGTATGGGAGACCTAGATCCCAGTCCTTCCTATTTTCCATGCAATAACACCGCAACATACTCTTGAGAGTCGAGTGCCACCTTTCCAAAACTCCCTGACTCTCGGGATGGTAGGCAGATGACACCACAGACACTATCCCATGTTGCTGCATGGTCTGCTTAAACAGTGCGCAACGGGATGGCTAAGACTGTTGTCAAAAACCTACTTGTCTATTTCTCTCGTTATGGCTACCCTCAGGAGATCCAGTCTGATCAGGGATCCAATTTTACTTCTGCATGGGGTAAGCATCTGGATACCGTGTTGCTACATCCATTACAGTTAGTAAAAATGTATTGCCGGCACTAGTGGGGGGCAATGGGCCAACCATATCGATAACTACTTTGCTGAAGGGCAGCCCAATGACAAGGATGGGTTGTAACGGGGCTCTCGGGATGACCTGATTGGGTTTCCCAACAACTTGACAAGTGTGACACTGTGACACCCATGACACGACACTCGCCTTTAACCCAGGCCACCAGAAAAGCTTGCTCAGAGCTGCCTCCGTCTTACGTGCCCCCAGGTGCCCTGCCAAAGGCACATCATGAGCTAATCTCAATAAGCTCTCACGGCACACCCTCGGTACTACTAACTGGTCCACTAATCCTGACCCGCCATCCCACTTTTTCTTGGGATCCTGATGTCTCCGATACAAGATCCCCTCGGACAAGAAAAAATCACCAGGCTGCGCATCCCCATCGCTCTCCAGTTCGACAGCACCATTACCACACGCCCTGACTTCAGGATCTTCCAGCTGCAAGGAACATATATCAGCAGGTGCGAGATTATCCAAGTTCATCTTAAATAATTTATTTCCACCTGCAATGTCCCGCTGAGCCATCCTTTCCTCACGCTGCGCATAACGATGCTGTCGCAGAGTCTCTTCCTGCCCTGCACCTGCACTAGCGGTGACAGGCCCTGGGGCCTCTCCAGACTCTAACATAGGTGCCAATAATGAGTCACCAAGAAACACTGCCGGCTCAAAACTCTCCAATTGACCAACACTTCCCGTTTTCTTGTGACCTTTCCTCCGCGGTTTGATAGACTGAGGTGGTGGCTGCAAGGCTCCGGATGTCTGAGAACGCGTCACAACACACGCCATGGTTTGTACGCTACACTTCTCAACCCACTCCTGTTCCTCCCTACTAACGTCGGCCGCCTTCTCGGCAACGACCAAGGGTGAAACCTTAGAAGCAGGCACCGCAAAGTCGTTGCCGAGGAGGAGGTCGACGCCCCCAACAGGCAAGTTCTCCACAATTCCTACATCCAGCTCCTTCGCCACATCACCCACCTCCAGCTCCATCCGCACCAGCGGGTACGACTTCGTAGCATTGATCCCCTGAACTACCACCACCCGAGCAGCGTTAATCGGTCTACCAGTAAAGTTCTTTAACAAGGTCTGAGAAGCCCCCGTATCACGCAATAGCTTAACTCCTCGCCTTTCGCCAGCCCACCTCACAAAACCATGCCCTCTATGACCCCCAAAGATGTCGCGGACAGGGTTCGAGCCTTCCGGACTCTTGAACAGAGGCTGTGTCCCACCCTCTGACGAACTACCCTTGGCAAACTCAGAATATATAGGCGACACCCCTATGCTGCGGGCCAATGACACAACCTTGTTTGGTGGCTTGTTCGGACAAGCATTTGCAAAGTGACCCTCCTTGTGACATGCGAAGCACTCTTTACTCTTTGGTTTCCCTTGGGAGTGGGAGGTACCATTAGAATTCTTATACGGGACGGTATTTGGTTTATGTTCAGTTTTATTGTCAGTGCTAGATGGTTTTGTGTATTTATGTGTATCAAAATTCTTGGGAGGGGGAGGGGTACGATCCTTTGCACCCGACTCACTCCTAGCTGCTGCTCCGCACCCTCGAATTAATGACAGTCGGCGGTCAGCCATTTCTGCTGCCTCCTGGAGAGTTCTAGGATTTTTTTCCTTTATATTTAATGTTAAGTCCCCGCCTGTGCACTTAAAGAACTGCTCCAAGAGAACCAGCTCACTCAACTCCTCAAAAGTAGCTGCCCTCTCAGAACGCAGCCAATGTTGTAGTGCATCAGACAAGTCCCGGGCGTGTTCTAGGAAGGTACTATCCTTGCCCTTAGTAACACCCCGAAACTTCAAGCGGTAAGTTTCTGGTTGTAACTCATAGGCCCGTAGCACAGCCTTCTTTAGCTCATCATAAACTACACAGGACTCTAAAGGTAGTGCATCATACGCTTTTAGCCCCTTTCCTAGGAGTCTTGATGAAACTAATGCTGCCCACTTTTCCTGAGGCCACTGGTGTTCCTGACACTTCTTCTCAAATCGCATAAAAAACTCAGCCACACCTAATTCATCGAACACAGGAACTAGTTTAAGCAGGTGCGACAATGATTGGTCCCGATGTCTGTTACCTCCCCCAATATTTCGCCCTGTTACCTCCACTCGAGAGATCTCCAGCTCCCTGTCAGCCCGATACCTAGTAGACTCTGCCTGCAGTTCAGCCTCTCGTATAGCTGTTCTCTCTGCAGCCTCAGCCTGCACACTAGCCTGTCTCTCGGCAGCCTCAACCTGAGCTCTAGCCTGTCTTTCGGCGGCCTCAACCTTGGCCATCTCAAGCCGAAACAACAAATCTGGAGTCAAGCCTTAAGGAGGGGAAGGTGCATTTAATGGAGAGGGTCCCTGTGATTGAATTCCACGCTGCCATTGACCATCCACTTGGGGGTATGTACTAAATTCAGGCACCCTGACGTTTGATATGGGGGTAGAGTGGAGGGGGGGCTGGGGACCGGGGCCCCCAGTCGCCTCTCCACCCAGGTCTCTCCCTTCTAAACCCAATATCAAAGTCCTCAGCTGATCTTTCCTCATGCCACTTAAACCCTGGTGACCCTGAAGACCTGCCACACACTTTAAGCCATACTTATTCAGCTTCAACACCCTGGCAGCGGTAAGGGGCACCTCTAAAAATCTTCTAGCACCCTCCTCGCTATTGACTAGCCACTCCACAGGTCTTTCTCCCTCCGAGCCCGTATCGTGACCTGACCCATCACTGTGTTCTGATGTATTAGACATGTTTGTGTACTGCAGTAATTATCACGGTTATAGAATGTGCCTTATCTCCTATGCAAGTATGTATTTTTTTTTTTTTTTTTTCTATGTGATTGAGGGAGGCAAAAGGCATAACTGCCTATAGCGAGTGCCTCCCCCATAGTTGAAAGAGTGACAGGGCCAAAATCAAGGGACGTTCGAGCCAAAATGCCTGGACACACGGAGTTTGAAGCAATTTAAGTCATAGGAAGAGGGAAAGACTGATTCTGGGAGAGTTCCAGAGCTCAGATGTTGAGTAGAAGAAAGTTTGAGAGTAACGTTTCACTCTTGGGTTGGAGAGTTGCACAGAGTAGGGGTGGGATTGAGTTGCAAGACGGGTACCACGTGCCCTACGTAAAGGAGGTGGTATGCACTGGGATAGCTCTGAGGAACACTGATTATTATAGTAGCGATAGAATAGCGAGAGAGATGCAACATTGCGGCGGAGAAATAGAGATTGCAGAGAGTTGGTGAGTGCGGGATTTAATGATACGAAAGGCCTTCCTTTCAACTTTGTCTAGGAGAGCGGTGTGAGAGGAACCTCCCCACACATGTGAACAATACTCGATACAAGGGCGCACTATGCCCCTGTACAGAGCAAGAAGCTGTGCAGGGGAAAAGAACCCCCTAAGGCGGTTGAGCACACCCAGCTTCTGGGAGGCTGCCTTAGCAAGACTGGTAATATGGTCCTTCCAAATGAGAGCAGAAGAAAAAGAGACACCAAGAATATTGAGAGAAGATGAAGGGTTGATTTTTGTATTGTTGAAGAATAAGGGATAGTCCGCTGGGAGATCCTGACGGGTAGATAGATGGAGAAATTGGGTTTTGGAAGCATTAAAGTTAACAAGGTTTTCTCTGCCCCAATTGGAAATAGTATTTAGATCAGAATTTAAGAGTTCTATGGCTTCATTACGTTGTCGTTGAGGGATTGCTGGCTGGGGCGTTCTGAAAAACTAATGGAGTAGTGTAAGGTTGAGTCGTCTGCGTATGAATGGATGGGAATTAAGGTACAGTTAAGGAGATCATTTATAAAAATTAGAAGAGAATAGGAGATAGGACAGAGCCCTGAGGAACACCGGAGTTTATAAGGTGAGGGAGTGAACAATGGCCGTCCACAACCGCAGCTATGGAACGGCCGGAAAGGAAATTAGAGACAAAGGCACAGATGGAGGGATAGAACGAAGGAGGGTAGTTTAGAAATTAACGATTTATGCCAGACCCTATCGAAGGCTTTCGATATGTCTAGTGCAATAGAAAAAGTCTCACCGAAGTCCCGAAAGGAGGATGACCAAGAGTTAGTAAGATATGAAAGAAGATCACCAGTAGAGCGACCCTTAAGGAAGCCATACTGGCGATCTGAGAGCAGATTATGAGAAGAGAAATGCTTAAGAATAGTTTCAAAAACTTTAGAAAGACAAGAGATAAGAGCAATTGGACGATAGTTGGAGGGTTGAGAGCGGTCACCCTTCTTTGGGACAGGTTGAATGTGAGCAAACTTCCAGCATGAAGGGAAGACGTTAGAGGATAGACAGAGACGAAAGAGTTTGCCTAGGCAGGGAGTCAGCACGGAAGCACAGTTTTTGAGAACAACAGGAGGAACACCGTCCGGACCGTACGCCTTATTAGTGTTAAGCCCAGAGAGGGTAGAAAGTACATCTTTAGAAGAGATTAGGATATTAGGCATAAGTAAGAGAGAGGAGGGCGGAGAGGGAGGAATAGCACCGGAATCCAAGGTGGAGTTTCTAGCAAAAGTTTGAGCGAAGAGTTTAGCTTTGTCAGAGGAAGAAGTGATGGTTGTGCCATCAGAGTGGGAAAGGGGAGGGAAAGACGAGGAAGAGAAATTGTTGGAGAGGTTTTTGGCTAGATGCCAGAAAGCTTGGGAAGAGCTAGAGTTGGATAGTTCAGTGCATTTATTATTGATGAAAGAGTGTTTGGCAAGTCGAAGAACAGATTTGGCTTGATTCCGGGCAGAAACATATGAAGAATGAGAGTCTTGAGTTTTATATATGTATATACTAATGTTATTTAAAGTCTTTAATGTGTTATATTGGTTGCTCCAAAAAAATGTCCACTGTATTCCTCTAATCGTAAGGAATCTCAAAACAAATGACCACTATATTCCTCTGTTCAGTAAATCCTATGCAAGGTCGCCATTTGTTACGTCCTGGGATATATAAACACTGGGCTCTTTCTATTCGACTAGGTATGCGGCAACAAGCAACAACGGAAAACGCTAGATCCAACCCTTATCTATAAACCCAGGCAACAAACCACCCTAAACCGTCAAGAGTCCTGCCTGGACAACGAGGTATCCTATGACTCGGTTACAGGGTGCACGCACTATAGACTGCTGAGAGTCAAGCAGGCTATATAAAAGATCACACAATTAAGTTGACTTAAAGCTTCAAGGAAAATATAGATAACGGAATTAAATTGCAGAAACAATTTAATAACAAACTAGAAGAAAGCACATTTAACGTTACGTTAATTAATACAACTAATCACCCCTGCGTGACAGAAGGTGAAAGCAAACAGTCCTCAAAACATCGTACAGGTAGACAAGATGCGGGTTTCTAAACTGCATGCGGCTACTGTAGGATCTGATGCTTAGCAAAGAAAGTACGTTACGGATTTAGAGAACTCTTAACTCATAAGCAGGAATAAATACTAGTGATTGGACATACAGTGTATAATGGCATAGGTATAATTAAATAAAGGCAGCAACTCGCAACATAACCACATACAGGTGTGCTTCTCACTCTTAGTCAGGCAAGCCTGCTCGGACAGAGTCTCTAAGCCACACCCTGATTCACAATGCTCACAAAAACGGTAAACTGTGGCACAATAACAAGCATACAGAGATAATAAACCCCTAGCTGTTAATCTGCCAGGTGGCAGAGATCTAGCTGGAAGGATATAGGCTTCGGATACCCGGGCTGAGCCACCTGCTCTAGCCTAGGGACGTTCCCAGGTCTGTGCGCCAAATTACTCTAATTGAAAGGGTGCTCTCTTGAGAGACTCAGATCGCAAGTATCTGACTCTCTTCTGGCGACCCTAAAACCAAAAGCAAGACGTGCTAGCGCAGTGCTGAGTGGACTAGGCAATGGCCCTCACACAACACAACGCTAGACATACAGGGACACAGACAAGAAATTGCCCCCAGACTCCCACGGGTATCCTAGTAAAGTCGTGCGGGTCCACGGGACTCGCACCAGCAGACTTTACTTAAAGGATCGCAAAAAGACTCCCCTCCGGTCTAGCCCCTGCTAACCTGACACAAGAACACACTAGCAAGCATGAAACCACCAAATATGAGACAACAAAAAAGCTTCCTAGGTCTCATTAAGAATTACATCCCTGCATGAAGGCCCAAAATCCTATCTAGTTATCTGAGAGCTCGTCGTTAATACAATAATAGATATAAGGTCTATCAAGGGGATGGGATAATTAAATAGATTGGTGAAGTAGTGGAAAGAAGGTATACAAAGTAAGAGAGAACGTTTCTAAGTGGGGTTGAGAGGGATAGATATCAAGGGGGTCCGAAGGGTACGACAATGAGGTGAGCTCTAAGTCTTGAATCTCTCTGGACCCCCCCCCCTAGGCATGCAGAATACATCCCAGGCTTGGCAACACTCAACACAGTTGCCTGGTCAAAATCCTCTACCCCGTGCGTGAGTTGAAACTAAGCCTAACGTTGCAATCAAATGCATGTGGCAGCGCTTCAGGCTCGTCCCAAGCTGGTCTCTCCGCGCGAAGCAACGTCCCAAGCCGGTCTCTCTCTCCCACTCGTCTCTTCCCGCTCTCACTAGACTTACATCTTATATATTATAATGAAACCATCAACTATCGAGAATAAAATATACTAAGATGCGTTGGTTAAGAATAAGGGCAGCTTCAAGCTGTGAAACAACATAAGAATATCCCAGACATTAGTTACATTGTCGTAGGATATATACTAAGGGAAAGCCTGCCGGCCGGCTGCCACCAGCCGGTTTCTAAACGGCTGGGCAGCTGACGCGCGCGCATGCCCGCACGTGGTTACTATGCAGAAGCGTCACACTTACTACAGTAGGTAATGGGTAAAATTAGGGGCTACGATTTTATATAAAATAATAAGAGGGCGTTTGTTTACAAAACAAAACAAAACAATAGATGGCGCTAGTGGCGCCCTGTCCGAGCAGGAGTCTTGTGATAAACACAAAGTTTATCAGTCAATACAAAGCGAAATGTCGTGCAGTTACTTACTAAGCTACAGGATGGTTAAACGTGCTCTTAACCACCTTTCATGCACAAGAATGAAGAGGATGAGTAGTTAATACTCAAATTATGATCGATATCGTGAGAGCGTTGACAGAGCGTCTGCAGCGTCTGGCGGTAACTAGCAAGAGTGTAGGGGTAAGGGTTGCTACTGTAGGGAGGTGGAAGGGGTGAAGGTTGGCAGGTGGGGGGATGAGGAGGAAGAGGTGGCTGGGGAAGGGGTGGCTGCTAAGGGGAAGGGAATGAATGGTGGGAGAGGAAGGTGAAGGCTGGGGGTAGTGGAGGGAGGGAGGCGGCTTCTAACTGTATACACTGTATTCATCACCTCCCATCTTAATTAAGTGCTTCCTCTCCATATATAAATTTTAGAGAGTTAAAAGTGTTCATATTTGACCAAAATTATACGTTCTTACTAAATGCTTTGTAAGTATTTTATAACCACAAATACAATATATATATATAAAATAATTGAAATAATAAGAATATATCAATGGCTTCTATATATATCTATATATATAAATATATATATATATATATTAACCCGTCCAGCCCCGGTTAGTTTTGTAATGTTTGTTCACCAGAACCCGGCCGGTTTTCAAAAAATGGTTTTATTCCAGAAACAATAGCGAATGGGTTAGGAATGAAGGAAAAACCACGAAAAAACGCTCAAAAAGCTTAAAGAATGGTCCTACAGAGCCCCCGAAAACGTATTTTACAAGAGTAAAAAATTGAAGGCAATTACCCCAAAAAACCAGGTTATTGCGCGCTCACGCGCACGCACATGGACTTTGAGAGTTTTCAACCATCAGCACGGTTGCGTGGGATACGTAAACAGTTCCCATATAAATCTGAGCCCTCTTGAGTGGCTACACCTGAGGTTACGGTCGGCGCAATTAGGGTGACGCGCCAGGCGCGTCTCTGGGGTTGTGCGTTACATACATCGCCGACGCGTCAGGCGCGTCGCTGGGGCTGTACGGGTTAACCCTTGTCTAGCGGAGTGTTTTGGGTTATTTTGGGCATATTCAGGCCCTCCTGAATGATCAATCAAGTATCTGCATGAAAAGAAATGTATTCAGCAAAAAACTAGGCGCTAAAAGCTTCAAAATGAGAGCAGAACGAGCTACGTAGCACTCGTGGTTCTCATGCAGTGGTGCCACCAACATGGGAGTTTAGCGTATAGCGGTATATTTTTCCCAGCTATGCTCACTACTGGCTACACTGCCGGCCTCTCGAGAACACAGGGAGCGTGAGTCAGTGGGTGGCGGTAAGCCCTGGGTGTTGTCGGACGTGTGGCCTGCTGCGCTCCCGGCCATTTGCACTCGATTTTAACCCTTTAAAAGCCTTAATAATGCTCCTAACTTGCTACAAATTGGTGCACGACTTAAGTCGAGCGCCGCTCTTTAAAGGTTAAAGTAGAAAAGCCCTACACCAATCACCGCGCTCTCTTCTATTTGCTTGCCTCACCAGCTGATTTTGACAGTTCTAAGCATCAAAACGCCACACCTTCCCAGCCAGCCAATCAGGGGCCTCCATTTTCGGAACCCAGAGCTGAACTTCCCACCTCACCTCAAAAGTCGCTCTCATTCTCTTCCCGGACAGTTTCCTCTGGTTACAATAGATCTAATACTTCGGTGCCAGCCCTATACTCCCGTAAGCCACTGAAAATTTTTTGCATCCAGCTTCCAGGAACTTATTTTGAAGAGGAGAGAGTGGAGGTGGAGAAGGCGGTAACTCAGAGCGAGCGGGCTGCCGTGCGTGCCACTCAGCCAATCACAGCACGGGAGAGCGGGGGGGCAGGACTATAAAGAGAAGAAGGGGGCGTGCTAATAAACAACATGGCTCGAACTTTCATAACTGGTCAAAAATATCGCAAGCCAGCCACTATGCCAAACCTTAACATCTCAGGAACAGTCAAGTGGTATAATGTCAAACGTGGCTACGGATTCATAACAAGAGCTGACAACAATATAGATATATTTGCACACCATAAGTCTATATCAAAATACAACCCCAAGTATTTTCCATCACTAGGGGAAGGCGAGACAGTGATCTTCAGTGTTAAACCTGGAAGGAAAGGACCAGAAGCCCATCAAATTACTGGTCCTGGAGGGGTTTCAGTGAAAGGATCACATCTTGCTCGACAAAAACGCTGGGAGAAAACACACAAGACCCAAAACCACAAGGAAACTGACACTATGGCCAAAATATACGCTTGTGTTCAAGCTGCCACAGCTATTGCCGGCCATAACAAAGTTCACCTCTGTCAGATCATTCCCAAACTACACCAACACAACGGCTTGCCATCAATCTCCATCCCTCCAGAAGTCTTGGAATCTAGAAGAATGCGGCAGAAACCAAGAAGGAGACGAGAACACCAACCCAACATCATTGAAGAAGACAACTACTCCATCAACTTAGAAGATGATGAAGAGGAGGACAACGCCGAAGAAGACAATGATGAATACGAAGAAGACGATGAAGATGAGGAAGTGGAAGACGCAGAAGATGAAGAAGAACAACAAGATCATCCAGACGAACCTCCTGCAACTACACCTTCCCCAACTCCTCCTGTCCTGACTCCTCAATCTACAAACAGGCGTCTGACTACACGTTTCGCCAAAGATCTCTTTAGACTGTCACCAAAACAAATTAAAAAGAAAAACTCTGCCAAATACCCAGAAGACACAAAATGGGCACTAACAAAAGAAGGAAGAGACACGCTAAAACATCAGTTGCCTCCAAACTACTTAGAAAAGTACAACATTAAAGCGTGAATAAAAGTTTTAAAAAAATGACTAGACAAACAAAATAAAGTAATAAACATCCCTCAACAACAGCAAGGTGGACGGCCCACTAACTTTTCTCTTCCACTGTATTTCATCTTTCCTACTTTCTCTTCCTCCCACCCACTCTGAGGTGCCTCTCTCTCCCCCCCCCCCCCATACCTTAAAAAAAAAAAAAAAAAAAAAAAAAAAAAAACTAATAAACAACTTGAAAAACTTGAGGCCTTTGATCACTTTGTCCAAATCTTTAATAATATCACTTAACCCATCCGTCCCTGGTCGAACCTTTTGCATCCAATTAACAGAGAGGCTCTCAATCCCCTATTAACATAATAACTTTGTTACACCACAAACTCACACTCAATTTTCACCATTCCTTTTACTCACCTACCAGGCAATATTTCTAATTCTTTCACAAATACACAATAAAAACTAAAGTAAATTTAGCTCTTCATAAGACAGTGCAATCATCTCTAGACTCGGCAGTTGACAGCCATGCCTTGCTGCCCCACTTTAGACCCTTACCATCCAAAATTGCCAGACCATCATTAAAACCTTCTCCATTACCAAATGTTATATTCAAATTCACCCAGACTCATCTGATTCGTCCAGACTGGTAGAGGCGGTGGGGCATGCCGGCTCGTCCACAGCCCAGCCTCTATGCCACTCTTGACCGATCAGAGCCTCTGAATCTCACTTCACCAAAATTAACTTTTACCACCCAAAATTAATTATCTTTTGCCTTACCACCCATTTTTAACTCCATCCCTTCTTGACATGCCATACTGAAGCTCTCGAAAAATATGTCTCAATAATACCAACAGTCACAGCCCTCCTCTAAACCCCCAAACTAACTAAAATCAACAACTCACGCACGTTGGGTCAAGCCCCGACACTCTTTATCCTCCTACTTTGACACTTTCTCTCTTACTACACCAATAAAAACTTCCCTTCTTTCACCCTCACCCACCTTTTCTATATTAATTTGATTGATTGATTGTTGCAAGGTCATTCGCCGGCCGGACGGCACTGGGCTAGCTTCTCACAATCTACTTACTCTCTCTCGCTTGTGCACCCACGGGAACTCGAATCCAGCCTCCCAGCCCTCGCTCTTTGTTCCAGAAGTCCCACCTCAGGCCTATCATCAGCTCTTCTCTACTAAGGCAGATACACCTTCAGTGTCTGGCCGCCTGTCGTCGCATCGCAGGCTTGCATTACTACAGCCAAGCGATTCAAGAGGACGACAGATAGTAGAGGGGAGCAAAAATGTCCAGTTGATGTAAAGAAAGAGAGAGAATGCAGAACTAACCCAGTGGCCACCAGAAATAATAATTGATGTGTCCTTATAGGACAAACTAAAGATAAAAGATTCTAGACTTACCTGTACATAAAAGGATGATGTGTTAAGATTTTTTTTTTTTTTTAGCAAAGGCGTAATGCCGAGAGTTGTAACTAGATTTAAGTATATAAAGTAAAAAGGGGGAAATCATTTCTTAAAGACAGAGGGGCAACCAATAGTCTCAGGGGAAACCAGTTTTGGGTAGGGTGCCCGATAGGTCAGTTATAAGATAGGAAAGGACACTCGTCCACATAAATAACGAACCTGTTTGTTAAAAAGGAAACTATATCCATTATTATTTGAGAGGACAATAGGGTCAGTTTTGGGGGAGCGTTAAGGACATCACTTCCAGTATAGTAATGTATTCATAAGAATTTATATAAAGGATTAAAACCGTGAATCTTGTCCGTGTAGAGGGTTTTGAGGTACAGTTTACCCATTTAAGAAATGTTATTGATTAAGTGTTTATCGTGAGTATAGCTTATTTGTAATAGGATTGCGTGAGAGTATAATCGGAAGGTGTTATCAATTAGATTTATCAAGGTAAATAGTGTAAACAACCTGTTCATTTGATTAACTGTGTGATCAAATTCAAGATTGTATTTGAGAGGAAAATCTAACTAACTTGTAATTCCGGCCGGTTCATTTGTAGGAATGTATTGTCTATTCAGAGAGTGTTAAGGTACCCTTGTTGTAACGACGTCTTTGTTATAGGAGTTAATGTAAGATATAGGAAAGAGTAGTAAAGAGATTATATGTGTTTGTCTCAGGAGTAGACACAATAGGCCCAGTGGACGTGGTTAATTCTTAAGGATAGATAAAGAATATAACTTTTGTTTAAAATAGGTAAATAACGTTTGATTTATTAGGCCCTGGTCTCCACAGTAGACACAGCAGGGCTCGGCATAAACTATATTAGGTTAGAAACTAATACGCGCCTTTGGATCAAAGTCGACTTGAGTCAATACCTGAATAACGGGAACTCGGCTAGGGAGTAATGGGAGCTCTAGGGTTCCAAAGTACAACCTATCGTGAATCGACGTAATATTCAATCCGTGTCTTGAACTCATCTCGGCCCGAACAGAGAAACAGTTATTAGAGTAGTTAGGAAGTTTTGTTAAATAAAGTATACAGACTTCTAAGTGACTGTCGATTTATCCCCCACATAAGTAGTACAGTAGAGAAAACAAAATAAATACTACATATATACTGTATATGTATATTGTCACAATGACCAGGGTCTTTTCTTACTTACAGTTTCTTACAGTAGATCCTCTGGAAAAAGGCAAACTAGGCCTGTGTATCCAGCTCAGTACCAGTACTTGCACTGCTGCGGTCGTTCACGGTGTTGGCGGCGGCTGTAGCAGACGTAACATTTTTACTATTCTGTATTTTTGTTTTATAATCAAACTTCAAATCTTGTCTTCCCCATGCTTTTCAAGATTACTTTCAAACGCCCTTATTGATTCGGAATCGACTACATACTGGGGCAGTGCGTTCCACTCATTTACCACTCTATCACAAAATGAGTTCTTTGCCTTCTCAAGCCTATTTCTTTCTTTGAAAATGTTCTTAGAGTGTCCTCTCATTCTTGTTCCCTCCCGCATCAAGAAGATACCTTCACACACATCCTCATCGTACTTTCCTGACACTATCTTAAAAGTCTCTTATCATATCCCCTCTCTTTCATCTATATGCCAGTGTCCTCAACCTCTGCTCATAGCCCGCGTTCTTCAACGTTGGTACCAGCTTGCTAGCTCTCCTCTGCACTTTCTCCACTGCTTCTATATCCTTTACCATATATGGAGCCCACACCTGGTTCGCATATTCCAGGTGCGGCCTAACCAGCGCTGTATAGAGATTCCTGAAGATTTCTTCGTCAAGTGACACAAATGTCCTCCTTATCAGCCCTACAATTCTATTGGCTTTGTTTATCTTTTCCGCTAAATGTTCTGAGAAATTTAACTTATTGTCTATCACTACTCCTATATCCTTTTCTGCATTCACTTCCTCCATCGCTTCATACATACTGTATCCTACCTTGTCTATCTTGCTTGTCCCAATCCGCATGTACTTGCATTTTTTTGATGAAAAGGCATTAACCAATGCTCAGACCATCCCTTCATGCCCTCCACATCTCCTTGAAGCAATCCCACATCTTCCTTACTCCTCACTCTTCTATACACCTTAGTGTCATCCACATACAGGTATACCTCACTTCCATTAGTTATAACTTCAGGTAAGTCGTTGATAAATATAACGAACAGCAGTGGTCCCAACACAGATCCCTGAGGTACCCCACTTGTAATTTCCCTCCACCCCGAGCCTATTCCATTCACCAGTACCCTCTGTCTCCGATCTTTCAGGAAGGCTTCTATCCATTTCACACATTTCTCCCCTATATTATAGCTTCTAACTTTCTCTATTAACCTTTTATGTGGAACCTTATCGAAGGCCTTCATAAAATCGCAATATACCACGTCTATTACATCACCATCTTCTAGAATTTGCATCCAATCATCTACCACCTTAATTAGCTGTAGCACCGTCGACCTCCCCGGCAAGAATCCGAACCGTCTCCCACTGAAAAGTTGGTTTGACTTCATATGCTCCATTATTCCTTCTCTAATTACCGTTTCCATTAGTTTACACATAACTAATTTTAGGAGTAGCTAGACGGTATGGCGCCTAGCTGTCTTTAGATGCAGCAGTGCCAAGTCTATTTGAAAGACCTGGTATTATGAGTTTCACTCTGATACCCTTCCAATTACACATGACTAGTTTTGCTGTGCCTCTAAGCATTTTTGTCTCAATAAACATTTGTGTAGAATGAGCCCATAGAGTGTTATCAGTTTCGTCTAACCAGTTGTTAGTTAACCCTCTCACGACCATATGACGCAGAGGTTGCCAGATTAGCAATAAGAAATAGAGTTCTCTCACTCTTATAATTACCTCTCCAAAATTAGTTTTCTGCCCACAGCTAACTCAAAGATAACTGCAGAGGTTAAAGTAACTAAACTAAAGGTTTCTAAATACCCCTGATGGTAATAAAGGCTTTAAAGTATCCCTAATAGGCTCAAAATTGCGTCAAGAACGTGAGAGGGTTAAGCGGCAAGGCAACGTGTAGTTTGCTAGCTAGTGTGGCTGGCAAGGGAGGTGTTGACAGATTGTTGCTCTTGCCTCGCGGGAGGTAAGGTTGCTAAGCAACACGAGTTTATGTAATTATGTGATCATTGCAAGTTCAGTTGTGTTACAATATAAAGATGTAATTTATTTTACCTGCCACGCTGTTTTAGTCAATATGTTAACACAGGAATACTTTAGTATAAGTTATTCTTGTGAAGTGTCTTAGTCTTATCATATCGTGTGGTGAGATATTGCAACCCTTGAGTTTGAGCCTGGCTCCCGCTAGCTTTGCAACGCCAGGCACCCTCATTCTCTCGTGGGCGGCCAGACAGTATAGGTGGTGGTAGCTCTCTTTTGTGGCACCCCAGTCGGGCCCTGGCTATTTTTCCTTGCTTGCATAATAGTAACGTCGTAATTAACAGAGAATCCTAGATTTCCATTTCTTCTTTTAACTATTCTTTTCCTCTGATCAGCATTATATTATCTTTCCATTTTCATCATATATTCTGAACCTCCGGTGGCTACTTTGGAATTTGTGATAGGGAAGAGCTGGGAGG
Source organism: Paralithodes platypus (assembly GCA_032716605.1). NCBI lineage: Eukaryota > Metazoa > Arthropoda > Malacostraca > Decapoda > Lithodidae > Paralithodes > Paralithodes platypus. The sequence goes on along the minus strand of CM064548.1, from coordinate 34,215,336 downwards.
TTTGCCGGGGTCCTTACTAACCCGGGAACTGCAGGAAGACTCTTAAGAGTTCCCCCGGCGGACTGCGGGAAGACTCTTAAGAGTCAGAGAAAAAAAAATCAACTTTAAACATCGAAAAAAAAAAAAAAAAAAAAAAAAAAAAAAAAAAAAAAAAAAAAATTGCCCCGGGGCCATGCAAAATATCACTCCTCTACCTCCCCTCCTTCAGTTATCACCTATTTTCCCTGTTATTCCCTTATTCTGAGGTATATTTTCGTGCTAACATTAGCGAGTTGCAAGCAGGGCATTGTCATCACTGTTAGCAAGTGAGTGCAAGAGAGAGAGAGAGAGTATCGATCAACAGTGTCTCTCCAGCCTTGGGGGAAATTGGTGGGAAAGGAGGTTGCCTCACCCATACATTATGTAACTCCCGCCCTGTATCGCCGATTTTGACCATCCAAACGCTGTTTTCACTTGTTTTATTGTTGTAACAGGTTAATACCTTTATAATCAACCTATAATAGGCGCATATGGATAAGTATTAATGCTATTTATGGTAAAATGAATATTTTAGTGATGGAAACAGCTCAAATACATGCGCACAGGCAGAGGTGTCTAATTACCCCCATGCGCACTTCTGAGGTTAATAAGCACTGTTAATCCCATAGACAGTCCACACACACACACATCCATAACCCCTACATATTTTTCCCAGTGTTCTTGCTTAGGACCCGGTAACAACCTTGACGGTTCTGCCCCAGCACTTGTGTGTTCCCTATCTCGGGTTTCGAACTGAGGCAACGGAGTGTTTAATATTAATTAGGAATCTAGCTTCAGTCTGGACCCCCCCCCCCATAGTTAAGTGAGTGTGGAAGGTGGACTTTAAGAGTTCATTGTTTGGGCGGTAACTCACTGGAGGGCCCAGGTTGAGCAGGATATATTGGTGTGATATTAGAGGTGGTCAGGGCAACTTGCTTCCACTAATATCACCCTGAGGTTAGTAGTCATATTAGGACACTGCCTTGTATTGTTAGACCCTTATTATATGCAATATTATTATGTGCAACTCTCTTGGGTTGAGAGTGGATTACCGTTGGCTGGTTTGCGCACGGTTTAGTACTGTCGAGGGCGCGCATAGCCTGTTATGCTCGAAGTACACCTGCACTCTTGTTTTCGTTGATGTCTGCTGGTAGCGTATGTATTTAACTATTTTGATTATCCAACCCAGCATTGCTAATCCCGGTGTTGGTTTCGAGTTCTCGTAGCTAGTAAGTTACATGATTATTTCTGTTCTACGTATTATTCAGAAGAGAATCAGGGCAGTGTGCACCTTAAGCCCTGAGAAGAGCCTGGAAGCGTTCAAAGTGCTCCTACCTGTTGCGTCGTGGTGTTGTTTGGTAGAGAGACAAGGTGCATTTCCATTAGTAATTATTGTTGTATACCGCCTCTAAGCAACTGAGGGCCAGATGCGTAACAGTGGCGACCTTGCCTAGGATAATCAGAATAGTACCAGCAGTATTAACAAGATTTATTTTGATCAGAGGATTTTTTTTTAGAATAGGTGTCTAGCATTTTATTTTACTATGTCTGAACAACAAGCAAGAGAGGAGGGGGAGAGTGTCGTGCCGTTGCATATTACCAGTGAGGAGGATGTGAGAGTATTCCTTCGGAGTTCTCCAGAATGTGTACAGGTGCAGTTGAGAAGTGTGGAGGAATTGAGGTTGATTGCATCAGTGTTGGGTGTAGAGGGGTCTCTTCTTACCACGAGGGAAGCATGTCAGCAGTATATATGGCAGTATTATTATGATGTTCGAGAGGAGGCTGAGCCAACAACTGTGCTGGCAGGAGGCTATATCACACCTGCACGCTCTCCGCCGCGCACACCCAGTCCTTTTAATGAGAGCATAACATCTTCCCAGTTTACCTGTCCTACTGTTAATCCCCTGTTGTTGCCTGACGTGCCCTCTGGTGTGCCCCAACTTACTCAACCCCATTTTTATCCTTTACACTCTACTCCGGCCACTGGCTGGGCGGCACAGAACCAGGTTACACCTCCCCCCCCCCATTTATCCCAGCCGCACTTTCTACAATTCAGCCACATTACCGTCCTGCTTATGTTCCTACACCACCCCCTACGTTTGCCCCGGTAGGGCTATCGAGTGGTGCTCTAGTACAATTAGAGTTGAAGAAATTGGAAATGCAAGAGAGAGAGAGAGAAAGGCAGGAGAAAAGAGAAGAGAAAGAGAGAGAAATGTAGGAGAAAAGAGAAGAGAAAGAGAGAGATATGCAAGAGAGGTTAGAAACACAGAGAATGACAATGGAGTTACAAAGAACCAAAGTTGAGGTAGACGGGGGTAGGTACACAAGGGGACAAGTGGGCACGGTACACAGGGAGGAATCTAGCGAGTTAAAGTTGTCTCGTAGCCTGAAGCTCGTTCCCGCTTTTGATGAGGAAAAAGTCACTGAATGGTTCCAGCGATTTGAAAAGAAAGCACGGGAGTTCGAGGGGCCACGGGAACGCTGGACAGCATTGGTGGCAAATGTTCTCAAGGGAAAAGCGCTGGAGGCATATGATAGGATGTAAGTGGAGGACTTAGCAGAGTATGATAATTTAAAGCAGGCTATCCTTAAGGCTTATGAACTCAGACCAGAAGCCTATCGCCTTAAATTTCGTAATGCAAGGAAGAAGCCTAATCATACTCCTGTTGAATTTGCTAAGTACCTCCATGATTGTTTGTCTCGTTGGCTTTTGAGTGAAAATGTAACCAATTTAAATGAGGCAGTTGAGCTTTTCCCGCTAGAACACTTTACCAACAATGTCGACAGAGAGATATGCCAAAAGATCCGTGAGAAGCGCCCCGGCAAGCTGTCTGATGCTGCCGTGTGGGCTGACGATCGAGTGTTGGCAACCAAGGGTTTTACAGATCGTGCCAGATATGCCCCCCCCCCCCCTACGACTGCACGTGACGAGAAGTACCGAGCAGGTGGAAGTGGAGGGTACAGTAATAGTGGCCCTGGTCCCACACGTAATAATAACGGTGGAGACAGACCAAAATCACCAAATTCAGCCCGACTTGATTCCAGTGTTGTTAGGTGTTATGGGTGTAAACAGACCGGACATATTAAACCAAACTGTCCCCAGGCAAAGTCTTCTGCAGCGCTTGCTAAGCCTGTGTCGTTAGTGGTTGGTATCCAGGGAGGAGGGGATGAATCTTTGTTACCGAGGTTGGAGGCAGACCGAAGGGTGAAGCATGAGGTGCCAACGGCCGTGGCACAGCCTGCCCCCGACAAAGTGTCTCGACTAGGTACCATTGCAGGTCCAGAAGCCTCGCTCGCTTGGTGCCAGGCTTTCGTTCATGAGGGTGAAGTAGAGTTGTGTGGGAAGGTGTATCCAGTCAAGGTTCTTAGGGATTCGGGAGCTAAGCAGTCCATGTGTTTGAACTTGACGGGGAAGCCGATAAAATCTGACGAATTTGTGTTATGTCGAGGTGTAAACACTGAGGCCTATTATAGCCTCGTTCCTGTTCATCTTAGGTGTCCAGTAGTCACGGCGACGGCGAAGGTAGCGGTCGTGGACACATTACCTGTGGAGGGGATTGATTTTCTGCTTGGAGCAGATATGGCAGGGAGTAGAGTCTTTCCACCTCCGGTAGTGGTGTCGGAGCAGGTACAACCTGAGGAGAGGAACAAGGAGGCTAAGAAGCTGCCTCCCGATTTGTTTCCGGTGTGTGAGGTCAAGAGATCTATGGCCCAGGTTGCACAGCCGGAGGAATGTTAGGGGAGGAGATAGATCTGATCGAGGGGATGTACAGTACTGAATCTGCATCACCCATAGATTTGACTGATCTGCAGGACGAGGAGGAAGGCTCAGCGGAAAGCTCCCCACTTGTTTCACACGGTGCCAGAGGTGATACTGAAGGGAGCGATCGGGTCCCTACGGGAGGACCGGTTGATCCTGTATCATCGAATCAGACCGACTTGGAGGCTATACCTAATCTTAGCCCGGTGCCACACCGGGGGAGATTGGTGATGCGCCGCAGAGTGATGCTTTATTAACACACTTGTTTTCTAAGGTCGGGGAGAGTAATCCAGACAGACATAAGACCCATCAGCTCTGCCATGTTAAAGGGGAATTGTCTGAGGCAGTTTGTGCTGCTGTATCTGCTCAGAACGGGTCAGTAGAGAAAATTGAGTCAGATACGGTAAATTTCTTGCCTATGTTATTGACTGGAGAGTTGGAGTCGGAGGTGCAGGGTGAGCCTGGTGGATGGTGGTTGGATAACCCAGGTCCCGGGGCTAGCGGTTCATGCACTGTGGGAACACCAGGCAAGGCTCCTGCAGTGCCTCTCAACCCCCTTCTGCACTCTTCCCAATTCTCCAGTCCCAGGGACCAGGATGCCGTGTCTCGTTGCTCTGTCCTTGTTGTAGAAGGCACGAAGGAGGAGAGGGAGCTTTTCCCAGGCGAGGCTGTGCAGGCTGGGACATGGGCCGAGAACGGGTACCTGGCCCTGCGGGAGAAATTGACCCATTTACCTCCGGAAAGGGTTGAGGAGATGTTTACTACCATGTGGGCTTATCCACACGTGTTCGGGGATGCACCCGGTTTGACATCTTGGGCGGTGCATAACATCGATGTGGGAGAGAACAAACCTATAAAATTACCACCTTGCAAAGTAAATTTACTCTCCAAGACAGATACCTACCCTTTACCGAGAGTCGATGCCACGTTCATCACAAAAGTGGGCTTAGTTAAAGGCTATTGGCAAGTCCCACTACCTGAACGTGCCAAGAAAATCGCTAGTTTTGTGGTGGGCGGAGGAGTGTATCAGTGCCAGGTAATGCCTTACGGCTTGAAGAATGCTCCCGCCACCTTTCAGCGGTTAATGGGCAGGGTTGTGTATGATGTCCCCAATTGTTTAGTCAACATGGATGATGTTGAGCACCCCCTTTTCTACTTTTCGAAAAAGTTTAACCGAGCACACAAGAATTATTCTGTGATCGAGACTGAGTTGCTAGCTATTATTTTGAGTTTATACCATTTCGCTGTTTATTTGCCATCATATGGGCCCGTGCTCAGAATCTACTCTGACCATCATCCTCTGCAGTTTCTTAATAGGCTCAAGGACAAAAAACCAGAGACTTACTCGCTGGAGTTTGATGTTGCAAGAATATCATCTCGATGTTAGGCACATCCGTGGTGTTGATAATGTCCTGGCAGACTGTTTGTCCCGTGAGTGCTCTGAGGAATGATAAGAGAGCACGAGGCTATTTAGTTAGTAAGTCATATTTACTCATGTTAAAAAAATCTATAAAATGTAAAAATACAAAAGACTGTCAATGTAAATATTTTGCAGTTGTAAACTAATGATGCAAAGTTTTGTTTCAAAGCTTCAACCCCCCCCCCCCCCCCGTGTGAGGGTGTCACAATGACCAGGGTCTTTTAGGAGTAGCTAGACGGTAGTGGCGCCTAGCTGTCTTTAGATGCAGCTGTGCCAGGTCTATTCGAAAGACCTGGTATTGTGAGTTTCACTCCGATACCCTTCCAATTACACATGACTAGTTTTGCTGTGCCTCTAAGCATTTTTGTCTCAATAAACATTTGTGTAGAATGAGCCCATAGTGTTATCAGTTTCGTCTAACCAGTTGTTAGTTAAGCGGAAACGTGTAGTTTGCTAGCTAGTGTGGCTGGCGAGGGAGGTGTTGACAGATTGTTGCTCTTGCCTCGCGGGAGGTAAGGTTGCTAAGCAACACGAGTTTATGTAATTATGTGATCATTGCAAGTTCAGTTGTGTTACAATATAAAGATGTAATTTATTTTACCTGCCACGCAGTTTTAATCAATATGTTAACACAGGAATACTTTAGTATAAGTTATTCTTGTGAAGTGTCTTAGTCTTATCATATCGTGTGGTGAGATATTGCAACCCTTGAGTTTGAGCCTGGCTCCCGCTAGCTTTGCAACGCCAGGCCCCCTCATTCTCTTGTGGGCGGCCAGACAGTATAGGTGGTGGTAGCTCTCTTTTGTGGCACCCCAGTCGGCCCCTGGCTATTTTTCCTTGCTTGCATAATAATAACGTAACGTAATTAACAGAGAATCCTAGACATCCATTTCTTCTTTTAACTATCCTTTTCCTCTGATCAGCATTATATTATCTTTCCATTTTCATCATATATTCTGAACCTCCGGTGGCTACTTCGGAATTCGTGATAGGGAAGAGCTGGGAGATTTGCCGGGGTCCTTACTAATAAGCACTGTTAATCCCATAGACAGTCCACACACACACACATCCATAACCCCTACATATTTTTCCCAGTGTTCGTGCTTAAGACCCGGTAACAACCTTGACGGTTCTGCCCCAGCACTTGTGTGTTCCCTATCTCGGGTTTCGAACTGAGGCAACAGAGTGTTTAATATTAATTAGGAATCTAGCTTCAGTCTGGACCCCCCCCCCCATAGTTAAGTGAGTGTGGGAGGTGGACTCTTAAGAGTTCATTGTTTGGGCGGTAACTCACTGGGGGGCCCAGGTTGAAGCAGGATATACTGGTGTGATATTAGAGGTGGTCAGGGCAACTTGCTTCCACTAATATCACCCCGAGGTTAGTAGTCATATTAGGACACTGCCTTGTATTGTTAGACCCTTATTATATGCAATATTATTATGTGCAACTCTCTTGGGTTGAGAGTGGATTACCGTTGGTTGGTTTGTGCACGGTTTAGTACTGTCGAGGGCGCGCATAGCCTGTTATGCTCGAAGTACACCTGCACTCTTGTTTTCGTTGATGTCTGCTGGTAGCCTATGTATTTAACTATTTTGATTATCCAACCCAGCATTGCTAATCCCGGTGTTGTTTTCGAGTTCTTGTAGCTAGTAAGTTACAGGATTATTTCTGTTCTACGTATTATTCAGAATAGAAGCAGGGCAGTGTGCACCTTAACACCTTACGAGCGGCCTATGCGGTTTATTTATGTGTACCGCACAGCGGGGTGTTTTTAGCCAAAATAGGGCTGTTTACGTGATCATTTTCATGCCTAAATAAGACCCAGAACGTAAAACAAGTACCTATCCCTGAAAGGGCATAAACAGAGCTTTCGAATGACACCATAACGATCCTTGTATGATGGATAGTTTTCTTGCAATAACCGTGCAACGCGAGTGCAAAAAGCAGGTAATTCGGTACTTTCAGTACATAATTGAGTATGTAGCGAGTGAGAGAGGGAGGAGGGAGCTGAGATTTGTGTCAGTAGGTTCGCCGCGGTGGTCTGGAGCAGTCATACGCTCGCTAGTCTCCTGCCACCACTTGTCTCTCTCTCTCAGCCACATTACGTGCTGAAATTGCCACTCGAGTTATGTCGAGCGCCGCCACATAGTCCAGCTTTTTTTAACTCGACTTATGTTGCTCGCCGCTAATTAAGGGTTAAGCCCTGAGAAGAGCCTGGAAGCGTTCAAAGTGGTCTTACCTGTTGCATCGTGGTGTTGTTTGGTAGAGAGACAAGGTGCATTTCCATTAGTAATTATTTTCGTATACCGTCTCTAAGCAACTGAAGGCCAGATGTGTAACAATATATATATATATATATATATATATATATATATATATATATATATATAGTCACTCCCAAATGAGTTATTAGCCTACAGTATGTCATTTGTGAGTGAGTTACAAGTGCAAGGCCTGTATTGCAGGGGCCTGGCGCGAGACTAGCCGCTGCCTTTGTTTCCCACGAGTGAGCCGTGGTGGTGCCCTGTGTTGTTGCCGTTTTGTTAGCCCTATGAATTAGTTAGTTTATTTAGTCTTGTGTGATTGATGCAGTTTATCATAGGTCGCACAATGATGACTCATATTTATTTTATTCTTTTATTATTGATGAGAGCACCTGAGATAATTAAGTATTCTTGCGACGCCTGGAGCCCTTCCTTGCCACGCGGGGCCCCTAGCTCAACTCGCGGCCACACTAGCTGCCTCACTTCAGTTCCACCCCTCGAGATAGCAACATCCTTGTCTCACGTGTTGGCTTGCGTCGTGTTTTCCCTTTACTCACCGCATATCTCTTGTTTCTTTGTTTGATTGAAATATAGCAGGGGCTGGAGTCATATTGAGCATATTGTTTTGTTTCAACCTCTTTAGTTTAATATTAATTACGGCATCCCTTCCTTCTTTGGCAATCCTAGTATATAAGCTTCACCCTGTTCTTTGTGCATTCTTTCCCATTGTTTAACTGCATTGCCTATTGATATTACATGTATATTTCTCCTTTATTATTGAAGTTGACATTCACAGTGGTTTGGAGGTATGCTCAGGGGTAACATATCCCCAACCTACTGGAATGTCAACTCTTGTGTTCCATGTCTTAGGTTAGTGCTCCAGACTCTCCCCCATGTTTCTGCTTTATATTATTCCTAATTCCTAAGCGATTGGGCATACTATGAAGTGTCTGGGAGTCTGGCAGTGTTATGTTTCCTCAGTTAGGTGCACTCTAGAAGAGAAGTACTCTTAAATATTATACACATTATCTACCAGACTCGGTGGCAATCAATATTTTTGTGTCTCCTTATTGCTGCTTTAATAGAGCCAAGAGGAAGATAACCATTTTTCCTAGAGAACCTGCGTGTCTTGGTGTTTGAGTCAGATATTAAGAGCGTGTCTATTGCAGGGTTAGGGTGCTGTGGGCTAGGCTATTTGAGCATCTGTTTTCCCCCTGCCTCCCCTCGTAACAGTGGCGACCTCGCCTAGGATAGTGTGATAGTATAGATTTCTTGTGGTGTGAAGCAATTATATTTAGATTGTCAGAAATTATTTTTCTTGCAGTTGAAAGTCTACGGACATAGTACTCTTATTGCATTAACACGTGTCCACAACTATTGCTAAGCTGTCGCATGTTGATTACATTCCTGTTCATATTGTGGGGAAGGAGTACGTTGTGCAGTTTATAACAACCCAACCTAGTCAAGAAGAGGTTGCTAGCAGGAGTAGTGATGAATTAAGACGTGTGTTGGAGGTGAATGGATGGAGGTGCAGTGGTATGGCTAAAGCGGGCATCACACTGGGCCAAATTCTCGCCATTCTCCAATCTCCAGTCTCCAATTCCGGTCAGTAGCGCTGGCAAATTCTATCACACACGCCAAGCGTCCTGGCTGCGTGAGTCTCCGACACAACAATAACACTGTCCGACCTTAGCCTATATTGTGCCATTTCACCTATACTGTAATGTATAGTAATATGGATTTACATCTACAATTATAATGCAATATGACTTAATCTACACGTTAGTGTAATTTTTTTTAAATTTGAAGCTTATATGAGGAAATTTATATTTTGAACTTTTTTAGATTCATACCAATCACCGTGGCGTAGGCTATAGAACAGTGGTTTCACTTAAACTGTAGAATAATATGGATTGATATTGACAAACTTTGTGTAATAAGACCCAATCTATACGTTAATGTTGCTATGTTTTGCGTGTGAAGCTTATATAAGTAGCTATGAGGAAGTTTTTCGCAAAATATAGGCTATAGCCTGACGGAACCCCTGTCGTTACCTCTGCACTAAACGATCGTTTATATTGTGCTGTTTCACCAATAATTTAAGAGTAATATGGATTTATATCGACAATTATATTTCAATATGACTCAATCTACAATTTTGCGTCATTACGTTTTATATTTGGAGCATATAATATGAGGAAATATTTTGAACTTTTCGGAGGGTGTAGATTGCTTGGTAGGCTATAATCCTGTGTATGCGGGTAGACCTGTATTTATCTCAATAATTTGGTAATGTTCCAATATATTTTTACATTTTACATTCATAAATAGTCCACTAATATACTACTGTAGGTTAAGTTAGGCTAGGTTAAATATATTGTTCAATGATTCTTAGTAAATACGCATCTGAAAAACAGTTCCTCCTACTACACAACCGAATGTTTTCGTTTCATACCAATCGCCGTGGCGTAGGTATAGCAAGTGGTTATTTAGCTGCAAGTGGTGTAGCTATTTTAGCATTAATTCACTTAGTTTATGTCTATCCGCAGCCCTTCTCACAATCAAAACACACAATTATGTAGCAAAATATATATTTCGACGTCATACACTTGAGATATCAATGAGATTAAATGCGAGCTGTAAAGAGGCTGACAATCTACCTCCATCAAAAAATGGAGCTTCCCACCCAGTGCGGGAAGCATCCTAGTTCCATCAAATGGTGAGATTTGTGCTGGAGACTGGCGGAAGTTCCCTTTTTTCGGTAGAATGGCGAGAATTGGCCCAGTGTGATACCCCCTTAAGGCAGAGTTAGTTCAAGAGGTGACTAAGTTAGCTGCACAGACTAGTGGTCTTCGGGAATCTAGTACTCGTGTTGTGGATGAGGGCGCCATCCAGCATGTGCCACAGCGTCCTATTAGCCAGGCTAGCTACCATTCTACTGGGGACCGGAGTGGAGCAACAACTTCAGAGCAAGGTGATACTGTATGTAGGCAGTCTCCCACTACTACCACAGCACCTGCCACCACGCCTCCACCGTCATCATTTAACCCTATCAGTACGGCCCCTTCATTTTACAGGGCTATGTTCAGGCCCCTATGGCCAGTACATTTGTTTCAAGTCATGCTAGCAATCCTCAGTATCCTCCTTCTTCCCCCCATGTGCCGTTGGCCACACCCCAGCATTTCAATGCCACTCATACAGTGGGGGCTCAGCATAATGTTCCCCCTTACACCCAGTTTCCTCCAATAACCCTGATAGGGTCGAGAAGGAGTCCAGAGGTCGATCTTCAGCTTAAGAGATTGGAGATAGAGGAGAAGAGAATAGGCCTACAGGCAGAGAGAGAAGAGAGACAGAAAGATAGAGAGATGCAAGAGAGGATGGAGTTGAGAAAGATGGAGGCAGACAGAGAGAGAATGCAGGCAGAGAGAGAAGAGAGACAGGGAGGTCGATTTGGAGAAGATGAAGTTGGAGATTAGTGGGCAAAGACGACAAGGGAATGGTGTTGGTGTTACATCAAAGGAGGAGGCAGAAGAGGTGCTGTTGTCTCGACGGCTGAAACTCGTGCCTGCCTTCGATGAACTTAAGGTCACAGAGTGGTTCTTACATTTTGAGAAGAAGGCCCACGAGTATCAGTGGCCGAGGCACTGCTGGGCAGTGTTGGTGTCTAATGTTTTAAAAGGCAAGGCTCTTGATGCATACGATCGCCTAGAAGTGCAGGAGCTAGACTATGATGTACTTAAAGACGCTGTGTTAAAAGCCTCCGAACTGTTTCCCGAGGCTTACAGGTTGGCCTTCAGGGGGACTCGCACGTGGAATGTGCCAGGTACCTGCGCGATACTCTAGCTAAGTGGCTGCACTCAGAGTCAGCTGATACTTTGGAGGCGGCGTGTGAGGTTTGGTTGATGGAGCAGTTTACAAGCATAGTTGAAAAGGACGTTGGGGAAAAATTAAAAGAAAAGCGGTTTAAATCAATAAGAGAAGCAGCAGTTTGGGCTGATGACTTTGCACTAGCCCGGTGTGGCACGTGCATGGGGAGCATTGGTGGCAGGAGAGACCGACCGACCTGTGCACCAAGCAGCCACAGTATCAGCTCGCCCATCATCACCCAAAGGTACCACAAATAAGACACATTATACCAAGGCTGACAACCAGCAAGCTTCTACGGAAGTGAGATGTTATTTTTGCAAACAAGTGGGTCATATTAAACCTCAGTGTGCTAAATGGAAGGCTACCCAGGATTCCAGGGCTGTCCAGTTGGTGGCGACACTAGGGGAGGTGCCTGTGAAAGGCAAGCCAGGTACTGGTGAGTTTGGGGGGCAGTGTTGGCCAGCGCGAAGCAGGGTAGTAAGCACTTTGCCGCCCCCGATGGTATCACCACCTGAGCATAACCAGACTTCCCATGATTGGTGTCGGCCATTCATACATGATGGATCAGTATGGATCGGGGAGCAGACGTACCCTGTCAAGGTGTTTAGGGATACTGGTGCGCAGCAATCCATGTGTCGCAACCTGACAGGGGGACCTATTAGCACCGGAGAGTTTATTATTTGCAGGGGAATCAACAGTGAGCAATGCTGTGATTTAGTCCCGGTGACCCTACAGTGCCCGTTGTTGGCCGCCGAGGATAAGGTGGCCATGGTGGACACTCTGCCAGTGGAGAGGGTAGATTTTTTGCTCGGGACTGACTTGGCAGGGGATGTAGTTTGCCCGCCTCCTATGGTCGTCGCTGAGGCTGCTTTTGAACTCCCTACTGGTGGTTGTTTGCAGGAAGATAACATGGACTCTATCTACCCTGTGTGTGCAGTGACCAGATCAATGGCACAAGTGGCACAACCGGAGGATAATTTAGTAGATGCGGGGGCCGACAGCCATGAGTGCGGGCCATCCCATGATGCACTACTAGATAACACTGGCTCGGAGGCAGCGGTGGGCGGGGCTGACCCCAGTGAGGCCCCCGAGACTAGTAGAGGTGACCTAGTGCCGGACGAGGAGTCTGACATAGTGCCGCCGACTCAACCTTCTGCTATTTTTGAGAGGTCAGAGGTCGGAAATACCTAGAGACGAATTGAACAAGTTGCAGCAAGAGGACCCGAGTCTGGGCCTCCTGTTTAAGAAGGTTGGCACGACTGTTGGGAAGAACGGTCCAGAGAAATTGATTGAAAAGGTGACATTTTTGTATCGGCAGTGGACGCCGGTTACAGGCTCAGGCATGGGGGAGAAGCAATTAGTGGTGCCTGCTCAGTTCAGGGAAGAGCTGGTTAGGCTAGCGCATGAGGCACCACTTTAGGGGTGCGGAAATTTAGGGGTGCGGAAGACTACTGAAAGGCTGCGTTTTCATTTTTGGTGGCCTAATATGCATGCATCGGAGGCTACCTTTTTGATGTCATGTAATGTTTGTCAGGTATTTGGAAAACCCAACCAAGGAATACCCGTAGCACCTTTGATCCCTATACCTGCAGTTGAACTGCCATTTACTCGTGTCATCATTGACTTGGTTGGTCCCTTACCACCCACCAGTGCGGGATATAAGTACTTGCTTACCTTGATGGATGCCACAACTAGATACCCGGAGGCTATTCCGGTTAGCAGCATGAACGCGAAGGTTGTTCTCAAACACCTTCTGCATTACTTCACTAGATTTGGTTTGCCACGTCAAATCCAGTCTGACAGAGGGGTTAATTTTACATCCAATCTCTTCAAGCAAACCCTCTCAGAGTTAGGTATAAAGCATGTGCTGTCAAGCGCGTACCATCCACAATCACAGGGAGCCCTTGAGCGTTTTCACCAGACCTTGAAGAGTATGCTGCGTAAATTTTGTTTGCAGCATGAGAGGGATTGGGACACTGCTTTACCTTTTGTTCTTTTCGCAATACGTGATGTCCCTTCAGAGTCTTTAGGATTCTCGCCCAATTCCCTTGTGTTTGGTCATCGTGTCAGGGGTCCGCTGGATGTGGTGAAAGATGCATGGGAGAGTGATGCGGCAGGGGGCTCGGTGCCTCTGCTCGAGTATGTGCAGAAGACTCAGGAGAGGTTGCAGACTGCCCTGCAGCTAGCTAAAGAGCATCTAGTGGCAGCACAAAGCAAGATGAAGTACCATTGCGATAAGCAGGCTAAACCTAGGGCGTTCAAGGTGAGCGACGAGGTTCTGGCACTGTTGCCAGTTCAGGGTCGACCCTTAGCTGCTAAGTTTTGTGGTCCATACAAGGTCGTTACGCAGATTGGTGAGGTTGACTATGTAATAGACATGCCCGACCGTCGCAAAGCCTCCCAATTCTGCCATATTAATATGTTAAAGCCCTACCATAGACCGACTACATCTGGCCGTGGCGCTGACGGAGGTGAGGCTGCGCAGGCAGGTGTAGCCGCAAGGAATGCGGGGGTGCGCATGTCTGGTATCGGAGGGGAAGCCTTTATTCTTATGAATTGTGGGAGTAACTGCACAGGTGGCACAGATTGTCCCTCTCATGACCTGGCTGTAGTAGGGACGGAGGAGGAGAAGGATGTTGACTATTTAGAAGCTGTGGTCCCGGCTGGGTTGTGGGAGGGAAATGGGTATGTTGCTCTTAGAGACAAGTTGCAGCATCTTGGTCCTAAGCGACAAGATGAGTTATTCAATAGGCTGTGGCAGTACTCCAGCGTGTTTGGTGATTCTCCAGGTCTGACATCCTGGGCGATGCACGACATAGAGGTTGGAGACAGTAAGCCACTCATGTTGGGCCCCTAACGTATAAATCCTGCTCGGCAGCCTGCCCTAAAAGCAGAGCTGGATTACATGTTGGAGAAGGATCTGGTGAAGAAGGGATATAGTGAGTGGTCTTCGCCAGTGACTTTGCAACCTAAACCGAATGGCAAGATCCTCTTTTGTGTTGATTTCAGGAGGGTCAATTCCCTATCCCAGAGAGATGCCTATCCATTACCTAGAGTTGACGACTCTGTAGACCGCATCGGGGCTGCCACGTTTATCACCAAGGAGGACTTAGTGAAAGGTTACTGGCAGGTCCCGTTGACTGAGAGAGCCAAGAAAATTGCTAGTTTTGTGGTGGACGGGGCAGTTTACCAGTGTCAGGTGATGCCCTATGGGCTTAAGAACGCCCCGGCTACATTCCAGCGATTGATGAACCGGGTTGTAGATGATATCCCTAATTGTGTAGTCTATATTGATGACGTCGTGATTTTTGATACCACCTGGCGAGAGCATGTTGATAATGTTGAGCTTCTTTTCAAAAGACTTAGTGAAGCAGGTTTGGTTGTAAATCTGGAGAAATGCGACTTTGTACAGGCTACTGTCAATTACTTGGGATTCGTGGTAGGACATGGTGAGGTGTCTCCACCCTTGGCAAAGGTGGAGGCTATTGCTAGTTTCTCTCCTCCTACCACTCGCAAATATCTGCAACGGTTCCTGGGAATGATTGGGTACTACCGTAGATTTATCAAGGACTACTCTACTGTACTTGCTTCGCTGACTAATTTACTGCGGAAAGACATCAAGTTCAAATGGACAGAAGACTGTCATGAGGCTTTTGCAGGAGTTAAGTCTCTCCTGTCGCACCATCCCATCCTGCGAGCTCCTGACTTTGTATTGCCATTTATCCTAGCTACTGACGCTAGTGATGTGGGGATAGGTGCGGTACTGCTGCAAGAGCATGCAGGGATAGAGCATCCAGTGTCCTTCTACTCAAAGAAGTTCAATCGAGCCCAGAGGAATTACTCAGTGGTTGAGAAGGAGCTCCTGGCTATGGTTCTGTCCCTGCAGCAATTTCAGGTGTATGTACCAGCCTATGGCCCGACTGTTAAGATCTACTCCGACCACCATCCCCTCCAGTTTTTGAAGATATTTAAGTACAAAAATCAGCGGCTGACTAGGTGGGCCCTTTTGTACAGTTTACAGGAATACAGTTTGGATGTGCGGCACATTAAAGGCACTGATAATGTCATGGCTGATTGTTTGTCACGGGAGGGAATGTTGTAAGGGGAAATCTTAGTGGTCAGTTTGTCTTGGTGTAGCCTCCTACTTTGGTTTGAATAGCATGTTTACGTCTGGTGCTTGTTGGTTGCCGTATGTAGCCCAGCGTAGGGTCGTAAAGTAGGAGTTGCTGTGTTTCTGTATAGAAGAAAATATTTAAATACAAAAATATAAACAACTATAAAAATACTAAAAAAGACTGTAGTTGTGTATGTCTTGTACTGTTATTTGAAGTATGAGCAGTCTGTTGTTTCAAGATGCACCAACAGACTCCCCCTGGGTGTGAGGGTGTCACTCCCAAATGAGTTCGTAGCCTACAGTATGTCATTTGTGCTGAGTTACAAGTGCAACTATTGCAGGGGCCTGGCGCAAGACTAGCCGCTGCCTTTGTTTCCCACGAGTGAGCCATGGTGGTGCCCTGTGTTGTTGCCGTTTTGTTAGCCCTATGAATTAGTTAGTTTATTTAGTCTTGGGTGATTGATGCAGTTTATCATAGGTCGCACAATGATGACTCATATTTATTTTATTCTTTTAGTGTTGATGAGAGCACAGGCTACCTGAGATAATTAAGTATTCTTGCGACGCCTAGAGCCCTTCCTTGCCACGCGGGGCCCCTAGCTCAACTTGCGGTCACACTAGCTGCTTCACTTCAGTTCCACCCCTCGAGATAGCAACATCCTTGTCTCACGTGTTGGCTTGCGTCGTGTTTTCCCTTTACTCACCGCATATCTCTTTTGTTTCTTTGTTTGATTGAAATATAGCAGGGGCTGGAGTCATATTGAGCATATTGTTTTGTTTCAACCTCTTTAGTTTAATATTAATTACGGCATCCCTTCCTTCTTTGGCAATCCTAGTATATAAGCTTCACCCTGTTCTTCGTGCATTCTTTAACTGCATTGCATATTGATATTACATGTATATTTCTCCTTTATTATTAAAGTTGACATTCACAGTGGTTTGGAGGTATGCTCAGGGGTAACATATCCCCAACTAAAAAAACAAAAAACAAAAAATAAAGATTACTGGAATGTCAACTCTTGTGTTCCATGTCTTAGGTTAGTGCTCCAGACTCCCCCCCCCTATGTTTCGGCTTTATATTATTCCTAATTTCTAAGCGATTGGGCATACTATGAAGTGTCTGGGAGTCTGGCAGTGTTATGTTTCCTCAGTTAGGTGCACTCTAGAAGAGAAGTACTCTTAAATATTATACGCATTATCTACCAGACTCGGGGACAATCGATATTTTTGTGTCTCCTTGTTGCTGCTTTAATAGAGCCAAGAGGAAGATAAACAAAATTCCTAGAGAACCTGCGTGTCTTGGTGTTTCAGTCAGATATTAAGAGCGTGTCTGTTGCAGGGTTAGGGTGCTGTGGGCTAGGCTATTTGAGCATCTGTTTTCCCCCTGCCTCCCTTCGTAACAATATATATACTGTATACGCTACTAAATATTTTATTTTATACTCTCAGCCGGGCTTGAAACCCCCAGGCCCGAATTCAGAACAGTGGTTTAAACCTCCGCGCTGGTTTAAACCCGAGATTGAAACTCAATCCAGGACTATTGGTATTCAGAATTAAATCCTGAGCCGCTTATCCAGTCAATCCGTGGATTACTTGATCCGAGGTTTAAACCTGCGGAAGGGTAGGTTTGACTCTAGATCGAAGTTATAAAATACTTAAATTACTCATGACTGCTTAAACTAATCCATAAGGAACCCATAATGTAAAAGACCAAAGACTGGCACTGATTATTTGCAGTCTTTGGAGGCATTCTAACAAGGATTATATATATATATATGAGTAATGACAAGTGTAGGAATGCAGCTCAGGCAGTCAATCAGAGGTTTGAACCAGATGGAGGCTTGACTACGATCGATCGAAGGTTTCTACTCGCCGATAAAATATCATATTATTATTTCCAACTAACACAAACTGGCATTAAACCGATTCCATTATATTGTAAAAAATGGCAACAGCTTTTACATTACGTTGGAAATGGTCGAAGCATACTTATAATGATATAATAGGTGCCAAACGAACGAAGCACTGCCGTAGCCTAACCACTGATTTAGTTATTCGATAATAGTTGTTTATGTCTTGATAACCTGAGATGCTTTCTAAGCTGAATAATACAAAGATTGTATATAAATATCCGCGAACATTTATTAGATACGATACACATGCATTAGGTTACCATAGAACCAACATTATTAGTCCATTACATGTTGCACAGCAAATATAATTATTTACTGTATCCATGCACAATGTTAATCCTTTGTAAGAATTAAAATATAGAGCTCACAATATATAAGGAATCACAAGTGAACTATTATTTTCAAATGCATTTAACAAGAAGAAGTTATTTGAGACATGAGTTGACTTTTTAATAGCCTAGTAGGTTGTAATGATGCTTAGTTTATATAACGAGTCACATTGGTTAGGCTACTATTTTCGTCTACATAGTTAATGGTTACAACGTATTTCAGTTGAGCTACTTATACTATATATATTTGTCCATTTGACTTAGTATTAAAAGCACTGAGCATGCGGTATATGTAGTGACAAAGTATAAGTTTGGTTTAAGGGTGGAATAGAGTTGCCCGTTACACAGATTTTAATGTCACTATCTCACTATCTCACATAGCCAACACTTTCGTTCTCACTTCGAAATTAATTGGTCTTAATTCGGCCGCTTTAGCTTCCCGTCATGCTATTAATATATCACAATCCCGGTGATAAAGTTGAGCATATATAAAAACCATGGTAAGTATGACTATATTGCTCGCTATTACTTAAAACAAGCGACATGAATCCACGTAGCCTATGTCGGTAAAAGTGAAAGTCAGTGGAAGCAGCAGCACGCTCATGATTGGCTAGATTATCAGTACCCTGATAATTTACTTATTATCTGTATTATTCCTTATTTATTCATTAAACTAGATATATTTAAGCAATTTTAGTGATTCCTTAATAAATTACAGTGTTATCCGAATCTAAAGAGCTATTAACACACAAAGAGCGGGTGGTAGGGTATTTTACACTGTGCCGCCCAGCGTCTTTTTTTTAACCCTAAATAGGGTTGTTTACGTGCTCATTTTCATGCATAAACAAGACCCAGACCGTAAAACAAGTATCTATCCCTGAAAGGGCGTAAACAGAGCTTTCCAATGACACCCGAACCATCCTTGTACAACCACTGGTTCTCTTGCAACGATCGTGCAACACGAGTGAAAAAACCCTAAAAAAAGGTAATTTCCTTACATAATTCCCTATGTGAGAGGAGGTGGAGGAGGGTGGAATACAGCTCAGTACACCCATGGCGGTGGTGGGGAGCGGTCATGAGGTTACTACGCTCGTCCCACTGCTCAGCTCTCTCTCGGAGCAACATTACGTGCTGAAAATGGCACTCGACATATGTCGTGCGCCGTTGGATAAGGGTTAAATATCACAGGAAACACAATAATAATGTATATATCATAAAGTAAATACAAGCGAAATAAAGAAAAGGTAAACCCAAGAAGTAAGCGAGAGTGAAGGCTGACTGGACTCGTTCACGCAGCTTAGCCGATTACAGGCCGTGCTTTACGTATTACACATATCATATAGATAAAATGGCTCATTCATGTGCTTATTGGCCAACTGCATTCCGTACGGCACTGTGATTGGCTGTTGCAAACCTTCAACTTAAACAGAGCTTTAAGCTGTGGATTACTCGATCTCGATCTCAATCCCATGTTCTGAATACGGATAAAACTTTGTGTTCGATCCAGGATCGAGTAATCTCAATCCCGGGATTAAACCTGCCCCAAAATCCGAGGTTTAAACCACTGTTCTGAATCCGGGCCCTATAGTCGGGATGAGTATCCATGCTGTAATCCACTCTTACCACGGTAGGAGAAGGGAAATTCCTACTTGGAGAAACCTTTTAATTTCATACTAAAGTCGTAGGGCCCATATTCCAGGATACCATACTGTTACGCTGGCCAGCTTGCCAGAATGTGCTCGTACTTGCTAGCGCTCGCCAGGGCAGTGAAATGGGCTATAATAATCGTAGAATGATGTTCTTTCTTTCTTAGTATTCATGTTGTCACAGACAGATCAGTGGTGGTCTTTATTCTTGTCTGTGACACTTGGAAGTATTTTATATCATTGATAGAGTATAAGATATGTAGTGTGAATTGCAAGGAGAGAGAGAGCGAAGAAGGCAGCGAGGTGGTAGTATGTGCGTGTGTATGTACGTGTGCCTTCCTCGCTCGGGCGGAGGTTCCCACGCTCGTGATTGGCCGGCGGGCCTGGCGCGTCATATGACGCCTGCTATTCATGACGTAGTGGTCTGTGATTGGGTGCCGCTGTCTCAGTTTGGTGCTGGGGGGTCCTATCCGCGTGTCTCCTTAGAGCTTGGTATGTTGTGCTTGCTCCTAGACGTCCCTTGCAATCTGTCCCCAATCTAACCCCCTGTACTACTGTTTCTCTCTCTGAACTTCTTCTTTTCCAATACTTCTTTTCTTTATTCAATTACTTATCCCTTCTGGTTCTGCATACGACTTCCATAGTCGGCCAGTCGTATTACCAGCACCAGTTCTCACATATATGTTTTGCACTAGCTTTAGGGATTATTAGTCATAGTCACATGGAGTCATATTATTATTGGGTGCTTCTAATTATTGAGTTGTTCTTTGTTACTATTTAATGCTAGACAGTGGAGGGTATCTTTGGTCGTTGTCTGAGTTATGTATATGGCAAGTCAGAGCCTGTACGATTTCGACGGAGCTAGGTAGCCTGTAACCCTTGTGCATATTTTTCCTTTGCGAGTGTAGCAGTATACAAGCGAAGGGCTTTTGCCTACTCTTACTTGTATGCTTGCTACCTCATTTTTGTTGACCTTTGTGGAGCGCCAGGGCAAGACCAGATACTTGAGATCTGGACTTACCAAGAGAGCCTCCTAGTCACTTAACATAACATAAGGGAAATCTGTTCAAGGGGAGACAGTAGGCTACGAGCATGCTTGCGCTCTGCCTAGCCTCCTTGTACCTTTTATGCCGCTGCTAGACTTTATTAGTAATAAAGACAGCATTGTGTTTATTAACTTTAACTGCACATGCTTTAGGAATTATTCACGTATTCTTTTAGCCTAGGTTGATGCATGGTGCACAACCCAGTATGGCTGTTACTTTGGCTAAGGAAGTACTGTTTTGAGTGGCTATTATTAGTGCTGTCACAGAGTTGTTGCACTCCCTTGTTTTATATATATGTATCCTACTTATTGGTGTATTTAAGATACACGCTTTGGTGTCCTGCCCCTGCATTATTTCTGTTCTATATTCGACGAGTATCTTAGAGCATCAGACGTTTTCAGAAGATTCCATATCTGTTTGTTGTAGGACTAGACTTCCAGTGTTTTCATAGAGCATTGAAGAGTTTAGTGTTGAGTTCAGACTCACACTAAAGTTAACGTAAGCATATACTCCTTTATTAAATCTTGTTATAGGTTATAGTTTATTTAAGCATTGTTATTACTTGAGAGCATTTTATTAACGTAAAGTACTCCTGTTATGAGTAGGCTTTGCCGTCACCGGAATGCCTTTGTAGAAGTGCACTAAAACCCAGTTAATTGATACCCCGTTATCCAGTAGATTAACTCTGGAAGGTTTAAGTGTTTTGTTCACCGGCGTAATAGTTCGAGGGTTTGGAATTAGCGTACCGTTGTTGCAGATATAGCCTATCATCTAGATTCTAGTCCAATATTAAGTGCCCTTGTTTATTTCGTAGTGCCGGTCGTAACAATACAAGGATTTTTACAAGCATTACAATGTAACTCTGGCTGAATTGATTTAATCTATTTATCACCAAACCAAGCTCGGGGATCATTACTATTAAGAGTATTTCACACAAAAACGTGAGCTACTAAAGTGCCAGCTAATTAGTGAAGCTGTGTCACCGCCAGTGCCAGAGTATTTTGTATTTTTATTTTTTTGGCTAAATCTATCAAGTTGGGTGAGAAAGGAAGGATAATGGTAATAAAAACACTCCCCTTGTCCATTTTCGCCAGAAATCAGGTCCCCGATGGTCGCGAATGTAGCTGAATTTTTCAGAGTAAACACTGTGACTTTTATGGTATCGGAAAATATAGGTGGGAGGGTGGTTTGGGGGAAGGTAGAAGGGTAATTGATTGTGTTACAAATATGAAGCCGATTGGTGAGATAGTTTCGCCACCACGGATTTTCCTTTTTTTTCCTTTTCTTCGTACGGTACGCTGGAAGTGGGTGGTGGGAGGGAGGTGGGGGTGTGGTGGGGGGAAGATAGAAGGGTAGGGGACTTGTCACACAAATATGGAACCGATTGGTTTAGTCGTTTCGCCGCCACATATTTTCCTTTTTTTTTCTTTGGGAGGCGACCGATAGTCAGCGAGTGGGTGGGGGGAGGGAGTTGTGTTGGTGGTGGCAAGAAGCCAGAAGGGTAAGGTACATGTGGTAGAAATATGAAAGCCATAGGTGCAGTCGTTTCGTTGCTACGATTTTTTTTCGGCGAGTCCGTATATATACGGACCTGGCACTGGGCGTGACAAGACACTAGTCCGTATATATACGGACCTGGCACTCTGGGGATTAAGAGTATTTCACACAAAAACGTGAGCTGCTAAATGTTTTTATATTCTTAGCTGAGCTCGAACCACTGACAGTCAGGACGAGTGTCCATGCTTTAATCAGCTCTTCCATTGCGTGATACAGAATAATTACTCCGAAGACCTCTATCAAGCTTAAAAAATCACTTCCAAGACCGTCTTTCAAGATAACGTTGTACATTTTTGGTAGACAAATGTCCCAGCCGATAGCCGATTCCTACTAAAATTCAGGCTCGTTATCACCCGCCAGAATAAATATACACCTAAATGTCATGAAAGATCTTACTATTGACAAAGGAATGGGGAGAAGGATCTTAACCCTCTCGCTATCCTGTGGACTCGGGGGTTGTTGTTTAGCATTCAGAAATAGAGTTCTCTCAATCTCATTATTACCTCGCCAAAATTAGTTTTCTGCCCACAGCTAACTCAAAGACAACTGCAGAGGCTGAAGTATCTAAACTAAAGGTTTCTAAACACCCCTGATGGTCACAAAGGTGTGTAAGTATCCCAGAAAGGGCGCACATCGCGTCCTGTGCGTGAAAAGGTTAAAATCGTCAAATTCATGGGACGAACGCAGTAAATTATAACAACTGGTGGGGCTAAGCATGAGAGAGAATGGGGTTCCAAAAACAAAAAATACTTTCCGTAAACCCTTCTATACCGGCGACGTCTTTCTAACTTTATTCTGGCAACTATTAGATGATTCTATTTAGATTTAAAAGGGCTTCCAGCAATTAACAGGTCTCGAACTATCTCACTTGACCATTTTTACTACCACAGATCCTTCCTAAACAGCACAAAATCGTCTCTATATAGCTAGAATAACATTAAAAAGACGTCGCCGGTACAGAAGGTGTTAAGGGGACAATGGTTATTTTATGGGTCTATTTATTTATATAGTATTTTATTTTTTAATTTCCTCGCTAGACCTTCATCATGCTAAAAAAATATCACTCCTTACACCCTTTTCCAAGATAAATTTGAACCTTATTTTGACAGAAAAAATTCCAGGCCGAAGGCCGGTTTCTCTCAAAATTACAGGCTTGTTATCGCTCGCCATGAAAAAATCGACACTCAAATGGGACGTAAGGTCTTTATATCGTTATAGAAATGGGACAAAAGGTTATAAAATCGACAAACTAATGGGGACACCGTCTTAAATTCTGAAAACTAATGGGGTTAAATATGAGGAAGAAGTGGGAACATAAAAACATAAAGTTGCTACACCTTATGTAGCGGAGGTGGTAAACACTGGGAAAGCTCCGAGGAACACTGATTATTGTAGTAGCGATAGAATAGCGGGAGAGATGCAACATTGCGGCGAAGAGAGAGAGATTTCAGAGAGTTGGCGAGTGGACGGGAGTTAATGATACGAAAGTCTTTCCTTTCTACTTTATCTAGGAGTGCGGTGTGAGAGGATCCTCCCCACACATGTGAACAATACTCAATACAAGGCCGCACTGTACCCCTGTACAGAGCAAGAAGCTGCACAGGGGTAAAGAACCCCTTGAGGCGGTTGAGCACACCCAGCTTCTGGGAGGCTGCCTCAGCGAGACTGGTAATATGGTCTTTCCAAGAGAGAGCAGAAGAAAAAGAGACACCGAGAACATTGAGAGAAGATGAAGGGTTGATTTTTGTATTGTTGAAGAATAAGGGATAGTCCTCTGGAGCTTCCTGACGGGTAGTAAGATGGATAAATTGAGTTTTGGAAGCATTAAATGCAACAGGGTTTTCTCTACCCCAATTGGAAATAGTAGCTATAACAGAAGATAAGCATTTTATGGCTTCATTACGTTTACTTTTATATATATAAATATATATATATATATATATATATATATATATATATATATATATACCATGATTACAAGCAGAAATCTAAATGGTGAAGCTCCCAAGATACATAATCCCAAGCCAGCCATTTATAACCCTGGTTCAGCTTTACCATGAGGGAAGTCATCACCAAGGGAGCCATAATCTTCACCACCAGCCCTACTACTAGGTCCCTTACCAACCCACATAACCATTAACACTATACCCTCATCACCACTCATCACAGCAGACCCAATATTATAACACCCACACCCAGCCACACCTTACTTTATGCACCCCAGATAGACCCCGAGTACCTCTCAAGCACACACATTCTGACCATTTCTGGATGTTCGATATATTTATTTATTTGTTCTATGTGAGTGAGGGAGACAAAACGCAGAACTGCCTGTGGTGAGTGCCTCCCCTAGAGTTGAATGAGTGACAGGGCCAAAATCTAGGGACGTTCGAGCCAAAATGACTGGACACATGGAGTTTGAAGCAATTTACATCATAGGAAGAGGGAAAGACTGATTGTGGAAGAGAGTTCCAGAGCTCAGCTGTTGAATAGGAGAAAGATTGAGAATAACGTTCCACTCTTGGGTTGGAGAGTAGGGGCACAGAGTAGGGGTGGGATTGTGTTGCAGGACGGGTGCTAAGTGCTCTACGTAGAAGGGGTTGCATACACTAAGAGATCTGAGGAACACTGATTATTGTAATAGCGGTACAATATTGAGAGAGATGCAACATTGCGGCGAAGAGAGAGTGACTGCAGAGAATTGGTGAGTGGACGTGAGTTAATGAGACGGAAGGCTTTCTTTTCTACTTTGTCTAGAAGTTCTGTGTTAGAAGATCCTCCCCACACGTGTGAACAATACTCAATACATGGACGCACTATGCCCCTCTACAGAACAAGAAACTGTGCAGTGGTAAAGAACCCACGAAGGCGGTTGAGCACATTCAGTTTCTGGGAAGCTGTTTTAGCAAGAGTGGTAATATGATCTTTCCAACAGAGATCAAAAGAAAAAAAGACCCCGAGAATATTAAGAGAAGATGAAGGGTTAATTTGTATGTTGTAGAAGAGTAGGTTACAGTTTCTGGAAGGGGGTGACGACTAGACAGATGGAAAAATTTAGTTTTGGAAGCATTGAAAGTAAAGGTTTTTTCTGTTCCAATTAAAGATAGTAGAAAGATTAGAAGATAGGTGCTTTATGGTTTCCTTATGTGAGTTTTGGAGCTCCTGCTGTGAATGATGTGGAGGAAGGCTATTAGAATAGTGTAATGTAGAGAATGTAGAGTGAATAGAGCTGGAGGTGCAGTTGAGAATGTCGTTAATGAATAATAGATACAGAATTGGAGGTAGTTCAGAACCCTGATGAACACCAGAGTTGATAGGTTGAGGAAGTGAATGGTGGCCATCCACAACCGCAGCTATGGAAAGGCCAGACAGGTAAGTATGGTGCTACTCCACTACTCATATTTGATCAACCGTTATGGTTCAAAGCTCTTGTAATACAAGAGAAAAGTGCAAAAGACAGCATTATCAGGCCTGTCGTGTTGCACCTTGGAGGGTTTCATACGCAGATTAGCTATCTTGGAGCAATTTGCCTCATAATGTCTGGTTCTGGGCTCCAGGAACTTCTGGAAGTTGTCTATGCTGGTAATGCTGTGTCACACATCCTCAGCGGCAAGGCAATTGCAAGAGCTGTCCGAGGGCATTTTATAGTTTGTGCTGCCCTCCACATACTCCTAGTAGCAAAGGTCTTTGGATTTGAGTTGCCAAAGACAATACAGGATGTGGATATCCTAGACGATGATCAGACATGCACAGCTACTGATGAATGTGGAACCAGTGCAGATGAAGGAGATCAAACTCTTCCAGATATCCTAAAAGATGTCCAACACATCTATGATGACCTCATGAGTGGCAACATGACTGTGGAAGATGTAGAAAAGTCCCCTACAATGGAACAGATTGGTGAACAGCTTGACCTTGCCAAAGATAAATTGAAGAAATCACGTACCTCCAAGCTTTGGCGGAAATTGGAAGATGCATCTTACTGTGATGAGAAAAATGTTGCCCTTCCTTGCAGCTTTTGGTCACAACCATTACACCAAATCACTCCATCTTTATCTGCAAAACATGGATCAACTGGAGGACAAACACCCTGAAGTGTATCGACATTTCTTGCAAGGATATCACGTGATCAGATCAGACAGGTTCTGGGGAGGACTTTCAACTGATCTCATCATTGAACAGGTCCTAATGCGCTCCTTGAAGACGACAGGTGGCCTGACTCGTGGGGGAAGCACCTGATAATGGTGTTAGCTCTCACGACTCCACCCATATGTCACCAGCGGTCGCTGGACCATCTGCCAGTAACGATCCTGTTGGAAGATTACCTCTTCGCCGAGCCGCTGTTAGTTCTTCACAGCTTTGGAGATCTAACATCGCTGCGGGATTATTGTAGATATGTATATATTGGTGATAGGAATGTGTCGAGACTTATAAGCACCTCGACAAATTTGGTTAAGTAGAGATACTGGAAGTTCAAATTAGGTGCCAGTATTAGGCTAAGCTATATATCTTTATAAAGGATATGTACTATTTTGTATTAAGTTTCTATGGGTTTATTATCCATAATTATATCGGGTTATCATTACAATTAATCCGGTATATCATGTAGATAGTTAAATGACGCATTGGTGGATATTGACTGCGCATGCGTCATTTTCGGGACTGGCGAGTTGACCGCCGGTAACCTTAGACTCGCTTTTGCTACCATCTCAACAACACCTTCTCGCCGCTCTCACTACAAACCACCTGTTCATGCTAAGTCAATCTAACTCTTAACTCCTAGTGGCCACTATACCTTCTATCTATTCCTAATTCTATCCTTGAGCTATCCATCATTATCAACGATTAAAGTAAGCTAACTCTTATAAGTTTATAGGTAAATTACACTTTGTTTACTCCTGAATTCTTATAATGTAATGGATGATTTTCTATCCATCGTGGTATCTGGCTTTTCTTATTCTGCCGGCCACAAGTTTCTTATCTATCACTGCATTTTCTTCATTCCCAGTCTTCCGGGAAGGTACTATAGGAGGGGTACTGAGGGTCCCACTTATTTCTATATTGGAAGGGTTCTTGGTGCTTAACTTGCATAAACATTTGTTTACTGTACTGCAAGTTGGGCTTGAGCGGATGTTATGCCTCGGGGGGGTGGTACCTGCCTCTGCCATTGGAGGAGTTGGGGCCCCTGTGAGTGGCCAGGGCTCGAACTCCTTTTCCGGGTAGACTGACCTATTTCTCCGGAATTTAAAGCATGGGTAGTTCTGGGGAAAGAGGTAGGCTCATGTATCCGAGCCGAAATTAAAGCCTGCGAAGCTGGTCGGGTCTCATTTCCTCTTGTCTTCTCCTGCTTCTGTCTTCTCCTATTCTTCCTGCTGTCTTGGATGACTGCTATTCTGGTGTTGGTCTGGGGGTGGCTGCTCAACCCAGTCATCTCACCACCTTCGTCCAAGACAAAGTCTCGGCCCCGAGATCTTAATTTGTAAGTCCTGAGGGTATGGGAAGTGAGAGGGTGTCAGGTTCTGGAGTATGAGACACCAGATGGTTGTAGGAATGTCGAAAGTGCTGGTGGTGTCTAAAGCCAGGGTCAGTTGCAGAGGGGGTTTGGAGGTCTTGGCTATATGTAGAAGATGAGCAGGAGACTGTATGACAGTGTTAATGTCGTCGGAGGACACGACCAAGCTGTTAATTTTCATGGTGGGGGCAGGATCAGTAGGAGCTCTGGTTGCTGGAGGAGATGGTGGTGCACTGCTCTGGTTTGGTGGTGTAAGAGTCATTTTGCCCGGGTGGTAGGGGCTTGTTGAGGAGACTTTGTGTATCCCTGGTCATGGCTGGAGGGCCAGGTTTAGGAGTTGACCTCGCACTAGGTGTGGCGGGGACCCTTTGTCGTGGTGGCTTTGGTGGGAGCCCGCCGCTTGTAGGTCGGCTTGAAGGTAGGCACCCATCGTTTTGGTGGTGTTACACGTCGGCCAGATCTTCGACAGGGTCGATTAGAAAGAGGTTGCATTAAAGATTTTGACCTCCATGGTATTTTTGGCATCGTTGGAACAGGATGGGGGGAAGTATAGTTAGAATTAGAAGTGATGGAAGGATTAGGTGACAGGAAGTATAGTTAGAATTAGAAGTGATGGAAGGATTAGGTGACAGGGTAGGTGATTTACGAGAAGCGGTAGAAGGTTGAGGCTGTCTAGTGAGAGGTATAGGTAGTTGAGCAGAAAGTGCAGGATCAGTTATAGTCGGACTAGTGGTTTGATTTGTAGATTGATCATTTGAGTGAGGGGATAACGTTGATGACGTTTTGGATAGAGAAGATGAAGTTTGACAGTCTAGGGAGGGAATGTTGCGAATGGCTGGAGTGGTAGGTAAAGTGCCGGGTGATTCAGAAAAAATAGGTAAGCTGGTGGAAGGTGAGGAAATGGGAGGATTTGACTTCAAGTTGGTGACAGTTTGGTTAGATTGAATAGGGAGTTGAGGAGGTGCAGAGACAACTTGCGTAGGAGATGGATGGTTAATTTCAGGGGTAACGTTGTGTGAGGGAACAAATATTGCTAGAGGAGGTTGCTTGATAAGGGGGTTTAGGTATTTGGTGAAGGGGGGGGGGGGGGCACCAAGGTTTGGTTGTGTCAAAGGTAGAGGAGAAAAGGGTTGAAAAATGGGAGGTGTCAATGGTTCTGATGATCCCAAATTGTGGTCATCAGATGCAGGCAATGTGTCATTATCCTTGGGATCTGCAAGCATAATCATATTCTCATCAATGGGTTGAAATCTACGTACATATCGATTTCGGTATGTGAGTGACTCACCAAAATAATTGATTGTAACTTGAAAACAATTTGGAACAGTTAGGATTTCGAAAGGACCTTGATATCTCGGCTTGAGTTTGGATGGCACTGGTAACTGAGCAACCATGACAAGATCGCCGACATGGTGGGGACTAACTTTGGCAGTTTCGTCTGGTTGGAGGTCTTGGAGGTATTGTAGTTGTCAGAGACGGTTCTTGAGATGAACGAGGGCTTGGTCAAAATTTGAGGAGGGCTCATACAGATAGATGACATAGAGGTAAGAGCAAAAGTGATACTCCAAATACACATTCGTGGGGCGATATTCCGTCCTTTTGGGGGCAGGTATTCATCCCCCATTGGGCTATTTTCACTTGGCTGGGCCAGTCTTTGGTGTTAATTTGTTGCAGTCTTGTTCTTATTTGATTTACGATGGTTCAGTGGCTTCTTTCACAGATTAAGTTACCTTGAGGCCAGTACAGGGAGAAGTGGCTTATTTTAAATCCACACATTTGGGATAGTTGGGACCAAACGTGACTGGTAAACTCAGGTGCATTGTCCGAATGAATAGCTTCTGGCAGTCCAAAATAGGGGAACACGTGTTGTATCAGTGCTTCTGCTACTGCTAAGGCTGAGTGTTCTTTTGCTGGACACGCGATCACATATTTTGAGTAAGTGTCTACGAAAGTGATGATGTATTTGTAGCCTTGGTTTCCCTCCATTGGTCCCATTACATCTACTGCAAGAAGTTGCCACGGCTTGGACGCTACTAATTTTCCTGTAGGTCCGGCTGTGCGGGTCCTGTCTTTGGCCAATTCACTGGCTCTGCAGGCTTCTGTAACCCTTTTTGCTGTTTAATACGGAGAAGGCGTCCAATAAACTTGTTGGAAAGTAGCAGTCAATTTTCTTTGGGCTAGATGGATGCCATTATGCATTTGAATGGATTGCATGGTTGAGAGAGCTGCCTTTGGGGTTACTACAATGTTTCCTTCTGGTGTGAATAAATTATCTCCTCTTCTGGTGAGTTGAGATAAAATACTTCTCGGCATCCAGTCTGGTTTCTCCTGTCGTTGAAATTGTTTCAATTGATCTTGTTGATCTTGGCTTAAGGAATCTTGATGGTGTATTGCTAATATTGGTTGATTTCCGGCGTTCTAGGGTGAGGTATCTCTGGCTGAGCTGGTTGGAAGTCCTGATAAGGCGTCAGCGTTGGTATGGAGTCTTCCTGGTCGATAGGCAATTTCGAAATCAAACTCCTCTAGTGATTCTCGCCATCTGACTGTCCAGGCGTTTTTGGTGTCAGACTTTCGAATCCATTGAAGGGCGTGGTGATCCGTGATGATTGTGACCTTGACATATGCTAGGTAAGCCTTGAAGTGTTGCAAGGCCCAACTGATGCCTAGACATTCCCTTTTTGTTACTGGATAATTAATTTCTGCTGGATTTAATGTTCGGCTGGCACAGGCGATGATATGTTCCCTTCCTTCTCGAGTTTGCCCTAGAACGGCACCTATTCCGAATTGTGAGACATCCATGTATAGGCGGAAAGGCTGGGTGTAATCTGGGAATGATACTACAGGTTAGGCTACTAGTAGATTTTGTAAGGTGTTGAAGGCCTGAAGGCGCTGTTCTGTCCATAAGAAGGGTTCATCTGTTCTGGTTAGGTCATGAAGGGGTTTGGCAATGGTGGCAAAGTTCTTAACAAATCTGCGGTAGTAAGAAGCTAACCCGAGGAAAGCTCGTACTCCTTTTACAGTACATTTGTGGGGGGAGTTATGGTGCTAATGGCATCTAGTTTGTCAGGGTTTGGGGCAATTCCTTTCTCTGACACGACATGTCCGATAAATTGTACTTCCTTTTTGGCTAGAGTACATTTTGATGGTTTGAGTTTTAAATTGGCTTCTCGAATCCTCTGGAATACATGTTTTAATCTCTGTAGGTGTTCAGCCCAGGTTTTTTCGAACACGATTATGTCGCCTAAGTAGGCTAGGCATGTTTCCCAGGTTAATCCTTGTAAGACAGATTCCATTAACCTGGAGAAAGTGGCAGGGCCATTACATAGGCCAAAGGGTAATACTGTAAATTCATACAATCTCCCTTGACTTGTGGCAAATGCGGTCTTCTGTTGATGTTCTGGGAGGACTGGTACTTGCCAATATCCTGCTTGTAAATCCAGGGCAGTGAACCATTTCGCTCCTAATAAGGAGTCCTAGTGAGTCGTCTATCCTGGGTAGTGGGGTAGCGTCCTTGATGGTGACGTCGTTCAACTGTCTGTATTCAATACACAACCGGATGGATCCGTCTTTCTTACGGATGAGTGCTACCGGAAAAGATCAAGAGCTGGTGGAGTGTTTTACAACTCCTGTGGCTAACATATCCTCGACTTTGGACTTCCTCTTGCCTTTGTTTTGGGTTTTTTCTTCGGATGGGTTGTTTGATAGGTTGTCCGACAGTATGTATAGGGTGATGAAGTACGTTAGTTTTCTCGACGTCTCGGTTGGAAGTAGCAAATATGTCTTGGTAGGCGGTCATTACATTTTACGAATCAGTTTTTTGTTGAGGGGTAAGATGGGAAGGAATATCAGGTAGGGGAAGAAGAGTGTGGGGGGTCTTGTCTGCAGGTACAGAAAGTTCTTTCTCGTAAGATTCAAGTTCCCCAATGGCTAACCCTTTGGGTAAGGTAATCGATTGATCTAATATATTTGCGATCTTGATGCAGTTAATTCTACTGGAGATGAGGCTTGGAGCAGTCAGGCAGTCCCTAACAAAGGGGCTTTGGAGGTGAGGGGTCATGATGGCATCCCGAGGTAAGGTGGATACAATGGGTACCTATCTTTCATGGTGAGAGGGCAGTGTCACTAGTTTGGATGTGACAGCTTGAGTGGTCTGGAGGAGACAAGTGGTAGGTTTACTCAAGTTTTCCTGTTTGATTACAACTTGGGAACTACTAGGGTTTAAAATCTTGGTTGTTTGAGGGGAAGTTAATACTGTGGAATTTTGTATGTTTTGGTTATTCTGGATGGCTTGGATGGGGCAATTTGTAGGAAGGTTGGGCTTGGCTGAGGAAAGTTTAGTTTGGGTGGTAGGGGTTACTTTGTTTGGAGTGGTATGGAGGGTTTTGCTTTTTGTGACTTTTTTAGGGTAATTATTATTTTTTTTTTTGAGGGGGGGGGGGGGTGAGAACGTCAGTGTTTTCTTCCCGCAATCTATGGAGGCGCTCAATGCAGTGAGCAGATCGAGCCCCAAGTATCCATCGTAATTGGTCTCTTTGGGCTCATAAATCATGAAGGTATGGGACAGGGGTACTAACATATAAAGGAAGAGTCTGTCCGAAATTTGGAATGATATCATCATTTGCACTTACTAAGACTATGGAAGAAGGTTGGATAGTACCGAAAGCTTTACGGTGCTGTCGGAAAAAGGGAAAGAAGAGACATGACCGGGAAGCTCCCGTATCAATAAGATGTCGGACTTTCACCCCATTTAGGGTGATTTTTTGTAGATGGGAAGATTGTCTGGAGCTCCCGCAATTCTGACGACTATTTGTGTGTGGGGGCGGATCAAAAATCCAGGTCACCAGTAGCTTCCACTACTGGTTCGGTTTCTTCAAATTCCTCTTCTTCATTGCAGCTTCCAATACCTGCAGTTCCATCTTCAGTTATGGTAGCTACTCGTCTGGGCTTGATCCGGGGAAACAGCCCACCAACTAGGTGACCGGGTCCTTCTCTTGGTCAGTTCCGTAAATTACTTTTTAACACTCAACGAGCGGCCTAGGCGGTATATTTGACCGTGCTGCCAGCGGGGGTTTTTACCATAAATGGGGTTGTTTCCGTGCTCTTTTTCATGCATAAACAAGAGCCAGAGCGTAATACAAGTATGTATCCCTGAAAGGGCGATAAATGATCTTTCCAATGACACCAGAACCATCCTTCTACGATCACTGGTTGTCTTGCAATGATCGTGCAACCGAAGGGCAAAATCGGTAAAATACGGTCATTTCCTTACATAATTACGTGTGAAACGAGTGAGGGAGGGTGGAGTAGGGCGGAGTACATCTCAGTAACTCCACGGCCACCGTGACGAGCGGTCATGAGGTAACCTACGCTCCTCCCACCGCTCCGCTCTCTCTCAGAGCACATTACGTGCTCAAAATTGCATGCGACTATAGCCAGGCCCCGCCACATAGGCCACATTTATTTCACTCGACTATAGCCGGGCGCCGCTCTTTAACCCTTAACCATCGGCGCTCGATATATGTCGAGTTAAAGAAAACGTGCCCATATGCGGGCCTCGACTTATGTCGAGTGCAATTTTGAGCACGTAATGTGCTATGAGAGAGAGCTGAGCGGTGTGAGGAGCATAGATTGCTTCCTGACCGCTCGCCACCACTGCCGTGGGTCGACTGAAATTTATTACACCCTCCTCCACCCTCTCTCACTCGCTACACAGGGAATTATGTAAGGAAATTACCTTATTTTAGGGTTTTTGCACTCGTGTTGCACGATCGTTGCAAGAGAACCAGTGGTCGTAGAAGGATGGTTCGGGTGTCATTGAAAAGCTCTGTTTACGCCCTTTCAGGAATAGATACTTGTATTACGCTCTGTGTCTTGTTTATGCATGAAAAAGAGCACGGAAACAACCCCATTTAGGGTAAAACCACCCGCTTGGCGGGTAGAAGTTACCGACCCACCCGCTCTTTGTGTGTTAAGGGTTAAAGATGTCAATACGCACTGTCCATTACATGGTTTCCAGTCGGCGGGGCGAATCCTGGCCCATTCCTCAGCTTTGTCACTGGCTCTTGGTGCCATAGGACCAGCTGTGGTTACTGTCGACGGATGAGTTACTGATGACGGCAATCTTGTCCTGTTCCTGGTTTTCCTCAGAGCCATAATACGCCTTATGACTGGCATTTCATTGTCATAAAAATGCTCACACGTTTTCCATATTCAGCATTTGTCCTCCAAGAACATACTTATTATACGTGACAGCAGGTGATTATTTTGTAAATAAACAGAACAAAATAAGCAGATGTAACAGTACAGCTTTGAAAGTATAACACATGATAAAGAGAAGGTAATCAATAATTGTAAATATAAAATATATTATGATATTGATAAATAACCTATTAATCTACATGGCTAACAAATATTTTAGAAGAAAAGTCATACCAAAAATAGAAAACAATGATCCATGACAGTTAATTATTTGGAAGGCGTGTATCGTAGTGTGTGAGGAGACATACCAAAACTTATTATAAAGTATGGGACACACTGATCTTTCAAAATGTGTCGATTGTATACAACAACTGTATACAACACTTTAGAATCAACTTTACCTTTTATTTTCTCCCTTCAGAAAGATACACTCACCACATACTCATCAGGACAGAACGGGAAGCATCTGTAAAATACGAGCCTGTCGAACAAGCACAATGGGAGACAACACGACCCAATACCTCCTGTAGAACATGGCCCAAGAACTAAAATTGAGGTGTCCTCTAGAGATGATAACACATTTTACCGTTATTTGTATTTATTTATTAGCATTACTATTTTTGTGTTATCTTAGCATTCTAGTAATTTTACATGTTATGTATCACTTCTTTATTAACAGTTATCTTACAAAGTGGGGCTTGATGAGGACAAAACTTAAGTTTGACGAGATAAGAACAGACCATGGTTGAATCTGAAGGATAAACAAAGTACTGTATTAAACTAATTGCGAGGCAATTGCTATATATTTTATAATATTCACAATTACCGAAATATGAATACATATAAATATATGCATCCATGAACTTGAAAAGAGGTGGAGCCATGAATGCAGTTATTAGTGGACATATGATAGAGCGAAATGAGTTAATCAGGGAAGATGACAAACATATATCGTGTTAACACAAGTATAGCCTAAGGTGTTATTCATGAAGTGAATATTGTTGGCAGAATTACTGTTTGAGTGAGGCATGGCAAATAGAGGAAGTGAAGTCGGCATCAATTACGCCAGAATGGACAACGTAGTAAAATTAAGCAATTACAATTTTACAGTAGGCTATAGATAAATCTTGAAAACCAAATCAATAGATATACACATGCTTATGATATTGCTTAATTTAATGTAGCCTAGAATAAATGAGAACAAATACTTAATCCATAAATATTTATGAATTGATGGATAGTACGTTCAGTTCATCACATAAAATGCAATAACAAATACATTGAAAAAATGGCATACAAAATCAGTTTGCCTGTTGTGATATTGTATATCAGTGTACCGGTATGACTGATAACAAGGTGTGTTATTCAGGCTGGTGTCCTTGTCAGGTGAAGTGACAGGGAACACAGGTGGAGTATATATTGTAGAACCACCTGGTTGGTGCAGAAGGCAACAGGAGGAAACAACTGACTGGTGTAGGAGGAAGCAACTGACTGGTGTAGGATGAAACAACTGGTTGGTGTAGGAAGAAACAACTGACTGGTGTAGGAGGAAACAACTGACTGGTGTAGGAGGAAACAACTGACTGGTGTAGGAGAAAACAACTGACTGGTGTAGGAGGAAACAACTGACTGGTGTAGGAGGAAACAACTGACTGGTGTAGGAGGAAACAGCTGACTGGTGTAGGGAGAAACAACTGACTGGTGTAGGAGGAAACAACTGGTTGGTGTAGGAGGAAACAACTGACTGGTGTAGGAGGAAACAACTGACTGGTGTAGGAGGAAACAACTGGCTGGTGTAGGAAGAAACAACTGACTGGAGTAGGATGAAACAACTGACTGGTGTATGAGGAATCAAATGACTGGTGTAGGGGGAACAACTGACTGGTGTAGGGGGAAACAACTGACTGGTGTAGGGGGAAACAATTGACTGGTGTAGGAGGAAACAGCTGACTGGTGTAGGAAGAAACAACTGGTTGATGTAGGAGGAAACAACTGACTGGTGTAGGATGAAACAACTGGTTGGTGTAGGAAGAAACAACTGACTGGTGTATGAGGAATCAACTGACTGGTGTAGGGGGAAACAACTGACTGGTGTAGGGGGAAACAACTGACTGGTGTAGGAGGAAACAGCTGATTGGTGTAGGAAGAAACAACTGGTTGGTGTAGGAGGAAACAACTGACTGGTGTAGGAGGAAACAGCTGACTGGTGTAGGAAGAAACAACTGGTTGGTGTAGGAGGAAACAACTGACTGGTGTATGAGGAAACGACTGACTGGTGTCTCTTGTATCTCTAACGTTTTTTAAACTATTCTTGCTTCCAAATTTCTTAAGCATTTATCTTCTCATAATCTACTCTTAGATCGCCAGTATGGCTTCCTTAAGGCTCGCTCTACTGGTGATGTTTCATATCTTACTAACTCTTGGTTATTCTCCTTTAGGAACTTCGGTGATACCTTTTCTATTACACTAGACATATTGAAGGCATTCGATAGAGTCTGGCACAAATCTTCAATTTCTAAACTACCCTCCTTCTGTTTCTATCCCTCCATCTGTGACTTTGTCTTTAATTTCCTTTCCGGCCGTTCCATAGCTGCTGTTGTGGATAGCAATCGCTCACTTCCTCATCCTATCAACTCCGGTGTTCTTCAGGTCCTATCGCCCATTTTCTTTCTAATTGTCATAAATGATATTCTCAACTGTACCTCCGGTACTATTCATTCATACAAAGGCGACTCTACCTTACACTACTCAATTAGTTTTCCAGAACGCCCCAGCCAGCAATCCCTCAAACACAAACGTAATGAAGCCATGCAACAATTATCTTCTGCTCTAACTACTATTTTCAATTGGGACAGAGAAAACCATGTTGCCTTTTATGGTTCCAAAACCCAATTTCTTCATCTTACTACCTGTTCGGAACTCCCAGAAGACTATCCCTTAAACTTCAACAATACACAAATATTACATATTAAATTCAATAATTATTATAGGAACTGTTATTACACCTCTCATATAATTTTAAGGTGGTTTACTTGCATTGAATGGTATATTTATGCGGGTGACTGTACATCCATGCGAGTATTCATTGTAACTTTCTCCTTCTAGTTTTACCACGTCAGATTGTTTCCCACGCATTTTAAGCTTACCTCGCACTTATGATTATCTCCATGCTCTGATCATGTGACCAGAAGGAGTGATGGGATTTTCCACACCTACTGTATAAGGTGTGTGTGGCAGGGCAGGAGAGGTGGGTTAAGTGAGAAGGCTAAGGAACAGTTACACACAAGCTATGGGGCCGATCACAACCCTGGGAGATTTACTCCAAAGTTAGGGAATTTTCTTTGTAACATTTAATTGAGGAAGACCGAACGACTTCGAAGAATCTACACTACCATTATCCAGTTTACCCCTGTTCCTGTGATCAAATGTTCCTGATTTATCTCTGTTAATATCCAGCCACACAAACGTTAAGTTACCCCTTCTGCGACTCACCGAGCTGTTTTTCATCATTCTACGAGTTCAAATTTCGGCGACGTTTCCTGAATGGGACGAGTAGCAAGAGTACGAGTGACGAGTGGGATGAGTTGGTGACGGAGAGACGACTTTAGTGAGGCGGGCTGCGTGCGTCAGCGGAGCGAGGCAGCATGTTGATCAACAGTGTTGCTGACCTCTGGCCTCTGCACAACTCACTCCTCCCTCACTCTCGGTATAGAAAATCGTCTATCATCACTACTAACTTCAAGTGTATTATAGGTGTGCATTTCAGTATAATACAGTTATTGATATTCAAATATCTACCTATTTTATGTTCACGGTAATAATCATAACTATTATGGTTTCTACAGCTCAAATTTGGTCTATTTCATTATAATAATAATTTCTTTAAATTTCAATCGCATGTCTAGAGAGAGAAATTCAATTTCTGTATATATCTCATAAAATAAGCTCGACATATCAATGTGTGTTTTCTAATCACTGTCATGTTATCAGTACAATGGCTAACATTTCATCATGTCATTCAGTCAAAGCTCCAATTTCTCTTTATGTCACTTAATTACGTGCAAGATATGAACCGGGTTAGTCATCTCAGTCTCATATCATGCCGTCACCTCCTGACCTGCCGCGCCCCCTTAACGGGCGGCCAGAATAACACACTCAGTATGGTTCACACACTTGTGTTGTGCATAGGCTATGCGGTGTTAAAAGTTTCCCTGATGTTATCCCTAAATTTGTATTCATGAGTGTTCATGACTTTTAATGTACATTTTCATTCGTTGAAACTCATTCTCAGTAAAAAAAAAAAATTTAGTTCAACACATTTTTTCCCCCGCAAGTTGAATTGCGGTTGCGTTTATTTCGTTTTGGGAGCATCTGTTGTTTTAAAAGTGATTCTAGTGTTCATTTGCTAAAAAGTTTTTTTCTTGCTACTTTTTACGAGTGCTCGGGCGGCTCGCGGCTATGTCATATTCGTCTCGCTTGCGGCAGCCAAAGTAATTGAGTCACTTTTTATTTTATATTTTCTAAGTGCGTCGTTTCAACATTCTTATGTACGTACACATTGTTTGTCTTAACTTCAGTTTGGATTTCTAACTAATTTTGAAATTTCCATCATAATAATTTTCAGTCTTTTCTTTCACACGCTGGATATTGTTATACTTCTATTTTAACGCAATGGGAGATTATCATTTGCGGTCATTTGTTTGAGATTTATAAAGTTTTTCTAAACCATTCTATTTGTTTTAAGGTTTTTTTCTTATACTGTCTACGGAATTTTTCTAGGTCAGAATTTGTGGACTTTTTTCGAATTGTTATTGATTTGTATTTTGAAAGTTTTATTGATTGGACATTTCATAATGTTTTCTGTTTAGAATCAATCAAATTATTTTCTATTTTCGT
Organism: Paralithodes platypus; assembly: GCA_032716605.1. Classification (NCBI taxonomy): domain Eukaryota; kingdom Metazoa; phylum Arthropoda; class Malacostraca; order Decapoda; family Lithodidae; genus Paralithodes; species Paralithodes platypus. Next base: position 34,176,795 of record CM064548.1, on the reverse strand, counting down.
TCAGTTTTTTCTGACAATTTTTTTGGGAGCTTAAGTGATTTTCTTTCTTACATTTAGTTTTTCCATCTTAGTGTCTCGGTTTTTGCCTTTCATTACAGCTACGGCCTGCATACATCGGAAGAATTCGTTCGCTAATATTTATGGCTAATTTTTGTTTTACAATTGAATTCTAACAAGTTGAGTTTTCTCTCACGTTTACTTCAAGTTAACATTTTTGGATCATGGTGTATTTGTTCACGTTTTGATTGTTTAATTCATGTTGGCTAACTGTAAAATTGGATTCAGTTAAGTTTTTCAACATTAATCTTTGTTCCCGATATCTTAGAGTTGAAATCGTTCGTCTCATTTCCGTAAAGTTGTCACAAAGAAGTTCAAACAACAACAGATCTCATGACATTCAAATTGAGCCCAGAGTTTCAAAATCTGATATATATTTTTTGTCTGGAATGAGGACATATTTGTAGTATTTAGATGTTAGAATATCTCTGTTTTAAGACCTTTATTTGAGAAGAAATATACTTGGATTATTTTTATTTTTTTTAATTTGCAATTTTGATAACACGAGCGAGACATTATTTTCTTTTTGAGAGTGATTTTGATAATAAATAATTTTGTTGACGAGTATACAGATAGGATTTTTTTAGTGGTGTTCTTTGGAGAACAGACATAAAGTTATATACAACAAAAATTGTATACCATCTATGACATCATCTGTGAAAATGGTTAATTTTTCCTCAACATTTATATGATGTTGTGTGGATTTTTATGATAAAAAATAAATGTGGGAGTTGGTTTATTAATACCTGTATGTAGGGTACTTGATATAACTTCAATGTGTTTTTTTTTTTTTTTTTTTTTATGTAGTTTTGAAAACAAAACAAAAATATCTTGATGGATTTTAGCTTGCCTGTGTGTGGTATATTTTCTTTGATGGTTTATGCCCGACATTTATTGATGTGCAGGTTATTGTGAATCCCTGTCATCTTGATTTTTGTGGGTTTTTGAGATTTTGATTAGTGATTTTTTTTTTTAGAGTTGATTTATGCTAGCTTGTAATTGTTGTTTTTTTTGTTTTTTTTTGTTTTTCCGCAATGGTTTGGGTCATGAATTTTGACAGAATAGGAAGGTATCTTATATTATTGATATTTCTTTTCATATGGGTAGGATTTTATTCCTTTATTTTACATTGGGTTTTCGTGAGTATATTGCGAAACGGTTTTAATATTTTTGTTTTTGTTTGTGCAGTGGTTTTTATGGTTTTTGAAAAACTTGGAAGGTATCTTATACGCGCCACAGGTTTCTGTGGAATTATGCGTTTATTATTTATGTTCTTTTAATTTTGTCCTATGGGTAAGATTTTTTTTTTTTACTTCAATTGTATATTTTCGTTTTTACCTTGTTTTATAGGTTTGCGTTTATTACTTTGCTTTGTTAATCGAGTTACAACAGACTTCATTGCATTATAATGAATCTTTGTATGTTTTTTTTGTGTTTTCTATGTTGGAAATTTTATTTAGAAATACTACCTTTAGTATTTTTTTATTTTGCATTTTTGTTTTGTACATTGTCTGCAATTTTTGTTTTGCTTTGTTCGATTTTTATCCGTTATATATCCTTTGTTCCAATTTATTAGTGCATTTCTATATAACTTTATTTGTATTAACAAAAATCTATAAAATACTTTGCCACTTACATTTTCTTCAATTTGATTTTTTGGGGGGGTCTTTGCCTTAAATTTTGTTTTGTACTCTCACATACTTTTAAGTGTCTGCGTTGCGGTGGGAACGCAAGTATTTAACCCGTCCAGCCCCGGCTAGTTTTGTAATATTTGTTCACCAGAACCCGGCCGGTTTTCAAAAAATGGTTTTATTCCAGAAACAATAGCGAATGGGTTAGGAATGAAGGAAAAATCACGAAAAACTGCTCAAAAAGCTTAAAGAATGGTCCTACAGAGCCCCCGAAAACGTATTTTACAAGAGTAAAAAATTGAAGGCAATTACCCCAAAAAACCAGGTTATTGCGCGCTCGCGCGCACGCACGTGGACTTTGAGAGTTTTCAACCATCGGCACGGTTGCGTGGGATATGTACACAGTTCCCATACAAATCTGAGCCCTCTTGAGTGGCTACACCTGAGGTTACGGTTGGCGCAATTAGGGTGACGCGCCAGGCGCGTCTCTGGGGCTGTGCGTTACATACATCGCCGACGCGTCAGGCGCGTCGCTGGGGCTGTACGGGTTAAATGGAGGCATATTACATGTTGGATTCAATCATTATTATAGGAACTGTTATTACACCTCTCATATAATTTTAAGGTGGTTTATTTGCATTGAATGGTATATTTATGCGGGTGACTGTACATCCATGAGAGTATTCATTGTAACTTTCTCCTTCTAGTTTTACCACGTCAGTTTGTTTCCCACAAACTTATGATTCTCTCCATGCTCTGATCATGTGACCGGAAGGAGTGATGGGATTTTCCACACCTATAAGGTGTGTGTGGCAGGGTAGGAGAGGTGGGTTGAGTGAGAATGCTGGAGAACAGTTAGACACAAGCTATGGGGCCGATCACAACCTCAGGAGATTCCCTCCAAAGTTAGGGAATTCTCTTTGTAATATTTTATTCATCATTTGTTACTTCAATAAATCAACTTGGCTTGGATACAGATATCTTTTCCTTTACCTAAATCAGAGGTTATAGGAATGGTGGCGACATATTCTATCACATCTATTATATTTATATACCTATCTACGAGAGAGCAGAACATAGCAGGACGCAGAGAGACTACAGTATACTTCAATCAACCTAAACTGCATAACTACATAAGTTAACCTCCCAAACGGTTAACCCTTACTATAACACCATTAGGAACGACACCCTCAGTCCTCCTAACTTGGTATCAACAAACCACTGCATAACATGGTAACAGTGGTGGGCCTATCTACAATCATTACATAACATTGGCGCTGAAAGTCTTTGTAACAGAAATCAATTCCATCTCCTCTCAATATTCTCGGTGTCTTTTTTTTCTTCTGCTCTCACTTGGAAGGACCATATTACCAGTCTTGCTAAGTCAGCCTCCCAGAAGCTAGGTATGCTAAACCGCCTCAAGGAGTTCTTTACCCCTGCACAGTTTTTTGCTTTGTACAGGGGCACAGTGCATCCTTGAATTGAGTATTGTTCAAATGTGTGGGGAGGATCCTCTCACACCGCACTCCTAGACAAAGTAGAACGGAAGGCTTTTTGTATCATTAACTTCCGCACACTCACCAACTCTCTGCAATCTCTCTCTCTCTCTTCGCCGCAATGTTGCATCTCTCTCGCTATTCTATCGCTACTATAATAATCGATGTTCCTCAGAGCTTTCCAAGTATATACCACCTCCTCACCGTAGGGTACGTAGTACCCATCTTGCAACACAATACCACCCCTACTCTATGCAACTCTCCAACCCAAGAGTTAAATGTTTTCTCAGTCTTTCTTCTATTTAACTGCTGAGCTCTGGAACTCTCTCCCAGAATCAGTATTTCACTATTCCTATGCCTTAAATTGCTTCAAACTCGTGTGTTCAGTCATTTTGGCTCGAATATCCCTTGATTTTGGCCCTGTCACTCTTCCAACTCTCGGGGAGGCACTCGATACAGGCAGTTCTGCCTTTTGTCTCCTTAACTCACATAGAAAAGAAAACAAAGATGGTCAAAATTATATGATTAAACCTAAATGAAAATTGTAGTATGTGTTTGATAAAACATATGCCAAATTATGATTACTAAACAGTTAACAAATCTTCCTAGCCTGACTAAGACTATAAACTTAATAAAACAACAACCATTATCACAACTTGTGATATTGGATGGAGTTATCATCATCCATTATCTCCCAAGAAGACCCACTCAGTTTCTTATCTCTCCCGACTGTCCTCCAACCCACCATATAAATCAACGTCTACACGTTTTTACTTTGTCATTAAGTTTCCTCTGCTGGTGATGAAATTGCCCAGTGGTATGTTTTCCACCCGTATATTATGTTTGTGGTTTGTTAGCCATCGGGAAAATACTGCATTTGGAACAATGACAAATCACCAGTATGTGGGTCGTATGGATTACATGTGAATAGTATTCCTCACCTTAACACGCTTAGCCCGTAACATAAATATATTGAACACAGTATAGTGCTATAATCTTATACCGAAAACAAGTAGCAATGAATATCGTATATAATATGCACATTCCTCTTAACATAGTATAGCCTACAAGGTAAGCAAAACAGGTTATATAGCACATAGTCATAGCAAGTTGTTATGTACACCGAATTATTAATAAATCATTCTATTAATGTACCAGTCTAAACCGTAACGTTAATCCCTCCCACCAGTGTTGGTGCTCCAGTGAACCTTCATTATGAGGCTTAACAAATACTGTATGGTGGTATACAGGTAGTGGTTTAACTGGGTAATAATATATTAAAAAATATAAGAGTATATTTAAAAAAATAAACAAGGAAGAAAACAAAACTACAGGAGCAAAGTCGAGGAGAAAAAAAGAGGAAAATGGAGGGGAGGAGGAAGTGTAGAAATGTGAAGAGGAGGAAGGAGAAGGGAGTGGAGGGATAGGAGAATAAGGAGAAGGAGATAATGGACTCTGGTGATAAAAGGAGGACATGAAGGAGAAGGAGGATTGAACAAAGGAACAGCAGGTGTGTACTGACGAACACAGAACAGGAAAAGAAAGAGAAGGATGAGGATGGTTTAAAGAAAGTAAAATATATATGAGAAAGAGCTTATGGCTTAGCCAGAAGAAAAGAAGAAGACGACAAAAGGAGACGTAATGAACAAGGCAAGAGAACATAATGTTTGAAGGAAGAGAGTTCAGTTAGGATCGGTGGGAGTCTGGGGCCCAATTTATAAAACTTTTCCTTTAAATTCAAAATTAATGACTTACCTCGGCAAAATTCCAAAGAAACTATTAAAAACACGCAAGGCATTTTTACTGAGAAGATTTGAGAGAGAGAGAGAGAGAGAGAGAGAGAACGAGAAAGAGCGAGAGAACGAGGGAGGGCGGGAAAGAGAACCGAATGAAAACAATGAACGAAAATGCGTGCGACCAAGCATGCTACCCCCCCCCCCCCACACACACACACACACACACACCACCAACACACACACTCCTTCCCAAGGGATATTTGAGCTGCCTCGTGGGTGAGCAAATTAAAGACAAATATAAAGTAATAATACAAGAAAATAAAGCATAAATATATAACAAAAAACAGGACCAAAAAACAGTAACAAAGGACTCAGAGCAAAAGCAGGGCAATGCTCAGGGGAGGTCTCTTACACATGTGATAAGGAGTTACTGGAACTCCTGTCCCATTTAGTTGGCTTCCCTCACTGTTTATCTCTCACCTACACACAAAGTAATCCATCTAGCTCTCACAAACATCTATTAATTCCATTACACTTAACAAGCACTAGCAGGGGTACCCGGCGTTGCCGGGGTACTACCACCACTACTACTACCATAATCACCATCATCAATCACTACTACCACAATCATCACAATACTACTACTACCATAATTACCGGCCTCGACCTCCCTGTGCCTCATTAAACGGCGACCTCGATTTCGGCCGCTAAATGACCTCCGATTTTGGAGCTGACCTCATCCGTTCCCCCATTTTGGGGGGATGCGAACAAATTTTTTTCCATACACCTTCTCGATCGGAGGCCTCCTTCTGCCCCAAACGGCCATTTTCTCAATATTTTTTCAATTTCGGCCTCGAAACGACCTCCGATCGTGGCCTCGCCCCCTCTATGACATGACCCAGGTCAATTGACACCCACATGCAAAGTTTCAGCTCCCCAGGTCCAAAACTGCGCCGCCTATTAAGAACGCATAGACAAATAGACACACAAACTGATTTAATAATATAGATACTACACTCCTTTCCAATACACCAATATTTGGTTTAAAAACTGGCAACGAACATACCTGCCACGGAATCCCCCAATCGTCCTTCGCCAGACGACTCATCAAAATACTCTGGACCACGGCCTGTCACTCTTACTATCAATTTATGTAACATTCGCAGCCTTTCCTCTAACTTTCTGTGGAACACCACTTTTCCTCCAACAGACCAGGTCTTTTTTATATCATCCAGACTCAGGTGTGCTATATGTCTACCAACTCCCACCATTTTAGGTTGGCAATCACTCGCACCACAAGCTGGATCAGGGTTGAAACATTCAACCAGTTCCTATATTGTAATGTATTTTGTTTCATCAGTAAGTCGTTTGATAATATCCTTGGATTCACTACATAATAACCCTTTTTCAACACAAACCACACGTTCGTAATATTTAGTTTCGTTTCTGTTGCATTCGTATTACAAATATTGTTTTTGTTTCCAGCTTAATCTGCACCCGCCAAATTGCTTCACTACCAAACTCACTGTGTTGCTTCACGTCATATTCGCACGTGTAATTAATTTATAATCGAACATAAATAAGCCACCAAACGTTTAGGCAAACTGTAGACGTACAACAACTCGCAATACTACGAACGAAGTCATACATTGCCACGCACAGGAATCAACGCTGGAATAACGGGATGTCAGGGCAATAATTGGGTTGACAAGGAGATAATGGCAAGTAAGTAGATTAATTCCTAAGGAGAAAGATGTATATATGCATTTAAAAATGGCAAACAATAATACTATCTTATGATAAAGGAATCTTTCTCTTGATGTGTACAATGAAAATAATCTACATATTAGAATCATATATCAAGAATTTTTCATTAAGTGAGGTTTAATGTAAAGTATTATTTTAAACGTAATTTCAAGGATGTGTGAGAATAATTATATGCTATGTCGACTAGATTTAGAGCATGTAGCACCCATCTCGCAACACTATCCCACCCTTACTCAGTGCAAGTCTCCAACCCAAGAGTGAAACGTTATTCTCAGCCTTTCATCTATTCAACAGCTGAGCTCTGGAACTCTCTCCCAGAATCAGTCAGTAGTATGAGAAGAGAGCCATTGGCGGTAGTAGAACGTTCAAATCTCCTAAGATAGAGATTTCTGAGAAAGGATAAATGGATAGAATGTGTTCCAATTTAGAGTTTAGATAGTCAACAAATTTGGGAAAGTCGGTAGAGTTAGGGGAATGATAGACAGCACAACAATATTTAGTATGCGAATGACAGGATAGTTTTAGCCATAAAGTTGAGAATTCAGAGGAGTCAAAATCGGGAACACGAGAGCAACTGAGTTTGTTGTAAACGTATGCACAACATCCACCTTTGGCTTTGAAACTAGGATAGAGAAAGTAGGAGGATACAGATAAGGGGCTGCTGGTAGTTGCTTCAGACACCTGAGTTTCAGTGAGGAAAAGAAGATCAGGTTTGTAAGAGGAGAGATGGTGTTCAACAGAGGAAAAATTAGAGGAAAGACCACGAATGTTGCAAAAGTTAATAGTATGAGTAACAGGCCAGGGTCCAGATAACTTTGAGGGGTCGTCAGGGGAAGGTCGGGCGGGTGTGGGGGCATTTATGCCCCCCCCCCCCCTATCCCCTGGAAACTCCGAAGCTGGGCTATTGTTCATAATTTTGTAAAAAAAATTGATGTGGAAGAAGGAAGTGTAGTGAAGTGGATAGTTTGTGAGAGCTAGCTGGATTACTCTAAGTGTAAGTGAGGCACAAAGGAAATCAGTGAGAGAGGCCAAGGATATAAAACAGGAGTTCCAGTGTCTCCTTATCAAATGCCTATAAATTCTGCTGGGTCTAGCCCTTTTCGATTGGTGCCTACAATCTCCCCCATAAACATATAAATGTTAATGTTCTTATGTTCTTAGTCAAACAAAATGGAGAGATAGATGAAACAATACCTTGAATAATTATTAAAGATGAGTAACAGTAAGAAATATCTATCTAATTTGAACATAAGAGATGGGAGAACAATATATGTTTTATGAATACACTGAACATGGCGTTAACAAAATGCATTACAATTAACCCGTTAAGCGCGAGCTATTGGTATTGCAAACCTTACCGCCAAGCGACGATATTAGGCTTAATTTCCGCCTAAAATCGTCATTTACGATAAATATCGTTATTACCTATTTATATGCGCCTATTTTACGTTTAATATGAAGATATTAACATGTAACAGCAATAAAGCAAGTGGGAATAGTATTTGGTGGGTGAAAAAGACAAATTATTGCCGACCCTCCAGTCATGAAGTGTGAAGCGAACGAGACATACACCTTCCTCTCTCGAGGCATGAAGCGAGACTGAGGTCTCTCTCTCCCCACGCACTCGATAGGTGCAGGAGAACATCTTGGAACCAGGTTGGAGATATTGGTGCGGTAAATGGGGGGAAGGAGGGTTTTCTGACACATGTGGAGGAGTGATAGGAGGTATGGAGGGGAATTACCTCACTTAATCACATATTACTTTGTTTTAAGTGCTATTGGAGCCTTTTATGTGTTTTTTTTTAGGCCTTGGGTCTTAACACCTTACGAGCGGCCTATGCGGTTTATTTATGTGTACCGCACAGCGGGGTGTTTTTAGCCAAAATAGGGCTGTTTACGTGATCATTTTCATGCCTAAATAAGACCCAGAACGTAAAACAAGTACCTATCCCTGAAAGGGCATAAACAGAGCTTTCGAATGACACCATAACGATCCTTGTATGATGGATAGTTTTCTTGCAATAACCGTGCAACGCGAGTGCAAAAAGCAGGTAATTCGGTACTTTCAGTACATAATTGAGTATGTAGCGAGTGAGAGAGGGAGGAGGGAGCTGAGATTTGTGTCAGTAGGTTCGCCGCGGTGGTCTGGAGCAGTCATACGCTCGCTAGTCTCCTGCCACCACTTGTCTCTCTCTCTCAGCCACATTACGTGCTGAAATTGCCACTCGACCTATGTCGAGCGCCGCCACATAGTCCAGCTTTATTTAACTCGACTTATGTTGCTCGCCGCTAAATAAGGGTTAAGAGGTTCGTCGCCTTTCACCACCAACACCTCTTAAGAGTCTTCTCGCCGTTCCCGGGTTAATACATAATCGTTGTTTCCTACTTGTAATTTAATAATACAAAGCTCAAGTGTTTGAATTATAATGTGAATCTTTCTGGAACATATTGTTTACTTAAGTTGTATTCTGTATCAAATTCAGCCAACTTCAATTAAAAAAATAAATCATTTCAATTCAAAAAGGTTTATTGATACAATTAGAGTACATTACAAAGGTATGGTTTTACAATAACAAATAAATAGCTAATTGCATCAAAGAGGATTTGATGCCATTTGGCATATAATTATGTCCTCTTATTCCTTACTACATAATTATTTATATGGTCAGCATAAGGAGTAACACATGCATTAGTGAACACAAAAGTGAGATAACAAAAGAAAATGAAAAGTACCAATTATAGCTCACACCAGATTCATACATAATTCAGTATTCGAAGCAATGCTTTTATTTATCTAATAAGTACAATTTTAGTTTTCGCTTAAATGTTGAATAACTACACAGAGTATCTAATCATTTTTATATTCGATTCCACACTTCAACTCCCTTATGTCTAAATGTTCTTTTTATCAGCGTTGTTCTGCTCACTGGGACATGGAATTTGTGCCTATGTCTAGTATGATGTGCATTGTGCATGTATATCCCTATTGACAATAAACATCCATCACCGAAGGAGTAATACCCTTAATATATGTAAAAATTGATTTAGCTATACAGAACACATAGACGTCAGGACATCTTAATAATTGCAAAGATTTAAATAAGGGTTGAGAATGCTGTCTATAATGAGCCGATTTGATAATTCTAGCAGCTCTTTTTTGTAGTGTAATAATTGGTGTAATATGACAGTCACTCAGTGCCGGCCATACCTATACGCTCACAACGCTCTGAGCGTGGGGCCCCAGATCTCCAGGGGAGCCCCATAACTCCAACCGACATTAGGCATTCAATAGTTAGGCAAAAACCTTTAAAATTGCATTAATAATGGTATTATAACACATAATTATGGTAACAATGAAATTTCTGTGTCCCTCGATTTAAAAAAATATGTGATTCGAGAAATCAAAGGGATTGTTTGAATTAATAATATAATATTGTTAAAAATATTAGGACTAATAATTGGCAAATTAACTCGCTTGTGAAGTGCGATAACCCACCCCCACCCCACTCCAGTGACACCGTACGTCACTCCATGATCCATGCACGTATCCCCTCACCATCTCCGTCAGTTATCAGCATTTCTCCGAGCAGGGTATATCAGTTGGTTGCCGAAAAAAGAAAGAAAAGAAAGCGTCAAGATTAAATGGGTGCTCTCAACTCACACAAGACGGGACATAATTTACTACAGCAACAGGAATAGGTGCCTACCAAATGCAACCTTGTTCATTCATCCACCCTCAAATTCACGGGCTTCTCATCATGTTATGAAAGATGTTTACAGTCATTCTGCTTAATGGCAACATCTTGGTTGAAGCTTTGAAGCATTCTCCCTTCCAAAGTTTTCATTCCTTTCTATTGTTTTCCAAGATTGCCTATTCCATTCCTTGTTCACGTTTTTCCTCCGAAATATAACAGCTAATCATCCTACCTTCTTGGATAAATATATCGTTTCCTACCTTCCATTACACTTGCACAACAATTGTGAACATCATTTGCAATTATATAAAACCTTCAGCATTATGATTAATTTCTGGAAAATATATGATGCTTATATGCAGGTTACGAAGGACCTGTAAAAATGGATATGGTTAATACTATCACGTAACTTACCAGCTCTCGCAAAACCTTCCTATTATAAATAATACTGTGTACTTATAGCCAAAGTAAAGTAGGAAAAGGCTATTGTTTCCTGAAAGGCTTGAAATTAATCAAGGGGGCGGGGGTATTCGCCAGGATCCTTGCTACCAAAGAGATAAGTGTGATTGGACCTCGAAGCAAACTATTTTCCCATATTTTTTAATAGGCCAGAAATCGTGACTTCTAACCTATGCAACTCAAAAAACGGCTAGACCAAATGGGTTGTAAATCTCCACACCTATTCCCTGGCTGACTCTTCTCAAATGGTAAAAATATTAGCTGGATTATTCTAGTCGTTTTTGAGTTATAGAGGTCCATGAATGTGGATCGAGCTGCACCAAGGGGTGGACCAAATAAGACGCTGTATCGAACTTTGCAGTCTGATCTTAAATCAAAGAACCTGACAAGTGCACCCCAGACCTCTATACCATAAATAATATATGGATACACAAAACAGTTGTATAATGTAACAAGTATTGAAATATTCAATAATTTCCTGGCCTTGCATAATAGGCCTATCCCTCTTTACATTTTGTTTTAATGTGCCTTGGGAGTTCATTCCAGGATAACCTCGAATCAATTACTACACCTAAGAATGTTGTGGTGTCTACTTTTTTAAGAGGAATATCGTTTGTGCATACATTATAATTTGTTGTTACCTTTTTCCCTTTTGTAGTGAATACCATATAATGAGTTTTATCAACATTTAAAAATAATTTGTTCACCGTCACCCCTTCTATTAGTTTCTTTATTTCAATATGCATGCTGTTTATTAAAGTATTTATGGTGTTGCCACTCAAAAATATGTTTGGGTCATCTGCAAATAAAATAGGTAAGAGGTCCGGGGAAGCATTCACAATGGCATTGATATATATCAGGTATAAAAGAGGACCAAGTACTGATCCTTGTGGTACCCCACATTTCACTGAACTTCTGGAGGAACAAACACCATTATAGTATACATATTGTGATATATTTACTAAATAGATCTGTAACCAGTTATAAGCAACTCCTCTAATACCATCTGGGTGTAGTTTTGTAAGTAATATAGAATGATTTACTGTATCAAAGGCTTTACTAAAATACAGAAATACTCCAAGTACAAAGTTTCCTGTATCCAAAGCCCTTGATACTTTATCTATCAATACAGTCAGTGCCAAATCAGTTCCATACCCCTGCCTAAATCCAAATTCATACTTGTAGAGTAATTTATGCTTATTTATAAATGACAATAATCTATTATACATAATGCGTTCTAATACTTTTGAAAATACAGATAGGACTGATACTGGACGATAATTGTGAAACATCATAACGTCATTACCTTTATATAGAGGCGTAACCCTTGCAATCTTTAGCTCATCAGGAAAAACACCTTCACTTAATGACATATTTATTATGGATGTGAAGGCTTCGCTAAAAACTGAATATGTTTATTTTATGATGAGAGCATTAATTCCATCCGATCCTGGACTTTTGTTAGTTAATGACATGACAATATTCTTAATTTCGTTACAATCAATAGGCTTTAAAAAAAATTGAGTTAGGATTAGCATCAGGCATAAAATAAGAAAATTATCTATTACATAAAGGTATCGACTCACAAAGGTTAGATCCAATATTAACAAACTATTTGTTGAAACCATCCGCAATAACTATCATTCTGAGCAATATTCCCATCAATTAAAAACTTACTATTTTGTCTAAAAGACCTTTTCTTGTTTATAATCTCCTTAATTAATTCCCATGACTTTTTAGCATTACCTATATACTGTATATCTTAGTGTATCGTACTATTCTCTTTCAGCGTTATGTAAACGTTTCTGCAACATTCTCTTTCAGCGTTATGTAAACGTTTCTGCAACATTCGTTTATACTCTGCATATTTATTTGTATTATATATTGTTGATTTCTTTAATTATAGCACATATAATTTATTTTTTATTTTAATTGAATTTTTCAACCCTAAGGTGAGCCATGATTTTCTATTATTATGTTACCTTTACTTTGACAACAGGAAAACATTCTTCAAAATGTGCTAAGTACTTTGAGTGAAATAATGAAAAAGATTCTTGACAAGTTTTACTTACAGTAACATTCCCCCAATCTATTAAAGATAATTTCCCCTTAAATGTGCGTATGTTGTGTTCATTATATTGGTGTGTTTCTAAAAAATACATTTTTTTATATATTTTGTTTGGTAGAATGTATGCAGAATATTGGAAAGTGATCAGAAATATATACATATTATATCCCATTAGTCATTTCATTACTATGAAGATCATTACATGGTATGTTATCTATAAGTGTTGCTGAGTTACATGTTACTCGTGTTGGTTTATTTATTAGTGGCATACATGAATAGGAGAACACAGTTTCTATAAATTCTTCTGTTAGATTATGCCTCTGAATATTTAATAAATTCAACTTGTAATCCCCCATTATATATACACATTTATGTTCATGATTAATTCAACTTGTAATCCCCCAATTATATATACACATTTATGTTCATGATTAATTCAACTTGTAATCCCCCATTATATATACACATTTATGTTCATGATTAATTCAACTTGTAATCCCCATTATATATACACATTTATGTTCATGATTAATTAAGTTTATCCAGAATACCATTAAAATAATGCAGATAATTCTCTATATTGGAAACAGGAGGTCTGTATATAACACCTACAATAATGTTTTTGTCATAAGTAACACAATTGTTGTCTATCTCTATGAACAACGACTCAACATGATCACTCATTACACTTAAATAACCTCTTGTATTGTATGTTGTTTGCTTACTAATAAACATTGATACACCACCACCATGTTTCGCTCTCCTAATATTATGTTCATGTTCGTATGTATGTAAGTTGTATCTATTAACGTTAAATTAATTAAATCAAGTTTCGGTAATGCCAATTACATCAAAATCAATATCAAGGTTGTTTAGATAAGACTCAAAATTACTAAGATTTTTTTTAACGCTGTAGTATATTCATATGCACCGGAGATAAATTATCACCAGAATACTAGCATTGTTGGTTAAACGTGTCTTCAAAATAATATTCACATTTCAAGTTTTGTTGTATTACATCATTATAATAGTTCATATCAGGATCAACATCACAAAATGGCATAATTATGTATATCATTAAGTTCTAATGGATCAAACACCACGTTATTAAGTGTTGATAATTATCTGTTACTTATTGCAAAAAAAAATTCAGCGAGTACTGTATCACCATCTAATACAGAGTTAAATGGGAAGGTATCCTGTCTACACATCGCACACATCCAACCAGAGCACCTCAGGTGTACAGCCTCCCCACAGATTGAACATACAGAACGCTCACCATCATTACCAATTATCTCCCTACATGTATTACACATTACCATCATAATATATTAATAATAATAAAGGATATTTCACTATAGTACAGATAATACGAATTGTATTATAGTATTATTATTTGTATTTAAAGTAATTGTATGTAATTTGTATCTTGGGCATTGCACAAACTTCACCGATGAATGTTACGCAGGCATGAGCTATCATTAAATTATAATTTATACTTAAAAAACAGTGCAAAAAACAGAAAGGTAAAAAAGAAGGTTTTAACATAGAAAATACACGAAAAAGACATGCTTAGACCTTGGCGCTTCCCTGGGCGCCCCGCGCCCAGGGAAGTACTACCGCCAAGGTTTCGGGAGACTCAGGGAATAGCCTGAATTCCATTTTCTCTCCCAGGCCTTGGTAGCTGGATACATATCTTTCTGCCTCACACATCAGGGGCATCAGGAAAACCCTCTTTATATAACATACACATCCAACTTCACGACATTGCCCTACATCGCTATCCTCTATCATAAAACACTACTACTACCTACATATACACCCATATGCACACAATGATGCAGGTGCACATAAACATGCGTGTCTTATATACACGATTTAAACTTACATGCAGTATTTTTCTTCATTTTAATTAAATCCTTCCACCAAAAGTACCTGGAAAAACAAGAATCATGAGCCCTGGCGGTGGACAGTACACTCTACTATGGGTTTCAGAGGCCGTGTTACATCGTTTTTCGGGAATAACTTATTAACAAACATTTGGATCAGTATGATAAAAATATACAAAATACACACTTTTTGTATATTTATACTTGATATTGACATATAACTTGAATTTAAATGCGATAGTAGGGTTGGGTGGTGTCTGATAACTACCGTGTTTGATGGAGGAGCAATAATGGTTTGGTGGTTCTCACAGGTAAGCCACGGTAGACTTGTCCGTTTCTTAGTCATTAATGTGTGACTTTAACCTCATCACACAGGGACAAATGCCTTATTTCTACACTTTTGGTAATGCACTATATTGACGAAAATTAGAGCACGGTGTGAACAAACCTGTGTCAAAATATCATACTGATCCAACTGTTTGTTAATAAGTTATTCCCGAAACACGATGTAACACGGCCTCTGAAACCCATAGTAGGTCACAAACCAATTGTATCCCCGAGCCATTCACATAAATCAACAAACACAAATAGCAGCAAAGGTCTAGTGACAACCTAAGATACTGCTCGGTCGATAGCCAAGGCCATTTGTTATGTCCAAGAGCGCACAACAATTCCTAAATTCGTACTGGACCTCCCTGTTGTTTTCATTGCATGATCTCCTATAATGTAATAAGGTGTTGATATTCGGTGTGAGCGTCCTGGGTTCGAATCCACGGACTGCCACATGTGTTTGTAATATTTCATTAATCGATTTTAGGACTAGAGTTGGTTGTTGGATAGAACATAATAATATAGTCCAATATACGATTGCATGCCCATTTACATTCCAAAATTCCATTCGATGAGCACTGAATGTCGACAATTATGAATACTTATTACGTTTTTACAACTGATATATAAGAGATCCTATAATTCCAAAAAGCAACTGGAAAAGACAAAAACAACAAAAGTGGGTTGTAGAAACATTAGACTAGACATTACCAAACTTCAAACAAATAATACATATTATTAAAAGAAACACAAAAGTAAATAACCAAACACACATATACATATATTACATATAATATTGAACTATAGATTGTAGAAATGACATGTATGATTGTGCTAATCCACACTAGATGCAACATAATATATATATAATAAATGTTATGCTATAATGTTAATTAGTGACTATGAATAACTCAATGGGCCACGTAAACCCTCACATTAATTATGCAAGTAAGGCTGTGTATATTACCACACACATATTAGGTAAAATAACACATACAGTATAATTTATTATTTTATTACACGCTTCTATATAGTGCATCTATACATACACATATGTATACACCCACAATACACATATATAATACCAATTTGAAAATCAAGAACCATAAGCACTGAATGTCGACAAATATAATACTTATAATTACGTGCTTACAACTAATATATAAAACTACCTCGAATCCCAAAAATCAACTAAATCAAAGATAATAAAAACAAAATAATTATAATGAAATTATAGGTACTTAATAGCACAAAAGTTCCGACTTGTATCATGCATTCTTATTTAAGATTAATTTAAACACACACGTACATTCATTCCCTGAGCACTTCATCAATCCATGAATCTAGTGTCCGATTATGGATTTGAGTTCATGTAAGTGTTTTATATATCTTCTCCTGATGTTATTATTATCCTTAAGTGTAATATTTCCGTTGACTGACCAACTATCATTCATTTTATTACTTCTTTTTGCCAGACGGGCCTGCCATAGCAAACAGTCCTTATCTTTCGTAAGGTCTTTGTTAATGAAAATTGGCGGTTGAGCAGACACTTTTGGTTGAGTTCCCCCAGCATTGGCTTCACCTTCCGTTGTTTCAGATGCGTTCACTGTTGTTTCACCGGCTTGGTCTTCCCTCGTTCCAGATCCGTGCACTGCTGCTTCACCAGCTTCACCTTCCCTGGTTGCACATTCGCTCACGGTTGTTTCACTGGTATCTCCTCCCCTCGTTCCAGATCCGTTCACCGCAACTTCATTGATTCCCCAAGGATCTCCCGGCACACGAGGTCAACATTTCGGATCCAGATTCATTCTGTTTGTGTAAACCCTCTGTCTTGTACGGTATGTGGCAAATCGTATCATAATCGGTCGCGGCTGGCCATTACTCCTTGGTTTACCTACACGATGAACTCTGTCTACATCCTCAAGTTTTACTGGCATATCAGGACATACTTTACTATTTATATTGTTTAAAGTGAGACTTGCCGTGTCCTCATTTCCTCTCTGAGGAACTCCAGAAATTCTGAGGTTATTAAGTCTCGAATACTGCTCCTGAACGTCCACCGAAACTTTAAGATATGCAAGTTCTTTCTCCAAGGTGAATATTTTCGCGTCACGAACATCAATAGCTTTACGCAGTTCATTAACCTCCTTGACTAATTGACCACATATTGATTGTTCAAGCTTATTAATAACCTGAACATCACTTAACCCGTACAGCCCCAGCGACGCGTCTGACGCGTCGGCGATGTATGTAACGCACAGCCCCAGCAACGCGTCTGACGAGTCACCCTAATTGCTCCGACCGTAACCTCAGGTGTAGCCACTCGAGAGGGCTCAGATTTGTATGGGAACTGTGTACGTATCCCACGCAACCGTGCCGATGGTCGAAAACTCTCAAAGTCCACGTGCGTGCGCATGAGCGCGCAATAACCTGTTTTTTGGGGGTAATTGCCTTCAATTTTTTACTCTTGTAAAATACGTTTTCGGGGGCTCTGTAGGACCATTCTTTAAGCTTTTTGAGCGGTTTTTCGTGGTTTTTCCTTCATTCCTAACCCATTCGCTATTGTTTCTGGAATAAAAAAAAAATTGAAAACCGGCCGGGTTCTGGTGAACAAACATTACAAAACTAGCCGGGGCTCCACGGGTTAAAGCCAGTATGGATGCCTTCACATATTCCTGCTGATTAATTCCCATGTTGCTGGTAATTTGTCTCGACCACATCAAAGTTCCGAACAAAAAGGCTGACGTCACTATTTTGCTGTTATCACTGTATCTCCATCCCTCACCAATATGATTTTCACTTAATTAATACATATTTAGTTTATGGAGGGATTATTCGCATGTCCCACATAACTCTCCATATGTTCTCATAAAGTCCTGCCAAGTCACATCACCATCGCTGTCTTCTAAGTTGATAAAATTTAAGAATAAGGAGGAGTAGCACACACATCACGTCCGTCTAGCTCTGGACCTCCAGAATTGGATCCAACGGGAGAAAATATGCCGAGGTATTGAAATATAACTTTTGGGTGGTCTGGTGGAAGAGAAACAATGGCTGTGTGTAAACTTTAAAACATCAGTCACTAATTGTTCTGGTGGAGATTATTTGGATGATTTTTGTTTGTAAATCAACATTTTTCCGTGTGTCGGTAGTTCATAAAACAAATACTGTTTGTGTGCATGTGGGTTGTTTTAATTTTGTTATGTTACATATTTGATTCCAATTATATTTGTTTGATTCATAAGCGAACTTTTGCATACACATTAATATACCTGAACTTGTAGTCTCATGCAATCACTACACAACTATTTTTCTCTATGTTTAATATTGTTCAAGTATGTCCAACCAAATTAGTAACATTGGTGTAGGCTACTGTTGCCTTGAACACTCCCCGGACACTGGCTTAACACCTTACGAGCGGCCTATGCGGTTTATTATATGTACCGCACAGCGGGGTGTTTTTAGCCAAAATAGGGCTGTTTACGTGATCATTTTCATGCCTAAATAAGACCCAGAACGTAAAACAAGTACCTATCCCTGAAAGGGCATAAACAGAGCTTTCGAATGACACCATAACGATCCTTGTATGATGGATAGTTTTCTTGCAATAACCGTGCAACGCGAGTGCAAAAAGCAGGTAATTCGGTACTTTCGGTACATAATTGAGTATGTAGCGAGTGAGAGAGGGAGGAGGGAGCTGAGATTTGTGTCAGTAGGTTCGCCGCGGTGGTCTGGAGCAGTCATACGCTCGCTAGTCTCCTGCCACCACTTGTCTCTCTCTCTCAGCCACATTACGTGCTGAAATTGCCACTCGACCTATGTCGAGCGCCGCCACATAGTCCAGCTTTTTTTAACTCGACTTATGTTGCTCGCCGCTAATTAAGGGTTAAAACTCTATCAAAGACAAACGGACTAATGAAGTATTGAGTGGTCTCGGCATATATGCTCCCAAATCATTAGAAGTGTTCACAGATTTCTGACGACAACTGTTGATATATATATATATATATATATGTGTTACGTATCTTGATCCTCAAGTGGTTAACTTGATGAATCTAGATAGCACAGAGATATATATTAAGGTATCAGTCAGCTGAAGGCAAAACGAAAGTAAAATCTAATAAAATTATGTCCTGTTGTTGCTTTCTTTCCTTTTGGATCTTAGGACTTGGTTTCCTTTATTGACTGATACTCTTTAATTATGGAAAAATACTGAAACTAATTAGTCATGTAGTATTTATAAAGAATTATTATTTAACCGAAGCTTAGTAGGCTATGGTTATGAACCAAATAAGTTATATCTAAAGAAGGACTATTAATTATATATCAAGTCTTGAAAGATAAATATTAAGGTAAGAATATTTCTGTCTCTTACCCTTTTTGAAATGAATAGATAGTTCTCTTATATCATGTCCTTTTATTTATATTTAATGTAGTTATTATTCTTGATTCTTGTTTTACGTTAATAGTATTATATTATTATAATCAGGATTAATATCAAAGTCACATAAAAAGTTAGATATATATTTAATACTTAGATAAATGGATTTCTTAACCACGTAACGTTGAGGTTTGATTATGAGTAAATTAAGTTACAGGATCGCTTCATAGATTCGATTCAGGTCTCACTCAAATAATATGAAAAGCAAAAATAATATTTTGAAGCTAAAATAATTTTCTTCAGCTTAGGAAATCACTAGAAGTAACATTAAAACAGCCATGTTAGTCTAAGGCGATATTACTAATAAGAGACAATAGTATCACCGTTCTTGTTCTTACCAGCAATGTAAGCAAATGAAAGAACTCGTAAGTATTAATATAAAACAATAGTATTACATTTATCATAACCCAATTACTTGAAGAGTTACTTTAGTCCACAAGTCAGTAACTAAAATAGTTAAGTACATAATAGTAGCTTGTTAACGTTAATTCCCAATCACATATCTCACTAACCAACATAACGTAAGTGTTTACACCGAACACACTTAACACACACTTATATAATCTGACTGACAGTCACAATCCCATTATAATACTTCACCCCATCTTCCTCCAGCTGCAAGTTCACCTTCCCAACTCCAAATGAGACTGATTTGAATGCCCACTACTCGGGTCTTATATACTATGCAATGATGGTGTAGGAACGAATCAGGAGGCGGGGGATGGTGCGCGCCCCAATCACAGCTCCTCTAGTTGCGTAAGAGGTGCATGGTCCAATGGCGTCGATTGGCGTCGATCATCGTCATAGCGTCGGGTCATCGAAGTAGTTTGCAGGGTCCCCTATGACGCACGCAGGTGTGAAGGCTTGTTTGCTGGTATGCAGACGAGCTGGTTTCCCACTCGCTGGTTCGCTCGCTGGTCTGCTTCGCCGCCTGGGTGATTCGGCACTCCTTCAACTCTGAATTCTAACTCTTAAATAAACATACAGGGCTCCATATGTCAGAATATATATATGCAGTATATATATATATATATTATCACCTACTTGACGAGACAGAGAGAGTGGCAAGGGAACGCAAAAGTGTTCTTGGACCCTAAGAATTGGAACTTTATATGCTATTTCAATTTCAATTCAATTCAAAACTTTTTCTGTTCGGGATATGTCTAGAGTAGGCCACCCCCAGGTATGTGCCTCAGTATATACCTACATACTTACATACATACATAAAAATTTTGTTTCTATGTGCATGGAGGAGACAAAAGTTAGATTGCCTGTAACGAATGTCTCCCCCACAGTAAAAAGAGTGAAAGAGCCAAATTCAAGGGACGTTGAAGTCGAAATACCTGGACACACAAAGTTTAAGGCAGTCTAAGTCATAAGATGTAGGAAAAATTGATTGAGGGAGTGGGACTGTTGAAAGGTGGCTGCAAGGGAGAGAGAGCTCTGAAGAGCACTAATTGTTGTAATAGCGATAGAAGAGTGAAATAGATGCAACATTGCGGCGTGTAGAAAGATATAGTAGGGAACTAGTAAGAGAAGTTGACTTGATGAGGGAAAATGCTTTTGATTCTACTCGCTCAAGAGGAGCGGTAAGGGTGGAGCCTCCCCACACATGCGAACAATACTCTAGAAAGGGGTGCACTGTGCCCAAATACAGAGCAAGAAGCTTTACGGGGGTGTAGAACCCACAGAGACGATTGAGCACACCTAACTTTTGGGAAGTATTTTAGCAAGAGTGGTAATATGATCTTTTCAAGAAAGGTTGAATGAAAAAGATACACAAAGAATATTGAGAGATGTGGGGTTGAGTTGTGTATTGTTGAAGAATATTTGATAGTCTTCTGGAAGATTGTGATAGAATGATAGAGGGATAAACTAGGTCTTGGCGTGGTTGAAAGTAAAAAGATTTTCTCTGCCCCAATCACAAATAATTGAAGGGTCAGAAGATAAGGCTTCTATGGCCTCGTCACGTTTGTTTTGGAGTGCTTGCATGCAAACATACATACACACATTCATGTATGTATGTATGTGTGTGTATGTGTGAGTCAACATGTGGCTAGTGTTTGGGGATTATGTTGTTTGAGCATCATTTTTCATTCACTGTTTCAGTGACATGTATGCTAATATTCGCTTGATATACTGATTAATGTACTTGTTGTGGGTAACTATTTGTTGCATATGTCTAGGGCTTCACAGGAATTAGTTTAGCTTATGAAAATATTGTTGCCAGACCAAGGTTTATCCTAATGTGTTGTATGACCAACCACTCCTGGAGTATTATTCTTGCCACCAGCACTCTCACCGTTTTTTTTTTTTTTTTTTTTTATATGTGAATGAGGGAGACGAAAGGTATAACTGCCTGCAGCGAGTGTCTCTCCCATATTTCAAAGAGTGACAGGGCCGAAATCAAGGTACGTTCGAGCTAAAATGCCTGGACACACGGAGTTTGAAGCAATTTAAGTCAAAGGAAGAGGGAAAGACTGATTCTGGGAGAGAGTTCCAGAGCTCAGCGGTTGAATAGAAGAAAGTCTGAGAATAGCGTTTCACTCTTGGGTTGGAGAGTTGCACAGAGTAGGGGTGGGATTGTGTTGCAAGGCGGGTACTACATACCCTACGTAGAGGAGGTCGTATACACTGGAAAAGCTCCGAGGAACACTGATTATTGTAGTAGCGATAGAATAGCGAGAGAGATGCAAGATTGCGACGAAGAGAGAGAGATTGCAGAGAGTTGGTGAGTGGATGGGAGTTAATGATGGGCTACAGTCTATCTACAATGTTGTACTTTCTTTCTTGTGAATCGTCATGTCACAGGCAGTATAGAAGTGGTCTTTATTTTCGCCTGTGACAATGCATTATATTATATATCATGAGTTGAACATAAGATGCATTGTAGTGAAGGAGAGAGAGCGAGCGAGCAGCGTGGGAGGAGAGTGTTGCTTTCCCTCCTCCCTCCCTACGAATACTGCGTTCAATGCTGGTGCCCTTATTACCAAAAAGACATAAACAAGCTAGAACGAGTTCAACGTAGAGTTACCAAAATGATACCTAGCCTAAAGAACAAACCATACGAAGAGCGTCTTAGAGAATTAAATCTATTTCCTTTAGCCCAGCGCAGATTAAGAGGTGACTTAATTCAAGTGTTCAAAATCATCAAAGGCATCGACAATATGAACTGTAGTAAGTACTTCACTATCAACCAATCTAATTACACGCGGGGAAACGGTTGCAAAATTATTGGTAAATCTTTTAACTCACACGAATCTAAGAATTTCTTCTTCAATCGAGTTGTCAACTTGTGGAATGGGCTTCCCCAAGACGTTATAGACTGCAGCACCGTTGATTCATTTAAATTCCGCCTAGACAAATATCTCGCATCAAACCCGCGACTGACTGCGTTTGTAAATGAATAACTTTATTTTATCCTACCCTCAGTTACTAACCCATATGTCCCCTACTAACTTCCTAGTCCTGCCACGGACATTAGTTCCAGGGCAGTAGTTCCCTTTCCAATGTTCCCTTACCCACTCTAAACCACTGTTTGGACACTTGATCCTCAGTGTTTTGGAGGACAAGCAGCCTAGAAGGGTCATTAGACCTGTTGTTGCTTGATTTCCTTTGTACTCCTTTGTACTTTGTACTCCCGGAGGAGTCCCTCGCCCGCGTGGCTTTCTCTCCGTTTTGATTGGCTGGTGGTTCCTGGCGCCTTCTGCAGGCCTGCTTTCTGGTGACGTAGTGGCCTGTGATTGGCTGACCATCATGCCTTTGTGTGTGATCCTGGAGGGGTCCTGAGGAGCTATTCTCTTCAGAGCTTGCTTGACCAGCATACCCTTCACACCTCCCTTACCACCTGTCCCCGACTTCTACATATAGAGCACTTTCTCTCTCTCTCAACTTCTTACCTCTCATTCTTCCTCTCTATTTAATATCATAACTCCCCTTTGGTTCTGCACGATTTCATATATCGGCCATCGTATAATATGCTGAAGCTCTCAGATATTATATGTTTAGTTAGGCATTTTGGAGGGGTTACCATTTTGTCTGTAGAGGTTCGACACACTCACGGTGTCTCCCTATCTATTCCTTGGTTGTCTGCTGGGCTATTTAATGCTAGACTGGGGTGAGGCCATTGTTGTTGTGATTTCCGATGTGTACTAGGTTTTGTTGAACCTGTACAATCGCAACGGAGACGTGGGAAGCCTAGGTAGTCTTTCTGACTGTGTACCTTGTGAGTTTAGCACTGTGGTGCGAGTGAGGGCTTTTGCCTCTGCCACCCAACACTGTGCTAACTCGTTTGTTTTGACTTTGAGAGGGTTGCCAGGAGAGAACCAGATACTAGCGATCTGGATCTCTCAAGAGAGCACCCCGTCAATTAACGTAATTTGGCCGCACAGTCTTAAGGACCTCGCTAGGCTACGAGCCGCTTGCTCAGCCATTGTTTCCTAGCCTACGACATCCCAGCTAGACTTTAATAGCCTAGCAGACACCCGTTTAGAATTATAAACTCTTATGTTATGTATGCAGCATTCTTATTCACGTTGACTGTAAGCCTTGGTTGTTGTTTAGTTGCACAACCTGAGCAGGCTTTTTGAGTTGCCTGACTAAGTACTTCTTTTGTTGTTGGAGATAATACTAGTGTGAATTTATCGTTATTCCCGTGTCAGTTAACACTGTCTGCCTCTACACTTGTCCTATATTGTCCCTGCTTTATATAACAGTTCAAAATCCGATACGATCATCTTACCCCAGCATCAGACTTTCTTCAGAAGATTCCTGCTCGATGCTTTGGGACTTTCGTTCACTTTCTTTAGTATAGGGGTGACAGTTCATTATTGTATAGAGTAACTTTAAATATACCTTCTTCTTACAGTACAGTTTCTTACAGTAGATCCTCTGGAAAAAGGCAAACTATGCCTGTGTATCCAGCTCAGTACCAGTACTTGCACTTCTGCGGTCGTTCACGGTGTTGGCGGCGGCGGTAGCAGACGCAACATTTTTACTATTCTGTATTTTTGTTTTATAATCAAACTTCAAATCTTGTCTTCCCCATGCTTTATCAAGATTACTTTCAAACTCCCTTATTGATTCGGAATCGACTACATACTGGGGCAGTGCATTCCACTCATTTACCACTCTATCACAAAATGAGTTCTTTGCCTTCTCAAGCCTATTTCTTTCTTTGTAAATTTTCTTAGAGTGTCCTCTCGTTCTTGTTCCCTCCCGCATCAAGAAGATACCTTCACACACATGCTCATCGTACTTTCCTGACACTATCTTAAAAGTCTCTATCATATCCCCTCTCTTTCTCCTATATGCCAGTGTCCTCAACCTCTGCTCATAGCCCGCGTTCTTCAACGTTGGTACCAGCTTGCTAGCTCTCCTCTGCACTTTCTCCACTGCTTCTATATCCTTTACCATATATGGAGCCCACACCTGGTTCGCATATTCCAGGTGCGGCCTAACCAGCGCTGTATAGAGATTCCTGAAGATTTCTTCGTCAAGTGACACAAATGTCCTCCTTATCAGCCCTACAATTCTATTGGCTTTGTTTATCTTTTCCGCTAAATGTTCTGAGAAATTTAACTTATTGTCTATCACTACTCCTATATCCTTTTCTGCATTCACTTCCTCCATCGCTTCATACATACTGTATCCTACCTTGTCTATCTTGCTGGTCCCAATCCGCATGTACTTGCATTTTTTTGGATGAAAAGGCATTAACCAATGCTCAGACCATCCCTTCATGCCCTCCACATCTCCTTGAAGCAAACCCATATCTTCCTTACTCCTCACTCTTCTATACAGCTTAGTGTCATCCGCATACAGGTATACCTCACTTCCATTAGTTATAACTTCAGGCAAGTCGTTGATAAATATAACGAACAGCAGTGGTCCCAACACAGATCCCTGAGGTACCCCACTTGTAATTTCCCTCCACCCCGAGCCTATTCCATTCACCAGTACCCTCTGTCTCCGATCTTTCAGGAAGGCTTCTATCCATTTCACACATTTCTCCCCTATATTATAGCTTCTAACTTTCTCTATTGACCTTTTATGTGGGACCTTATCGAAGGCCTTCATAAAATCGCAATATACCACGTCTATTACATCACCATCTTCTAGAATTTGCATCCAATCATCTACCACCTTAATTAGCTGTACTTCTACTTTGCATTAAATCATTGCAGTGATTTAATTAAGATCTCTATCTTTTCCTTGTATACCTTATTAACGTAATTGTATGTTGTTGTGATCAGGCTGTATCAGAGATCATCAGCCTGTTGTAGTAGTGCACTTACACCGAGTTATAGGATACCCCGTTATGGCAGATTTAACTCTGGAGGGTATAGGTGTTTTTTGTGCGCCGGCATTATAAGTTCGAGGGTTGGATCTAGTGTTACCGTTGTGGCTGTGTGCCTTTCTAGTCCAATGATTAAGAGCCCTTGTTTTATACGAGCCCCGGCCGTAACAATGATACAAAAAACTTTCCTTTCTACTTTATCTAGGAGTGCCGTGTGAGAGGATCCTCCCCACACATTTGAACAATACTCAATACAAGGATGCACTGTGCCCCTGTACTAGTCAGGGCTGTTAGGGCAGTATAGGGGTGGTTTGGTTCAGATTCTTCCAAAAGTACCATATTTGGCCCACATGTCGCCTATACCATGGCTTTCAATCCTGGTGCCCTTATTACCAAAAAGATATAAACAAGCTAGAACGAGTTCAACGTAGAGTTACCAAAATGATACCTAGCCTAAAGAACAAACCATACAAAGAGCGTCTTAGAGAATTAAATCTATTTCCTTTAACCCAGCGCAGATTAACACCTTAAGAGCGGCCTATGCGGTTTATTTATATGTACCGCCCAGCGTGGTGTTTTTAGCCAAAATAGGGCTGTTTACGTGATCATTTTCATGCCTAAATAAGACCCAGAACGTAAAACAAGTATCTATCCCTGAAAGGGCATAAACAGAGCTTTCGAATGACACCATAACGATCCTTTTATGATGGCTAGTTTTCTTGCAATAACCGTGCAACGCGAGTGCAAAAAGCATGTAATTAGGCACTTTCCCCATACAATTCCTTATAGCGAGTGAGAGAGGTAGGAGGGAGGTGAGATTCGTGTCAGTAGGTTCGCCGCGGTGGTCTGGAGCAGTCATACGCTCGCTACTCTCCTGCCACCACTTGTCTCTCTCTCAGCAACATTACGTGCTGAAATTGCCACTCGACCTATGTCGAGCACCGCCACATAGTCCAGCTTTATTTAACTCGACTTATGTTGCTCGCCGCTAATTAAGGTTTAAGAGGTGACTTAATTCAAGTGTTCAAAATCATCAAAGGCATCGACAATATGAACTGTAGTAAGTACTTCACTATCGACCAATCTAATTACACGCGGGGAAACGGTTGCAAAATTATTGGTCAATCTTTTAACTCACACGAATCTAAGAATTTCTTCTTCAATCGAGTTGTCAACTTGTGGAATGGGCTTCCCCGAAACGTTATAGACTGCATCACCGTTGATTCATTTAAACTCCGCCTAGACAAATATCTCGCATCAAACCCGCGACTGACTGCGTTTGTAAATGAATAACTTTATTTTATCCCCCCCCTCAGTTACTAACCCATCTGTCCCCTACTAACTTCTTAATCCTGCCACGGACATTAGTTCCAGGGCAGTAATTCCCTTTCCAATGTTCCCTTACCTACTCTAAACCACTGTTTGGACACTTGATCCTCAGTGTTTTGGAGGACAAGCAACCTAGAAGGGTCACTAGATCTGTTGTTGCTTGATTTCCTTTGTACTCCCTTTGTACCATACTTTTTCGATTTCTGCCGGGCGGCAGACCGGGCGTCCCCAGGGACTGCCATTTTGGCGAAATCCAATATGGCCGCCATCCGCGTTCGAGGTCAATCATAGGTAAATAACCAAAAGGGGTAGAATCATGTGTAATACCACTTTTTATAGGTTTTCAGGGTCGAGGAATCTAAATATGAGCTTATTTCAACCATTTGAGGTCAAGGTTACCCCTCAAAGTCAATCTAAAGGTCATTTTGAGGTCAAATTTGTCATCTTTTGTGGGATTTATGTCAGGGACTCACGGTATACCAAAATTACATAATTGAATAGGTTTTTGTGCATGAGTAACCCAAATCTAGCATTATGCTGACAATTGGAGGCAATATTGCATGTCAAAGTAACAATAGAGGTCATAAGAACCAAACGTTAAAACCCATCCGGGCAAGATCACAAATAATACAACTTTCTTGGGGTTTGTGGGATTAGCTCTCTAAATCTGATTTGATTTTAACGATTTGGGGTCAAATGTCAAAGATGAATTGCGAGTACTAAAATTAAACAACGATTATTCAGGGGACGTGTCCGCAGGGTCAAGCTTACTGGGTGCCCTCTTTACTCCACGGTTCTAGTGTGAGAGATGGTTGGTCACACTCAAGACATATCCATGGAACTCATCCAGTGAGAAGTTACCCTGAGCCTTGCTGTCTATATTATCGACATCATGGGTGGTGAAGACCTTGAGGCGGCTGTTGGTTGGTACCACTACCCCATCCTGAGCATGACGAGCACACACTGCATGTCAACATCTAGCTTCACTTCCATGATGCGGTTGTACGATACTGAGATACCCTGCTCATGGTCAATCCCAATTTTTTTTTGTTCCGTCCGTGTCCATGCAGTTTGAGCCCATGATACAAGGGGAAGGGGGTTTCTCGATCTTTGTGGTGTCGTATTGCAGCCGATTTTAATGCATGATGCGTACCCTTAGTAGTATTGTAGATGAGCAATTGTGTGATGTTGCATGCGATCTTCTCCCTCGCATCCAGATTAGCATCGCAACCCATCTTCTCACGTCCCTGAAGAGCTGATGGACCCCGGAGCACTACGTTGAAGAAACTCATCATCTCCTCGTTGACTGGAGCGGTGAGGCAGTTAGGGGGAACGAGCCGTCGAAAGGCTCCTGACTCTGAAGACAATAATTGTGCATCATAACAGCAGCCCGCATAAATATAAGTGCGTCACCTTGACCAATTTGAGACCTATACGTCTTAGCCAGCTCATCAGCAACCTTCAATTTGTGAGATATGTATATATCCTTCCTCCCTTCATTCCCCTTGGAAAACTCAGCCCATTCAGGTAGTAGCTCGAGGAGGTGATCCTTGAATCGAGTTGAGTGTGGTTCTTTTTTATCGCGGCATGGGCGATCTTGATCAGACAAGCTTTTGATACATTTCGCGTAGCTCCGAGAGCTTGAATAAGGTGGTGTCCGAATGTTCGATCAGGGCTACAATTTGAGCGCAGATAATGGGATCGAAGGCTGGAGGTGTGGGACCCACCAATTCTCGTCGCTCAGCAGCATGGGCGGAGTCTCGCAACCGTACATAACACTTATGGTGATAATAGACATCAGCGGCATGTGCATCAGATGCTACAGCAACCAGTCTGCCAAGTAAAGGAAAGTTCTTGGTGGTCTTTACCCAAGCCTTTAGGTTGGCGTCTGAGAAATCGGATGTTGCCTTGTGGAGATTGACAGTGTCATTTCCCTGACAGATTACACAGCATATGACATTGGCCGGAGGTTGAAATTCCCCAGATGACCTTAGTTTTTTGGGACTAATCTGAGGGCCGGCTTCTTTCTCTAGCTTCACTAGCTTCTCTCTCACACGAGAACTACCACAGTAACTCCTGCACGTTTTGTGATATTTGGCATCTATCGGGAATTTAGATAAAGGTTAAATTACATATCACTGGTACATGAAATATCCCAACAAATAGTTATATTATAATTACCAACGAGGTATTCGATGGGTGTAATCCAGTCCCCCACACGCGGCTAATTCAATTGCATGACATGTAGGAATGTTCACATAATACAATATCGATACAATGAACTTAGCTTAGAGGAGTGAGGACTGGTGATGTAGGACTGTTGTTAATATTGTTATTAGTTGTAGCACATGGTGAACTGTGGGTTGAGTCAGGGCCGGGGGAGGAGATGTTGACTGTATGGTGTTGGTTGAGAGACTAAAGGGCCGGCCTCCGATCGCTTCGCGAAATTACATATGGCTGCCGGCTCATAATAATTATAACCCATAACTTGGTTTCATAATACATCTAGAGCTGATGTAGATATTTATACATTACAGTTAATATTTAACCTAACTTAAGAATAAACTACAATACACAAAGAACCAGCCGAAATCGTACAAGCGATACGATACCGCCAAATTCAAATGTCCTATTGGACCAAAACCTGTCGGGATCATTACCCTATTCCCGACATATTGCCCGCCACCAAAAATGATATACAGGAACAAAAAAAGGACATCAAAGTCAAAGATCACCTTGTTGGATCTTTGATCTCCAAAGATCCACGGAACTCATAGCCGTCCTCCTTTTGGGACGAGCGCCACCTGAAGCCTGAGGAGGATCATCCTTCTCATTATCTGCTGCCCCACCTTGAGGAGCACTGTCACCAGCACTCTCCCGCGGAGGGGTATCAGTAGAGACGCCAGGATAATCCGGCAGTTCTACATCCTGCTCGAAGGGATATAACCTCACGACTGGGCGAGTAGTAACCCCAGTCGAAGTTCGTATTTTAGCAACCCTTATAAGACCATCAATGCCCTGGAACAAATCGATAATCCTCCCAAGCTTCCAAAATAACCTAGGACGCTCATCATGAATCAGGACGATATCACCGATACGAGGCCATCGTTGATTCGTCCCTTTGATCTTATGAGAGTGACGCTCGCGAAGAGACAGCAAATATTCTTGGGTCCACCGTTTCCATAGATCGTCAGACACCTTGTTTACATACTGGAAGCGACGACGTGTGGTGTCAGCATTGCCGAACGTAGGGTCATGCAGATCTTCGTCATTGACGGACGATCTAGGAAAGGTATTAAGCGTTCGTCCACGTGTCATCATGGAAGGCGAAATGGGTAGAGGTCATCAACATCTGCCGAGGTATAGGTCAAGGGCCTGTCGTTGACTAACATCTCAATCTCTATTAAGATGGTTTGCAACTCCCGTCTGGTCACCAGTGCCCTACCTAATACCTTCTTCAAGGCAGATTTGACGATACCGATTGTTCTCTCCCAAATCGCCCCGAACCATGGTGCACGTGCTGGTATAAATCTCCATTGACAACCCTTTCCAGTGAGGGTAGCCACAACCTGCGGGTCATCCATTAAACTCTGGAGATATTTAGAGGCCCCGACAAAACAAGTCGCATTATCGCTCATAATAATTTGAGGGAAACCATTGCGGCCTGCAAAGCGTCTTAGAGTATGCAAAAACCCCTCACTGGATAGGTCGTCAATCAATTCAATATGAATCGCTCTCGTTACAGCACATGTGAATAGGACGGCATATACCTTTATGATAGTACCGGGCGATTCCCTAACATGAATCGCTCCGGTGTAGTCCACCCCGGTTACCTGAAATGGTTCAGTCCTTTGTACCCTGAACTCAGGTAAGGGAGGTAGATCAACTGGGGAGTAAGGCTTACCCTGTAATCTTTTACAGATCGTACAGCTATTGTGGATCCCTTTAATTGCTTGTCGCATCTTAGGGATCCACCAACGTTGTCGCATATACGCCAGAACATAATTTACGCCAAAATGTAGGCAGGTCCGATGGCATTGGCGAATCAACAGTTTGGTAATCAAATGAGAGGAGCTAAGGAGGACAGGATATTTCGCAGAATCAATAATGTCCGCCTTTTGTATCCTGCCTCTACACTTAATTATGCCTCCTTCCATATATAATCCTAGCTGCCTCATTAAGTTAGAGGGTTTGGCCTTTGACTCCTTGCTAAGGATATGATGTTCAGTAGGATAAGATTCCTTTTGTACTAAACATATTAGTTTTGCTTCTGCTGATCTCAATTCATGGAGTCTGATATGCTTCGAATCTTCACTAAGGAAAGACCCGTGAGCCCGACTTCTCATGTTGTTAATGAAATGGTATATCCATGCAAATACCCGTATTACTTAATCATAGCTGCCGTAACGTTCCCACTCTACCAACTTGTTATCCTGATGTGTAGTACTCACATTCGAACTACTTAACACATCATCTTGGGGCCGACTTGAAGGATCAGATATGTATTCCCTGAAATCCTGAGGCCACTCGGTTGGAGATGTAAGCCATGGAGGTCCATGCCACCAAATAGAGGAAGACATAAACTGCTGTGCCGAGATCCCCCGGGAAATTATGTCACTGGGGTTATCCCTGGTGCTCACATAGCGAAATGTAGCTGTAGGAACTAAGTTATGAATCTCATCAGTGCGATTAGAAACATAAACAGGTAACACTTTCTGGCTGTGGACCCATGAAAGCGCTATTTAACTGTCGCTCCAGACATAGACGTTATTAATCTGTAGTATGTCTGTATAAGCATCCAGTGTAAACTTTATTAGACGAGCAGACAGAAGCAATGCAGTAAGTTCTAATTTAGGAACTGTAATCTTCTTTATAGGGGCCACTTTGGCCTTCGCTATAGCCAGCGTCGCTTCACTACCATTACATATGTATATGGCAGTACTGTACGCACTATTGCTAGCATCAGAAAAGGCATGTAGATCCATCTGGTGACCTTTAATCACCTGACGATTAAGTTGGACCTTGCAACATGTGGAAAGGTCCGACCGAATCAACCGCCAAGTATCCTGTAACTCAATCGGGAGGGGCGTGTCCCAATCTAGTTTTAGCCGCCACAGTTGCTGTAAAAACATACGAGCACGGATTGTAACAGGCAGCAAAAAACCTAGGGGATCAAACAACCTCGCTGACAAGCTTAAGCAGTTTCGCTTGGTCATAAGCTCACTGCCGCATGGGGTGTGACAGAAGGATAAACAATCTGTGGTAGTGTCCCATTTGTGGCCTAAAAACTTCACCTCACTATTTCCCTTAGGGGAGAGGGTATTTTATTCAAGATATTCACACTAAATATCTCCTCCTTGGTGACGGCCATTGTCTCCATAGATCGGAGGAGGCTCTCAAAGGAGGAATAGTACTCCTTTAGGGCAGTCACATCATAGGATGGAGGATCTAGCGTGAAGAACTTGGTAATTAACGCGGTCTTGATGACTTCCACTCTCCCGTAAGTTCTCTTCAGCAACTCCACTGCAGACTCGTAGCTGTTAGCTTCTAGCTTGTACCCATCGACTAACTTCAATGCCTCCCCTTTCAATTGACCACGGAGATATGTGAACCTTTGGATGGATGTGAGTGTTTTATGATGATGGATGGAACACTCAAAAATATCCCAAAATCCAGTCCAGGTAGCCAAATCCCCGGAAAAGGTAGGCAAAGTAAGCTTCGGCAGGTTAAAACCAGTCGCCTTTGGTGTACCGGTATCCTTAACAGAGGTTGATTCTTGGGTGGAAGATAGTCTGGCTAAGGCTGTATTAACGTCCTCAAAGTACTCAAAATCTGCCGACATTTCTTCTTCCACATCGTCAGTAACTGTCAATAAACCATATACCTGCTGAGAATAACTATCATAAGTAGCTAGCGATTTAGTAACAGTAGCAATTTTACCTTTTATCTGATCAGCCGTGGCACTTATTAAAAATTCATCAAGATCTCTTAAACCTCTATTTAAACTTCCCTTCATCCCTCCCTTAAGAATCTTAAGTTTCTTCAAATCTGTCATCGTTAAGGTCTAATTTTAAGCAACTTAAACTACAATGAGGTCAGACTACAAACCGTTAATCGCTTAGGAATCAACAGCGGCAAACTCCCATTACTTAAGAAATTTACTCAAAAAGAATTACATAATACCTACAGTCCCCTTAATATAAACTAACGAAAGGAAATTATCTGACTAGACAACAACATAAAGTACACTGGGGCTATATATGAGGAGACCGACTACTGCGACGCAAGATATTCCCTTACCATCTTAATGACCTGGGCCAACAAAAGATCGCTGCCTTCATTGGTGAGGTGGACGCCGTCCTCGGACATATACTGGCTCCCAAAACTATATGGGGAGAATCGACCACCAAGGTGCTTGTATTTCCTCTTGAGGAGAGCATTGACCGAGTTCTTCACCTTGTGGTATTCGCCTGCCGGTATACCCCGAGGAGACTCCCTCTGCTCTAATCCCAATACAAGACAGCGGCCATTCATGGATGCCTCAATCTCATAGGTCAACTCCTGGATCTTAGCCGCGAGCTCCTGCGGGACTACCCCAGAGACGATGTCGTTACCGCCTAACACTAATACAGTGATCTCGGGCCTTAGGCTCAAAAGACCATCCCAGGCTGGTTGGTACCTGATATTATCGAGAGTGGCTCCTGGGGCACTAAACACCCTCACAACAAAACCCGGGTCATAAAACTCTCGGCGGGAAACCCCTAGGCGACCAACATAACTGTGGCCTAATATACCCACCACTTTCCCAGGGCTCTGATTGTATGAGGAGGTTGGTGTAAAATTCACCCCAATGCTACTTCCCGACGCAGCTGTGGGATGGTTCCTTTGAGCCATGATGTATTGACATAAGAATTAAATACTAAATCCATTAAAGGAAAGGGTAAGGTGAAGCACTAATTATTGTAAGCCCTTTATAGGTAAGCCTAGTTGGTTAAGCTACAATCATGAGGTCTGACTATTAACTGTCAATCGCTTAGGAATTAACAAAGACCGACACTCATGACCGCCACTTTAAGCAACTAGGCCTAGGCTATTATGAAATTTAAATATAAAAGGTCACATGAGAACCCTCCCCTCCAGCAAAAGTAATAATGAGTCCCACAAAGACAAAACACAATTAACACCACAGGCACACCACCATAGCGAAATGAATAGCCACCACAGACACCTGCAGATCTAGACTGCCTAGCCTAGCCTATGAGCGCAAAATGGAGACCGACGAAACTACCCCTACCCCAATCTCCAGCCCAGCTAACCCACCAAAAAAACGCCAAGGAACACACGCCCAAAAAAACCCTGGAAACTAGTCCCAAAAAAGATAGAGACGGCGCCTAGACGGTAAAAAACACGGGGGAAGAAGCTGGGACTAAACTAGGGAAATGGCAGTCGGCCAACAACGCGCGAGGCGGCAGCCATTTGTAAGCCCACAAGCGTCAAGGAAGCAAACAAAACGGTACTACGGTATGGAAGCTTTAGGGCACGAAGGACCAATATTTATCGGGAATTTAGATAAAGGTTAAATTACATATCACTGGTACATGAAATATCCCAACAAATAGTTATATTATAATTACCAACGAGGTATTCGATGGGTGTAATCCAGTCCCCCACACGCGGCTAATTCAATTGCATGACATGTAGGAATGTTCACATAATACAATATCGATACAATGAACTTAGCTTAGAGGAGTGAGGACTGGTGATGTAGGACTGTTGTTAATATTGTTATTAGTTGTAGCACATGGTGAACTGTGGGTTGAGTCAGGGCCGGGGGAGGAGATGTTGACTGTATGGTGTTGGTTGAGAGACTAAAGGGCCGGCCTCCGATCGCTTCGCGAAATTACATATGGCTGCCGGCTCATAATAATTATAACCCATAACTTGGTTTCATAATACATCTAGAGCTGATGTAGATATTTATACATTACAGTTAATATTTAACCTAACTTAAGAATAAACTACAATACACAAAGAACCAGCCGAAATCGTACAAGCGATACGATACTGCCAAATTCAAATGTCCTATTGGACCAAAACCTGTCGGGATCATTACCCTATTCCCGACAGCATCATTTGTTTTAAGAGTTGCTGCAATACCTGAGCCATCATTCAACTGACTAATTGTAACATTGATACCAGATGGAAGATTAGTGGCATCGATAGCATTGAAGTCTTTGAGATCTGTCTCAAGTGATAACAGTCCATCCTCTTTAGGAGTTTGCAATTTTTTGGGTGGTATGTCTGTTTGACATACACAACATAGTCCCCAATCCATAGTATCGATATAAGACATAGTTGATGTATTGCTAATTCATTTATATGTCATATATGATTATCCACGAACTTCCATATCTTGTCTCGTCCTCTGACATGGCCACACAATGGCAGGCTGAGTTGCAGATTCCTGACCACCCAAAGGATGCTGCAGAAAGGTGGAATTGTCGACGTTCACAGACTTGGAATTATCTGAAAAAGATCAACAATACAAAATTAGACAAAAAGCAAAAGACTTAAATTCTTATATGCTAATAATTATTCTGACATCACCTGGAAAGTAGTAAATGGAAAGCTGGTTATTAGTTGTGATTTAGCATGTAGGAAGTTTGATGGAGATTTTCCAACATCAGGATGTGTGTGAGTTTGTGCTTTTTATCTGTGTTTATTCGTTGTTTTATGTTGTTTTTGTGTTTTCCCTGTTCTTGCTCTGTCTTGAGTCGGCTACCCCCAAAATGGGGATTGAGCCTGAGCATATAGATAGATAGATATAGTTTTTTTTCCCGCCAATTGAAGTGTGTTTCAGCGGAGACTAGCTGAAACCTGTTGACATACAGCTATGTCTAGAAACGCTGGATTTTACTCCAAACTGACCTTTAGATTGACCTTAACAGGTTACTTTGGCCTCAAATGGTTGAAATAATAACAGATGCAGATTCCTTGACCCGGTAAACCACTACAATGTGGTGTTATTCATGATTTTAGCTCGTTCAGGGTTTTAAACTACGTTTGACCGCTGGTTGACCTCTGGTATGGATTACCATTATTTCATAAACCTGACATGGAAATTCCATGAATCATCAACATAACTCCAATATATGGTTACTCTCCCCTGGAAACCCATGCAATGAAATTTTGTTTAACATATTGACCAAAACACCATCCAAAAATGACAAACTTGACCTCAAAATGACCTTTAGATTGACCTTGAGGGGTAACCTTTACCTCAAATGGTTGAAATAAGGTCATATTTAGATTCCTCGACCCTGAAAACCTATAAAAAGTGGTATTACACGTGATTCTAGCCCTTTTTGGTTATGTATCTATATTTGACATCGAACGCGGGTGACGGCCATATTGGATTTCGCCAAAATGGCGGTCCCGGGGGGCACCCGGCTTGGCGCCCGGCAGAAATTGAAAAAGTATGGTATAGGTGACATGTGGGCCAAATATGGTGCTTTTGGAAGAATGTGACCAAAATATCCCTAACAGACCTAACTATACAGTGCAAGAAGCTGCGCAAGGGTAAAGAACCCCTTGAGGCGGTTGAGCACACCCAGCATCTGGGAGGCTGCCTTAGCGAGACTGGTAATATGGTCTTTCCAAGTGAGAGCAGAAGAACAAGAGACACCGAGAACATTGAGAGAAGATGAAGGGCTGATTTTTGTATTGTTGAAGAATAAGGGATTGTCCTCTGGAGGTTCCTGACGGGTAGTAAGATGGATAAATTTAGTTTTGGAAGCATTAAATGCAACAAGGTTTTCTCTACCCCAATTGGAAATAGTAGCTAGATCAGAATTTAAGTGTTTTATAACTTCATTACGTTTACTTTTGAGGGACTGTTGGCTGGGGCGTTCTGGAAAACTAATTGATTGGTGTAAAGTAGAGTCGTCTGCATATGAATTGATGGGACTGGATGTACAGTTGAGAAGATCATTTATGAAAATTAGAAAGAGAATAGGAGATAGGACAGAACCCTGAGGAACACCGGAGTTGATAGGATGAGGAAATGAGCGATGGCCATCCACAACCGCAGCTATGGAACGGCCGGAAAGGAAATTAGGAGAAAGGCACAGATAGAGGGACAGAAACCGAAGGAGGGCAGTTTGGAAATTAAAGATTTGTGCCAGACTCTATCGAAGCCCTTCGATATGTCTAGTGCAACAGAAAGATTCTCACCGAAGTCCCGAAAGTTGGATGACCAAGAGTTATTATGAAAGAAGATTACCAGTCGAGCGACCCTTAAGGAAGCTATACTGGCGGTCTGAGAGCAGATTATGAGAAGAGAAATGCTTAAGAAATTTGGAAGCAAGAATAGTTTCAAAAACTTTAGAGATACAAGAGATAAGAGCAATTGGACGATAGTTGGAGGGTTGAGAGCGGTCACCCTTCTTTGGGACATGTTGAATGAGAGCAAACTTACAGCTACAAGGAAAGACGTTAGAGGAGGGACAGAGACGAAAGTTTGCCTAGGCATGGGGTCAGCACGGAAGCACAGTTTTTAAGTACAACAGGAGGAACACCGTCCGGAGTAGTAGAGCCTTCTTAGTATTAAGCCCAGAGAGGGTAGAAAGTACATCTTTACAAGAGATTAGGATATTAGGCATAAGTAGGAGAGAGGGGGGTGGAGAGGGAGGAATAGCATCGGAATCATCCAAGGTAGAGTTTCTGGCAAAAGTTTGAGCAAAGAGTTCAGCTTTGTCAGAGGAAAAAGAGATGGTTGTGCCATCAGAGTGGAAAAGGGGAGGGAAAGACGAAGAAGAAATTTTGTCGGAGAGGTTTTTGGCTAGATGCCAGAAAGCTTATGGAAGAGCTAGAGTTGGATAGTTCAGTGCATTTATTATTGATGAAAGAGTGCTTGGCAAGTCGATGAACAGATTTGGCTTGATTCCAGGCAGAAACATAGGAAGAATGAGATTCTTGAGTTTTAAGGCGTCGGTACCATTTGAACGCTTCCTCCTTGTTGTGGACAGCAGTAGAACAAGCGTGAGTAAACCAAGATTTGTTTGCATTAGATTGAGAGAAAGAAAATGGAATGTACGCTTCCATGCCCAAGAGGATTTCCTCGGTAATGCGTTCAGCACTCTCCAAGGGTCCTCGGCCACGGAAGCAGTAGTCATTACATGGAAAATCAAAGAAGTACTGCCGGAGAGCCTCCCTGTCGGCAGCGCCAAAGTGCCACATGCGCCGCCAGCTGGGAGGATCGGATTGCCGTACTGAAGAGATAGGACAGGTGCCAGAGATAAGTTTATGGTCGGAGGAGCCCAAAGGAGAAAACAGATTGACAGTATAAGAAGACGTGTTAGAAGTCAGAAATAAGTCAAGAATGTTGGGCCAATCTCCGAAACGATCCGGGATATGGGTTGGTTGCTGGACCAGCTGCTCTAGGTAATTTATGATAGAAAAGACGTAGGCTTGTTCACCAGGTTGGTCAGTAGAGTGAGAGGAGAGCCATTGGCGGTGGTGAACATTGAAATCACCTAAGATGGAGATTTCAGAAAAGGGAGAGATAGATAGAATGTGTTCCACTTTAGAGTTTAGATAGTCAAAGAATTTGGGAAAGTCGGTAGAGTTAGGGGAAAGATAGAGAGCACAGAAATATTTAGTGTGAGAATGACAGTATAATTTGAGCCATAAAGTTGAGAATTCAGAAGAGTCGAAATCGGGAACACGAGAGCAAGTGAGTTTGTTGTGCACGTATGCACAACATCCGCCTTTGGCTTTGAAACTAGGATAAAGAAGGTAGGAGGATACAGAGAAGGGGCTGCTGAAAGTTGTCTCAGATACCTGTGTTTCGGTGAGGAAAAGAAGATCAGGTTTGGAGGAGGAGAGATGGTGTTCGACAGAGTGAAAGTTAGATGAAAGGCCGCGAATATTGCAAAAGTTGATGATAAGAGTGACAGGCCGTGGTCCAGAGCATTTAGAGGGGTCTTCAGGGGAAGGTCGGGCATGTGTGGGGGTATTTATGCCCCCCCACCGACCCTGGGAACTCCAAGGCTGGGCCTGTGTTCTTAATTTTTTTTTTAAATTTTGAAGGAGGAAGTGTGGTGTGCATGTTAAGTGTAGTGAAGTAGATAGGAGGAGGAGGTGTTTGTGAGAGCAGGCTGGACTACTCTTGGTGTAAGTGAGGCACAAAGGGAAACAGTAAGAGAGGCTAAGCGAATGAAACAGGAGTTCCAGCGATTCCTTATCAAATGCTTACAGCCTCTCCTGGGTATAGCCCTGTTCGATTGGTGCCTACAATCTACCTCCATTCCCCCTATTAGTTGCCTTGTCGCATACTGTTCCAAACTCATTTACCAGACCCTGCAACTCCCATTCATTATCGCTCATCATAATTTTATCATCCGCAAACAGCAGTATAGGCAGCTTCCACTCATTTCCTTCCCTTCTCAGCGATACACCAACATCTACTGCTCTTCCTAGTATTTCTTTCATGACTCCATCCATATATACAGTAAACAACCACGGGGACATCACACACCCCTGTTTCAACCCAACACTCAGGTCAAAGAACTCGCTCTGCTCATTCTCCACACGTACTGCCGCCTTTGCACCCTCATACATGCTCTTCACTGCTTTCAGCAACTTGCCATCTACTCCGTATATTCTAAGTACTTTCCACATGCCTTCTCTATCCTCTCTGTCATAGGCCTTCTCCAAGTCCATAAAGGCAACATACACCTTTTGTTGCTTCTCCAGATATTTCTCCACATCACAATTCAGGGTGAAAATCTGATCTACACATCCTCTTCCCTTCCTAAAACCTCCCTGCTCGTCGCCTATCCATGTCTCTGTTTTCACACTCACTCTCTCAATTACTACCCTACTCTACACCTTCCCTACTACGCTTAAAAGACATATTCCTCGGTGGTTACCACATACTCCTCTTTCCCCTTTGCCCTAATATAGGGGGACTATTATGACAGTCTTCCAGTCATCGGGTGCATTCCCCTTCTCCCATGCTAGTTTGCACATTTGCCATACCCATTCGATTACTATCATACCACCATACCTCAACAAGTATGTTCCTGTTGTTAAATTACATTACACTGTTACATTGTATTAGTTTCACGTTACTATTGTTTGAAAGTGGTGGACATTACTTACGGTAGCAGTGGTTATCAAGACCATTGTTGTGGTTCCTGAAAATGGTCCTCTTCTGCCGACCCTGATAACTTGACAATTAACATGACATCACCCAATATTGTACCAATATTAGTGAACACAGGTGCCAGACCCAGTTTGTCCTGAACAATGTTACCAACAGGTGCGGCAACAAATTGTGATGTACCATTTCCATGTAGGCGTCAATACCTACAGTATAATTGCAAGTATAATCAAACCTAAATACTTAAATCTAAGTCTCACATCCTCCACTCCCCATTGCTAACACTTACTTTGCCAAAACAAAGTATGATATACATCTCAAATATTATATGTTAACTACAATATTATACATGCTTTCCTACTATTCTCCTTTTGACATGGTATAATATGGATGTCTTTATTCTCTTGGGTGTCATTCATTATTATATACAAACTGATATCTAATATGGCAATTGAGATGTCATTAAGCAATTCACATACGTGCCAATTTCTCCCTAGTATTGTAATCTCCATCCTCCACCAAAGCCCCCAACCTATCCATCCTAGTGACAAGAAGAGTCCCGAAATATCCTGATCGAGCGGCGATCAAAATACGAGACAGCGAAGGGAAAAACAAAAACCTGAAAATATCTGCAATGCGTCTCACAAAGCTTGTTTTATATATAGTGTTCTTAAACACATGAATAATTTGTATATCTGTAGAAAGTGTTTACATAGCACATGTATTGTATATAATACAAACTCATGGTTTTATGTTTTTTTTTTAAGTTTATGGTTACATGTAACCATAAACTTAAAATAAAACAAAACAACATGAGTTTGTATTATATACAATACATTTGCCATGTAAACACTTTCTACAGATATACAAATTATTCGTGTGTTTTAAGAGGTTGTTGTTGTCGTTCCCTAGGCTGCCTCGAACAGCCCCGATTTCTTAAGGAAGGCCATGGCCGCGATCGGGCTTTCCCACATGGCTCTCAAGGAGTATAGATTATATTGTTGAAGTAAATTATTGTGTGGAATGCAGTTTTCTATGATGTGTTTAATAGTATTGGGTGCTGTGTTACATACTGGACAGGCATCCCCAACGGAGTCATTCAGTCTCTTCTGATAGCTCAGAAGTGCTGGATGGTGCCAATATCTCAGCCTGGCCAGATGGACTCTGTCCTCGCGAGGAAGGGAGGATTCAGAAGGATGGATTATGGGAGGTTATGCATGCAGCTGTGTGTTGTCTTTGTGATTGGATAGAACGGCGAGTGACATCATTCTAAATTAAATTACTCCAAATCTAAATTGAATTCAATCTGAAACAAAGCTAATTTATATCCAAAGGTCACACACAATTAATTGAATATAAGGTAAGGTTATAAGGGTTAATAATATTCCAGGAATTAACTCACCAATAGTTCCACGTGGCAATGAGACAAAGGAAAACGTTTACCCAACACAGATCGCTGAGGTACCCCACTTGTAATTTCCCTCCACCCCGAGCCTATTCCATTCACCAGTACCCTCTGTCTCCGATCTTTCAGGAAGGCTTCTATCCATTTCACACATTTCTCCCCTATATTATACCTTCTAACTTTCTCTATTGACCTTTTATGTGGGACCTTATCGAAGGCCTTCATAAAATCGCAATATACCACGTCTATTACATCACCATCTTCTAGAATTTGCATCCAATCATCTACCACCTTAATTAGCTGTACTTCTACTTTGCATTAAATCATTGCAGTGATTTAATTAAGATCTCTATCTTTTCCTTGTATACCTTATTAACGTAATTGTATGTTGTTGTGATCAGGCTGTATCAGAGATCATCAGCCTGTAGTAGTAGTGCACTTACACCGAGTTATAGGATACCCCGTTATCGCAGATTTAACTCTGGAGGGTATAGGTGTTTTTTGTGCGCCGGCATTATAAGTTCGAGGGTTGGATCTAGTGTTACCGTTGTGGCTGTGTGCCTTTCTAGTCCAATGATTAAGAGCCCTTGTTTTATACGAGCCCCGGTCGTAACAATGATACAAAAAACTTTCCTTTCTACTTTATCTAGGAGTGCCGTGTGAGAGGATCCTCCCCACACATGTGAACAATACTCAATACAAGGATGCACTGTGCCCCTGTACTAGTCACGGCCGTCAGGGCAGTATAGGGGTGGTTTGGTTCAGATTCTTCCAAAAGTACCATATTTGGCCCACATGTCGCCTATACCATACTTTTTCGATTTCTGCCGGGCAGCAGACCGGGCGCCCCTAGGGACTGCCATTTTGGCGAAATCCAATATGGCCACCATCCGCGTTCGAGGTCAATCATAGGTAAATAACCAAAAGGGGTAGAATCATGTGTAATACCACTTTTTATAGGTTTTCAGGGTCGAGGAATCTAAATATGAGCTTATTTCAACCATTTGAGGTCAAGGTTACCCCTCAAAGTCAATCTAAAGGTCATTTTGAGGTCAAATTTGTCATCTTTTGTGGGATTTATGTCAGGGACTCACGGTATACCAAAATTACATAATTGAATAGGTTTTTGTGCATGAGTAACCCAAATCTAGCATTATGCTGACAATTGGAGGCAATATTGCATGTCAAAGTAACAATAGAGGTCATAAGAACCAAACGTTAAAACCCATCAGGGCAAGATCACAAATAATACAACTTCCTTGGGGTTTGTGGGATTAGCTCTCTAAATCTGATTTGATTTTAACGATTTGGGGTCAAATGTCAAAGATGAATTGCGAGTACTAAAATTAAACAACGATTATTCAGGGGACGTGTCCGCAGGGTCAAGCTTAATGGGTGCCCTCTTTACTCCACGGTTCTCGTGTGAGAGATGGTTGGTCACACTCAAGACATATCCATGGAACTCATCCAGTGAGAAGTTACCCTGAGCCTTGCTGTCTATATTATCGACATCATGGGTGGTGAAGACCTTGAGGCGGCTGTTGGTTGGTACCACTACCCCATCCTGAGCATGACGTGCACACACTGCACGTCAACATCTAGCTTCACTTCCATGATGCGGTTGATACTGAGATACCCTGCTCATGGTCAATCCCAATTTGTTTTTTGTTCCGTCCGTGTCCATGCAGTTTGAGCCCATGATACAAGGGGAAGGGGGTTTCTCGATCTTTGTGGTGTCGTATTGCAGCCGATTTAATGCATGATGCGTACCCTTAGTAGTATTGTAGATGAGCAATTGTGTGATGTTGCATGCGATCTTCTCCCTCGCATCCAGATTAGCGTCGCAACCCATCTTCTCACGTCCCTGAAGAGCTGATGGACCCCGGAGCACTACGTTGAAGAAACTCATCATCTCCTCGTTGACTGGAGCGGTGAGGCAGTTAGGGGGAATGAGCCGTCGAAAGGCTCCTGACTCTGAAGACAATAATTGTGCATCATAACGGCAGCCCGCATGAATATAAGTGCGTCACCTTGACCAATTTGAGACCTATACGTCTTAGCCAGCTCATCAGCAACCTTCAATTTGTGAGATATGTATATATCCTTCCTCCCTTCATTCCCCTTGGAAAACTCAGCCCATTCAGGTAGTAGCTCGAGGAGGTGATCCTTGAATCGAGTTGAGTGTGGTTCTTTTTTATCGCGGCATGGGCGATCTTGATCAGACAAGCTTTTGATACATTTCGCGTAGCTCCGAGAGCTTGAATAAGGTGGTGTCCGAATGTTCGATCAGGGCTACAATTTGAGCGCAGATAATGGGATCGAAGGCTGGAGGTGTGGGACCCACCAATTCTCGTCGCTCAGCAGCATGGGCGGAGTCTCGCAACCATACATAACACTTATGGTGATAATAGACATCAGCGGCATGTGCATCAGATGCTACAGCAACCAGTCTGCCAAGTAAAGGAAAGTTCTTGGTGGTCTTTACCCAAGCCTTTAGGTTGGCGTCTGAGAAATCGGATGTTGCCTTGTGGAGATTGACAGTGTCATTTCCCTGACAGATTACACAGCATATGACATTGGCCGGAGGTTGAAATTCCCCAGATGACCTTAGTTTTTTGGGACTAATCTGAGGGCCGGCTTCTTTCTCTAGCTTCACAAGCTTCTCTCTCGCCCGTTTCACACGAGAACTACCACAGTAACTCCTGCACGTTTTGTGATATTTGGCATCATTTGTTTTAAGAGTTGCTGCAATACCTAAGCCATCATTCAACTGACTAATTGTAACATTGATACCAGATGGAAGATTAGTGGCATCGATAGCATTGAAGTCTTTGAGATCTGTCTCAAGTGATAACAGTCCATCCTCTTTAGGAGTTTGCAATTTTTTGGGTGGTATGTCTGTTTGACATACGCAACATAGTCCCCAATCCATAGTATCGATAGAAGACATAGTTGATGTATTGCTAATTCATTTATATGTCATA
The DNA here is from genome assembly GCA_032716605.1 of Paralithodes platypus. NCBI lineage: Eukaryota > Metazoa > Arthropoda > Malacostraca > Decapoda > Lithodidae > Paralithodes > Paralithodes platypus. The sequence continues at coordinate 34,132,045 of CM064548.1, read as the reverse complement.
TATGATTATCCACGAACTTCCATCTCTTGTCTCGTCCTCTGACATGGCGACACAATGGCAGGCTGAGTTGCAGATTCCTGACCACCCAAAGGATGCTGCAGAAAGGTGGAATTGTCGACGTTCACAGACTTGGAATTATCTGAAAAAGATCAACAATACAAAATTAGACAAAAAGCAAAAGACTTAAATTCTTATATGCTAATAATTATTTTGACATCACCTGAAAAGTAGTAAATGGAAAGCTGGTTATTAGTTGTGATTTAGCATGTAGGAAGTTTGATGGAGATTTTCCAACATCAGGATGTGTGTGAGTTTGTGCTTTTTATCTGTGTTTATTCGTCGTTTTATGTTGTTTTTGTGTTTTCCCTGTTCTTGCTCTGTCTTGAGTCGGCTACCCCCAAAATGGGAATTGAGCCTGAGCATATAGATAGATAGATATAGTTTTTTTCCCGCCAATTGAAGTGTGTTTCAGCGGAGACTAGCTGAAACTTGTTGACATACAGCTATGTCTAGAAACGCTGGATTTTACTCCAAACTGACCTTTAGATTGACCTTAACAGGTTACTTTGGCCTCAAATGGTTGAAATAATAACAGATGCAGATTCCTTGACCCGGTAAACCACTACAATGTGGTGTTATTCATGATTTTAGCTCGTTCAGGGTTTTAAACTACGTTTGGCCGCTGGTTGACCTCTGTTATGGATTACCATTATTTCATAAACCTGACATGGAAATTCCATGAATCGTCAACATAACTCCAATATATGGTTACTCTCCCCTGGAAACCCATGCAATGAAATATTGTTTAACATATTGACCAAAACACCATCCAAAAATGACAAACTTTACCTCAAAATGACCTTTAGATTGACCTTGAGGGGTAACCTTTACCTCAAATGGTTGAAATAAGGTCATATTTAGATTCCTCGACCCTGAAAACCTATAAAAAGTGGTATTACACGTGATTCTAGCCCTTTTGGTTATGTATCTATATTTGACATCGAACGCGGGTGACGGCCATATTGGGTTTCGCCAAAATGGCGGTCCCGGGGGGCACCCGGCTTGGCGCCCGGCAGAAATTGAAAAAGTATGGTATAGGTGACATGTGGGCCAAATATGGTGCTTTTGGAAGAATGTGAACCAAAATATCCCTAACAGACCTGACTATACAGTGCAAGAAGCTGTGCAAGGGTAAAGAACCCCTTGAGGCGGTTGAGCACACCCAGCATCTGGGAGGCTGCCTTAGCGAGACTGGTAATATGGTCTTTCCAAGTGAGAGCAGAAGAACAAGAGACACCGAGAACATTGAGAGAAGAAGAAGGGCTGATTTTTGTATTGTTGAAGAATAAAGGATAGTCCTCTGGAGGTTCCTGACGGGTAGTAAGATGGATAAATTTAGTTTTGGAAGCATTAAATGCAACAAGGTTTTCTCTACCCCAATTGGAAATAGTAGCTAGATCAGAATTTAAGTGTTTTATAACTTCATTACATTTACTTTTGAGGGACTGTTGGCTGGGGCGTTCTGGAAAACTAATTGATTGGTGTAAAGTAGAGTCGTCTGCATATGAATTGATGGGACTGGATGTACAGTTGAGAAGATCATTTATGAAAATTAGAAAGAGAATAGGAGATAGGACAGAACCCTGAGGAACACCGGAGTTGATAGGATGAGGAAATGAGCGATGGCCATCCACAACCGCAGCTATGGAACGGCCGGAAAGGAAATTAGAGACAAAGGCACAGATAGAGGGACAGAAACCGAAGGAGGGCAGTTTGGAAATTAAAGATTTGTGCCAGACTCTATCGAAGCCCTTCGATATGTCTAGTGCAACAGAAAAATTCTCACCGAAGTCCCGAAAGTTGGATGACCAAGAGTTATTATGAAAGAAGATTACCAGTCGAGCGACCCTTAAGGAAGCCATACTGGCGGTCTGAGAGCAGATTATGAGAAGAGAAATGCTTAAGAAATTTGGAAGCAAGAATAGTTTCAAAAACTTTAGAGATACAAGAGATAAGAGCAATTGGACGATAGTTGGAGGGTTGAGAGCGGTCACCCTTCTTTGGGACATGTTGAATGAGAGCAAACATACAGCAATAAGGAAAGACGTTAGAGGAGGGACAGAGACGAAAGAGTTTGCCTAGGCAGGGGGTCAGCACGGAAGCACAGTTTTTAAGTACAACAGGAGGAACACCGTCCGGAGTAGTAGAGCCTTCTTAGTATTAAGCCCAGAGAGGGTAGAAAGTACATCTTTACAAGAGATTAGGATATTAGGCATAAGTAGGAGAGAGGGGGGTGGAGAGGGAGGAATAGCATCGGAATCATCTAAGGTAGAGTTTCTGGCAAAAGTTTGAGCAAAGAGTTCAGCTTTGTCAGAGGAAGAAGAGATGGTTGTGCCATCAGAGTGGAAAAGGGGCGGGAAAGACGAAGAAGAAATGTTGTCGGAGAGGTTTTTGGCTAGATGCCAGAAAGCTTATGGAAGAGCTAGAGTTGGATAGTTCAGTTTGAACGCTTCCTCCTTGTTGTGGACAGCAGTAGAACAAGCGTGAGTAAACCAAGATTTGTTTGCATTAGATTGAGAGAAAGAAAATGGAATGTACGCTTCCATGCCCAAGAGGATTTCCTCGGTAATGCGTTCAGCACTCTCCAAGGGTCCTCGGCCACGGAAGCAGTAGTCATTACATGGGAAATCAAAGAAGTACTGCCGGAGAGCCTCCCAGTCGGCAGCGCCAAAGTGCCACAAGCGCCGCCAGCTGGGAGGATCGGATTGCTGTACTGAAGAGATAGGACAGGTGACAGAGATAAGTTTATGGTCGGAGGAGCCCAAAGGAGAAAACAGATTGACAGTATAAGAAGAAGGGTTAGAAGTCAGAAATAAGTCAAGAATGTTGGGCCAATCTCCGAAACGATCCGGGATATGGGTGGGTTGCTGGACCAGCTGCTCTAGGTCATTTATGATAGAAAAGACGTAGGCTTGTTCACCAGGTTGGTCAGTAGAGTGAGAGGAGAGCCATTGGCGGTGGTGAACATTGAAATCACCTAAGATGGAGATTTCAGAAAAGGGAGAGATAGATAGAATGTGTTCCACTTTAGAGTTTAGATAGTCAAAGAATTTGGGAAAGTCGGTAGAGTTAGGGGAAAGATAGAGAGCACAGAAATATTTAGTGTGAGAATGAGTGTTGAGAATTCAGAAGAGTCGAAATCGGGAACACGAGAGCAAGTGAGTTTGTTGTGCACGTATGCACAACATCCGCCTTTGGCTTTGAAACTAGGATAAAGAAGGTAGGAGGATACAGAGAAGGGGCTGCTGAAAGTTGTCTCAGATACCTGTGTTTCGGTGAGGAAAAGAAGATCAGGTTTGGAGGAGGAGAGATGGTGTTCGACAGAGTGAAAGTTAGATGAAAGGCCGCGAATATTGCAAAAGTTGATGATAAGAGTGACAGGCCGTGGTCCAGAGCATTTAGAGGGGTCTTCAGGGGAAGGTCGGACATGTGTGGGGGTATTTATGCCCCCCCCGACCCTGGGGACTCCGAGGCTGGGCCTGTGTTCTTATTTTTTTTTTTAATTTTGAAGGAGGAAGTGTGGTGTGCATGTTAAGTGTAGTGAAGTAGATAGGAGGAGGAGGTGTTTGTAAGAGCAGGCTGGACTACTCTCGGTCTAAGTGAGGCACAAAGGGAAACAGTAAGAGAGGCTAAGCGAATGAAACAGGAGTTCCAGCGATTCCTTAACAAATGCTTACAGCCTCTCCTGGGTATAGCCCTGTTCGATTGGTGCCTACAATCTACCTCCATTCCCCCTATTAGTCACCTTGTACGACACGACACGCAGTAGGACGTGTGGGGCATATTCTTGTTTTCCTCCACCATAAGATGGAGGTCCCCTTACCCCCCAGAGGGGTATTGTTAGTCTTTGTTCATATTGTAAGGGAAAGCGATAGAGTATTTTGGTATTATGGAAAGAGTTCAGCAGGCTTAACGCGCGATATTGAATGGCATATAGGTATGTTATGTTAATATATTGGAAATAATTACTTATTAGTGCACCAAATATATGAATACAAATACCACAATTTCTAATTAACAAATAATTTACATTTCCCCAAAATATTGCAAACCCTTGCAACATCAACATAAATGTTCTCGTTTAAACTGAGGACATTCATTCTGGAGATGCAATTTGTTCAGAAGGCATAAGGAGTATAGTCTAATAGCATTATGGAAGATTTAACTGGACTAGAAAGTTGGGAGCAGTGTTAAGCCTGGTTGTAATGAGAGAGAGAGAGAGAGAGAGAGAGAGAGAGAGAGAGAGAGAGAGAGAGAGAGAGAGATAATTCCTCCAATATGTGAAAAGATAAACATGGACTCTTTATGTTGACTAATATACCTTTTAGACCAACATTGTTCCAAAGTTTCTCCGGTAGCTGAAGCTTGTACAAGATTGGCCGGGTAATTTAAAGTTATGGTTTTCAAAAGATGGAAATCTTGTTTTCTGGCAAGGGTTACTTTAAAGTATGTTTGTGTGAAACGATATATATACCTCAAATATATTGTTGTGGTATTCACATAATTTTGAATTGTAATTAACACATCTATTCAACCAAACGGTCTCCCACACACTGGCCATGTCCATTATCAATTTATCAAAGCACCCGCTACAATCAATGTGTAATTTTGATACAATACACTTGCCAGTATGGTTTTAAATTACCGGTATGTGTTTCCTTTTATGATTAATCAGTTTCAATTGTGTTGGTTGACAGAATGCAATACATGTATAGCAGGGTCTGCGGTGGAGCAGGTTTCCTGTATGTGGTTTTGTCTCTCTTGTGTCTAACCTCCTTGACCTCTAATAATGCTCGTGGTTATCGTAACTCTGGTTACAAATATGGTTCCTCATACCACACGGATATTCTCAGGCTCACGTTACCTGTCATTATCATTCCCGAGAATTATAATATCATTTGCGTAAAATAGATAAGATACTGTAGTCCACGGGTTTTATTTCACCAACATTCTAAGTCCATTACGCTTGTATATGTTTGGTCTATTGGCCTTGGGTGAAAAAACTGGTATGCAAAACTATTAGCTTACTCTGGTCACAAGTATGTTCTATCTATCTATTGCCTGATGCTGTGATCCCCGAAGGGGTGGCCACGAACGAACCACCCCCATGCACCTCTGTCCCCAATCAGTCAACGCCCCTCCTCCCAACCAGCACCGCCTTCATTCATATACTTCCTCACTCCATCCTTCCACCTCTCCTTCGGTCTATCTCTCCCTCTCTGTCCTTTCACCTCGCTCTCGTACACCCTCGTAGTCATTCTCTCGCTTCCCATACGTTCCATATGGCCAAACCGTCTCAAGTTGTTCCTTTTGTACATTTTCCAGCACATCTACCTCCACACCACACCTCCTTCTTACTTCCTCATTCGTCTGTCTATCCCTCCATGTAACTCTGTACACACTTCTCTAGTACCTCATTTCCACCGCTCTCACTCTTGGTCTGGGTCTCTTCCCGAACGTCCATTCTTCGCTTCCATAAGTTAGTGTCAGGATTACCACACTGTCATGCAAGGACTTCTTCACTTCCATAGTGACCACTCTATTTCTTGTTACTGCTTTCAACGTTCCTACAACCCTCTTCCCCTGTTGGACCCTCTCCTGCACTTCTTCATCCATAGTCCCATCTTTACTCAACACACTGCCCAGATCCTTAAAAGAGCTGACGATCTCCATAGCCTGACCGTTCAACTTCACCCCTTTCGAAGACCATAACCTTGCTCTTCCCCGCATTTACCTTCAAATTCCGTTTGTCGCATACTGTTCCAAACTCATTTACCAGACCCTGCAACTCCCATTCATTATCGCTCATCAGAACTGTATCATCCGCAAACAGCAGTATAGGCAGCTTCCACTCATTTCCTTCCCTTCTCAGCGATACACCAACATCTACTGCTCTTCCTAGTATTTCTTTCATGACTCCATCCATATATACAGTAAACAACCACGGGGACATCACACACCCCTGTTTCAACCCAACACTCAGGTCAAAGAACTCGCTCTGCTCATTCTCCACACGTACTGCCGCCTTTGCACCCTCATACATGCTCTTCACTGCTTTCAGCAACTTGCCATCTACTCCGTATATTCTAAGTACTTTCCACATGCCTTCTCTATCCTCTCTGTCATAGGCCTTCTCCAAGTCCATAAAGGCAACATACACCTTTTGTTGCTTCTCCAGATATTTCTCCACATCACAATTCAGGGTGAAAATCTGATCTACACATCCTCTTCCCTTCCTAAAACCTCCCTGCTCGTCGCCTATCCATGTCTCTGTTTTCACTCTCACTCTCTCAATTACTACCCTACTGTACACCTTCCCTACTACGCTTAAAAGACATATTCCTCGGTGGTTACCACATACTCCTCTTTCCCCTTTGCCCTAATATAGGGGGACTATTATGCCAGTCTTCGGGTGCATTCCCTTTCTCCCATGCTAGTTTGCACATTTGCCATACCCATTCGATTACTATCTCACCACCATACCTCAACAAGTATGTTCCTGTTGTTAAATTACATTACACTGTTACATTGTATTAGTTTCACGTCACTATTGTTTGAAAGTGGTGGACATTACTTACGGTAGCAGTGGTTATCAAGACCATTGTTGTGGTTCCTGAAAATGGTCCTCTTCTGCCGACCCTGATAACTTGACAATTAACATGACATCACCCAATATTGTACCAATATTAGTGAACACAGGTGCCAGACCCAGTTTGTCCTGAACAATGTTACCAACAGGTGCGGCAACAAATTGTGATGTACCATTTCCATGTAGGCGTCAATACCTACAGTATAATTGCAAGTATAATCAAACCTAAATACTTAAATCTAAGTCTCACATCCTCCACTCCCCATTGCTAACACTTACTTTGCCAAAACAAAGTATGATATACATCTCAAATATTATATGTTAACTACAATATTATACATGCTTTCCTACTATTCTCCTTTTGACATGGTATAATATGGATGTCTTTATTCTCTTGGGTGTCATTCATTATTATATACAAACTGATATCTAATATGGCAATTGAGATGTCATTAAGCAATTCACATACGTGCCAATTTCTCCCTAGTATTGTAATCTCCATCCTCCACCAAAGCCCCCAACCTATCCATCCTAGTGACAAGAAGAGTCCCGAAATATCCTGATCGAGCGGCGATCAAAATACGAGACAGCGAAGGGAAAAACAAAAACCTGAAAATATCTGCAATGCGTCTCACAAAGCTTGTTTTATATATAGTGTTCTTAAACACATGAATAATTTGTATATGTGTAGAAAGTGTTTACATAGCAAATGTATTGTATATAATACAAACTCATGTTTTTTTTGTTTTTTTTGTTTTTTGTTTTATGGTTACATGTAACCATAAACTTAAAATAAAACAAAACAACATGAGTTTGTATTATATACAATACATTTGCCATGTAAACACTTTCTACAGATATACAAATTATTCGTGTGTTTTAAGAGGTTGTTGTTGTCGTTCCCTAGGCTGCCTCGAACAGCCCCGATTTCTTAAGGAAGGCCATGGCCGCGATCGGGCTTTCCCACATGGCTCTCAAGGAGTATAGATTATATTGTTGAAGTAAATTATTGTGTGGAATGCAGTTTTCTATGATGTGTTTAATAGTATTGGGTGCTGTGTTACATACTGGACAGGCATCCCCAACGGAGTCATTCAGTCTATTCTGATAGCTCAGAAGTGCTGGATGGTGCCAATATCTCAGCCTGGCCAGATGGACTCTGTCCTCGCGAGGAAGGGAGGACTCAGAAGGGTGGATTATGGGAGGTTATGCATGCAGCTGTGTGTTGTCTTTGTGATTGGATAAAACGGCGAGTGACATCAATCTAAATTAAATTACTCCAAATCTAAATTGAATTCAATCTGAAACAAGCTAATTTATATCCAAAGGTCACACACAATTAATTGAATATAAGGTAAGGTTATAAGGGTTAATAATATTCCAGGAATTAACTCACCAATAGTTCCACGTGGCAATGAGACAAAGGAAAACGTTTACCCAATATGGCGGACGACAGGGAAACCAGAGACCGTCTCGAAAGCACAAATCAGGGAAAATATATGAATGGTTATAAGAGAATGGACATGAATTATATGCTTAGCTGTCTGTCATAGCGTCGATGAGAGCGTCGTGAATGTGTAAATGTGTGTATTGCTGGTAGTTTAATGTGATTAGAGGCACGAAAGCGCGATCAACTGAAGGCGGAAATTAGATGTTAACTGGGTTGTGTTCGTGAAAGCTCTGCCTCTTCCAGCCCTTCACCTTGCTGCCTTTGCAAACACCAGGCGCCCAAGTTATCGTACCGTATCTATGTTGCTCAGTACGATAAATTAAATCAATATATACAATAAATTCATATATACTACATAAAACCATGTCAATATTGCTTAATAGCATATTAGGCCTTTTATAATCTTAACTTACTTACAATCTTATAATACACGATCTAATCGTCCTATGCCCTACCGTGGGAATGACCATTAGACTGTCGTATACCTAGTGACGTCACAGAGACGTACTTTAACACATTAATTATCTTACACTATCGTATTACACGATACACTCCCCCCACAAAAAATAACCTGAACCCCACCTTAAATTAAAGCTGCCCAGAGGCTATCCTCTGACGCCACATATCAACGGCGCCAGCAGCAGCGCGTCTGGGTTGCGTCCCAGTCCGAGATTGATCACCATCTGTAAGGGGTGAATCGTCACGTTGAGAATTCTCGGATCCAGGAAGAACAGGTGGAGCATCAGATTGCAATGCGGAATCGAGCTCCAAAGCGTACAAACGCGCGATAGGACGAACAGTAGTTCCAGTGGCCGTCCTCAATAGTGCCATCCGCTCTATAGAGTCTTCCCCCTTGTACACCTCCAACACGCGGCCTAATTTCCAGTACAAACGAGGACTATCTTCTCTCATTAAAACTACTTCACCAACAGTAGGTGCCAATGGTCTACCAGAGGGTTTGATGCTTCTTTCCCTCAATGCTAGCAGATATTCATCAATCCACCTCTTTCTAAAGTCCTCGATTACCTTCGAAATATACTGGTATCACTTAGACACCGCTGCTTCAGAGTTCAACGAAGGATCCTCTAGTTCTATGATAGACTGGAAATCGAACGGGAAAGCAGTCAATGGTTTACCGTAGAGTAAATTAGCTGGCGTTAATGGTAGTGGTTCTTGCAGGTCGGTGTACACATATGTGATCGGACGATCATTCACGACTGCTTCTATTTCGGTGAGAACTGTCATTAACTTACTCTTCTTCAATAAAGCACGTCCTACTACCGCTCTCACTCCTGATTTAACAATGCCGACACACCGTTCCCACATTCCACCAAACCAAGGTGCCCTAACTGGAAGAACCTCCATTTGCACTTCCTTTCTCCCATAAAAGTGATGATTGTAGGATCACTGCTCATATCCTTATGGTATTTAGATGCTTGGATAAAAGTAGGAGCATTGTCGCTAAGTACTAGTTGAGGGAATGAACGAAGTGCACAAAACCGTCTAAATGCCAGCATAAATTCCTCGCTAGACATATTGTCACATAATTCTAAGTGTACCGCTCGAGACGTTGCACAGGTAAACAATAAAATATAGACCTTATCTTACTCTCTCGTCTTCAATGCACCTGTGTAATCTAACCCTACAGCTTGGAAAGGCTCGATGTGTTTTACACGGCATTCAGGTAAACGCGGAGCTGGTCCAGTCGCATAAGGTTTACCCTTTAGTCTTTGGCATATCACACACCTCCTCACTACGCGTCGAGCTACTTGTTGAACTCTGGGTATCCACCATGTGAGATGCAAATTCGAAATGATGTGAGACACCCCGTAGTGTTTTACTTCCTTATGTGCACGTATGACCAATAGATCAGTAACGTGATGTCTTGCTGGCATAAGTATAGGGTGGTTTGTGCTGTCTGGTACACCCGACCACTTCAGGCGGCCCTCACACCTGATGAGGTCATTATCTTGGTGCAACCTCAATTGACGCACTAAATTAGGCATTACTAACTTATTAGAGCTTTGTAAAGATTCTAATTCATTGGAAAATGTTTCTGCTTGAACCCACTTGATCAAAGTTACTTCAGCTGCTGTATATTCACGAGCATTAATGTTGTGACCCTTATTGCAGAGTTGGCCCGTTACTTTAAGCTTGATATTGGATATATATCTGAACACCCAAGCTACAACTCTGACTAAATTATTATAGTCACCGAATCTTGCCCACTCTATTACTGGACCCGGTGGCTCATTTGGTTGGGCTGTAACTGCCACTGTTTCCAGTGGTAGAAGTCCCTCACCAACAGCTTGCCATATCGTCCATTCATTTTCATGGAGCAGCCAATTTGGACCATGCCACCACAACTCGGACTTTATTAACTGGCTAGCCGTTATACCCCTAGTTATGAGATCACTAGGGTTGTCTTTTGTATTGACATAGTGATATGCAAATGTCTGGCAATAGGGCCCTAACCTCATCTACCATATTTCGCACATAAACTGGCAGAGACTTCTTGCTATGTACCCAGTTGAGTGCGATTTGACTATCGCTCCACATGTGAACGACTTCAATATTCAACTCGCTCTCGTGTGCTGCGTGTACATGTTGCACCAGATGTGCTAATAGCAGCATGGCAGTCAATTCCATTTTAGGGATAGTTACCTTTTTGACCGGGGCTACCTTGGCCCGGGCTGTAACTAAATGCGCCCCAAATGAAGTAACGACATATATGGCTACCCCGTATGCCGTGGCGCTAACATCGCAAAACGTATGTAATGTAACGTCACCGAATGCCGCCACCTTACGAGGTAGCTGTTTAGTACATAGGATGTCATACTCTTTCAACAATAATGTCCCTTGAACACTTAAGTCCACGGGCAAACTATCATCCCATCCTACTTTGCGTCTCCAAACTTCTTGCATCAGAATCCTAGCTCTTATGGTAACGGGTAATGCTAGACCCAGAGGATCAAAAAATTGCGAAACTTTGCTCAACAGACTTCTCTTCGAGTGTGTTCCTGTTTGTTGAACAAAAGACTTGGTTTGAAAGGTTAGTATGTTTTGCTTTGATTGCCAGATCATCCCCAAATTTCTGGTCTTTTCCTGGTTCTGAGATGCCGTACCATCCATCTGAATTAATTTCTGAAGATCTTCACTATTAGTAACCCATTCGCGGAGAAATAAATGAGCCTCTGTAAACAAATCACGTGCTTGCCAGTAGGTATGTAACAAATCATCCTGACTATCGCTAGAACCCTGCAAATTGTCTATATACAACCCGCGAGATAGTATACTTGTGTCCTCATGAGTATCTGACAGATGTTTCTTAATTGTAGAATTTAACAAAAACTGCGAGCATGTAGCACCAAAGAGTACGACCCAAAAACGGTAGCTCACGACCGGACTTTCAGAGTCGCTGATGTCTTCGAACCAAAGAAAGCGGGTAACATCTCTATCTTCCTCCTGTAATTTGACCATCAAGAAGGCTTTCTCAATGTCACTAGTAAATGCATATTGCCCTAGCCTAAATCGCAATAGGTGTTGTGACAAATCCGACACCATGGACGGACCAGTCAGCAAGCAATTATTCAGGCTGGGTTGTTGACCTTGGTGGGCCGAGCAGTCATACAACACCCGTATTGGTGTGGTGGCGCTTCTTTCTTTTCCCCATGATGGCCTAGATAGTGAACCCTTCCCTTCCTAATCGGTTCTTTTACGTCGAACCTTTCAATGAAGCCTTGTTGTGCGTAACTCCGAAATACATCGTCATACGCCTGGCGCGTGCTGGGTTAATTTGTTAATTTGCGCTGCAATGCGCGCAAGCGACCCAATGCCAATCCATAGTTGGTTGGCAGGCTCATCTCACTATTTTTCCAGGGTAAACTAACCTTGTATTGCTTGTCTGAGGCACAATAGCTCACAGACTCCTCAAACTTCTTCAACGCAATTTACGAATCATAATCAGTCTCCACAGGATTAATGCCTATGTGATCCAGTTTCCACAGTCGTTCCAGGTCGAACTCGGCAGTCATTTTAGGGTCACTAGGTTGGGAATCCTCCCTTCCCAACTCCTCTGCCGCTGTTACATTCACCCTTAATATCGAGACCGTGTCGACCAGGACATTTGACTGTGTAGTATGCACTTTTCTGCTCATGCAATAGCCAAATTTAGTGGGGATCAATATCACACCACACATCCTTTTAAATCCAGGGTATACTACATCATAATAATGATCCACACCAAGTAGGACATGCACCTCACTCTGATCTCCCATGGGATCTGACAAGTTAACCCCCTTGCTACGTAATGCGTGTTCCACCTTCTTCACTCCTACAGATACATATTCTAGTAGGGTGTCTACTACGATACATGACATAAAATACCTTTGTTTATGATAGAAATAGGAAATCTCCGCTATCTCGTATTCTTGTTTGTCAGTAACCCCTGTAAAGCCCTGCAATCGAAGAGTCTCAGCCCCTACGATTCGGTGCTTAAGTCCCCCTAATATGGACCTTTTTATAAAGAATCGTTGAGACCCCTGATCAAGAAGCACCCGACAAACCTTGTAACTGTCATTACCTTCCATGGGAATATTTATTGTGGGCAATATAGTGGTGTCTTTCGTGCTACCTAGTGTCAAAGTTGTAGTACCCTCTGGTTTGACGTTTTTGCCTTTGTCTACTGTCGAGTTACTTACGAGTCTCGACACCCCTAATATGGACCTTTTTATAAAGATCGTTGAGACCCCTGATCAAGAAGCACCCGACAAACCATGTAACTGTCATTACCTTCCATGGGAATATTTATTGTGGGCAATATAGTGGTGTCTTTCGTGCTACCTAGTGTCAAAGTTGTAGTACCCTCTGGTTTGACGTTTTTGCCTTTGTCTACTGTAGGACACAACTTGTCAAAGTGATGTCCTTTACAGTGACGACAGGGCTTTAAGTATGTAGCAGTACATTGCCCTTGTTTATCATGTTCCTTGCTCAGACAACCTGCACATAGCTTTAACCTCTTTGCCTGTGCTAGTTTTGACTCATTTGTTGGGTATTTTACACAGAAACTCCATTTATGTTTGTTATTGTTACATAGCTTACATAAAGTCTGAGCGGGTTTCTTGTATGTACCCTCTTTCTTTCCCTTGGTCCCCACCGTCATACTTACAGTCCCCCTCATTTCAACATTCCTACTCCCTCCTGACACATTCATTCTCCCATTGTTCAACTGTAAATTACTGATCTCTTTACTGAACTGAGTTTTAAACTCCCCCAGATAAAATTATCTAAGTTCTAACCTTGTCAAGTATTGACATAGGAAGCTTCTGTAGTAGTATAATAACTATTATTTCCTGTGAGGTGAGCCCTAGGGTGTCTAGCGATCGAGTATGGCACTCCATGTCTGCCCTAAATTTTGCTAACTCCTCAACCTTGTACTGTGGTTCTGCGAGCTTTAACAAGGCAACGACATGGGCTGTCTTCAACTGCTCTTGATCCCCGTATGAGGACTGTAATAATTGTACTGCCTCAAGATAACTATCACCTAGTACCACAAAACCCTCTATCAAATGTAAGGCCTCTCCTTCCATTTGTCCTTTCAGGTAGTGAAATTTACGGACATTATCCAAAGAGGATTCATGTACTGTAGACCGAAATACGTCCCAAAAAGCTAACCACTCAGTCAAATTGCCCCCAAATGTAGGAAGATTGAGCTTTGGGAGGTGCATAGTGTGTTTCGGGTCAACCCTTCTATGGGCTTCGTTCCTGCCTCCCTTCTTGTTCGCGACAGCGCGCTGTAATAGGTGCTTCGCTTTAAAGACAGTTTCATCATAGAGGGCGCGATTATCACACTCTGCAACTATCTCTTCCTCCTCTTATCTGTCATGCTTGCCACAATCACCTCACTTAGAGCAACAATATGACCGTGGGTAGCCTGGACATTGTCTAACCTAGCCTCTAATTCCTCGAGTTCAGCAGTAGTGATGAAAGTGTTGACATCAATAATTAACCTATTTAATACTCCCCGAAGTCCCGCCCTCTGATTTTTAGGGGCTTTGCTCTGCACCCCATTAGATGGTGTCTCTTCCTCTTTACTCATTTTGTATGCGAGCCTGTAGGCTATTTACACCTAAAATGTTACAATTACAACGGCAAAATAGTAGCCTAGTTAAGAGACGCCGACCGGCAGACTTCTTTGTTATGGAGAAAAAATAGCACACCAAATAGCAATACCTACTCTAAAGGGTCACATTGAACAAGATTTTTTTTAGGTCAGGTCATGTGTCACAGGAAGTCTGAAATGAAAAAGAAAAGTTATTGGGGGAAGGTGATGGGTGGGATGCAGGACTTTGGCAGGCGCAACGATACTACCCTGCATTCCGGCTCTAACCATCGCTTGGCTAGTCCTACCAGTTCTACCAGTTGTTCCTGCATCCTATTTTATGTCCCCTTGCTCATTGCCTTTAAAAATCCATTATAGGTAGCTAATTACCGGGTCTGGGCACCAATGTGGTATAATATCAGTGGAAGTTAAATATCTCTAAGCTATAATTATTCAAACAAAATCAATCTAAATTAAATTACTCCAAATCTAAATTGAATTTAATCTGAAACAAGCTAATTTATATACAAAGGTCACACACAATTAATTAAATATAAGGTAAGGTTATAAGGGTTAATAATATTCCAGGAATTAACTCGCCAATAGTTCCATGTGGCAATGAGACAATGGAAAACGTTTACCCAATATGGCGGACGACGGGGAAACCAGAGACCAACAAATCAGGGAAAATAAATGAATGGTTATAAATATTATGAGAATGGACATGAACAATTTGCTTAGCCGTCTGTCATAGCGTCGATGAGAGCGTCGTGAATGTGTAGATGTGTGTATTGCTGGTAGTTTAATGTGATTAGAGGCACAAAAGCACGATCAACTGAAGGCGGAAATTATATGTTAACTGGGAGGTGTTCGTGAAGGCTCTGCCTCTTCCAGCCCATCATCTTGCTGCCTTTGCAAACGCCAGGCGCCCAAATTATCGTACCGTATCTATGTTGCTCAGTATGATAAATTAAATCAATATATACGATAAATTCATATATACTACATAAGACCATGTCAATATTGCTTAATAGCATATTAGGCCTTTTATAATCTTAACTTACTTACAATCTTATAATACACGATCTAATCGTCCTACGCCCTACCGTGGGAATGACCGTTAGACTGTCGTATACCTAGTGATGTCACAGAGATGTACCTTAGCACATTAATTGTCTTACACTATCGTATTACACGATAGTGCTTCTGGAAGCTAGTTTGGGGTGGGCAGGGAGGGAGATATGACAGCATTTGTGTGTGATATTCCTTGGTATCTGTTGGGTGTGTTGCCATGTAGTGTAGTGGATGGTGTTGGATTGTGGAGGGTGTAGCCAACAATTGAGTGTCTCTCATGTTCATGTGGTCTTTGACTTAGAGGAATTTGGTTTCGTGAGGTGTATTAACTCACTGGGCACCAGCGCCGCAACATATGCGTCAGCAATTTATGTAACGCAAAACCCCAGAGCCGCATAAGGTGTGTCGGCACTGTCGACCTTATTTACTCTTGTTGTATGGTAGATAGTGGGGTTAAAATTTGTATGGGATATACCTTATGATGTTGCCAAACAGTGGCGGTACTCAGCAACTCCCAATTCCAGCCGTGCAGGTGGGAAACGCCAGTTTACCCACTTATCTCACCGCCACATTATGATGTTGCCGAACAGTGGCAATACTTGGCAACACCCAAGTCCAGCCGCGGTGGGGAGTGGGGAGAGGGACGCACGGGAGGAGGGGGGAAGACAGTTGTCCCGTTGACTTCGCGAGTGTCTGACCTATATCGTCGCCTCGCGATGTTGGAACAAAGGGAAGAGAGTGTGTATCGCTCCCCCACTGCTTCCCATGACATAGTTGACTCCCCACCAAGTGGGGAAGGGGAGGAGGAGGATGACCCAGATCCCATGGCATTCCTCAACATTTCGCCAGGCCATCGTAGGGGTCAGAAGAGACAAGCTAAGGATGAGAAGTGTCATGTTGCTACACAACAACAAGTGCGGCGTGGTTCTCCCCCATGCCTGCCTTCAACACCACCTCATACTCTCCCAATAAAAATACAATGTCAAAACCCATATTTCTAAGCCAAAAGTGCCTAAAACATTGTGTAAAACTCATATTCTTACTATAAAACATATTTTTTTTTTTTTTTTTTTTAAGAGACAATGAACGGAGGAAGGAAAAACACAGATAAAACAAAAAGGTCCATGTGCCTAAAGGCATCCTCCATTCATAAAATGTTTGTAACAACTGGATTTAACATTGTTGATTGTAAAGTTTGTGGAAAGCAATTCGAGGGAAGTGAATTCCAAAGAGTAGTAGCTCTGGGGATAAATGAATTCTGATAAGCAAAAGTTCTGCATTGTGGAGGAGAAAGTGTAAATTCATGGGCGCTCTCAGCTGCCCTAGTTCTACGGGGAAAGATGTGGAGAGGCGGCACAATTGAAGCAAGTTCCTCGGAACAATTGCTGTGAAAATATCTGTAGAATAATGCAAGGGGTGCAACGTTTCTTCGTATGGCTAATGTAGGAAGGTCCTGTGTGATTGCAGGATTATTGATTAATCTAATAGCTTTATTTTGAATTTTGTCCAACTGCCTCAATGCAACCACTCCACTTCCACCCCACAGAGGTGAACAGTAATCCATCTGAGAGCGCACATGACTTTTATATATTACGGCCAACTGCTCGTCAGTGAAGAATTCTCGAACTCTGTACAGGAGTCCCAGTTTTTTAGAGGCATTCTTAGCAATGCTTCTAACATAATGTGTCCAGCTCAAGTTAGTAGTTAATGTTACACCGAGAATGTCAATACTAGGGGAAGTGGGAATATTTACATCATTAAAAAATATATGGGAGTCAGTGAGATTCTGTCGGTTAGAAAATTGAATGTACTTGGTTTTCTGTGCATTAAAGAAAACTAGATTCTCTTGTCCCCATTCATTAATTCTAGAAAGGTATGATAAAGTATAAAATCAATACACAAAGTGCATGAGAGAGGCAGAAAATGAAAGTGAGAGTGACGGCAGACAAGCGTCAGTCAGCTCGCCTTGTGTACGTGCGTGCGTCTTAGGCCAAGATGGCCGCCCATCGCCATGGTAACCAGGACACGCGCGGGCCTTGCCATTCGTCGGCATTTATGAAACTTGAATCTATGTACTTATCACACTGTAACTTCACTTACAATGACATTATGTGATACATGATACTCAAGTGGTATATATAACCGTCACTCGAAGATTAGAGGCATTGTACATCAGCCATGCTGCCTCACCCAGCTGTGGTGTACTGGCGTGGGATGTTTGAAAAGGCGTCCGGCACCAACTGATGGCTGAGCCCCCCCCCCCCCCCCCCTAGGACCCCCAAATGACTTATTAACTATTGAGCATAGTGACTGTATTAATATTTCTCTTTTAAACCCCCTCAAGCAATTATATTTCCAGCCAGTATTAACTTACATAGAACGATTTTATTATTGGAATTAATACAACTATATTAAGAATACTCATAACGTAGATAACTATACCATGTGCCGAATATGTGATCAAGCGATCGAAAACCTTTTAACACAGTACACGGCACTAACGAATATTAATGTAATTATGGTTTTATTATACTAAATACAAAAATAACCATAGTTCACTGTACAAGCCCAATAACACTGACAAACTTTCGATTGAGGCTGCTCTGTTAAGAAGTAAAACATGTTGCTCCTCATAGCTCTTTGTCGTCGTTGGTGGTTTCGTATATATACAAATATAGAGGCGTCATGCCTCTGAATTCATGCAGAAATGTGGGAAGTGTGAATCAGATTTTTTTTATAGATGGTTTAATCATGTGGAGCATATGAACGTGATAATATGAATGTAAGAGTGTATGAGAATGATGTGGAAAATCAAAGAGGATGATCAAGACCGAGAGTGTGATGCAAGGATGGAATTGAAACGTGTATACGTGAAAATGGTGTTTAGCAGGATAAGGGCCACCAGCTGATGGATTACAGTGAAGCCTGGAGGCGATTCTTTCATTATCAACCCCTTGGAAAGCAAGGTGCCTGATAAGACACAATTTTGCCCAGTAATTCCCTCAGAGAAAAATCTCTCTCGGATGAAGACAGATTACTTAACCTGTTCACAACCTTCCATTTCAGTTCATGCTTATATCTGTTTACTACCACAGTACCTACATGCTCACCTCCAATGCAATATTGCTCATTCTACAGAAAGTGTAAATAGGAGGAAATTAAAATTCCCACAACTAGCTTTTCATAATCTCACTTTGTAGCTTACACCATATGGTGCCTGTCCAACCATTTCAGTGGTTCAGGCGGTGACAATGCTGAGGCTTATCTGGGGCTATACATTGTGAAGAGGATCTGGGCTGCAGATTATGCTACTGGCTAGCTGATGGTTTGTCGATTTGTCGTATTTAGTATTCGGTTCGGTCAGTTTGTTAGTGCTTGGTTATAATAAAAGATATTAATAATAATAAATATTATTATTACAAACACACGCACATATATATATATATACTGTATATATAACCGAAGATATTTACATGTAGAAGCACCCACTAATAAATTCCAAACAACATATTTTCTGCAAGCAAAAATCCTGTAGCACTGAAGGAAAACATTGACGAAAAAAACAGCTTCTGTTCACACAGTTATTTCAAGAAAATGGAAACACCAACATCGAACAAAATTGTAGTTCCGGCTTGTGAATATCACACAGAATAATAAATGTCTTTCATATTGTAAAACTTTGAACTGTAACCTTCCACAGCTATAAGGTTCCCATAAACTTTCTTTTTTGTATACATCTTAGTAGAGAATGAAGGGTAAAATCCTATTTCCCTTACTTTCTAGAATATGACTAATCTAAACAGTTACAGCCGTTTGAATAAGTATCTGTTCTGATGCATTTGTGTCAAGTAAAATATGATAATTATTAGTGTTTTAATTATACCTTGGTCTTTTTTCTGAATCAATGGTAGTAATACGTTTTACTATTTGATATTTTACATTTGTACTTCATTGACTTGTGAAAAATATGCCTCTGATTTGTTAATTTATTTATTATGTCCCAGCATTAATATGTGTAATGTCATATATAACTATTTTTACCTAATATTTCCTGCATTCAATTTCTCCTTTCTCAGAAATCTCCATATTAGAAGATATCAACGTTCACCACCGCCAATGGCTCTCCTCTAATACTACTGACCCACCAGGTGAACAAGCCTACGTCTTTTCTATCCTAATTGACCTAGAGCAGTTGGTTCAGCAACCCACCCGTATTCCGGATTGCTTCGGAGATTGGCCCAACATTCTTGACTTGTTTCTAACTTCTAACCCTTCTTCTTATGCTGTCGATCTTTTCATTCCTTTGGGCTCCTCCGACCATAAACATTTCTCTGTCACCTGTCCTATCTTTATAGTAGGGCCACCCAATCCTTCCAGCCGGCGGCACTTGTGGCAATTTGGCGCTGCCGACTGGGAGACTCTCCAGCAGTACTTCTTTGATTTCTCATGGAATGAGTTTTGCTTTCGTGGAATGCATTATAAAGGTAATCCCATCGGGCATGGAGGCATACATTCCATTTTCTTTCTCTCAGACTAATGAAAACAAATCTTGGTTTATTCACGCTTGTTCTATTGCTGTTCGCAATAAGGAGGAAGCATTCAAACGGTACCGTCGCCTTCAAAATCAAGAATCTCATTCTTCCTATGTTTTTGCCCGGAATCAAGCCAAATGTGTATTTCTACTCGCCAAACACTCTTTCATCAATAATAAATGCACTGCACTATCTAAATCGAGCTATTCCCAAGTTTTCTAGCATCTAGCTAAAAACCTCTTCAACAATTGTTCTTCCTTGTCTTTCCCTCCCCTTTTCCAGTCTGATGGCACAACCATAACTTCTTCCTCTGACAAAGCTGAACTCTTTGCTCAATCTTTCTCTAGAAACTCCACCTTGGATGATTCCGGTGCTATTCCTCCCTCTCCACCCATCTCTCTCCTACTTATGCCTAATATCCTAATCTCTTCTAAATATGTACTTTCTACCCTCTCGGGGCTTAACCCGGGAACAGCGAGGGGGGGGGTAATGAACTAGCTCCCCATGGGCGAGCATATGGGCTCCATTCAGGCCTATAACCGTCATTTTACGATAAATATCATTATTACCTATTCATATGAGCCTATTTTACCTTCACTATGAAGATAGTAACCTGTAACAACAATCAAACCAGTGAAAATATAATTTTTCTGGTCAAAATCGGGAATATAGATGGACCAGCCCATTCATGAATTTTGGAGAAAATTGAGGCAACCCCTCCCTCCACGAGGCCTCAAGCCACACTGAGCCTACTCATACACACACTTGCTTGTGTAACACACCTGCTAGGCACGTAAGCACATCCCCCACACAGTTTGCTAATGTTAGCACAAAAATATACCAACAAATTAGGGGATAACAGGGAAAATAGGTGATAATTGAAGGGGGAGGGGAAAGGGAGGAAGGAGGGGATGTGGACGAGTGATATGAGGTATAAGGACAAAAAATAAAATAAAAAAAATAAAAATAAAATAAAACTTGTTTAGTGCTGTTTAAATGGTATTTTTAGGCCTCCCTCTTAAGAGCTTTGCCACCGTCGCCCAGTAAAACCTCTTAAGAGCTTTGCTGCCGTTTACGGGTTAATACTAAGAAGGCGGACGTTCCAGATGGTGTTCCTCCTATTGTACTCAAAAACTTTGCTTCTGTGCTGACTGCCTGCCTAGGCAAACTCTTTTGTCTCGATCTCTCCTCTTACATCTTCCCTTCTTGCTGGAAGTTTGCTCTCATTCAACCTATTCCAAAGAAGGGTGACCGCTCTCAACCCTCCAACTTTCGTTCAATTGCTCTCATGTCTTATATCTCTAAAGTTTTGTAAACTATTCTTATTTCTCAATTTCTTAAGCATTTCTCTTCTCATAATCTACTCTCAGGTTGCCAGTATGGCTTCCTTATGGGTTGCTCTACTGGTGATCTTCTTTCAAAATTATCTTACTAACTCTTGGTCATCCTCCTTTCAGTGAGACCTTTTCTATTGCGATAGACATATCAAAGCCCTTCGAAAGAGTCTGGCACAAATCTCTAACTTGTAAATTACCCTCTTCGGTTTTTATCCCTCCATCTGTGCCTTTGTCTCTAATTTCCTTTCCGACCGTTCCATGGCTGCGATTGTGGACGGCCATCGTTAACTTCCTCATCCTATCAACTTTTCTCTTTTTCATAAATTATCTTCTCAACTGTACCTCCGATCCTATCCATTCATATGCAGATGACTCTACCTTACACTATTAAATTATTTTTCCAGAATGCCCCAGCAAGCAATCCCTCAAAAACAAACGAATTGCAGCCATACAACACTTATATTCTGATCTAACTACCATTTAAAATTGGGGCAGAGAAAACCGTGTTGCCTTTAATGCTTCAAAGACCCAATTTGTCCATCTAGCTACCCATCGTGAACACTCAGAGGACTATCCATTATATTTCAACAATACAAAAATCAACCCTTCATCTTCTCTCAGTATTCTTTGTGTCTCTTTTTCTTCTGCTCTCTCTTGGAAGGACCATATTTTCACTCTTGCTAAGGCAGCCTCCCAGAAGCTGTGTTTGCTCAACTGCCTCAAGAGGATATTTACCCCTTCACAACTTCTTGCTTTGGACAAGGGCACAGTGCGTCCTTGTATTGAGAACTGTTCACATGTTTGGGGAGGATCCTCTCACACAGCACTTCTAGACAAAGTAAAAAGGAAATCCTTTCGTATCATGAACTTCTGTCCACTCACCGACTCTCTGCAATCTCTCTCTCTCCACCACAATTTTGCAACTCTTGTTATTCTATCGCTACTACAAAAATCAGTGTCCCTCAGAGGTCTTCCAGACATCTGGAAACATGGTGCCATCATTACATTCTCCAAATCCAACAAAGACCCCACGCTACCCTCCTCACACCGCCCTATCACACTCCTTTGCACCCTCCAAATTTGTAGAACATCTTGTACTACAACTGACCACACTCGCTCTAACCCTAGCTCCAACACAACATGACTTCAGGCCACTGCACTCCACAAACACTCTTCTTACAGACCTTACACAAAGAGCTTTTGACAGCATCAGCTCAGCCACACCACCACACAGATCACTACTTGCCACACTCGACATTAGTAAAGCCTTTGATGCCATCACCTGCCACAACCTAGCAAACAAAATCTATGACACAAACATGCAGAACAACACAAAAAGATGGCTGGCCAACTTCCTAGAAGGCAAATGTTCACATGTATCGTTTGCCGGTCAGTCATCTACCATCAGAAATTTCCCTAACGGAGTCCTGCAAGGATCCGTCCTGTCGCCCGCACTCTTCAATCTGTACATGAATGATATAAATACACCCCATACACCCTAAATAAACATTGCCTTCTACGCAGACGACATAACACTCACATGCACATACCAAAATCCAGACACAGCAACACTTCTCCTTCAACCTTATCTCGACACATTATATGACTGGTGGACTACAAACAGACTCAATTTAGCCCCAGCCAAATCAACCGCAATCCTCCTCACAAGCTGGGCAGCAGAACACAAATACACCCCGCAACTCACCATAAACAACACACCCCTAGCACACACACCCAACCAACATCCTAGGAGTAACATATGATGCTCTAATGACATTCAAACAGCATACCACAAACATGAAAAATACACCTGTTACCACTTTCTTCAATTGTAGTTTAATTTAAGATGGAATGGCACTCGTGAACTACAATAAAGCTAAACAGCAAACAAGGAATGTACACCACATACACAATAACTAATTAGCCGAGGTCGCCACCGTGAGTAAAGAAACGCCACGGACACAAAGAATTAGTTTAATAGTATAAAATACAAAGAATACAGTTAAGATTAACCCTACACTTATAAAACACAATTGTCAAGGTAAATAGGAGGGGTCCGCTATCAGGGCACAACCTTTGACTATAGGCTACACTTCATAGGAGGTTAGTTACCACCTATAGTATAGAATAACTCCCCCTACCGTAAGGAGTATCACACCAGTTACCCCACCTGTTGCTCAAACTGTCTCTGGAGGCCAACTGAACTCTTCTCACCAGTCACCACCCAACACCGACCTCTACTTCCCCCCCCCCCCCCCCCCCCCCTCCTTCACTCTCGCACAATACTCCCCCCTCCCCCTTCCCTAACCAACTCTCGCGTCAACAACCAACCTCCCCATTTCTCCCCCCTTGTAGTTTGCCTTAACCAACAATAATATCCTCAATAATAATGCCATTAGTAAGAAATATAACAGTAGTTACTGATACATTGCATCACTGTACATAAACATGTGTATATACAACACCAACCGAGTCACAGTAAGAAACCCAAATCACGGTATAAAGTTATACACAAATAACCCATTCTACCCCCCCCCTTTCCAATTCCCACCAACAGTTTAACCATTACACCCATGGTTACAATACCCTCCAACAGTTTAACCATTACACCCATGGTTACAATACCCTCCAACAGTTTAACCATTACACCCATGGTTACAATACCCACCAACAGTTTAACCATTACACCCATGGTTACAATACCCACCAACAGTTTAACCATTACACCCATGGTTACAATACCCTCCAACAGTTTAACCATTACACCCATGGTTACAATACCCACCAACAGTTTAACCATTACACCCATGGTTACAATACCCTCCAACAGTTTAACCATTACACCCATGGTTACAATACCCTCCAACAGTTTAACCATTACACCCATGGTTACAATACCCTCCAACAGTTTAACCATTACACCCATGGTTACAATACCCACCAACAGTTTAACCATTACACCCATGGTTACAATACCCTCCAACAGTTTAACCATTACACCCATGGTTACAATACCCTCCACAGTTTACCATTACACCCATGGTTACAATACCACCAACAGTTTAACCATTACACCCATGGTTACAATACCCACCAACAGTTTAACCATTACCATGGTTACAATACCCTCCAACAGTTTAACCATTACACCCATGGTTACAATACCCACCAACAGTTTAACCATTACACCATGGTTACAATACCCTCCAACAGTTTAACCATTACACCCATGGTTACAATACCCTCCAACAGTTTAACCATTACACCATGGTTACAATACCCACCAACAGTTTAACCATTACACCCATGGTTACAATACCCACCAACAGTTTAACCATTACACCCATGGTTACAATACCCTCCAACAGTTTAACCATTACACCCATGGTTACAATACCCACCAAGTTTACCATTACACCCATGGTTACAATACCCACCAACAGTTTAACCATTACACCCATGATTACAATACCCTCCAACAGTTACCATTACACCCATGGTTACAATACCCACCAACAGTTTAACCATTACACCCATGGTTACAATACCCACCAACAGTTTAACCATTACACCCATGGTTACAATACCCTCCAACAGTTTAACCATTACACCCATGGTTACAATACCCACCAACAGTTTAACCATTACACCCATGATTACAATACCCTCCAACAGTTTAACCATTACACCCATGGTTACAATACCCACCAACAGTTTAACCATTACACCCATGGTTACAATACCCTCCAACAGTTTAACCATTACACCCATGGTTACAATACCCTCCAACAGTTTAACCATTACACCCATGGTTACAATACCCACCAACAGTTTAACCATTACACCCATGGTTACAATACCCTCCAACAGTTTAACCATTACACCCATGGTTACAATACCCACCAACAGTTTACCATTACACCCATGGTTACAATACCCTCCAACAGTTTTAACCATTACACCCATGGTTACAATACCCACCAACAGTTTAACCATTACACCCATGGTTACAATACCCTCCAACAGTTTTAACCATTACACCCATGGTTACAATACCCTCCAACAGTTTAACCATTACACCCATGGTTACAATACCCTCCAACAGTTTAACCATTACACCCATGGTTACAATACCCACCAACAGTTTAACCATTACACCCATGGTTACAATACCCTCCAACAATTTAACCACAACACCCATGGTTACAATACCCACCAACAGTTTAACCATTACACCCATGGTACAATACCCTCCAACAGTTTAACCATTACACCCATGGTTACAATACCCACCAACAGTTTAACCATTACACCCATGGTTACAATACCCTCCAACAGTTTAACCATTACACCCATGGTTACAATACCCACCAACAGTTTAACCATTACAACCCATGGTTACAATACCCTCCAACAGTTAACCATTACACCCATGGTTACAATACCCACAGTTTACCATTACACCCTGGTACAATACCCACCAACAGTTTAACCATTACACCCATGGTTACAATACCCTCCAACAGTTTAACCATTACACCCATGGTTACAATACCCACCAACAGTTTAACCATTACACCCATGGTTACAATACCCACCAACAGTTTAACCATTACACCCATGGTTACACACCGACACCCAGACTTAACTCCCTCAGGTCACTTGCCCACACACAATTTGGACACAACAAAGAAACCACCACCACAGTTTACAAACAATACAGAAGATCAGTGATGGAATATGCAAGCCCTGCCTGGGCTTCTATACTAACTGAAACACATCACAAGACCTTACAGACTATTCAAAATAAAGGGTTCCATGTCATCTCAACCAGTAGACCATTTCAACCAGTAGCTCTCAACCAGTGCCAAATCAACCAAGACCAACCAAACCAGTGGCAAAATATAGTACTAACCTAACCTAACCTAACCGTATTGGTTGATTTGGTACTGGTTGAGAGCTACTGGTTGAAATGGTCTACTGGTTAACTTGACCGGTCACCAAAATAAAGCCCTAAAAATCATCACAGGCTGCACAGCTACTACATCTACACATCACCTACATCAAGAAACCAAAGTCCTCAAAGTCAAAGACCATCTGGACATGAGAGGCACTCAATTCCTGGCTGCAGCCTCCACAAACCAACACCACCCACTACACTATATGGTAACACACCCACAGACAGCAAGAAATATCAAAACAACACCCAGCACACGATATCACACACAAATGTTGTCGTCTCTCCCTACCTCCTTACCCCAAACCAGCTTCCAAAAACACATCCATACTCATATCTCTCGCCGCTCCATCCAATCACTCATAGACAACACACACCTGCAGTCACGACCTCCCGAAATCCATCCTTCTACATCCTCCCTTCCTCGCAAGGACAGAGTCCACCTGGCCAGGCTGAGATGCGGGCACCATCCAGCTCTTCTGAGGTATCAGAAGAGGCTGGATGACTCCGTCGTCGACACCTGCCCAGGATGTAACACAGCACCCCATACAATTAAACACATCATAGAAGACTGCATTTCACACAATCACTTGCACCAACAACACAATCTACACTATTTGAGAGCTCTGTGAGAAAGCCCGACCGTGGCCATGGCTTTTCAAAGGGACTCGAGGCTGTTCGGCCAGGCAGCTTAGGGAACAACAACAACAACAACCATAAGGGTCATTATGAAGCTTGTGTGTGTGCGTGTATGTATCTGTGTGTGTGTGTTGCAAACGTCTTTATTGGAGATTCCTTAATTAAATGTTATTAACAAATAATTATTTCAGGATTGTTGATTTACGTTTATGTACTAATAATTATCGACACTCATTACGTACTATATAATAGTATTGTTATTGTGAATACGTACCGTAGTGTTAACTAATATGGAATATCTTTTACATATATTACATCAATAAACACATGAACATATTCATGTACTACCGTACTAGAAGGGACACACATACACACAAGCTAGAATGTGATAGGAGTAAGTAAATTCAACAGGCAGTGCATTGCATCTGAAACTATTGTATATTGCATAGAACAATATATTCCATTATAGGTGGAAAGTTAGCATTTCAAATATTATAGAAGAATAAAAAAGGAAGGTAGAACAGGGTGACGATTCCTATAATTAATGTATATTAAGTGTCTATGGTTATTATATATTGTAGATCATAGCAGGAAAAATGAAGGGTCAACGAAAAACAGGACAATAAACAAATTGTAGTAAGTTAAAAGCTAAATATTTATGAAGCGGTGTGAATTACAGAATACTAATATGAATAAAAGCAAAGACATTTGTATATTCGAATAGAAATAAGCCACCAAACTGTTAGTCAAATCGTACATGTACTCGAATTGACAGCACTTAACCACATAACAAGAATAAACATACATTTGACAAGCATCATGTAATGTGTGTTCATGTTCTTTATTTACGACCAGAGGGGAAATGCAGTCATGAATATAACGGTAAATATGATAACGTCTGAAACAGTCAATGATTCAACCATATATACTATGTTGGTATTATCTTATCATGGTAAAATGAGTAGGTATGGACGGGAGTTTTGTGACTATTAAATGCTCACTACTCCAACGTAAATTACACATTGTAACAAAGTAAACGCAATATAGTATTTATATGGTCCTGCTATTTGCTGAGACGTGTATTTTTTGTGTGAACAATTAATTCCTTAATGTCCCTCATGTCATTCTGTTGTATGGCCAAGACGGTTGAGCACACCCAACTTCTGGGAAGCTGTTTTTAGAAAAGTGGTTATATGATCTTTCCAAGAGAGGTTAGATGAAACGGATACACCAAGAATATTGAGAGAAGATGAAGGGTTGCTTTCTGTATTGTTGAACAATAATTGATAGTCATTTGGAAGAGAGAGAGAGAGAGTATTCGTATACCAATACTATATGGACAAAGACTAACATTAGCTGTGAGAGTGGTGGTGGCTAAGATAATATCCCAGGGGTGGTAGGCCATACAACACATTATTATATAGTATGAACCTTGGTCTGGCAACATTATTTTCATAAGCTAAACAAATTCAATAACTTCATTGCTGTGAATCACTTGCTGGAATTGCCGTTTCAGTCTAACATAGAGGGTCAATATTATGTCATAAACATGAATGACAAATGTAACAATTAAGTTAATATAGAGACCTAATTGTGTATTGACATGCGACGGGAAGAAATTATTCCGAGCATTCTCCTCCACCACCAAACAACAAACAGCACCACCTCAGCAACACCACTACACATTGCTTCCATACATTCAAAATGTAACATTGAGCAGCGCCCCCATCATACCCTCACCATCAAAAAAACCAGGCTCCAGTAAAGACGGCTAACTATGCTAAAACCCCAGTGACCATAGAAAACCCCAAAACCCCAGTGATCATAGAAAATCACAGTTTAAGGAGAAACTGCTCTAGTTGCCCTAATACACACGTGGACCACAACGAGTGTATGCAAATTCAGTACCAACCAATTTAGTGAGCCCCTGTGCGTTATAATGACTCACACAGTGATAAAGTGAAGAAGCATGCTAACACTTCCTCCCAAATAAACCACCCAAGTAACCCTAGTAAATATTGTTACGGCCTGGCACTCAAGTACACAAGGGCTCTCAATCAGGACTCGAATACGGCTCGCTGCCACAACGGAAACACACGATCCCAACCCCTGAGTACTGCCAGCCGAACAAAAAACACCAATACCCTCCAGAGTTCAATCTGCTATAACGGGGTATACAAGAACTCGGTACTAGTGTTCAACAACAGACTAATAAAGAGACAGGAATTATCTATTCTGGTCAACAATCAAACAATGAAGTAAGAAACAACAACACCAAAGAATAGTGTTGGCCGAAGCCGAAGTAATCCACCCTTGACTAAGAACTTAAGAAGTCCTCCACCCTCTACTTCGGATCGGCACTATTACGTTACGTTAATTAATAGTCCTTAAGCATCGAGCAAGGAATCTTCTGAAAAAAGTTAGATGCTTCTCGGATGCTCGTAAGAAGTACGTATCGGATTTTGAACAGTAATTCAATAAGCAAAAACACTGGCAATTAAATACTATTAAAGGTTTAAATTGGCAGAAGAATAATTAAAAGAATATGCAATAGTAAATGGCAAACATTAAAAAGAAGTACTCCGCAAATGCAACGGCAATAGCCTACTCGGATTGTGCTCGTGGGCCACTAATCACTAAAGTAGCCAAGCGTGCAACACATGAAATCAATAGTGCATAAACAATATCATACATAAGGAAAGCTTCAATACTATTCTGTATCTACTAATCGAGTAAAGTCTAGCTGGGGTACTGTGGGAAAAAGGTAGCAGTGACTGAGCAAAAACGGCTCGTAGCCTAGCGAAGTCCTCACAACTGTTTAAAGTATTACGTTAACACTAACAAGTGCACTTTGAGAAATCAAGATCCCTTGTATCTGGTTTTCTCCCGGCTCCTTGACAAAGTAAAAACAAACTGTTAATAAAATACAGGGTGGTTAGGCTCTTGCCCTCATGCACTGTAAATTATTAACTCAACACAGTCAGCCGCGAAGACAACCTAGGCTTCACTGAACCGAAACGAGTATGCAGGTTTATCGCTTAACCACTGCATCAAACAACAACTCGTAACACAGAAAAGCCTTACCCCAGTCTAGCATTACCTAGACTAGCAGAAAACAGGAATAATAATAATAACACACAGGGAAATGCATATACAAGTGCAACAAACATAAATCAATCCTATTCTAAGTTAACCCTTCCAAAATAGGCTATCTAATAGGCAAGTATCTAGTGAGAACTCAAGCGATAATACGTTGGCTGACTAGCTCTGCACCAACGGGACCATGGAAGTTAAACAGGCAGGGAAAAGAGGAGATAAGAATGTAAGGTAGTAGAGAAAGTTCACATCAGTCAGAAGAATATATATAGTTAGCAAGGGAAATGAGAAGTCGCTCTGCCTAATGAGTTCTGATGAAAAAATGGCTAGACTTCCCTTTTTATACCCGGCCCTCTAGTGAGCCCAACGTGAACTACTAAGGACCGCCCACTGACAACCATTACGTAATTTCTCTCTCTCTGGGATAGACAAAGGCTCCCCTAGCACTGAGGGGAGGGGGGAGGGGGGAGTGCTAGTGAGTTAGGCCCACCTCCCGCCTGGCGCACCCACTGACCCCCAACTGTGGCTGCCTCTCCTCCCATCATTACAAATAAGTTCTACACACAATACTTATAACTAATGATATAAAATAGAACTCGTTGACTCAGATGAAAACAAAATACATATTCATAATACTTATAGTACAACGGCTCACATGAACTAAGTTAGGAAACTCTACATAGACTACAGCCAAAGTTCCTGCCCTGACGATCCTAGCGAGAGTGGGGCATGACTAGGCGTTCTGTACAGCATGCTCACACTGGACATGCGTCACAATATAAACATAAACGAAGTAAAGTCATAATAGACTCTCATCACCCATCAGGTCTAACTTCCCCTCCAAGTCACCAACAACCCCAAATTCACACTCCAATGCTTCCGACCTTATCCACATGCAATATAAAAATGAAAGACAAATTTAACCCTTTATTAGCGGGGTCGGACTTAAGTCCGGTACGAGATAATTGGACTAAATGGCGGGGTCGGACTTAAGTCCGTGGGTGTATTCCCACCCTAATTTAGGTGGAAAGCGGAACCTGGTGGTCAGGCGGTATACTACAAGGGCCCACCCACATATCCCCACTGCGTGACCGTGACTCAGTGACCCTCAAGCAGCCATAATGGAAGGTCAAGATTTGTCCGTGTTCGATTCGGTGGCCGCCATCCCTAGTGCGTCGCGCCACCCTACTAACCACGCCCGGCTTACCACCCAGGAACTAGATATCATGCTGAACTCTTCAGAACTTTCTAATAAGCTGTTGGATGAAACCGTCGAATGTCTGGGTGAGAGTTTTGGTAGTGTGGATGACTCGGAAGACGAAAATAACCCGATCATAGGCTTTCATCCCAAGCATAATTTGCGTGGGGTTGATGTTGAGGTTGATGTTGGACAGACCGTTGACCATATTGAAGACGTTCCTGACGAAGAACATACTGGTGTGGGTGTTGGTAAGTACAATTTATATTTTATAATTGCTTGAAAGTTTGATTGCAAGCATTTTATCACCTTACGAGCGGGTGGTGGAGTATATTTCCCTGTGCCGCCCAGCGGGTTTTTTTTTTTACCCTAAATGGGGTTGTTTCGTGCTCTTTTTCATGCATAAACAAGACCCAGAGCGTAATACAAGTATGTATCCCTGAAAGGGCGTAAATTGAGCTTTACAATGACACCCGAACCATCCTTCTACGATCATTGGTTGTCTTTCAACGATCGTGCAACACGAGTGCAAAACCCTAAACTACGGTAATTTCCTTATATAATTCCCTGTAGTAGGTCCACGGCGGCTGTGACGAGCGGTCAGGAGGTACATTATGCTCTAATCACCGCTCCGCTCTCTCTCAGAGCACATTACGTCCTCAAAATTGCACTCTACAAGAAATGTCCTTTGCATTTTATAGCGTATTATTTGCAGGCGTTCGGTAAATTTCTCACGATAACCAGGGTATACGGTACATTTCTCACGATAATATAAGCAACAACGAAGCTTGGCGAAGATTGTGGTCTACAATATACCTTTTTATAATTGCATGTGACCTTGTAATTGCTTGAAAGTTTGATTGCAAGCATTTTATAGCGTATTATTTGCAGGCGTTCAGTACATTTCTTACGGTAATACAAACAACGAAAGATTGAATATTTGTGCTTGGCATTATATGATTGTGGGGAAC
Source organism: Paralithodes platypus (assembly GCA_032716605.1). Taxonomy (NCBI): domain Eukaryota; kingdom Metazoa; phylum Arthropoda; class Malacostraca; order Decapoda; family Lithodidae; genus Paralithodes; species Paralithodes platypus. The sequence continues at coordinate 34,100,042 of CM064548.1, read as the reverse complement.
AGATGTAGGCCTACCGTATATATTATTTTATCATAATATATGATACATATGTAACATTGTTATATTATCACGACACTCTCTCTCTCTCTCTGTCTCACTCTCTTTGTTTCTACACCTTTGTACTCCTTGGTACTCTCTTTCTCTGATGTAGGCCAGGGCACGCCCCTAACTAATCTTCTCTTCCCTCCCAGGGAAAAATCACACCTAGCAGATGTTCTTGACCTCTCTCTCTCTGTCTGTCTCTCTACCTATATATACATTTATAATTGCATGTGACATTGAAATTGCTTGAGAGTTTGATTGCAAGCATTTTATAGCGTATTATTTGCAGGCGTTCAGTAAATTTCTTACGGTAATACAAACAACGAAAAATTTAATATTTGTGCTTGGCATTATATGATTGTGGGGAACAGATGTAGGCCTACCGTATATATTATTTTGTCATATATATGATACATATGTAACATTGTTATATTATCACAACACTCTCTCTCTGTCTGTCTAATCCTCTCTGGGTCTACCTATATATACTTGTATAATTGCATGTGACATTGAAAGTGCTTGAGAGTTTGATTGCAAGCATTTGATAGCATATCATTTGCAGGCGTTCAGTAAATTTGATAAATATATCAAATAAGTCCTGTGGGACTATGAAATAGCTATTATTGGACAAGGAAAATATTTTGTTCATCCCTCCACTGGAACATCAACAACAATGTCAACAACGTATCGCAGTCGGCAGTGTGCAGTACTGCCAATACGTATAGCGACTTCCGCTAGATCTAGAGACCTTTACTTCGATCTAGCAGCAATGACTTACACTAGCGGTTTTGTTTTGAAATTTCAGAACAATTTCGAAGTGATATTATATGGATTTTGCCAATTCATATTTCTAGTGGTATTTATCATGTCTTACATCTAACAATATATGCTAGCGGATTTAACTTCAATTGGTAACCCTCCCGCTCCATTCGGCTCGAAGAAAATCGATAATGGTGGCACTTTAGTAAACAGGTGATAAACATAACCGCATGCGTATCGGTTTGGTGTATCGGTATTATGGTAAGTTGGCTACCTACTATTGTTTATACGATATAGTAAGTAATGATAAGTAAATTATTATATATTATATATAAAACAAAAACAAAATTCCTGCAAAGCAAGCGAAACAGAGAGAGAGAGACAATGCAGAAACTGAACTGAAGAAAGAGTGAAAAAGATATAATAATACAGACATTTTTACAAGCAAATAAAGAAAGGGATTATAGAAAATAATAATGAGAATTACATATACGGATGAGGAAGAGAGAGAGAGAGAAAGAGAGAGAATACAGAAACTGAACTGAAGAAAGAGAGTGAAACAAATATAATAGTACAGAAATATTACAAGCAAATAATGAAATAGACGGATTAGTTAGAGAAAATAATAATGAGAAATACATATACGGATGAGGAAGAGGGGAAGCGAGCGAGCCAGAGAGAGAGAGAGACAGGAGGCGTGAGAGAGATTAGAGAAAATAGAGAGATTGCAAGCATTTTATAGCGTATTATTTGCAGGTGATCAGTAAATTTCTTACGGTAATACAAACAACGAAAGATTGAATATTTGTGCTTGGCATTATATGATTGTGGGGAACATATGTAGGCCTACCGTATATATTATTTGTTCATATATACGATACATATGTAACATTGTTATTATCACGACACTCTCTCTCTCTCTCTTGTCTCTTCCTCTCTGGGTCTACCTATACATATATAATTGCATGTGACCTTCAAATTGTTTGAAATTTTGATTGCAAGCATTTTTTAGCGTATTATTTGCAGGCGTTCAGTAAATTTCTTACGGTAAGGTAGGCAAAAGGCAGTTATGAGATTGAGGTAGGGAAAAGGCAGAACTGCCTATAGCGAGTGTATGAATGGGATTGAGGTAGACAAAAGGCAGAACTGCCTATAGCGAGTGTATGAATGTGATTGAGGTAGACAAAAGGCAGAACTGTCTATAGCGAGTGTATGAATGTATGTATGAATGAATGACATGGATGTATGAGGTGGACCAAGAACCAGATGGATGGATGAGATTCGAAACTTTGATAGACGTATATATCACGGTATACGGTAGAAGTAATTCCTTACAATGTACCGTACATCGTGATATATACGCCTATCAAATGATTGCAATCAATATACACCAATATACAGTATATATATATATATATATATATATATATATATATATATATATATATATACCGTATATATATATATATATACTGTATATATATATATATATATATATATATATATATATATATATATATATATATATATATATATATATATACATATATATATATATTTATATATATACCGTATATTGATTGCAATCATTTGATAGGCGTATATATCACGATGTACGGTACATTGTAAGGAATTACTTCTACCGTATACCGTGATATATACGTCTATCAAAGTTTCGAATTTCATCCATCCATCTGGTTCTTGGTCCACCTCATACATCCATGTCATTCATTCATACATACATTCATACACTCGCTATAGGCAGTTCTGCCTTTTGTCTACCTCAATCACATTCATACACTCGCTATAGGCAGTTCTGCCTTTTGTCTACCTCAATCCCATTCATACACTCGCTATAGGCAGTTCTGCCTTTTCCCTACCTCAATCACATAACTGCCTTTTGCCTACCTCAATCACATGTGGATAACACCTCCTGGGAACACCACAAACAAAAAATGAGTCTTCAACACTACCCCATAGGGTGATTTGGAAATGTGTTGTGAAATAATATTATATATAAAACAAAAACAAAAACCTGCAAAGCAAGCGAGAGAGAGAGAGAGAGAGAGAGAGAGAGAGAGAGAGAGAGAGAGAGAGAGAGAGAGAGAGAATGCAGAAACTGAACTGAAGAAAGAGTGAAAAAGATATAATACAGAAATATTACAAGCAAATAAATGAAATAGAGGGATTAGTTAGAGAAAATAATAATGAGAATTACATATACGGATGAGAAGAGAAAGAGAGAGAATACAGAAACTGAACTGAAGAAAGAGTGAAAAAGATATAATAATACAGAATATTACAAGCAAATAAATGAAATAGAGGGATTAGTTAGAGAAAATGATAATGAGAATTACATATACGGATGAGAAGAGAAAGAGAGAATACAGAAACTGAACTGAAGAAAGAGTGAACAAGATATAATAATACAGAAATATTACAAGCAAATAAATGAAATAGAGGCATTCGTTAGAGAAAATAATAATGAGACTTACATATACGGATGAGGAAGAGAGAAAGGGACGAGAGAGGGAAAGCGAGCGAGCCAGAGAGAGAGAGAGACACAGACAGGAGTGAGAGAGAGAAAGAAAGAGAGAGAGAGAGAGAGAGAGAGATAATACAGAGAATACAGAAATAAGGAGAAATAAGAGAAAAATAAGACCGATTACCGAAGGAATAGTAGACGCGCGAGAGGCCGAAGTCAGGCCAAAGCGAACGCATCCGAACGCGCCCGGGAAATAGACCAAAAAGTACCTCCTCTTCCTCACCTCTTCCCACCCTCCACACTCATTCATAACATTCATTCATAGACTTATATGGGGAGACGAAGAGTTGCTCTTTCCAAAAATGATCGTTTCGTTCGCATTGGAGCCAGAGTAACAGCGCTAGGGCGAGTGAAATTGAGCGAATATTTCGGGATTATGCCCGCTGAGCGGTACAGTGTAAAATACCTTACCACCCGCTAAATAAGGGTTAATGCAACCGGCTCTAAGAGAACAAACAAGGTCAGGGGCTCCCCCATGTCCCTTTTGGCCCAGAGCCCGGCCCCCCTGGTGCCGACCAAATCAGAGTCACTATGCGTGTTGAGCATAGGAAAAGTAAGCCTTCAGCCCTCGGCTTCATCTACCACTTTGGGTTTGGAATTAAGGAATACCAAAGGTAAAAGTCTTGGTGAGGAACTTCATTCCTTGCCTACTGGTCAGCATCCATTAATAAGGAGCCTAGTAAGCAGTTCGACTGCAAGACCCATTCTATGCGAGCTTGCAATTGAAACCCCATACTTTGCGCAGACCAGCCACTCCAAGTCTTTCTCAGGACTCAGTATTGCACAACGGGAATGAAATTGACTTATTGGTTGAGACACACTTTGATCAGAGCATATTAGGTGACTAGTACTTTTGATACAAACTTAGATAACACTATCCAGACTTTGTTTGCATCACTGTACCCATTCATGATTCCAGATAGTTTGCTTTTGTCTGGTCCGCCTATGCCTGTTAATACCCTCAGTATTCCAAGTGTAGGGGATCCTTTATTATCTTCCGCCATATTCAACGTGTATTGGGACAAAGTGCGTGGTGTCGAGCCAAGGATAGAGAGAGAGAGAGAGACAACCGTGCCCTGCAGCTATTTGGGCACGAGCCTACCTAGGACGTGTGAAATCCTAGCCCCTGTAGTCAAAGTGCCGAGACAACTACAGCTACACCTATTGCTCCCAAGTCGCTCTACCAGTGCCTTTTCTCTCTACATGGATCATTTAAGTGTTCCTTTTGTTTGTAATGGTAATGATGATTGTTGTGAGGGTCTAGATCAAGGTATGATAAGGTTTACTAGTAGTTAACGTAATAATCGAAGATTGTCCATTCTTCCCTCCTTTATTTTATCGGTTGCTCTGGTTAGGGAGAACATTATATAGTTCTATCAGGCGAAAAACGTTTATATAATTTTACGAATACTGGCTCCTGTATTTGTTAATGTAGAAATATACAAAGGTTATCCGGGGAATAAATACATACATCTTACACGTAAAATTGAAAACTTACTCAGATCTTAATTTATACGCTACATATCACCAGGGTACAAGTCCAATGGTGATTAGTTCAAGTCACAAGTAATATGCTCCTCAGTCACATATTTTCTGACTGTTATAATCATTACAAGTTTATGAGCTTCTAATTAAGATTTATGACTCCTTGAGTTTATTCCATTTAATTTTCTGTTCAAGTTGCTTAGACTTATTGTTCGCTTAGAAATCAAATACTGTTGTATTGTCCATACCTATCAGTGCTACGCTATTGACCTCGCAGTGACTATTATTTACACTTTTGCCAAGCCATATTTGAGAGCTTGTATATCAGGACTTTATTTATTGTGATTTGAGACTTATCCTCTCCTATGTTGTTATTCATTGTTCAGTCGTAACGCTATTATTCTATTTATATGAATGTTATGATTAGTGTTTCCAGAGACATATTGAGATTGTACCCTAGCTATTAACCCCTTAAGGACGGGCATGTTTGTTGACATGATCGTGCTGCTGGGCGGGTATATTTACCGAAAAAGAGCTTCATTCCATGCTCTTTTTCATGCATAAACAAAAGCCAGAGCGTAATACAATTCTATATCCGTGAAAGGGCGATAATAGAGCTTTCCAATGACACCTGAATCATCCTTGTACGACCACCTTGTAGCATCTTGTAGCGATCGCGTAACCGGAGGTGAAAGTACCCTAAAATAAGGTAATTTCTGTAGTTTTGTCCTTGTCTCGCGAGGAAGGGCGATGGGTGGAAGACGGTGGTGGTCCCAGAGGTGGAGCCGAGCAGACAGAGTCCACCTATCGTCCTACCAACGCACGGACTCTCTCTCAGAGCTCATAATGTACTCAAAATGGTGCCCTTCATATGAAGGGCACCGCAGGGGTGGCCAATATTCTTTCTCCTGTCATATGACAGTCATCGTCGGTTAAGGGTTAAGGAATAAAACCTGTTAAAACCTTTCATGTGTATTTTGTGTCCATTGCTTATTACTGGAGTGCTATATATAGAGCTAAGGCTCATCTTTGCCGAATAGAGAGGCATTTCAGTTGAAGATTAGTGCAGATTCCTAAGGTGGAAATCGCAATCAGACTATCTAACGTTTTCTTATAAACGTTGGATAACACTGGTGGCAGCGGTGTCTTAACTCGGAAAGATAGCTTTCGTTTCTATATTTACACTCAGTATAATCAACACACAAACACCATGGCTGGAAAGTCACTGGAAATTATTCCTTTCAAGCCAGAGGATGATGATATTAATACCTATCTTGAAGTGGGCAAGCCCATGATTGACATTGTATCTAAAGGTGACGAAACCTCAAATACTCACACGGTAGTAATGAAGTTGGGACGGTATATGTCCCTTGTTTCTGGTTATGTGCATGACACCCCCAATTTGACCTGCGCTCAATTTGAAAAGTACACAAAAAACGCTATCAGCCCGTCTCTCAGGAAAATAATTGCTACCCAGCAGTTTCATAGTGTAACAGTTTTCCGGAAACCTCGATGCTACCATTAGTCAGCTAAATCAACTAGTGGTATCCGCTTTCACCAATGCGTCTCCTGCAACAAGAAAAGAGAACGTGTTCACTGCTCTGCTACGTGTATTGCCGACGTCAGTAAGGGATAATTTCGCCATAACTGAACCAAAAGGATACGATGAAGATCTACCCATCGTCAGGCCAATTCTGGCTCTTCAGAAAAGCCATGAAAAGGACAAGATCGCCAGTTAGTGAACCGTCGTCCCAAACTTCCTCAGTTTTGGGGCCAGATTCCTTGGATCAAACCAAGACGAGTAGCTACCATCACAGAAGACGGATCTGCAGGGATCGACGACGCCGTAGAAAAAGGACTACTGGAGGAGCCATCAAACATACAAAATAATCCAGGTTTTTTTATACGCCCTCGCCCACCTATCGTCAAAATGGCGGGGGCTCGTGATGGAACAGTCTCATATACAGGAAAACACCCCATTTATAACACCATACTATTAAAGTTATTAAATCTAGTATTTTAATTGACACGGGCGCAGCTTGTTTGTGTCTCTTCTCTTCATATTTTGCCACGAACAAGGTCACTTTTGGGCCTCTCCAACCCTCCACCGCAAACGATGGTATTATTCCAAACAGTGGACAAACAGCCCCCCTCTACGTAGCTACTCAAACCCCCCATCTGCTGAAACCAATTATGATGGCTATCTTGGTTACGATTTACTGACCTCACTACGTACAACCATCGATTGTGTAGACAGAGTGCTAACTTATTACCCCAAATCACTAAAAAAAAAAAAAAAAAAAAAAAAACCCGTCACCGAACTTAAAATCATTCACCCTGTTCGCACCATCAGAACCTCTCAGGCTAACTTAAGCAAAACTGTTACGCTACCCCCTCGCCACGAACCGTGGATTTCCTTTCTGCCCACTCTACCAGGTTAATGAATGTTAACCCCCAACCTCTAGAGTCCCTTTGATAGGGATTGCCTCACCGCTCCCGCTATAATGCCTGAAAACTCAAATCACCCCCTCACTTTGCCAAAGCGGTTAACCATAGGGGAATTAAAAAATCATGACAAAGAACTATCCCTACCTGATAATGAAGCCTCTGTCCCAACCACTAAATTCCCTGAAATTTCACCTCAACTAACCCAACAACAAAAACAAGATCTACAGAGCTTAACCCTCTCCGACAAATGTCACAATTTTGATACTTTAAAGCCTTTGTTACCATCAGGTGTATTTAGAAACCTTTAGTTTTGTTACTTCAACCTCTGCAGTTGTCTTTGAGTTAGCTGTGGGCAGAACACTAATTTTGGAGAGGTAATTATAAGAGTGAGAAAACTCTATTTCTTATTGCTAATCTGGCAACCTCTGCGTCATATGAGTCTGAAGGGGTTAATGACTTCATACCAAGACATCTTCGCCACATCCAGCCGAGACGTAGGGAAAACTCAAGTACACAACCACCCTACCACACCGTAGGACGGCCTATCCGACAAGATATCCGACGGAAAAACCCCATCCAACTTAAAGAAGAGGAAACCCAAGTACAAGATATGTTGGACACAGGTGTAATTCGCCCCTCACGAGTCCATGGTCTTCTCCAGTTGTACTTGTGAGGAAGAAAGATGGATCTACCAGGTTCTGCATCGACTATCGCCAACTCAACGACGTCACCATCAAAGATGCCACGCCCCTGCCACGCATGGACGATTCCCTGGACTCTTTACCTAGAGCTATTTGATTTACAACCATAGACTTACAAGCCGGATATTGGCAAGTCCCCGTCGTTCCCGAAAACCAAGAGAAAACGGCTTTCTCCTCTAGCCAAGGGAGGCTATATGAATTCATCATACTACCCTTGGGTTTGTGTAACGGGCCCGCCACCTTTTCAAGATTGATGGAATCTGTGTTGCAAGGACTCACCTGGGAAACTTGCCTTGTTTACCTAGATGACATCATTGTATTCGGGAAAACTTGGTTCCAACACCTTCAACGCCTTCGTCAATTATTCCAGAGGACCCTTGACGCCCACCTGAAACTTAAGCCCTCCAAGTGCACCATGGCACAGAAATAAGTCAAGTTTCTGGGACACATCGTATCTGAAAAAAAGGAATTTCACCCGACCCGTCAAAGTTGCAAGCAATAAGTGCCATCAACCCCCCCCCCCCCCCCAACAATGTGAAAGGAGTCCGTGCCTTTCTAGGACTGGCCTATTATTATCGACGATTCATCAAAAACTTCGCCACCATCGTCAAGCCACTCCACGATTTAACATGAAAAGAAGAACCACAAATCGACTCCAAGCATTCTAAACTCTAAAAGAACTATTTGTAGCTGCACCCGTTGTATCATTTCCAGACTATACTCAGCCATTCCGACTATATACAGATGTTGTTCTATTCGGAATTGGTGCCTTACTCGGTCAGACCAGAGACGGCAGAGAACACATCATTGCCTGTGCCAGCAGGACTCTCAACCCCGTCGAAATAAATTTCCCTGTGACTAAGCGAGAATGTTTGGGAATCATCTGGGCCCTCCAGCACTTTCGGGCATACCTGGCGGGAGTAAAAGTCACCATAATAACCATCAGGCATTACAGTGGCTCAGGAAATCAGATACAAAAAACGCAGTAATGGTAAGATGGAGAGAGTCCCTCCAGGAGTTCAATTTTGAGATTGCATACCAACGCCGATGCCCTATCAAGATTACCCCTACCAAACAACCCCACCCCAACTCAAATTCGGGCCATACAACCCCGAAGTGATATCGACCAAGACCAACAACAACTCCTACAAGCCCTTCAAACCCAAGAAAAAACGGAATGGATGCCCCAACACACGTTCAAACAGCTAGAGAGAAAGGGAGACAACTTGTATAACAACGACGGCTAGATTATCCTCAGTCCCAACACCGCCATCGACGTTATAAAAACCCTACACTACCACAACGGCATCCATCAAGGACAGAAAAAAATAGTCACCACATTTCAAGACATATACTGGACCCCAAGAACGTACGTCACTGCAAAAATTATCACCGAAGCCTGCCATGCCTCCGCCTTGGGCAAGGACAAATCAAGAACCCCAGGACCCTCCGGCAAACTCATTGCATCCAAACCTTGGCAATTACTAGCAGTCGACGTTATGGGACCTATTGACGGAGTAAATAGTTACATGTATATAATTACATTCGTTGATACCTACTCAAAATATGTCATTACCTGTCCCGCTAGAGAGCATTCCGCTTTTGCAGTTGCCGAGGCCCTTTTGCAACATGTATTCTCCTATTTTAGCCTACCTCAAGCAATACGCTCCGATAATGCCCCAGAATTCACGGGACACGTCTGGACACAAATCTCTCAAATGTTCAGGTTAAAGATCAGTCACTCTTCACCTTACTAGCCACAAGGAAATTCAATCGAACCATAGCCAACCAGATCAAAACCAGGTTGCAACAGAGGAAATCTACAGACTGGCCCAGTCAAATAAGAGCTGTACAATGGGATATCAACACCTTCCCTCGTGAGGATGGCATTACGCCTCACAAAAGGATATTTGGGGAACCCCCACTACTACTACCAGTCCGTCATCTAGCTGCCCCATCCGAGCCCTCGCCTAACCTCAACCAAAACCTCGTCCACCTACGTAACCACCTCCGACAACTCCAGTACCTCCAGGACCTAAAAGCCCGACGAAACACCAAAGATCAACCCACATCACGTTGGTGACATTGTGATGGTAGCTCAGCTTCCCGTTTTGCCAAAATTACAACCCAGATTCAAGGGCCCATTTTGGAATATAAACCATCCCAAATTGCTATCAAGTCATGATCAACTATCATGGGGAATCACGCGACTTTAATTTACCTGTGACCAAGTGGGGCGATACTCTTACTTCACACTCCGGACATAATTTGTATGCGAACTTGCAAGAGAGTTTGCTCTATCAATTTGTTCGTTCGCCGACCCGTGGTAATAACATTCTTGACCTTGTACTTGCAACAAAAGAATTAATAGAGAATTTGATTGTTGGTGATGAATTCAGTAACAGCGACCATCGTACGATAACTTTAAGTTTAAAGTTTACTAGTAACGAACCAAATAGCTGCATCGAGAAAATCCTTAATTATAACCCCTTACCGACGGGGATGTTTGTAACTTCTACTACCTGCCTGGCGGGCATATTTACCCTAAACGAGCTTCATTCCATGCTCTTTTTCATGCATAAAGAAGAGCCAGAGCGTAATACAATTATATATCCGTGAAAGGGCGATAATAGAGCTTTCCAATGACACCTGAATCATCCTTGTACGACCACGGGTTATCCTGTAGCGATTGCGCAACGAGAGGTGAAAAACCCTAAAATAACGTAATTTCTCAGATTTTTCCTGGTCTCGCGAGGCCGTGGGTGTGGAATGTTGCAGAGGGGAGCTCAGTCGTGGCTCTGTGGTCGAGTCGAACAGTCAGAGCCCGCCTATCGTCCTCCCAACGCGTGGACTCTCTCTCAGAGCCGATAATGTGCTCCAAATCCCGCCCGACTATTGTCGGGCACAGGACAATAGTCCATTGTTCTCTTGGCCAACATATGTCGGGTGCCGTGGCTTGAGTGTTAAGAAAGCAAACTTCCATAAACTTAGAGCTATGTTAAGAAAGCAAACTTTCATAAACTTAGAGCTATGTTTAACCCTATAAGATCGGGGCCCGACTTAAGTCCGAATCGAGAAAATTGGACTAAATGGCGGGGTCCGACTTAAGTCCGTGGGCGTATTCCCGCCCTAATTTAGGTGGAAAGCGAAACTTGGTGGTCAGGCGGTGTACTACAAGGTCCCACCCACATATCCCCACTGCGTGACCATAACTCAGTAACCCTCAAACAGCCATAATGGAAGATCAAGATTTGCCTGTGTCCGATTCGGTGGCCCCTAGTGCGTCGCGCCACCCTACTCATCACTCATCACGCCCGGCTCACTGCCCAGGAACTAGATATCATGCTGAACTCTTCAGAACTTTCTAATAGGCTGTTGAATGAAACCATGGAAGGTCTGGGTGAGAGTTTTGATAGTGTGGATGACTCGGAAGATGAAAATATGCCGATCATAGGCTTTCACCCCAAGCATAATTTGCGTGTCGCAAATGTTGTGGTTGATGTTGCACAGACCGTTGAGCAAAATGGAGATGTTCCTGACGAAGAACATACTGGTGTGGGTGTTGGTAAGTACAATTTACATTTTATAATTGCTTGAAAGTTTGATTGCAAGCATTTTATCACCTTACGAGCGGGTGGTGGAGTATATTTCACTGTGCCGCCCAGCGGGTTTTTCTTTACCCTAAATGGGGTTGTTTCCGTGCTCTTTTTCATGCATAAACAAGACCCAGAGCGTAATACAAGTATGTATCCCTGAAAGGGCGTAAATTGAGCTTTCCAATGACACCCGAACCATCCTTCTACGATCACTGGTTGTCTTGCAACGATCGTGCAACACGAGTGCAAAAACCCTAAAATACGGTAATTTCCTTATATAATTCCCTGTGTGGCGAGGGAGGGAGGGTGAATTAAGTGGAGTAAAGCTCAATAGGTCCACGGCTGCCGTGGCGAGCAGTCATAGTCTATGTAAAATTGATATATATTACCACGACACTCTCTCTCTCTCTCTCTCTGTCTCTTCCTCTCTGGGTCTACCTATACATTTATAATTGCATGTGACCTTGAAATTGCTTGAGTTTGATTGCAAGCATTTTATAGCGTATTATTTGCAGGCGTTTGGTAAATTTCTCACGATAACCAGGGTGTACGGTACATTTCTCACAATAATAGAAGGAACAACGAAGCTTGGCGAAGATTGTGGTCTACAATATACCTTTTTATAATTGCATGTGATCTTGTAATTGCTTGAAAGTTTGATTGCAAGCATTTTATAGCGTATTTTTTTCAGGCGTTCAGTAAATTTCTTACGGTAATACAAACAACGAAAGATTGAATATTTGTGCTTGGCATTACAAGTGATCACTCCCATAATCGAACTATATGGGCCATGGGCAGTTCGGTCACAAGGAGTATTCGGATACACAGAGTAAATTATTTATTTGTCATTATTATTAGGTTATTAGTCCTTTTAACTTTTTATTTGTCTTTATTATTATATTGGCAACATACCTTTATACCAGGGGTCATACATATATCAAAATAAGTCCTGTGGGACTATGAAATAGCTATTATTGGACAAGGAAAATATTTTGTTCATCCCTCCACTGGAACATCAACAACAATGTCAACAACGTATCGCCGTCGGCAGTGTGCAGTACTGCCATTACATATAGCAACTTCCGCTAGATCTAGAGACCTTTACTTCGATCTAGCAGCAATGACTTACACTAGCGGTTTTGTTTTGAAATTTCAGAACCATTTCGAAGTGATATTATATGGATTTTGCCAACTCATATTTCTAGTGGTATTTATCATGTCTTACATCTAACAATATATGCTAGCAGATTTAACTTCAATTGGTTACCCTCCCGCTCGAGTCGGCTCGAAGAAAATCGATAATGGTGGCACTTTAGTAAACAGGTGATAAACAAAACCGCATGCGTATCGGTTTGGTGTATCGGTATTATGGTAAGTTGGCTACCTACTATTGTTTATGAGATATAGTAAGTAATGATAAGTAAATTATTATATATCAACGATTTTGGTCATTTTATTATTTTTTTTTTTTTGCTAGATAGCGGGAAGAGGAGATACCTGCAGGACCGTGTCAGAGGCAACAGGACTGTAGTTGTTATCTCCAAACCTGACGCTGTCCTGGAGTATAATGTGAACATGCGGTTGGTGGACAAAAGTGATATGCAGATCACTGCTGTTGACTGCCTGAGGAAGACCTGTAAATGGTACAAGAAGGTCCTACTCCATCTTCTTGATGTCACTGTCCTCAACGCATCCAACCTGTGGGTGACGCACACAGGAAAGAAAACCTCTCTAAGGCTGTTCTCCAAGGACATCATAGAGGCCATCCTCCGTAAGCACGGAACCACACGTGCGGCACCAGTTCCTAGGGCGATCGTGGATTTGCCCAGCCGCCTTGAGTGCCGGGACTACCTCTTGACCCACAGGCTTGTGACTGTACCTCCCAACCCTAACCAACTTGCTGCTGGCCAGGTGGCCGGAAAGAAGGTGTGCCACGTCTGCAGTCACACGACAAGGAGGCCCCGACATAGGAGGGAAGTCGCGTCCAAGTGTAGTCGGAGTGATGTGGGACTCTGTCCTATTCCTTGCTACACCGAGTACCACACACTGGAACACTTCTAACCTCCTCCCTTCTTGCCAATCATTCATAACTTCATTCAATCATTCATTCATCTATTTCAAAGTACCTCATGAATTCATGTCATTCATAACTTCATTCAATCATTCATTCATCTATTTCAAAGTACCTCATGAATTCATGTCATTCAATCATTCATATGGTGGAATAGCACACTACCCAAACACAAGTGCATTCATCATCATCAGCAACATCACCCATTACATCCATAAGTTTCGAATCTCATTCATCCATCTGGTTCTTGGTCCACCTCATACATCTATGTCATTCAGTCATACATACATTCATACACTCGCTATAGGCAGTTATGCCTTTTGTCTACCTCAATCACATTCCTACACTCGCTATAGGCAGTTCTGCCTTTTGTCTACCTCAATCACATTCATACACTCGCTATAGGCAGTTCTGCCTTTTCCCTACCTCAATCACATAACTGCCTTTTACCTACCTCAATCACATAACTGCCTTTTGCCTTCCTCAATCACATGTGGATTACACCTCCTGGGAACACCACAATAAAAAAATGAGTCGTCAACACTACCCCATAGGGTGATTTGGAAATGTGTTGAAATAATATTATATATAAAACAAAAACAAAATCCTGCAAAGCAAGCGAAACAGAGAGAGAGAGAGAGAGAGAGAGAGAGAGAGAGAGAGAGAGAGAGAGAGAGAGAGAGAGAGAGAGAATGCAGAAACTGAACTGTGAAAGATATAATAATACAGAAATATTACAAGCAAATAAAGAAAGAGGGATTAGAGAAAATAATAATGAGAATTACATATACGGATGAGGAAGAGAGAGAGAGAGAGAAAGAGAGAGAATACAGAAACTGAACTGAAGAAAGAGTGAAAAAGATATAATAATACAGAAATATTACAAGCAAATAAATGAAATAGAGGGATTAGTTAGAGAAAATAATAATGATAATTACATATACGGATGAGGAAGAGAGAAAGGGGGAGAGAAAGAGACAGACGGGAGGAGTGAGAGAGATTAGAGAAAATAATAATGAGAATTACATATACGGATGAGGGAGAGAGACAGAGCGCGCGAGAGAGGGAAAGCGAGCGAGCCAGAGAGAGAGCGCGGGAGGCCGAAGTCAGGGCAAAGCGAACGCATCCAAACGCGCCCGGGAAATATACCAAAAAGTACCTCCTCTTCCTCACCTCTTCCCACCCTCCACACTCGCTCATAACATCCATAATAGACATATGGGGATACGAAGAGTTGCTCTTTCCAAAAATGATCGTTTCGTTCGCATTGGAGCTATATTAACAGCGCTAGGGCAAGTGAAATTGAGCGAATATTTCGGGATTATGCCCGCTGGGCCGCACGGTGTAAAATACCTTACCACCCGCTAAATAAGGGTTAAAGAAACTGACTGGAGCTTTCTAAATAACAATAACAACATAAATACATCTTGGGAATTATTTACAACCACTAACCTAAAAGCAGTGCAAGACTGCATACCATCGAAAGTACAGCGTACAAGCCATAATGATAAGCCCGAATGGTTGAATAAAGAGTTTTCAAACTGTTTGCTTTCTAAAAAGATTGCTAATTATAGATTAAAATTCTCACAAAATGACGAAGAATGGGTGAAATTTGTAGAACTACGACGCAAAGCCAAAAACTTAATTAAGCAAACTAAAAAGACCCTAGAGTTACATGTTGCGAATCAAAGTAAAACAAACCCGAAAGAATTCTATAGTTATATTAGAAAGAAATAAGTAGTTACTTCAACTGTTGGTCCAACAGTTGAAGCAACTACTTTTTTCGATGAAAATGGAGAATACACCAAATGTGAAGTACAAATGAGTAATGCCCTCAATACTTTCTTTGCATCAGTATTTACAACAGAAGACCTCAGTGATATCCCTACAGCATTGCCAATTCAAATTGATAATTCTGATGTTCTAAGCAATATCACTATTACAGAGAGAGAAGTATTTAAATGTTTAGCAAAACTCAAGCTAATAAAACGCCTGGACCTGATCCAATCTCACCTAGAGTTCTAAAGGAAGCTAAGGATGAGCTCTCCAAATCACTGACATTGCTATTCAATAAATTCTTGCAGTCTGTAACTATGCCTGATCAGTGGAAGCTAGCCAACGTAACACCGATATTAAAAAAAGGCAGCAAATCCCTACCCAGTAACTATCGTCCAATTAGCTTAACCTCAGTTGTATGTAAAATGCTAGAAACACTAATAGGAGACAGACTCGTAAATCACTTAGAGGAAAATAACATACTTAAAGATACTCAACATGGCTTTCATAACAAACGTTCCTACTTAACAAACCTCTTAGACCTCTTCCACGATATCCTCAACCTCTATGATGAGAGTAAAGCTGTAGACATTATATACCTTGATTTTCAAAAGGCCTTTGACAAAGTTCCCCACAAACGTTTACTGCTAACACTAAAAGCGCATGGAATACAAGACGGTGTGTTGCAATGGATAGAAAAAGAGTAGTCATAAACGGTAAGGCATCTAAATGGACCAATGTAAGTAGCGGGGTACCCCAGGGATCAGTACTAGGACCAATTTTCTTTCTTATTTACATCAACGACATGTATGAGGGTCTCACCTGTACAATCTCAAAGTTTGCTGACGATACAAAAATTGCAAATAGCGTACTCTCAAAAGAACAAGTTGACGATATGCAACACAACTAGATAAGTTGTCATGTTGGGCCCAAATTTGGCAAATGAGTTTCAATGCCGATAAATGTAAAGTATTACATATCGGATACCGAAATGAGAAAGCAAACTATTCGAAGAATGGCACTCAGCTTAAGATTGTAGACAGAGAAACCGATCTGGGAGTAACAATATCGAGTAACCTAAAACCGAGTCAGCAATGTTCAGAAGTTGTTCAGAGGGCAAACAAAATAATTGGCTTTATTGGCAGGTCATTTGAGCATAAATCCAAAGAAGTTATCCTAACGACCAATCTAATTACACGCAGGAAAGCGGTTGCAAAATTATTGGTAAAGCTTTTAACTCACACAAATCTAAGAATTTCTTCTTCAATCTAGTTGTCAACTTGTGGAATGGGCTTCCCCGAGACGTTATAGACTACAACACTGTTGATTCTTTTAAACTTGAGGGAAGGTGTGGTGGAGTGGTCTTGCCACTGGATTGGTAATCCAATGGACCCGGGTTCAAATCCCGATATGTCAATGGGAAGATATTATTGGGATTGAATTTGTGCTGTACCTAGTATCAGTGCATTACCACAAAGCCCACCGATATGCCAAAAAAATACCCTCATTGTTCCCTGATTATATAGCACTGTATGAATATTCCCATATTCAAAATATGCTACAGGGGGACAATGCCTAGTGAGTTCACTACTCAATAGGTGGCATTCTGAGAGTCAGGGTCTGAGTCTGGAGGGTGAGACAGTGAAGCACTTGAACGAAGCAACCAGCCGCTTCAGAGATGGAGCTGCTTCGAGCCATGAATGGATGCTTCACTCCCCAGACTGGAACGAGACCTCACGGGCTTCACCGTGTTGAGCGGTAGAATGTACAGGCTCTCAGCCTATGCCCGAGAGGGAGTAGTTGGAATATATAAAAAAAATAAAAATAAAATAAAGACAAATATCTTTCATCAAACCCGCGACTGACTGCGTTTGTAAATGAATAACTTTATTTTATTCCCCCCTCAAATTCATCAAGGATTATTGCGTATATATATTACTAAGACGTTAGTCTCTTTTTCCCAGATATACGAAAGATCATATATAACTGTGTTATGTTACTAACCCATCTATCCCCTACTAACTTCCTAATCCTGCCACGGACATTAGTTCCAGGGCAGTAGTTCCATTTTCAATGTTCCCTTACCCTCTCTAAACCACTGTTTGGACAACTGATGCTCAGTGTTTTGGAGGACAAGCAGCCTAGAGGGGTCACTATACTGTTGTTGCTTGATTTCCTTTGTACTCCTTTGTACGAACCCAAACCATTACGTACACCGTTTCCAACCTCTCGACTGTAACACCACTATGCTGGCGGATCCTGATGAAAATGTTGCATGCCTTCTAACTAATCTCGACCCTTTACCCACCCGAACACAGAGCCAACCAAAACACCCATCACTCCCTCTCCCCACTACCTACTCCCCCGCCTAGACCACCCCAAATACCACCCTTCCTCAACTACCCCACCTCCCTTCCCCCTATCACTCGTGCCCTCTCAGCTCCTCCTTGGTTCGCATCTCTCCCTAACCTACCCCGCCCATCATCCCTTCCTACCCTACCTAGCCAACCCATCGTAATCTCCACCAAACCTACCCAAACTAGCCCTCTTCCTTCCCCTCCATCCTCTTCCTCCACCAACTACGAAATTCCCCACATCACACCTTCCCATTCCAACCCAGATCACAACCCCTACTTATCCCTTCCTACCCACCCAGAATCCCTCTCCTAACCGTCCATCCCCCCTATCCTACCTATTCCCCTCAGCCCTCCACCAAACCCTATCCTCATCCTACACCAACAATCGCCACTCATCCCTCCATCAAACCCCAACCTCATCCTAAACCCAAACAACCTTCCCACCCCAAACTCCGAAAACCCTGTTTTCGCACATCACCCCTTTCGCCACCCCTTATCTCACAGCCTGGTTTCTCCCGATATGGTCGACGCCTCTCCAAACCACAAAGATGGGCACCTCCAACCCCAGCCAGGCGAAAACCCCAGACCTCACAGGCACCTGCCCCAGCCAAACCCACTACACCTGCTGCTGCACCTGCATATGCGCCTGCGACCCCCACCTGTCCAGCCGGCCACGCCCAGCAAAGCACCTGCACCTGACCTACCTGCCTCGACCTCTGTACCTACCCAACCTATCTCCGCCCCCTAAACCTACCCTGTCACTCACCAAATTACCCCCCCCCCCCCCTCGCAATAACTTCAAGAGTTCCTCCCACCACCCTTACTAATACTAACCCCCCCCCCCCCCCCCCTAAATCAAACAAACCTAAGGACCTCTCCCTCACTAGCCACTTGACCTCTGACCCTTCCCCTCAACTTTTAGTAATTCCGCCCTCTGACCTTGCTCCAGTAACATCTCCTCCATTGTCCCCCACCAAGAAAATCCACAAACTCTCCCTTCACGTCCTCAACAAAGACAGAAATATTAAAAACCGCAGACAACTACTCAACATCCTCCGCAACTCCAACATTCCCCTGCCCCTCATCGTATACAGAGACTAAAATGGCCCCAACAACACCACGTCCAGAGTTTGGTGTTACTTCTTACATCAACTTCAGCCTTACATCAGGACTGAGACATTTAAGAAGTACAGTTCCGGCCAAAAGTCTCTCGACACGTCTGGCAGCATTTGGCAGCTCATATTGGGGGAAATGGGGTTGAAGTTGAGGGGGTTCTCTCCACCCTACCTGAGTGATATGACAGAGGGATTCTGATTGGCTGACAGGACACCATAGTTAATACACTTTAATTTATGGACGTTAATACGTAGGTGACAGATATAGTGATTTAGGTATTCATTTTCGTTTGCCACAAGCTAATATAATCCTGGGATGTAATAGGTATTGATTTAAACCAACATCAATATCGTGAACAAGTAACGATCAAACGGTAATCTGTGCCTCAAGATTAACCACATTAGATCAGGATAGATGGACTTATCATATTTAGCCCTCAACAAATTATTTGTATTAATTTAGGAAATATATTTTAGGCCGGATTAAACAGTTTTCTTAACCCTCTGAAACTTATCACGCTCTTTGACAGCTTAGTTTGGGTATCATCAGACGATTATATTCAGAGATGGAATGGGATACGGACGTCAGAGGGTTGATTAAGCCAGTATTGGTCCATATAACTCCCACAGATCCTTCCTGACCTATTTATTATCGTCTAATGAAAACTAGAATTATATACGTATTATAATGCATCAAGATCGTCACAAGGTTCATTTCCTGAGGAATATAAGCGTAGCCGGTACTGGAAAACACGTTGACAGTTTTTGACACAATAGGAAATTCACTTATTCATTCATAATTTATGTAAGCCCTATACTATATGTTTTTTCCAGACCCATTCTCATATTAACAGCTTGAGAATTACGAGACATGTTGATAACATATTTTGGCTATCATTAGACGAACTTATACAACTTGGGAAGGCGCTTGACCCATCAAAGTGGAAAATCTAACTATTAATTATGTTAAATTTTATAGAAGATGGACACAAAAATATTATATTCATATTGATCTCATCTACACGTGTGGTGAGCTGGTAAAGAGGAGGAGCCGGTGGGTGTGGGAGCTGGGTAGGAGGGAGGGAGTCGGTAGGGTTGTTTGGTGATTTACAATGCCATAGGGAGACTCAGTTATTGAGAATAATTTAGTATCTGTATTTGTGATAAATATGGCTTATAAACCATGAATCACATGACTTTAACACTCAACTGGCGGTGACCGTCATATGACGGGCGATAGATAAATAGACTATCCTTCGGTACCCGTCATATGACGGGCGGCATTTTGAGCACATTGTCAGCTCTGAGAGAGTCCACGCGTTGGGAGGACAATAGGTGGGCTCTGACCGTTTGGCATGACCACAGTGCCGTGACTGAGACTGCCACTGCAACATTTCGCACCCTCAGCCTCGCGAGACCAGGTAAAAACTGGGGAAATTACCTTATTTAGCGATTTTTCACCTTCGGTTGCGCGATCGCTACAGGATAACCCGTGGTCGTACAAGGATGATTCAGGTGTCATTGGAAAACTCTATTATGGCCCTCTCACGTATACATAATTGTATTATGCTCTGGCTCTTCTTTATGCATGAAAAAGAGCATGGAACGAAGGTCGTTTAGGGTAAATATGGCCGCTTGGCAGGTAGTTGATGTTACAAACGGCCCCGTTTTTTAGGGGTTAACACAATATCCTTATATATGAATAAGGTTGAATAACCTAACAAACTCGCTCACATGAGGTAGAAACCCCATACTCTAATGAATTCTACAGCATATATACGGTACCACCAACATCTGTACTGTATAGCGAAAGGTGGTGCTGCAGCCGAGACTCAAATCCACAACACTGGGCAGCAGCTGACACAAAATGTTTTTCTAATGATGAGTTTAATACCATACTTCACCCTTTCAAGATCCAATACGCATTTCATTTTCTGTTTTCTGGTGATCATTAGACGGTTTTACACAGATTAGGAAGGCTATATGGAAGTCAGACGGTTGATTGAGATAGTCTTTACCCTTCTTATACCCAAAGAACCTTCCTAAGCTGCATAACATCGTCTAATGATGGCCAAAATATTAAACTGCTAAAGCGCGTCAGAGCTTCAAGGGTTTAACCCTTAAAGATCGGGGGCGGACTTAAGTCCGCCTCCAATTTGCAGCAAGTTACGAGCATTATTAAGGCTTTTAAAGGGTTAAAATCGAGTGCAAATGGTCGGGAGCGCAGCGGGCCAGACAGCCGAATCCCAGGGCTTACTGCCGCCCATAAACTCATGTTCCCTATGTTCTCGAGAGGCCGGCAGTGTAGCCAGTAGTGAGAATAGCTTGGAAAAA
This sequence comes from Paralithodes platypus, assembly GCA_032716605.1. Classification (NCBI taxonomy): domain Eukaryota; kingdom Metazoa; phylum Arthropoda; class Malacostraca; order Decapoda; family Lithodidae; genus Paralithodes; species Paralithodes platypus. Next base: position 34,078,813 of record CM064548.1, on the reverse strand, counting down.
TATGCCGCTATACGCTAAACTCCCATGTTACTGGTATCACTGTATGAGAACCACGAGTGCTACGTAGCTCGTTCTGGTCTCATTTTGAAGCTTCTAGCGCCTAGTTTTTTCCTGAATAAATTTCTTTTCATGCAGATACTTGATTTATCATTCAGGAGGGCCCGAATATGCCCAAATAAGCCCAAAACCCCCCGCTAGACAAGGATTAATTGAGAGATAGTTATATAATAGCCTATCCTATTATAACGAACATGAAGCTTTCATAGTCCCTTTCCTATGCCAATGTGCCGCCCACTGCATTTTGCTGATATTCTTTCGCGTCCCCTTCTTATTATATTGACCGTATCATGTCCTTCCTTATTCATCTTCGCATTTTCAAATGATATCTAACTTCTGTTTTTACTTTTTCTGAACAGGATTGACTAAAGTAGAAGTTAAAAATGCCAAAACAACCAATGCCAAAACAGCCAATGCCAAAACAGCCAATGCCAAAACAGCCAATGCCAAAACAACCAATGCCAAAACAACCAATGCCAAAACAGCCAATGCCAAAACAGCCAATGCCAAAACAACCAATGCCAAAACAACCAATGCCAAAACAACCAATGCCAAAACAGCCAATGCCAAAACAGCCAATGCCAAAACAGCCAATGCCAAAACAACCAATGCCAAAATAACCAATGCCAAAACTGCCAATGTCCCCTAATGAATCGCCAGAGCAAGTGTCAAATCGTACCATGTCAATTCGCCCACTGTCAGTTTTTCCATTATCGAATAAGTCTTAGGCTGGGTATAGGATTTTGTATCACACACAGGGGAGGCCAATAACAACTCGCCCAATGTCAAATCGAGCACTTGTCAAAACTTTCACTCTTAGGTTGGCCCCGAATAGATCGACTGGGTATAGGATTTTGTATCACACACGCACGCACGCATGCACACACACACACACACACATGTCAAATCGGCCACTTGTCAGAACTACCACATGTCAAACCGGACACACACGCACACACGCACATGTCAAATCGGCCACTTGTCCAAAATGGCGGCGGTTGTCCGGTACTGGTGGGAAAGGCTACCTACCTGAGGCTTCCCATCTGAGAAATCAGTCCTTGTGGGAATTATAAAAGGTGAATACTGTCACTGTTAACTTTCCGATTTGCATACATCCTTACTATTTTAAATATGATCGTCTAATTATAATCAGAAACCGAATAGAAATGCATCCTCGTCTCTCTCTCTCTTTCATCATTATGGTTTCCAGCATATTGCCATTCTTAGAGTTCAGATTTAAGATGCCAAGCCTAATATCTCTTGACATCGCCGTCCCGTACCAAAAATACTTTTGGGTCACCTACTCCCATAATTCAACGTTTGTTATTCTATATACATTATCTCCACATCGATTCTCTTCCATCACCCAAGTTCTAAAAAATAATGACTTAAAAATCAATAGACATTCTCTCACCCATACATAAACACGGCCGTGATAAAGGTTTTTGTATAACTCACACACGCATGCACACGCACTACACACACATGCACATGTCAAATCGGCCACTTGTCAATACAACCACATGTCAAACCGGACACACCCACACACGTGCACACACACACACACACACATACATACACACACACACACACACACAGCGGTTTTGTTTTCCTCGAGACCCTCTGGCTACCTGTCACCCATCCCCAATGTCATTAATCAATCGACTATCTATATCTCTAGCTCTATCGGCCTGACAGCTATCCCTCTCTTAGTATATGTATATATATACAGTATATATATATATATATATATATATATATATATATATATATATATATATATATATATATATATTCTCTTTTAAACAGACGAGGTTAAAAGCAATAGCAGTTTCGGCATTCAGGATTTTATTGTTACAGCTTTCAATAGTTCTAACAATTTTCCTCTGGGGTTCAGAGATGAGGTACAACAGGTTAGCAAAATTCATGGTGGATCCAACGTTTCACAAGTAAACATCTTGCATCTTCAGGGAAAGGAGAGGTAATGCATCTTATTTATACAAAATTTGAGGATCAAGTAGAGGGAGGTGGGCGGAGCTACTGGGTGTGTGGTGGCTGTTCATTGGTGGAAGGCAGTCTATTCGCGAGACGGGCACTAAATCTTATCGGTGGTTGGTTGTTGGCTGTGGGTGGCTGTGATTGGTTGGTGTTGTCAGTTGTGTGCTGAGCGTGGAAGCGTAAGGAAGGGGGTCGCGGGGCGAGAGGAGGGGGGGCAGCATGCCTGTAGCGCTTGCCTGAAGGAAGAATTTGAAGGTCTTGTGTTTGGTTGTTGATGCTGGGGTTGAGTGTTTGGATGTATAGAGCTTCTAAAATAGCTAGTCTTCTGGGGTCTGATTCTTTGTCGAGTATGGTGGTTTGTTTGTCTAGGTCGGCGCGAGTTAGGGCAAGATGGTGGGGGGCTTGATAGTGATCTTTTATAGCGCCAGATTGAAGGTGGAGGGTTAGTCGACGGGAAAGGCGAGTCTGTGTCATTCTAACATAGGATAGGGGTCCACAGTCCCCAGAGGTGCAAATATGCTGGTATATCACATGATTGTCTTTCGGTTGGTTGGTGGAAAAGGGGCGGTTACGGAGGACAAGGTTGGAGGTCTTAGGAGATTTGTAGTAAATAATGAGTTTGATTTTGTTGTCAGGGTTGGTGGGGAGGACGTTTTAGTTAATTATTTCTTTCATAATGGATTCGTCTGTTGTGTGGTCGGAAGACATGTAGTTACCGTCCCCCTCACTACTTCATTTAACCAACGCGCGCCGCCCCTCAACCCTATGCTTCAAACTGGACCAGAAACCCGAGATACAACTGGCCCGCCGCCCCTCACAAGGGCCCAGCCTCCCCCTCGCCCAGCAGACCCCCTACGACAACATCTAGCATCTACGACCCGCCCAGCCAACCAGGAGGCAGGAAAAGCGCGCGCCTCATTGGTCGCCAACTAGCCAATCATATGCTAGCCAACACCCAATAAACCTTACTGTGATCTACCTAATATGTATAAATAAGCTGTTATGTTATATGATATTTAGGGGCAACTCTGCCTAACGCTTGCAACCCTGATAATAGATCAGAAGGTTAAGCAATGTAGGGTCTGGTCAGTAGTTGGGTGGGTGACCGCACCTGGTGCCAGCACAGCAGTTGCTGGGTGGGTTTGGCATGTTGTCCTGCTCCAGCAAAGGCAGTAGCTGGTTGGGTGATTGCACCCAGTACCAACATTGACCAGAAGTTGCCCTAGGGGTGGGTGAAATTTCCCTGGCTTGCCACCAGGGTTCAAGTAGCCCAGGAGTGTTGAACAAACTCCATTCCCTGTCAGTTCCGTCTCACTCAGACGAAAATGAGTACCTGGATTCATGGTGGCTAAAATGAATTCAGGGGCCTGATTGGTGGCTTCCTACAACCGATCAACACACGAGACTGAGAACTTGGTTAAGCCACCAGGATTGCTCAGTGGTCATTGGGCAGGCCTTCTCTCGTGTTCGCCTCGTCCCACCCATACGTTAAACTGGGTACCTGGAGTGTAAAATCGGCCTTGGCGTAGGTCGTATCACTAGGGTAAATTTGATTACTTGTTTCACCTTTCCTATATACTTCCGTTCCCGTTCCATGCTATTCACTTACCTTCCATTCCCTGAAGATGATAGTTGTCTATCGAAACGCGTCGATCACCTTGAATTTTGCTCACCTTTTGCACAATCTCCCAGAACACCTGAGAATTGTTGTTCGTTCTATTGAAAGCCTTAATAATAAAATAATTAATGCTGATACCTGTATTTCCTTCAACCTCGCCTGCCTTAAAGAAAATATATATATATATATATATATATATATCTACATATACAGTATATATATATATATATATATATATATATATTTATTGTTTCTTTGATGTTGCTTCAGTACAAACACTTTACTGCGTTATATAGTGCATGAATTATATATGATTTATAGTTTACATATATAAAAACAAACAAAATAATTAAAAGGGGGTAGAGTGGAAAGCGTACCCCCCCCACACACACAGAACTACAGGTCAACTTTCGATCGCCTAATACACTCAATCACAGTAATGAAGATGTTTTTATTCTTATTACTTTTTATGATTTTTATTGATATGATATCAGTTGGTGAGTTGATAAAAATTAGCAATATAGTAAAAGTAAATACGTACGGTAATTACTGGGAAAAAGTTTGTTTGGTGATTCCCCAGGTGACTCAGTTCCGTTGGGGGGGAGGGGGGGGGGAGTGGAGATAGGATGGCCGGTGGGATTAGCAGTAAGGTACTTTACCTGCTACACCTTTCCACACTCTCATTCACTCACTCACAAACACTCTCTCATATACATGCACACTCACTCGCTCACATTCATTCATTCACTCACACACATGCAATCATTTACACTCATTAATTCACTCACATATACTCATTCACTCACAGATATACGCACTCGTTAACAGATACTCAATCACTCACTTGCTCAAACTCATTCACTTACTCACTCACAGTCATTCACTCACAGACACTCATACGCACACATGCGCACTCATACACATACATCAACACTTACACACTCATTAACTCATACCCATAAACACACACTCACACATACACCAGGAAGCACAATCACTGGCCCACACATACACACAAACATATGCACACTCTTCCACAAATTCACATACACAGATTAAAACAAACACAAACACACAAACTTGCACATACACAACATATTTACTAAATAGGAATAATAAGAAATCGTAACACTAAAACACATTCACTTGTTAAAAACAATGCTCACCTCTTGATGTTGGTAATTGAAGAGATGGTTGTGCATCACATTTGATCCTTTGCAGTTGCTTTGGTAGAGGTATGCCTAGCAGTTCATATTTTAGATGTCTTTCATAATTATGCACTAGGGTGAAAATGTAAACTGCAAACCTTTGCATAATCAGCATTAATAAAGTCTTTCCTACTGCAAAGGTGAATCCACTTCTTCCTAAGACTCTCATTCTTAGGAAACTTGTGAAAAGAAAGTGCTTATTACTCTGTTTATTACTGTTTGAGAAACAATTAAACACTGCACAGTTGCTGGGCATGTCTTCACACTTGAATAAAACCAATCAATAAAGTTGGACACCAGGGTTATGCATATTTAATTCACTTAATTTGGGAGAGAGATGCACGACCTTCACAAGTCAAAGGGAGGGAGAGTACTGACCCTTGGTCAGTGAGGACGAGTGACGTCACTATGGGAAACTGACCATTTTTGGGTCGCCTGGTGGACCGACCTTATATCTGTAGACTGTGCTAGAGACATGCTTGATGAGGTTGAGCGTAGAGGTTGGTTTGGGGAGAGATGTTGTTCTTGTTCATGATGTCTGCTTCCTCGCCTTGCCTGGTGGGTCCTTGTTTGTGTTTGGTTAGGTGGAAAGGTCTGCCATCGGGTTACCACCTGCCACCCATCCTTGTCGACGAGACTTGCGTGGGCCGGGCGGGTGGTGGTGGTGGTGGCTGGCGTGGTTATGTGGTAGCCTACACTCCCTGGTTGATTGTTGTTTGGTGGATGGATTTTATTTGAGTCGGTGTTTGAATTTGTCTTTATTTGAGCCCAATTTAGACAGTTGTTGAAGGTTGGGTGGTGCTTCTCCATGGCCCCGAGTAGCCTAACCACACCTGTCCTGTTTAGGAGAGAGCCCTGGTGCTCCCCGTAGGCATTGAAACAGGCTTCATATATTTCTCCTGTTGCCAGCTTGAAGGAGAGATCGGGGTTTATAGTGGCAATACTGTTCTCACTTGCCCATTTTTGTATGTGTTCATGTAGTTCGTTTATTTTTGCTTGGAGTGTGTCAGACTGTAGAGTTGGTGCGAGTTGGCTGACACATATGTCCATGTTCTCATTTTTGTTCTTGAGTTCGCTAACAAGTGCACTTAGATTATCTATCACTACTGCAGGGGCTCTGCTTTCCATTGTATTAAACAGACCGGCGTAGATCATACATTTTTGTGGAGCCCACGATAGTTTTCCTTGAACCCAGCACTTGAGTAGGTCTATGTTCGCTTCGTCCAGGGTTCTGATAGCACAATTTTTATTGAGATAGGACACTTTTACGTTTTTGAGGTTTATGTCTCCTAGTATTAGTGTGTTTCTTTCAGCAGAGGTTTGGTTTTGTGTGTTTATCCCCGGGGAGCTGTTGGTCGCACTTTCACTTTCATTGGTGGTCATTTTTGTCTCAAGGTCAGATATTCTACGCTCGATGAGGAGATATCTATCTTGCAATATCGATTCAGTTATGTTGGGGGATTTTTCTTCAAGTTTGGTGAGTCTTGTTATTATATCATCTAAGGGGTTGGTAGTAGCACTGGGTTGTTGAGTGGGTGAGGTTGATGTAGCGTCACGTGGGGTGCACAACTCTAGCGTGATCACTCGTTCATTAAGGTGTTTTAGAACTTCACATATTTTGTTAATTTCCTCACTTAGCTTTATTGGTTCACTGTTAACACGTTCACTGTTTTTGGATGGGTCTGTGTTGGTTGTTGGTGGATTATTTTCACTACGGTCACTTGTAGAGTTCTGGGCCTGTTCCATTATCATTTATATTTGTATATTTATAAATGGGTGAGCAACGTGCCATTTGGGTACAAATTCAGCCACATTTGCCACTAGAAGCGGAAACTTAATGACACAGTAAATACGTGTAGACGTTAATTTATATGATGGGTGGGAGGACAGTCGGGAGAGATTAAGAGACAGAGTGAGTCTTCTTGGTGGATGATGAATGATGATAACTAAATCCAATATCACAAGTTAGGATAATGTTTATTGATTTATTACCGGTAGTTGTCTTGTCTTAGTTAGGTTGGAAATATTTACGAACTGATTATTAATAACAATTCAATTTTGTTCATCAAACACGTACTACAATTTGCATTTAGGCCTAATTAATTAGTGTTTTTTCATGTTGACCATCTACATCAACACACTTATAATGTAGTGCCTGTCGCTTTTCAGCACCTCTCTCTCTCTCTCCTCATATCACAGGCTCACTTGCAAGCTGATTGGCATTCAATTATTCCAAGAGTCTGTTGAATTACATAATCAATAATTTATTATTTATGGAATATGGATAGTTATAAGCTACTTAGCCTATACACAAAATAACACAAACAAAGTCTGTTACAGTGAAATATAATAATTGTAGAATATTATACATGACATGACATTGTTCTAATTAATTATATATTAATTATTTGTGTGGAAAATAGCTCTCACTTGTATTACAAGCGTACGTCCACAAGCACACACACACACACAGGCTATTTAGCAGAATATACCCATACATTATCCTGTCTCCCATATGCCAGCCATATGCCTCATTTTGTTGTAATGTGAGAATGACAGACCCAATAATAGCGAACCCCCACAATCACCAAATGGATGAAACAGATATTACCAAATATTACCAATATTAACATATATGCAATGGGGTTATATTAACCCCCCCCCCCCCTGACATTAACTTACTAAAGTTGGGTTGCCCAGTATTCCCGTCACAACACTCTTTTTCACACTGAGGGGCCGTTAGAAGTCGGAGGAATTTGGGGTTGCCAGAAACCGACAGATTCTTATCTAAATTACCTAACTTACTGAGCTCAATATGACGCAAATTGCGTCATTAACTTATTTCTGAGCGATTTCAATAAGTTCATATGGTGCAATCGCGTCATATGAGAGTTTTTGGGCACTCGCCCATATGACGCAATCCCGTCATATATGTCGGAGGGGGTTAAGTTGTCCGACTCACATGTACAATATATATATCATAAAATAGTAAAGAACATAATTATATAACCGAATAATTATACATACACATAATGTAACCAATCCCACCCAACATACCACAGCACAATACTACATAGCAAACCCGGGTCCAGATCGTATTATGTGTTTTTAATTACTCTATGGGTTTTACTTTACTATATATTGTTATTATTGATGTGTCTTTTCTTTATTATGACTGTATCGATTAAGTATTGATGCACCTAAAGCTGCAGAAAAAAAGGTATTGCAAGGGGTTACAAAATAAACTAAGCAATAATAATTCACTGATTTCAGTAGTTTGTGCCTTAACCCGAGATGCATAATAATTCATGTGGTAGGAGAGATCAATGGAAGCTTGATGTTAGTTGGCAAAATCATATACTGAATTTTAACACCTAAATAGCGGGTCCCGCCTTAAGTCGGTTAGAGAACCAAGGCTTAAAGAGCGGGTCCCGCCTTAAGTCCTATGCGATTTTGAGCACATTATTGGCTCTGAGAGAGAGTCCACGCGGTGGGAGGACTGAGGCGGGCTCTGATCGTTCAGCGTGGACCTTGTCCCGCCACTGACACCACCACTACATGTCTACACCTCCCTGGTCCCGCGATACAGGGTAAAAACTAAGGAAATTGCTGTATTTTAGGTTTTTTCCCTTCGTATTGCAACATCGTTGCAAGAGAATCCGTGGTCGTACAAGAATGGTTCAGGTGTCATTGGAAAGCTCAATTATCGCCCTTACACGGATACATAATGGTATTACGCTCTGGCTCTTCTTTATGCATGAAAAAGAGCATGGAATGAAGGTCGTTTAGGGTAAATCTGCCCGCTTGGCAGGTAGTAGTGTTACAAAACTACCCGATAGTTGAGGGTTAAGACAGTGGGAGAGAAAACAAAATAGAATGCATAGCTAGAGCTTCATGGTTATTAAGATATTACAAAACCTTCAAACAACAATAACATTTTCGCATATGTAACATTAGTGTTTAACCCATAACTGGCGGCACACGGCTATTGTCGAGTGAAATAAATGTGGCCTATGTGGCAGGTCACGGCTATTGTCGAGTGCAATTTTGAGCACGTAATGTGCTGTGAGAGAGAGCGGAGCTGTGGGAGGAGCATAGGTTACCTCCTGACCGCTCGCCACGGCCGCCGTGGAGCTACTGAGATTTATTGCACCCTCCTCCACCCTCACTCACTCGCTACACACGTAATAATGTAAGAAAATTACCGTATTTTAGCAATTTTGCCCTTCGGTTGCACGATCGTTGCAAGACAACCAGTGATCGTAGAAGGATGGTTCGGGTATCATTGGAAAGCTCAATTTACGCCCTTTCAGGGATACATACTTGTATTACGCTCTGGGTCTTCTTTATGCATGAAAAAGAGCACGGAAACAACCCCATTTATGGCCAAAAACCCCCGCTGGGCGGTACATATAAATTACCGCCTAGGGCGCTCGTAAGGTGTTAATAAGATTCGAATATTCGCTGAAATATGATTAGACAAATATAATGCACAAACGGTGAAGTATATATGATATAGTTTGATTTTATGTTTATTAAATACACATGTTTGCCAAGAATTAGCTTAGCTAGGTATAACTAATTTTAGTAAATAGTACCTTACTAAAATTACTAAAATATACATGCTGCCAATAAGTAGCATTCTCTTATGTTAATCTATGTCATCAATAAATCAACAAGTAGCTTCCTTTATATTCATCTTCTGCAGTTATCAATTATAATCTCGTCTTTGTTATATTTATTTTTCTCATAGTTTATTCTCTTGCTACCAAATGGTAGTGGTGGTATTTTGTTTCCTTTTTTATCGGTTAGAAGTTGGTATCTTTAAGGTTGTTGACAAAGTATTTCGAAATCATCAGCTAATCATAGTTTTAAACTGTGTTTTAGTTCTGCAAAATCCGATCCATTTACCATAAATACTTTGGGTACAGCTTGTCATTTCTTCTACCTCATAACTTATGAGACCTACTTTTCAGCATGATATATGTCACTAATAGTGTGCTATCAAAGATTACAGCGTTTGGAGCAGCAAAGACAAGATAAATGTACACACTGACCCATATACAGTATATCACTGTGATTTACACGGACCCATACCAGAATCGCAGGCTTACACATGAAATATCAAATCCAAACTGAAATAGATATAATTACATTTGTTTATTTATTGGCAGCCTAATATGTTGTTTGTCTATCGTGACACTCCTGCATATCCTTACAATGTATTTGTATTACCTTCTGTTCCCTTAAAGCAGCATTTCCCAACCTGGGGGAAATTTCCCCCTGGGGGAAATTTGAAGCTACCAGGGGGGAAATAATTACATGATTACACTGCCTACTACTACTACTACTAGCAATAAAAAAAAAATCTCGGAGATGGATTTTCTCATGCCCGAGAGAGAGAGAGAGAGAGAGAGAGAGAGAGAGAGAGTGTGTAGTCACAGTGTGTTTCGACTACTCTTTCCCTTGTCCACATGAAGGGGGAAATCTGGATGGTTGAACTGGTTGGAGGGGGAAATCACAGAAAAAAGGTTGGGAATCGCTGCCTTAAAGTCTTCCCATTTGTTTTCTATATATATCTACCCCCCCCCCCCCCCCTCCCCGTCCCCTCACAGTCTGGTACAGTTCAAGATCATTAGTTAACCAAGGTAATTAGGGTCAACCATCTGCTTTACAGAACCCTGCCTCGTATAAGATAATAGTTATAGTGAACATAGTTTATATCTTATGCTTGTACATGCATATTAACGTTTATATGTGTAAAATTTTGTTGGGGGTTTAATCTGGGCTGCACTTGGCATCAGCGTCATTTAGAAGTGGGGAATATAAACAATATGCAGAGACAGTACCCCAATATAAAGGTTTATGAAATATAGTCAATCTTCCGGATTATTTGTCGAGTTATTCCAGAAACCATCCAGAATTAAATGTAGCGTTAATGTGAGGAATATATTCACATATGAATTTCATGTTGGTGGCTTGCCCTTGTTCCAGATGTAGTATTTTAGCATTTGCTAGCAGGCCACAAACATAATAAATGGGTGAACAAAAAATACCGTTTGGATTCAAATTCAGCCACACGATGACAAAGTAAAACACGTGTAGACGTTGATTTATATGGTGGGTGGGAGGCCAGTCGGGAGAGATTAAGACACTGAGTGGGTCTTCTTGGGGAATGATGGATGATGATAACTCCATCCAATATAACAAGTTATGATGTTTGTTGATATAGTAGGTTATGGTGTTAGTCAGACTGGACATATCTATGAAATGGTTAGTAGTATATATTTTGCATAAGTTTATCAAACACGTACTGCAATTTGCATTTATGTTTTATGACACAATTTTGATAATCTACATCAACATACTTATTATTTTGTGTTTGTCGCTCTTCAGCACCTCTCTCCCACTCTCTCTATATATTTCTATCTATCTATCTATCTATATATATATATATATATATATATATATATATATATATATATATATATATATAGTAGTGGCAATAGATTCTCCTCCGGGGAATATATATATATATATATATATATATATATATATATATATATATATATATATATATATATATATATATATATATATATATATACAGTATATTCGTTAAAATGTTTCAACCTCAATAAAGGTAGCTAAAACATAATTTGTAATGGCAAATTGAATTATGGATCCCGTGACACACATACTGTTCTTAGTGTTCCCTATTTTGTTTTCTTTAGATATATACTTTGGGTTATAAATTACGAAAATGCCTGGCGTGTTGCGGTTAATACAAATATTTAAGAATAATGCATTTACGCAGTACATTTCATTATCCTTACAAGTGAAAAAATACTATATAAAGGAATATGTTCAAAATATATTTACACAATTATATTTGATCATGTTACTGACAGCCCTTAAATCTCACACACATGATTATTTAATGATACACGATTATGTTCTACATACCCATTATACAAAGTTGTCCACAACAATGTTCGAGTAAGTGATCATTAATTACTGGATATTTTCAGAACCCACGTTTTATACTCAGTGTAATATTTATCTTTAAATGCAGGGCTCGGTGTTGTAGCTAATGTATTGTGTTGGGAATAATGGCCAGGGAAGTTTCGTTCCAAATCTAGTCAATATCATACTAGTAGGGTCAATTGCTTGGAATCCGTGACCATTTTGTTCCTACCTTTTTCTCTCGATGGATTTGACAACCTGAACCATTTTAAAGGAAAATTAGCTCCTATGCCCCTCTGAAAAATGACGGCTAACTCTGCTAGAGCCCAATATTCAAAATGGCCGCCAACGCCATCTTGAAAAACATGAAATGTAATATCTCTGGCATCAGATGAGCTACAAGGAAGAATGAGGTGTCCTTTTTCACGAATTCTGGCATTACAAATCCACTGGAATGGTTATTGTATTGTATTGTATTGTATATTGTATTGTTATTGTATTGTATTATACTAATTGTACATACTAATCTGCCACTTCACTGTCACTACATGATTCACTGTATGAGCCACTATCAGAATCACTGTTCTCATTTTCGCTGCTATCATCACTGTTGTTCTCTGCCTGCGGTGTATATCTAATATTACTTTTTTACTGTTTCAGATGGATCGCATGCCCATCTGATGAAAATCGCCGACTTGTGAAGTGACCGAAATAATGGATAATAGAAGAGAGAGTGAAGAGTTACCAGACAAGACATTAAATGAATACGAGTGCATTTTACTCTGTGGTAAGCGATGTACCGCAGATGATCGTTTGGAAAACATTACACCTGAGAAGTGGGAATCCATCCGGGAAAAGTCTTTACAATGGAAAGAACTTGATAAGTTTCAACATATACATGAAAATGTGTATTGGGAGAAGGGACCAAAGGGTCACCACATGCATAGCAGTTGTTACGCATCATTATCCAGCAAGCGCAAGCTCTCTCAAGCCGAAAAATGCAAACACAAATCCGAGGAACGTCTTGAAAGAGATGAAGCATCAGATCAACAAGACCCTTCCCCAGAGGCCAGTGCACCTAAAAGGCTCCGCTCCAGTATGGGTGTCCTTCACGATAAGACTCTATATGTGGTGCATGAAAGTGGCATACAAGAGTAGTGATCGTGACAAGCAGATTTTACTCCTATCAACAGTAGATGCCTGGACTAAATTCAAGTTACATACTGTCCGTCTGGAAGATGAGGTCATGAGATTGAGACTTGACACTCTGATTGCATCCATCCCAGATAGTCAAACAGCATTTGGGTTGGAAATCCGCTACCATCGTGCGTGCTGGCGCAAATATGTAAGCGACCACAAGCCCCTTTCAGATGAAAGCACTCAACATCTGCAGCGTGTGAACCTCCGAGAGGCCCAAGCTCTCTTCTTTCATCATATTCGTCAAGTCATCTTCAAAGACCATGAAATTCGCACACTGCAAGGCCTGCTGCAGGACTATAAGCGCATTATCTCAAATCACGGACATAACTCAGTAGTAAAATCCAGCTACTTAAAGGAAATTCTCGTCAATGAATTTGGGGAAGACATCGGATTTCATGAACGCATTCAATAGAATGTGAGTGAACTGGAATATGATACAACAGCAGCAGGTACATACATTGAGGTGGCAATATCTTCATTGGGTGTCAGCAATGATCAGTTGGTGATGAATGTTGCGGCACGACTCAAAGAGCAAGTCATCAGGACAAATATTATTCCCTGGCTCCCATATATACACGAGTTGGAGAGAGAAGAAGACCTCAGTGAGCTCCTGCTGAAGCTGCTCACATGGCTGAAACACCCAAATAAGTCTGCAATTGATGACAGTCCATCCGTCCGATCGATTGCATCTATCCTCACAAGCAACATCACTGGAAAACGCACTGCATTTGAGATAAATCTCTCTGTCTTGCTACAATGACTGACCAAGAGTAGGGAGATAGTCGACATAATGCACAAAGATGGACTGGGCATCAGTTACAATGACGTACTTATGCTGCGAGATTTTTGGGTGGTCAATGACCTCAAGTGCTCATCTGATTGCCCCTTTGAACTAGCTGAGGGTAAGCCTGCTATCGCTATAGTCGACAACGATGACTTCAAGAGCGACACACTGACCGGTGCTGGCCAGTCACACCGCACTAATGTCATGTTTGTGCAGCCAGAATCATTTGATACAGAACTTCCTTCCGAGAATCACGAGGATAGACCAGTTCCCGGTGCCAACTTTGAATAAGGGCTCTAGCTGAAGTCTGGTTGGTTGGCCATTCTGAACAATGAAAAGCAGCTCCTTTCAAACACTCGGAATGTGAATAACATGAATCGGGTGAGAACAAAGGTCCATCGCCATGCTAATCGCAAGAAACAAGGAAAAGGGAAGCATGCTGATTGCTCGTCGAGTAAAATGAAGAAGAATAAACAAGCTGTACAGGATATAAGAGCATGTCTCACTGAATTCAAGTGTGATCCATTTGACCATACAAGCAAGACACTTCGATCCCTACAGTCAGGAATCCCAGCCTCAGACTCTCTCGCTGCCGACTTGAAATCGGCAAAGGAGGATGGCACAAGCAAACTGAAGCAGTTCTTGAATGAGAGAGTGTATTCCAAGACCAAGTCTCTCAACGACAGAGTTCCCCGTAGCAAGCGTTTGAACTTTTCAACTCAGGAATTGAAGAAAGCAGATGGTGAGAACCTGAAGGGAAAGACTGAGGAAATGGAGCGTAATGCCTTGGCCTCTGTTCTCGGACTGGTTGAAACAAGTGGTGCCCTCAAACTTCAAGGAGTCCTGCAGCATCGTGTTACAGCCGAGTGCCTTTCCATCTTCAACATCAATGGAACCATCCGTAAGGCACAGAAAAGCAAGCTTAAAAAAAAACTAACTATGACTGTCATTCCAGAGCCTGATGTATACACGTCTATTATTGATATGGGCCTCATCTGGCGCCTAACAACTCCTACCATTGAATACAGAGAGAAGGGAGACGGTACCAAGTATACCTGGGGAGATTATGCAGAGAAGTTGGTGCACTTCGTTCTAACGAGACACAAGCATGCTGAGCGCACCATTTGCGTCAATGATTCATATGATCATAATTACACGATCAAGGACAGTGAGAGAATACTGCGCCCAAAAAACCTGCCAATCAGCAATGTCTTCATGAAGACAGAAGATAAATTTCCTTCTAATACAGTTTTCCATGCTCTCCTGGGTAAACCTGAGAACAAAATCCGCCTTCAGGCATTTCTTCAAACGGAATTCCAGAGAACAGCAGCAACAACTAGCACCGAAATCATCTACTGTGTAGTTGGCAGCACTGCAAAGAATCTCACCACAGGCAAGCTTGTGCCAGAGCTCACATGCCCCCATGCAGAGGCAGATACGGCAATGCTCACCATATATAGTGTGCTCCGGTCAGACAGCTACACAGCAGCTGTCGTTCTTGACACAGAGGACACAGACAACTACGTGCAAGCGGCATATGTTGCTCAGAAGACAACGGGAATCCTGTGTGTGAAACGCAAACGTCAGCTTATCGATGCCCGATGTTTGTGCAGTGAGGCAATGGCTGCATCCATCATACCACTTCATGTCCTCACTGGGTGTGACCACAACTCTGGCTTCTATGGAGTAAGCAAGAAGCTCATCGCAGATCGTCTGGAGAAGTCTAAAGAGGCACACGACCTGCTAGGAGCATGTGGTACACAGCTCCTAGTCACAGAACAGGTCATCAGTGATTTGGAGCGGTTTGTCGTTTGATATGTCTATGGTGATACCAAAAGCAAGACCCTGGGAGATGCGGGGGCAGCGAAGTGGAGAGCTCAGAAGAAAAAAAGCACTATCCGACTTGTGCCTGACTTGGACAGTCTCCGTCCACAATTGGAGCGTGCAAACTATCTTGCATATTTGCAAAAGCATTACCAGCTCCAAAGTCACCCCTCACCGATCGGCCATGGATGGCATCTTGTAAATGGCCTATGTCTGCCTGTCCGTTCAACCCATCCCTCACTTCCCCCATCCATACCACTACCTACAAATCCGCAGGCAGAGAACAACAGTGATGATAGCAGCGAAAGTGAGGACAGTGATTCTGATAGTGGCTCATACAGTGAATCATGTAGTGACAGTGAAGTGGCAGATTAGTATGTACAATTAGTATAATACAATACAATAACAATACAATATACAATACAATACAATACAATAACCATTCCAGTGGATTTGTAATGCCAGAATTAGTGAAAAAGGACACCTCATTCGTCCTTGTAGCTCATCTGATGCCAGAGATATTACATTTCATGTTTTTCAAGATGGCATTGGCGGCCATTTTGAATATTGGGCTCTAGCAGAGTTAGCCGTCATTTTTCAAAGGGGCATAGGAGCTAATATTCCTTTATAATGGTTCAGGTTGTCAAATCCATCGAGAGAAAAAGGTAGGAACAAAATGGTCACGGATTCCAAGCAAATGACCCTACTATACTGTATACTGGTACGGTGGTGCTAATAAATGACCCTACTATACTGTATACTGGTACGGTGGTGCTAATGACCCTACTATACTGTATACTGGTACGGTGGTGCTAATGACCCTACTATACTGTATACTGGTACAGTGGTGCTAATGACCCTACTATACTGTATACTGGTACGGTGGTGCTAATAAATGACCCTACTATACTGTATACTGGTACGGTGGTGCTAATGACCCTACTATACTGTATACTGGTACGGTGGTGCTAATAAATGACCCTACTATACTGTATACTGGTACGGTGGTGCTAATGACCCTACTATACTGTATACTGGTACGGTGGTGCTAATGACCCTACTATACTGTATACTGGTACAGTGGTGCTAATGACCCTACTATACTGTATACTGGTACGGTGGTGCTAATAAATGACCCTACTATACTGTATACTGGTACGGTGGTGCTAATGACCCTACTATACTGTATACTGGTACGGTGGTGCTAATAAATGACCCTACTATACTGTATACTGGTACGGTGGTGCTAATGACCCTACTATACTGTATACTGGTACGGTGGTGCTAATGACCCTACTATACTGTATACTGGTACGGTGGTGCTAATGACCCTACTATACTGTATACTGGTACGGTGGTGCTAATAAATGACCCTACTATACTGTATACTGGTACGGTGGTGCTAATGACCCTACTATACTGTATACTGGTACGGTGGTGCTAATGACCCTACTATACTGTATACTGGTACAGTGGTGCTAATAAATGACCCTACTATACTGTATACTGGTACGGTGGTGCTAATGACCCTACTATACTGTATACTGGTACGGTGGTGCTAATGACCCTACTATACTGTATACTGGTACAGTGGTGCTAATAAATGACCCTACTATACTGTATACTGGTACGGTGGTGCTAATGACTCTACTATACTGTATACTGGTACGGTGGTGCTAATAAATGACCCTACTATACTGTATACTGGTACGGTGGTGCTAATAAATGACCCTACTATACTGTATACTGGTACGGTGGTGCTAATGACTCTACTATACTGTATACTGGTACGGTGGTGCTAATAAATGACTCTACTATACTGTATACTGGTACGGTGGTGCTAATAAATGACCCTACTATACTGTTTACTGGTACGGTGGTGCTAATAAATGACCCTACTATACTGTATAATGGTACGGTGGTGCTAATAAATGACCCTACTATACTGTATACTGGTACGGTAGTGCTAATAAATTACCCTACTATACTGTATACTGGTACGGTGGTGCTAATAAATGACCCTACTATACTGTTTACTGGTACGGTGGTGCTAATAAGTCATGTCTTAGCTCGCATTACATTTGGCTCTCTCTCTACTGTATTAATGTATATCAGATGTTGGATAGGGTGGGTAAGTGTAAGAACATGATTGTCTCACTCGAAATGAATAAATCAAGTTTAGATATTACCGATACCAATTATTGATCAAAATATACTTGGTGCTGAGACATCATTATTTGGCCGACTGTACAAAGAAAATATGTTAATTTGCCTCTCTTCACACACACACACACACACACTCTCCACTCTGCGGTTGTGTGCCTGCGGTTGTGTTTACTATACTTCTTATTTTCGAGTCATCGGCAAGTTTCGAAATTTTTCAAGTGGTACTTGATATTTTTATTATAATATTAATAATCATCATCACCATACTTGTACCATATTGAACGTGGTGCAGAACGTATTAGCAATAGTTACCCTTCTTGCTACGGCTTATAATCTCCCCTCCTCCTGTGTTAACTATTCATTATATTAATCACTTCTTCATCTCCTCAGTTCGTCAGCCATCACCCTCGTCTCTCGCTCCCTTGGATCATTGTCATACATAAAAATTCTGAATTGATTTATCTCTTCGCTCATCTGTTACTGTTCTTGATGCAATGACTCTAAAATCATTGGACAAACTTACCACTAGCATGATGCAATACATTTTTTTTTCAATATAGTGGTAAATTTATAGAATGGGCCACCTAGTAATGCCATGGAGTGTTATTAGTCCATGAGCCAAGACCCGAATTTTGGGATATCGGTACCAACCGGGGTGACTAATTCTCTTAGGTGTTTTTAGCTTGCTACATGTCTCTAGTTTATGTTTTGATATGATAGCCCTTGCACATTGGTAGCTTAATGGTCGTTATCACTTCTTGAATAGGCATACCCTACCGAAAATTCCGAAGGCTCTGAGTAAGTGCAAACCTAAAAAGACGCACAAGACAGACAAGTGTCTTACAAATAGCTTTGTACGCCAAGTTAAAGAAAAATCAAACATCCCCCTCCGACGTTTCTTCTTGCTATGCAGTGCATTCACCCTTCAGGGAGAACAAAACACACGTTTCTATCCTTGGGTTTCACTATTTAATTATACTAATTTTACGATCAAGCAATCCCACTTCAACATAACTCCCGGACATTAAGTAGTAGACACTCAACACCCGATGGTGCACATCTTTATTTAGTGATTCCCATATAGTCAATGTTTATTTTTGTATATAAATTGATTTAGCATCTATAATCAAAACATTTAGAGAAAACATGGACTTGTTATTAAAATAAAGACAAACTTTGCTTAAGTTCAACTCTGATATTAAGTTATATAAAACATATGTTTGTCATTTCCAATTGCATAACTTCCAAATATTTACATGTATCGAAATAAAACAGAAGTTTATTTTAATCTAAGTACCCGCACAATTAAATAATTGCATATTTAAATCACGCACATTTACCAATAACACAAGTGAAAGCTCATTCTTAACTAGACTTCTGAATTGTGTATATTTATGTTTCTATATATTGTACTAATCATTATTGTGTGAAATTGTATCAAATTGAGCATAAATACAAGTGTTGTTCTGTACCTATTTTATGACTTGCCTTTGTGTTTATTTGTAGTTATATATACAATACTTATACTTCTCTGTTATAGTCCATGAGCCAAGACCCGAATTTTGGGATATCGGTACCACCCGGGGTGACTAATTCTCTTAGGTGTTTTTAGCTTGCTACATGTCTCTAGTTTATGTTTTGATATGATAGCCCTTGCACATTGGTAGCTTAATGGTCGTTATCACTTCTTGAATAAACATACCCTACCGAAAATTCCGAATTTTTTTAAAATGTCAAATTTGGGGACAGGAATGCCTAAATGTCAACAAAATGCATATAGTAATTGTCACATTTAATACAAGTCCTGTAAATACACACTAAGCATGCCATGGGCTTGTACATACTATTATGGCAAATTACTACTCCTAAATATCATCTACGTCAGACTCGGAATCTGACTGTTGTGCCACCGGCTCTTCTTCAATAGCCTTGTTCTGACATGTCTGTAACCTGCACATGTCCGTGCATTTTAGACCATTGCTGAGGCAAGTACACTTAGGGAGTTCGCATGACCGCACACACTTGCAAGACAGTAGCTGCATAACAGCATCTGGTGCTGGTGAGCCTCGCATCCAGTTGACGGCAAGCTTACCGTCCTCATCTGTCATCCAACCGCAGTCTGTTGGGTTCGCAACAAATGGCTGGCTCTGAAGACTTCTCCTCCAGATCGCAGCCTGGTAGTTTGCACGCAGTGCATGCATGAAGAGGCAGTCCTCACAAGGAGGGAGTTGACTTGACTCTACCTCTCCACGTCTTGCACAGAACAGCTCATACCGAAGCTTGTTTACCTTAGTTGTGTGGGTAGATGGTAGGTACATGTGGCAGGTGATTTCCTGTAGCTTCTCAAAGAGTTCAGGAGACACTTCCCATGAGCGTCCAAGTTCGTGAAAAGCATGCTGGTATGTCTTGTCCATCTTCACCTGCTTGAGTGTCGTCATCTTCCCTCGGCCAGCGAATGCACTGACGGTATCACAGCCTGTAAAGGCATGCATACCAATCAATGAATCACACACGCTGCCTCCCAGTGTGCGGCTCAGTGTGGTGATATCCAGGAATCTTGTCCGGTTCTTCGTCCCGCACTTCTGGAACAGATGGGATGGGATCTTGTGGCACATGCCAAGACACAACACCATGACGTCTGTATCTTCTGCAGTGATGATGACAGACTTGTTCCCAGATTCTGCTGCATGAAGTGCATGGAGAAGAAGGCGTGTGTCTGCTTCTTCTTGAGTTGACTTAAGCTCAGGAGCCTCTTCCCACTGCTCTTTGGTGATCTTGAAGCAGCGCTGCTCACATGTGACATACAGCTCCTTGTCCTTGAGCTTCTCCCTGTGCTGTGGTGCCTTCCATTCTTCTACCAAGAACTTGATAAGACTTGCCTTGTTGGAGGAACTACCGAGTAACTTTCTCCACTGCTGGATGTTGTGCCCAGGTTGAATGTTCTTGAAATGAATTCCTGTGCCTGCACTTCTTTTGGCTCGTTCTGCATCCTTGATGGATGTCTCCTTGTAGATATCAAACACAACATCAATGCGCCTGCTCTTAGCACCTTCATGAACAGCGTGACTCAGTGCTGTACCTGCAAGCTGTGAAAAAGTTTTGTCGTTTCCCTTCAGTTTGTGGACCAGGCTCATCCCATCAATTATGGTAGCAGAGGGCTCGGGTATCACTTCTGCAGGAGAAACATTCCTCTCTAACTCCTTTGCGAGGGCAGCCTTGTTGGTCTTGCGGAGAGACCCATCACCGCTGGCAAGTGCCCAAGGCAAAGGCCCCAGGGGATGAGCCAAGACATCACTCATTTTGAGCTTTCTGTTCTCGGCAACAAGGATCATCTGGCCAAATAGGTTCCTGTCAGCCTTTAAGATAACCTCCTTGGCATGGTCTTGTGAGCGTGGCTTCATTCTGATGTTAGTGAACGTTCTCAGTTTCGTCTTCGTCATCGTGTCATGAAACTGTATAGTTGGCGTATCGATCTCCAGGCGCTCTTCCTTGAAGGTTTGATATGCATCCTCTCCTATTCTGTAGGCCCCTAGAAGGTCTTTGACAACTTCTGGTGGTGCCATAGTCGCAGTTGACAAACTGACAAGATCTTCTTGCTCTGCGTTGAAGGGGTTCAACCAGCTGGTCTCCATCAGTTGAACTAAAGATTGGACATCGGCCTCATCTCTTCTAATCCTGGGCATCTGTAGGTCTGGGTGGCTGAAGTCAGTATACTTTTGGCCTACTACCATAGTCCTGAGCTGCCTTAAGTACCTGCTGCGATACTCCGATGTCAGGTAGTACCTGGCGACAGCTCCGCCTTTCAGGCTGAAGCCTTTTGTGCCCCATGGTGTCTGGGTGTCTTTGTTGATCGTCTCTTCGATTGTCTGGTCCACAGGGATCCGTCCAAAGGGATTCTTGCTACCGATCTGGACCGAAAAGCCACCTTGCATGAAGTGTTCATGGTCCTCTGGGTGTTCAATGGGCAGTCGAGACATCAAGGCATAGTAGTAGGTTAGGAACCGGGCATAGTTCACTTTGTCATAGGCAAAACACCACGGTATCATCTGTCGGATTGCTCCTAGGTGGAGCATCCAGTTGCCTTCTCTGGAGGCTCGAATTAAGTCCAGCATGATCTCAACCATGTCCAGGTATGACATCCAGAATGCTGAGAGGTTGTGTTCATCTCTGAGGGTCTCAAGATAAACTTGGAAAAGCTTCATGATATGTGTGCATGATTCACTCTCCATCAGCTCTTGAAAGAGTCCTGAGACACATTGCTGTGAAAGCTGTTGATGTCCTTCAGTGTTTCATCTAGATGGTGTATGTCCCTTGAATGGTTTTCTTCTAGCCATGAAAGGAAGCCTTTCCATGCAAGCCTCATCAGTGCTTCATACACGAGCTTGTGTAGTCTCACTGCTCTGTTGTACCTCTTGCCGTTCATCACTCCTGACACTGATCCTTCTGCGATGATACCTGATTCCACACACAGATCTCTAAGACCTGCATCTTGAAACCTCTTTCCTATGGTGGAGATGAGATTACAGATTGTGTGGAAGACTCCCATCCTGATGATAATGTTCTTGAACTTCTCTTGTTTCCAGATAACTTCGGCAGCTTTGGCATAGAGTGCTTGATCAAACACGCACACAATCTTGTTAAGCTGTAAGGACTGCATGATAGCATGCGTTTGTTCCAAGATTTCATTAACGGTGGACATTTCTGTTGCGGGAGCATTGATAGTGGGCAGGTAGCTTACAGTGTCCTGAACCACTGCAATGTCTCTGCGCATTTTGATGTTGAACCCAGTCCAACTGCTGATGGACTGGTCCTCATGGTCTGACATTCGAGTAAGAAGCCAGATATGGTTCTTTGTCTTTGAATCCTGGACTTCCTTGGTAGTGTCGACATACGCAGTCTCAATCCTAGGTGGCCCTGCCCGCCGCCCAACATTGTATATTGGCAGCATTGATGATGTCTGAGTGATGCTTCTTATCTTGGACTTGGTAATCTCTGGCAGGACTTTCTCTGGCACAGAGCCTGCAACCTTGGACTGGACAGCAATGCCATTGACTCTATGAGAAGTACCTGCTCCACTTAGGGTCTCTTCAAGTCGGTCAATGTTATCCCAGGCCAGGGTTGTGAACACACCAGGGTAGATGTTTGCTGGCAGTGGAATGTCATCCTTTGAGCATTCCAGCTTCTGGATACAAAGGGCTGTATCGATCTCCTCAAACATTGAGTAAGACACACAGTGACCAAGACGATTCAGAGTTCGGATCAGTTCTGTGTTTCCTGTCAAAGACTTTACAGCATTGGTCAGCAGTACGTGCTTGGGTGGTTTTGTCTTGCCACTGGTAACAGCAAAGACCAAGTCACTGCCAAAGGAAGTGGCAAGACGTTGAGCTCTTTCAGAGGGAGTTTCACACTCACACTCTCCTGTCAGCAGGGTGTGCAGGAATTGAGTGACTGCTGCAGGAATGACATTCTGATCTGTATCGGGAGGCCATGGCTGACTCACATCTTGTTTATTGATCTCATTCCTCAGCTGCATTCCTGCTTTGGTTAAGACATCTTCAGAGTTAGCTGCTCTTGCTTCTTGCAGGTCTTTTGCCATTTTGTGTGCTTGCCGGGCAAGGTCGTCCATTGAGAGGCTGCGTGGATAGATTAGAAGCTTTCCTTTCTCATCTGGGACAAAGCGTAGTGATTCTCCAAACTCGGTTTCAATCTTTCGGCGAACATGTTTCTTTGTCGCTGGTTTCAGTTGGATAATACCACGGGACATCATGGATCTCTCAAGCCTAGATGTGAGGTTTGTCATAGGCAGTACCTCTGGGTTGGGGAATAATTTGGTCCTTATATACAAGCAGAGTTCCTCGAGGGCTTCTGTCTCAACCTCTTCGTAGCGTGCTTCCTCGCTTTCTTCCTGATTTTCACCTGCACCCGACCTGGCGGCCGCTGGGAAATCATCTTTTGTGAAGAGTTTGTAGCACGACTTGTGGTAGTGACCCTCTGCAGCAACAAGGTCTCTGCTAACTAAACCAAGGATTCTCTGGTTGAGTTTCCTTATTGCTGCTCTGCGAATCTTCTCATCTGCTCGTAGCTCAACACACTGTATGAGTGGCTCCCTTGTCTTTGTTGTTTTTATGTACTTGCTTGACTTCTCGCAGAAGATACATACTTTGGCATACACCCTGCTAGTACTAGGGGCATCCCTTGATGCCCTCCTCCTGGGGTCGACGCTTGCTGATTCTATCTTGACACCCTTGGCAAGGATAGAATCCAGTGACTTCTTCATTGTAAAGAGACTACGACATTTACGGTGATAATGTATGTGTGGTATTCCTCCTTCTTCAAGGCCCTTGGCTGCTTCCAGGACTGGATCATGCTGCCTGATTTCTGCAGCCCTGAGCAATGTGTTCCAGGAGTCCAAATCCTGTGGTGACACCAGAGCATCGCTGTCATCATCAGAGCAGTGGATGATACAGTCGATCCGTGCTCTCTTCCTCGCAGATGGTTCCATCCTGCCGTCAAACAGTCGACACACACCTGCAAAAAATATCACCATTAAACCATGAACAAAAAAACACATTACATGGAAACCACTCTACATATGTTTGCTCCTTCCAATAATAAATTATCCCCAAAATATAACAAAAAATCCCCAAATATGAAATAAACCCCTAAATATGGAGAAACTTGAAATACACATCGGAATAATTCTTGTAGAGAATCAAATAAGCTACAAGAGCTGTTAGAATATATTTTTCAATGTTCCCCATATTTAAGGATTTATTCTAGATTTAGAGGAAAATACCCAAAATATAGAGTATATTCCGAAATATGAGGAAATTTGAAAAATACCTAGGAACAACTCTGGTAGAGAATATAATTCTACATAGGTGTTCAAAGTTTCGCGATGATTGTGTGATGGATTTTAAAGAAAATGAGGAAAACGCCGAGCGTCACGCTAAAAATCTTTATTTTTGGGTAGCGCCCCTATTGCATCAAAAAAATTAGACTAAGCTACCAGTGCGAGAAGGCTATCATATCTTAATGTACTTACAGTCACTCTATAAACATTTTAGTACCATTCGTGTTTAGTCACCCCAGGTGGTACCGATATCTGGCCTGGCTCATGGACTATATACCGTCAAAACTTTAACAAATCTAATCCTATATTATTATCCTACATATGATATGTAGATTAGTTACAGGCAGCCTTGTAAGGATCAATATATTTGATGTTGCTCGTTTTCTTTATACTTTGAACTTTGCTGACTATAATGTGAACTACTTTGCATTGCAGGTGGCTGTACATTTCAACACTTGTAGACATTCAAGAATACTTTAGGTTCGATACCAAGGGATTCAGCACGGAAGAACATTTTTCTCCTTCATTAAAGTCACGGCCCTGTGACTCGAGCTGGAAGCAGAATGTTTCCCCGTGTCGAGTGAAGGTTGGAAGGGTTTGAAGGTATGTTCACCAGTCAATTGAGCGTTGGTCTGGAGCACGTCGAGGGTTGGTGAACACTGATAGGAAAGATGGTTTCTCTGCGATGATTGCTGCTGTTTGGGCTTCGTCAACAAAACAAATTTTATAGAAGTTGTCCTGGTCAGCACTCCATTTTATCTTCGCGATTTAGGGCGTGTTCGGAGACATGGTGGGTAACGAGTGGTGAGGACGGGTGCAGGTAGAGGTGGTAGTTGTTGCTCGGTCAGTGGTGTGAGGGCTAGTGATGACCTTGTCAGTGACCTGAGGGGTTTTATCCCTACTTGCGGACGCGAAAGTACTTGGGGCAAGGGGATGTGTCAAAAATGTATGTGTGGGGGTGGAATTTGTGTTAGTGGCGGATGATATTCCGAGCGTTGTCAGGGTTTGTGTAGGTAATGTGTGGTTTTGTGGGGTGATAGGTCTGTGAGGTTTGTGGATCAAAACTTAAGAAAAAAGGTTCGGGGGTTTGTATAATCGTCCTGATCTCGTGGAAATATTTGCTCTGGGTGGTGGAATTGGGCTGGTTTCTGAGGGGGTGGTGGGTGTAGAGGGTATGGGTGAGGGTGGAGGTTGTTGGTGGGGGTGGGTTGGTTGGTGTGGTAAGGTTTTAATATGATCTGTTGAGAAATGGTTGATTTTTTAGGTGAGTTTCTGGTGGGGGAAGGGATGGTAGAGGGGTAGGGTAGAAGGTTGGGGGGGCTAGGCGAGGGGGGTTGGCTGGATGGGTTGTGGGTTAAGTAGGTGGGGTTGTTTGGGAGGTTGAAGGAAAAGGCTAGGGAAGTTGAGAAGTGGAAGGTGTGGCAAGGGGTGAGGTTGGGTGTAGAGAGTGGCGTTGGGGTTGAGGTCTTGGTAGGTGATGAGGTTGGGTTAAGCGGGGTTGGGGAGAGTGTGAACGGTCGGTGTTGAAGGTGGTGATGAGGAAGTTGATGATTTGGGTGAATCGAGCGAGGTTGGGGGGATGACGAGGGTGAAGAAGTATTATTTTTTCGTTTAGGTGAAGGCGGTGAGGAGGTTTGGTTGTGGTCTGGAGGAGGTAGTCTTGGTGTGAGGACTAGGGGTGATGTGGGGTAAATGTTTTTTTCTTGAGTGAAGTTGTGCAGATGGGTGAAATTGGCGGGAGCGTAGTTGATAGCGAGTACGAAGGTAGGGTTTTGTAGTAGGTTTAATTTTGCTTAAGTTGCTGATTTAACCCACTTAACCCCAGCTATTTTAGATTAGATGTACACTGAGAGACCAGCAAATTTGGATATTTTTTTTTTTTTTAAATAGCTTAAATAGGTGAGAAATGAAGAATAACACACAAAAAAACACTCACCTCGGTCATTTTGGGGTTCTATAGGGGGGGGGGGAGGCAACCTCAGCCATCAGCTGATGCCGAGCGGCCTTCAAGCTTCCCGCCCGCACCACCACAGCTGAGCGCGGCAGCATGGCAGATGTACAATGCGTCCAGTTTTCGAGTGACGGTTATTTACACCACCCGAGCATCATGTGTGCCTTCATAGTTCAAATATTAGCAACATGTATCACATATTGTCATTGTAAGTGAAGTTGCAGTGTGATAAGTGCATAGATTCAAGTTTTACAAGTGTCGAGGGTGTGGCAAGACTCGCGCGTGTCGTGGTTACCATGACGACTGGCGGGCTGGCGGCCACCTTGTTCATGGACTCACGCATGTACACGCTGCCAGCTGAATGACACCCGTCTTCCCCTTCACTCACTCTCACTTTTATTATGCCTCTCTCACATACTCTGTTTATTGATTTTATACTTTACCGTATATTTTATAGTTAGAATATGAGTGTTACACATTGTTTTAGGCACCTTTGACTTAGAAAAATGGGTTTTGACATATTCTTAGTGGGGAGACAGGGGAGGTGGTGGTGAAGGCAGTGGGAGTGGGGGAGGACCAGTGTACACAATAGCCTAAACTTGCTGTGTACGTAGCAACATGACACACTATCTCGTCTCTTCTTACCCCTACCATGACCTGGCGGTATTTTGAGGAATGCCGTGGGGTCTGGGTCCTCCTCCTCCTCCTCTTCCCCACTTGGTGGGGTCAACTATGTTATGGGAAGCGTTAGGGTAGAGATAAACATAGCGAGGCGACGAGGTAAACAAGGCAACTGGGCCGGGAGGGAGGTGGGAGGCCGCCCAGTTCTTACACTCCCGCGCTCTCTCTCCCCACTCCCCACCGCGGCGGGACTTGGGTATTGCCAATTGATAAGTATTGCCACTGTTGGGCAACATCATAAGGTATATTTCATATGATTTTGAACCCTCTAGCTACCATAGGATAAGAATAAATAAGCACAAAAGTGGGGGAGGGATAAATGGGTAAACCGGTTTTCCCCATCCGCCCTTACTCACCCACGCGGATGGGCTAGGTGGTTGCCGCATACCGCCACTGTTCGGCAACATCATAAGGTAGTTTCCCATACCATCCTCAAGCCTCTAGCTACCATAGGACAAGAGTAAATCATTTCGAAGTAGCGGGGTTTAGCGTTACATACATTGCCGACGCATACGATGTGGCGCTGGGGTCCTGTGGGTTAAGTTTGGGGATGCTACGGGTAGAATGGGGAGAGGGGGAAGGTGGAGGGGATGAGGGATGTGGTTGTGAGGTTTGGGTTGGTTTGGTTTGCGGTGGGTGATGTTAGGTAACGTCGGTGTTGATTTGATAGGGGGCGTTTGGGTAGGTGAGACTGGGTATTGTTTGTGGGTGATCACCTGTTGCAGGAGAATGAAGGTGGCATTCCCCATCGATGACCAAAGGATGGTAGATCCTCATAAAGCGATTACGGTATGTCCTAGTGTCTCTGTGATAGTCTACAATGATTTGGTAATGATTGGGGACTTTCAACACCTTGTAGGGACCTACGTAACGAGGGCCCAGTTTGTTGATGATGGGCAGTTTCGCTATCACGACTGAGTCTTTTATGGTGTAGGGATTTTGTAGTGACGTGGTATCACGTACTTCCTGGCTGTGTGTAGGGTGTTTTTCAGTTGTTGTAGTGGATCGATGTTTATTTGAGAGGTGGGAGGTTTGTTTAGGTGATGGAATGGAAGTAATAATGGGGCGACGCCGTATAGACGTTCGTGAGGTGTGATGCCGTCTTCGCGAGGGCATGAATTAATACCCCATAGCATCATTTTTAATAGATTGGGCCAGTCGGTTGTTTGGAGAGCTATGAGGCGAGTTCGCAGTTGGATATTTATGGTTCTGTGGCTGCGTGTTGGGGGGGCGGTTTGGATGGGTTGCAAGGCGGCGTTGAGGTCGCCGGTGTGGAGGTGGTCATGTCAGGTTTTGTTGTTGGTAGTGTTGAGCGGGAGGCATTAGTCGGAGCAGGGATGCTTTTGTTTTCATTGCACGTCTGTTTTTTTTTGCTATCTGGTGTCTTCCGATAGTTTTTGGAGAAGCTAGTGAGTTTTTTTGTATTGCTCCTCTTGTGTGTTTTTTTTTTTTTTTTTATATATATATGAAAGTGAAGAGCTGTCTGCTGCAGTCTAGTTGGGCTTGGAGTCGTTGGAGAAGGTCCTGCCCATGTAGCCGTCGTATTGTTAGCAGTCGGAGTGAAACACGACGAATGGATGGTTGCATATGGCGTTAGGTTGAGGAGTGATGATGTGCAGTGGTGGTGTTTCTCCTCTGATAAGTAGAGGGGTATTTCCGGCACTGATGAGGTTGGTAGTGTTTGCTGTAAAATGAGTTAAACAATTATGATCGGGCGGCATCCGTGTCGATGAGGAGTCTTATTGGTATCCCCTGGATATTTGCCAGGTGGTAAATTGGTGGTGGTTTGTTGAGTGCGGACTTCCCCGCCGAAGCCATGACAGGCGGGGAAGGTGTTAAAAACCCTGGGCTGCGTCGTCTGAGTCCTCCAGGATTTATGCTTCCTTTTCTGTAATAGGGGCGATGTCATCGGTCTCGTATTCCTCATCTATGGTTTTCTCTTCGAGATCTCTCGATTCCTCTTCCGCGGCTGAAACGCAGGGTGTAGTGCTCCTGCTTTTGGCCTTGTCTCGGATAAAATGGAGGGGACAGGTGGAGTTGCAGGCTCGGAAATCAAAGTCATTGATGGATACTAGTGGGTGTTCTCTAGGGGTGTATCCTGGTGTTGGTCTCTGTGAGAAGCGCCCGGATTGTTTATGTGAGGGATTTATCCGGGGGGGGGGGGGGGTCTGGAGGTGGTTTGTTGGGATGTGCTGGGGGCGCCCTGGGTTGTAAGGTTGAGGGCGACCCTGTGTTGGTCTGGGGTTATGCACTTGTTGGAAACTTCCCGGCCTCTTATTGTTTTGTGGGTGGGTAGGGAATCTTTTTATTGCCCCTACCGTTGAAGATTTGGGGCGGGCGGCGAGAAGCTTGCGTATCGTCATGATATCTATTTGAAACCCGGTGAGGTCATGCATGGTGAAATGTTCTTTGACGAACGCGGGTAGTATTCGTAGTAGATGGTTAAATACTTGTTTTTGTTGCTTTGCGGTCTGCAGGGGGTAGGCGGATTTGACGTGCTGGTTAATTGTGGCCAGGGTGACGTTGATATCTCCGTCATATCTGACTTCGTCAATATTTGTTTGGGAGACTACAGAGCCCAATCATGGTTGAACTGCATCAATGACAATGGATCGAAATTGATCCAAGGTAAGTATGGGTGTTACCTGTGTTGCTACCAGGGAAACGGCCTTTCCGAGGTGAGTTATAAGTACAGCGATCTTTTCGCGATCGTTGTTGTAGGCCAGGTCGAGGACTGGCTTAACCATATCCAGATAAGTTTGGATATCGTATGTGTCCCCATCATACTTGGGGATGGGGAAATGTGAGCGATTAGTTGCCATGATGGCTAGTGTGATATAACGCTCTACCTTTTCTGATTTTTGTGCTGAAATGACTTTTTCTTCCCGAATCAAGAACCACCGCCAGCCGCCAATGTTATGCTAGGGTTTTTACCGGGTTTATATTGGAATTTGGTAGGTTCTGCTTAACTGGAGAAGTCAAAGTCATACAACGCATGCACAGAACAAGTAAAGGGTAAAATATAACTCTGCACACATCTTATTAACAACTTTGATAATTAACTCACTAAGTAGAACAATAATTCTTAATTATACGTGAACAATGGTTATATACATATATTAGCCGAGCACGGTCGAGGATCCACAAGGAAACTAGGAATAGACTTATTTATCTCTCTCTCTTACTATTCACTGTACACCTGAATTCACTAGTATAGGATAATTATACATTATGTTATTTTCTCTTAATACTTGATCTCATCTCTTGTCTTGATGAGGAATTTTATAATTAGGCTCAATTAGTAAATCTCGGGTTGTCACTCATATCATAGAGCAATGGAACAGATGATACATTAATTACACTGGTATGAAAATAAACAGAGTCTAATGAGTGACTCTAATTCTTAAGTATTCACCTGGTCACCCTGGTGTGAAAATAAACAGAGTCCAAGTTGGGGAACTCTTTTCCTTAGTTTTCACTGGGTCGCACTGGTGTGAAAATAAACAGAGACCAAATTGGGGAACTCTAGTTTTTCCAAAGTATTCACCTGGTTGCACTGGTGTGAAAATAGGCAGATTCCAAATTGGGAGACTATTTTCCTAGCTATTTCACCTTGTCGCACTGGTGTCTGAGTAAGAATATTTTTAGTAGCACTCCTAATCTAACACTTGAAGATTGGAGTGATGAGCAATGTTTGGGCAGAGATGAAAGGGTTGAAGTCTGGTCAGCTAGTTTCCGTTGAGCCGCTTAGGTGGTCCTGCTGTTTGGATGTGGTGGTTTGTGATACAGATGGATTAGCTGGTTTGGGGTCTTAAATGATAGCTCCTTGATGTCATGACATAGGGCACTTTCATCGGACTAACGCGAGCGTGAGCCAGGACATGTCCTGGGGCTACTATTACTCGTCTATCCTGACCGTTATGGTAATCGTTGATGAAGTTCTGTTTCGGTACTCTGACTTGGGGTCTTAAATACAATGTCTCTAGTGTCATGACACAGCGACAAGGTATCGGGCTAACGCGAGGATATAGTAAGATCATGAACTTACTACTTGCACTCGATCTGCCACTGACCTTTATAAGAGGTTCAAAGAACTCAGGTTCGGTGTTTAGACCTTTTTATCGTAAGTGTCATCGACCATGGCGTCGGACATATACAATATGGACTTCTGTCTGTAGAGTGCCGTTATTGAGATGGTATCTCACAAAGCCCGAACTATTCGAATGAACTTTACCATGGCAAGTATCTTTCTATAGTTTTAGAGTGCGGTTTTAGCAAAAGAAGTAAGGTGGGGACATGTCCTTGCGGTTATACTTCTAATACTAAAGGTGCAGCCTATTATATTATTAATCTCTATACCGTTGCATGTGTTAATAGTAATTCCTCAATAGGTAAAACATCTCCTCAGACCTCGAAAGATATCCACCACGGCTTCAATGCTTTCCTTGAATGGGAGGGTAATTTTAGGACTCGATTGCTAACATGTTAGATAAATCAAGCCCGACAATTGCTTGCCTTATCCTGGTTACCATCGGGGTATTGACGACTTCGGCTGATATGTCCCAGGTCAAGTGTGCGGAGGTCAGAAGGTCATAAGTACAAGGGGGCATATTCTGGTGGGATTAGGAGGACCCCCTAAAAGTTTGCGGGCAGGTGAGTAGGCCTATGCGTGGAAGAACGGCGTAACTGCTCCTTGGTAGTGCGTCCATGTTGGTCCTTGTGCCTCTGACTGTACACTATTTTCTTATTCGTGTCATCGTGGTGTTTGTGGGGAACTGGAATTGTCTTGCCTGGTGTGGTTGGCAGATTAGGTTTTATTGTGGAAATTCGGGTGTCTCGTCTGGCATGGTGTAGTGGTGCACAGGTAGGTTTTGGGCTGCTATGTGTTGTGGGTTTTGTTATGGTTTTGATGTCTTCACATGGTTTTGCTGCCACGTTGGTCTTTCGTGATGGAGGTGAGTTTTCTTTCTCTGTGCGGGTATTCTGCTCCTGGTTTCTGTTGCTGTCTTTCCTTGTTACGGTGTGGTTGAGTTTGGGTATCCTTGGTATCTTCATTATTTTGGTCTTGGTATCTCTCTGGTTATTTTTCGTTTAGTTTCTCCTTCGTCCATCTTGTTTCGTTTTCCTTGGTGATGGTGCCTTCTGGTGTTGGTTATATTAGTTTCCCCTCCTTCGGTTTCTTTAATTTTTCCTGGGCGAGCTGGTATGGTAGTGATCCTTAACTTGGGTATTTTAGTTATCATTCTCCTCTTTATTTGTATATTACATTTTGTGATGAGTTTGTTATCAATGGAAGGACTAAATGTAGAAGTATAAGGAAGACCAATACAAAAATATTTTTATTATAAACTAACAAGAACCCATCAATTGTTTACAGTAATATTACTTACGAGTTTGCATAAGACGATGAATCTAAGGAAAATATTCACTATTTCACTCGTGCTAAAAGTACAATACATATTAACTCCCAAGTTTACAATTTTCTCCACACTTCTTGACTGTGAACTCCTCATAGATGGGTGTTTTGATCAACCCCAAACTTTGATGATAGAAGTTTGAAAGTGAAATGCTGTCCTGAAGTGCTTACCCAGGTGCTCCAAAATGACTGACTCAATATATTCGTTCAACACATTTTCGGGAGATCACAAGGCTTTGGATTTTGTATTTAATTTGCATTGTTGTAAATTACTTTGCTTTGGGTAAATTTAAGTAACATCACACAAATAGACGGATTTAATTGTTTAACCCTTTCACGCACATATGACGCAGAGGTTGCCAGATTAGCAATAAGAAATAGAGTTCTCTCACTCTTATAATTACCTCTCCAAAATTTGTTTTCTGCCCACAGCTAACTCAAAGACAACTGCAGAGGTTGAAGTAACTAAACTAAAGGTTTCTAAATACCCTTGATGGTAACAAAGGCTTTAAAGTATCCCTAATAGGCTCAAAATCGCGTCATATCTCAGAGAGGGTTAATTACCCTGTACACGCAGAGTATTGGTGTTTGTACTTTGCTGACTCCTGTGTGTGTACTTTATACACACTATGTATGTACGTGTGTGTACTATTTGTTTAACCCCTGTAGTATGGGTATATTACCTAGCCGTTAGAATTACATGGGGTAGCATCGCTACCCCAGTTAAGTCGCTAGAGTGGACGAGTATAATGGAGATTGGCAAGTTTGAGACAGTCTTGGAGAAGCGCAATTTTGACTGAGCACTATTAGGCTGGTCTGACCAAACCCTTGATTTGGACTGGTAATGAAGGTAACGAAGGCGATTTCATCTTGAGTCTTCTTTTTGCTCTATTTGTTGGTGGTGAGGATATAATTCCTTTCCTTACGCTTTCTTCTTGTGGTTCATATATTTGTACTTGACTCACTTTATATAATTTACACTAATAATTTTCCGTATTTGTTCTTATTCTCTCCCATTCCTTCTTAGTGTATTATTGTTCATGTAAAATTATTGTTAAATTTGTTGATTACTTCCCTAGGTCTCCA
The DNA here is from genome assembly GCA_032716605.1 of Paralithodes platypus. Lineage (NCBI taxonomy): Eukaryota > Metazoa > Arthropoda > Malacostraca > Decapoda > Lithodidae > Paralithodes > Paralithodes platypus. The sequence goes on along the minus strand of CM064548.1, from coordinate 34,045,005 downwards.
CTGGTCTAGGTCCCATGTCCAATGGTCATAACTTGAATGCTCTTAAGATATGTTACGCTTCACTTATTGTCTTAAAAATATATGTCCTTTCTCTCAAGCTGCACATTATTATCTTTGCTACTCACTGATAAGCGGTATTACTAAACTTTATATTATTTGCTGTGAGATTCATGTGTTACTTGGAAGGAAAATATCGGTGATTATCATGACTTGAGAGACGGTCAATTCTATTAAGACTATTGTTTATGGCCAAGACGTTTGCTTAGGTCAACGTATTATTATGGCAAGTTGTTCTTAGCCATTTCGCGCACAAGGACGCAATTTGTGTCCATTCTGGAATACTTGAAAGCCTTTGTGACCATCAGTGGGGTATACTTTATTAACTTCAACCTCTCTCTCTCTCTCTTTCCATGTGTATCTTCCACATTAACACCTTCCCGTTTCTCTTTCAGCAGCTCTTATCACCACATAGGGTATATAGACGGCACTCCCAACAAGATATTCTGGGAAATTATATGCCGTTCCTTAGTAAACAAACGAGATCGAAATATGTATTGGTTTTTATTGTACAGTAAAATAAGGATCGTCACATATTTAAACAGATACATTTTAGTTTTTCCCTAATTACTTCTTTGGTGAACTATTGTACGAACAAGAGGGTGAATTAATGTCATTGGTTTGATGACAACCTGAGTGAGAACATTTATTGTTTCAATATTCTTTTCTCATTTTTCCTAAAAGCTTGCAGCAGTTTTGATTCGCCTATCGAATACTTCTTATTAGTTCCGGTCAAAGGTTATCCGCATATATATATTTCTGTTCACCTTTTTACAAATATCAACATGATGTTCCTTGAACTATTTACTGTGACTATACAGACACAGACAGCCAGACTTGTGACCTCCTTGAAGGTGACTCCTCTTGCTGAGGGTACAATGAACGGGCTCTTAATTAAGGCTTCACCAACCAACCAAACGCCAAGGCAGTTTTAAAGAGAACTTTTTTTCTTTTAAATTGCTCACTTGCGCAAGACCTAATTAACCTTATTAACTTCAGCACCTCCGTGAAGTTTCTCCTTTTGTAGCACAGCGGCATAATTAGGTAGGCAATAATATGCCAGAAATAAAAATTGTATACAACTACATCCATATGTTAAATCTTCATTCACAAATTAGTATTCTATATACGTCTGTTATCTGTATTACTGAGTTCTAGGTTGGGATCATTTTCCTTTATGGCAGTGCACATCCATGCACATTTAAAAACAATGATAGATCAACATAGGGCGTGGTTTCAGTTTCGTGTCATAATGACATATTGCATCCCTATTGCATCAGTGAATTGCATCATATCACAAATTGTTGATAATCCATTATATCCACATGCCCAAACTAACATAATATGTTTTTGTTTCCCTATGCATATGACGGAGACAAAAGGCAGGTTGTCTGTAAAGAGTGTCTCCCTCAAAGCCAATAGAGTGACAGAGTGAAATTCAAGGGACGTTGGGGTCAAAATGCCTGGAAACTCGAAGTTTAAAGCAGTTTAAGTGGAAGCAGGTCAAAACGGCCACACTCCGAAATGGCCACAACCGAAATGGCCACAACCAAAACAGCCACAAACCGAAATGGCAACACTCCGAAATGGCCACAACCCTAAATGGCCACAAACCTAAATGGCCACAAACCTAAATGGCCACACTGCTAAATGGCCACACGGGAGAGGCTGTCACCTGCGCGCGGGTTGTGACTGGTTGAGGCCAGCCACCAACGCTCGCACTGGTTCAATCCAAGATATACAGTATATCTTGGTTCAATACACAACTCAGATTAACAGTTTTTTTGTGATCTATTGAACTATATTAACCCTTGTCTAGCGGGGGGTTTTGGGCTTATTTGGGCATATTCAGGCCCTCATGAATGATAAATCAAGTATCTGCATGAACAGAAATGTATTCAGCAAAAAACTAGGCGCTAAAAGCTTCAAAATGAGACCAGAACGAGCTACGTAGCATTCGTGGTTCTCATACAGTGATACCAGTAACATGGGAGTTTAGCGTATAGCGGCATATTTTTCCCAGCTATGCTCACTACTGGCTACACTGCCGGCCTCTTGAGAACACAGGGAACATGAGTTAATGGGCGGCGGTAAGCCCTGGGAGTCGGTTGTCTGGCCCGCTGCGCTCCCGGCCATTTGCACTTGATTTTAACCCTTTAAAAGTCTTAATAATGCTCCTAACTTGCTGCAAATTGGAGGCGGACTTAAGTCCGCCGCCGCTCTTAAGGGGTTAATACAGTTTTTTGCTAAAGGAAATGAGTAAAAATATGGTTAAAATATTTATAAAATTGTAATATAAAATAAGCATAACAAAAAGATTGACGGATGATACCCGTCACATGTAAATCTCATTAATACATTAATTAATGAACTTATTGTTCACTACTATATTAATTTTTAAGAGAGAGAGAGAGAGAGAGAGTTTAGAAGAGGGAGTCGTTTGTTAAAGAGATAAAGAGCTATTAACTCTATTTGGTTCGAGGGAGTTCTTTTTGGATTTCCCTATATCGATGCATTTGTTGGGAGATTTTAAGACGCTCCCCCCATTAGTTTGTCGATTTAATGATGCTTATTAATTTAGGTGAGCTATAGTAAATCTATAACTTACAAGAAATCTGCATTCGGGCGGGACATTTCCTTTTCTGATAACTGTACAAATCTAACTTAACCCACTGAGCCCCAGCGACGCAGCGTTTGCGTCCACAATGTATGTAACGCTAAACCCCAGCGACTCATATGTTGCGTCCTGGCCGGTCCGGTCCCATTTACTCCGGTCCTATGGCACCTAGAGGGCTCAGATTTGTATGGGAACTGTGTAAGTATCCCATGCACCCATGCCGATGGTTGAAAACTCTCAAAGTCCAACCGCGTGCGCATGAGCGCGCAAAAACATGTTTTTTTGGGGAAAATGCCTTCAATTTTATACTCTCGTAAAATCCGTTTTCGGGGGCTCCGTAGGACCATTTTTTGAGCTTTTTTATCTGTTTTTCGTGGTTTTCCCTTCATTCCTAACCCATTTGCTATTGTTTCTGGGAAAAAAAAATCAGAATCAGCCGGTCCTGGGTGGTACATTTATAAATATTTAGCTGGTACTCAGCGGGTTAAAGGGTGGTTTGGGTAGGCATTTTATAGTTTGAAGGAAGTCTGGGAAGGCGATTTTTGTTAGCCAATGAGACATATTAAAATGCATTACTCGAAAATGGCAAAAGCAAGGAAAATATATATATATATAGAAGCAATTGACTCTCCCGCAGGTAATCGTAGACGTACAATGAAGAGTAATACCAAAGCGTAAAGGAACATATTTATTTTTCTAGAACATGTGCGACGATTCGACACCAACATGTGTCATTTTCAAGCCTAAAAAGGAAAAAAGAACCCAAATTTAAAAGTTTGCAATCAAATATATAATTTGTAAAAGTAGGTTAAATTACTTTAAAGTACCAAGAAACTGGGAGAAGGAAGGTAGAAAACAGGGATAAAATACTGAAATTTAAATTATGAGAATAATAAATTAATAACATATGGACTAAAAAAAAAGAAAAAAAAAAGGAAAAATAGATAAGCTACATTTTAGTGAATAACATACCAATTACTAAAACACAAAGTAAAGGAGAGGAGGACTCGTGGGTGCCTAGGGATGGTTGGTGATGGTGGGTGAGGAGAGACTCAGCTGTTACCCTGGACATGTCGTCTGTTGTAGTGAATAATATGAAAAAGTGTTGACTATTTATAGCATGGCCTGAAGATTCACTATGATTTCTGATAGCCGACAATGAAGGTTTTGATATGGGGTAATTTGTGCGGTATGATCGACCCCTGTGTTCGGCAATCCTCGTTGCTAATTGGCGCTTCGTTTGACCAATATAGGTAGCACTACAGCTACTGCACTTGAACAAGTAAACAACTGTGGATTGCAAAACACAAGGGATATGATCTTTTACCTTGAACATTTGGGATATTGTCATTTGTGGTTTGAACATTATTTTTAACGAAACCTGTGGATAGAATTCTGAAATTAATTTGCGAAGTTTGTGTTTCAACGTTAGGCTTTGTTTTCCAAGATAAGGACAGGGAAAATATAGGGGGGGCTTTACTGACAGTTGTGATAGCGGGCAAAGGAGAATATCATATTTTAAGTTGTCTGCCTATACATGTATCATTTAGTAGTGCTGGGAAACCGTTAGCCTTTAATGTTGTCTTTAAAAATACGAACTTGTGATGTATGGCAAGATAGGTGGAACAAATTCTGTAGGCACGGGTTACAAGGGTATATATGAAATAAAGTTTATACTAGCAGGGGTACCCGGCATTGCCCGGGTACTACCACCACTACTACTACCATAATCACCATCATCAATCACTACTACCACAATCATCACAATACTACTACTACCATAATCACCGGCCTCGACCTCCCTGTGCCTCAATTAAACGGCGACCTCGATTTCGGCCGCTAAATTACCTCCGATTTTGGATCTGACCTCATCCGTATCCCCATTTTGGGGGGCTGCGAACAACTTTCGTTCCATACACCTTTTTGATCGGAGGCCTCCTTCTGCCCCAAACGGCCATTTTTTGTTTTTTACTTTTTTTTTTCAATTTCGGCCTCGAAATGACCTCCGATCGTGGCCTCGGCCCCTCTATGGCCTGACCCAGGTCAATTGACACCCACATGCAAAGTTTCAGCTCCCCAGGTCCAAAACTGCGGCCGCCTATTAAGAACGCACAGACAAACAGACACACGAACTGATTTAATAATATAGATTGAAGAGGGATGTAAGAGTCGAACTTAGTCATGAGACCTGTGGACGTGGGTTTGCGGCACACTGAAGTAATAAAGGAGTTGTTTGACTTTTCAATATTTATATCTAGGAAGGATAATTTTTTGTCGCTTTCCAGTTCATATGTGAATTTAATGTTTTGGTGGCAGGAATTGAACCTATCTCACTAGTTCGTATTTTTAAAGAAAACGTTAAAGGCTAACGGTTTCCCAGCACTACTAATTCATACATGTATAGGCAGACAACCTAAGAAATTATATTCTCCTTTGCCCGCTATCACAACTGTCAGTAAAGCCCCCCTATCTTATCCCTGTCCTTATCTTGGAAAACAAAGCCTAACGTTGGAACACAAATTTCGCAAATTAATTTCAGAATTCTATCCACAGGTTTTGTTAAACATAATGTTCAAACCACAAATGACAATATCCCAAATGTTCAAGGTAAAAGATCATATTCCTTGCGTTTTGCAATCCTCAGTTGTTTACTTGTTCAAGTGCAGTAGCTGTAGTGCTACCTATATTGGTCAAACGAAGCGCCAATTAGCAACAAGAATTGCCGAACACAGGGGTCGATCATACCGCACAAATTTTCCCATATCAAAACCTTCATTTTCGGCATTACATTTCTTCATTAGGATCGAGTTCCATGAGTCCGGGCCTGGTGCCGAGTGGGATGGCATGTTTGAAATGGCCTCTTCTATGTCTTTTGGACCGATATCAATATCCAGCATCTGGGGGGCTTCCCTGGGGGAGGTTTCCATAAAAAATATATGTTGGTTTCTGATGGCTTTTGTTTCATCAGGCTCACTGAAGGCCTTTTCATTCTGCCGGCGTAAGAGTTCGCTCATTTACTTTTTATCCCCTTTGCTTAGTGGGCCGATGTTTGATGCTGATTTAGCCTTTAGTTTGGCATATGAAAAGAAGTACTTGGATTTTTCCTTTATACCTGCAATAGCTTTCCTCTCCTCTTCCATATGTTGTAGTTCATATGATATAAATATATATGAATCTATATATGTATATATTGTTACGTATCTTGATCCTCAAGTGGTTAACTTGATGAAACTAGATAGCACAGAGATATATATTAAGGTATCAGTCAGCTGAAGGCAAAACGAAAGTAAAATCTAATAAAATGATTTCCTGTTGTTGCTTCCTTTCCTTTTGGATCTTAGGACTTGGTATCCTTTATTGACTGATACTCTTTTAATTATGAAAACATACTGAAACTAATTAAAGTCATGTAGTATTTATAAAGAATTATTATTTAACCGAAGCTTAGTAGGCTATGGTTATGAACCGAAGAAGTTACACTAAAGAAGGACTATTAATTATATATCAAGTCTTGAAAGATAAATAATAAGGTAAGAATATTTCTGTCTCTTACCCTTTTTGAAATGAATAGCTAGTTTTCTTATATGTCCTTTTATTTATATTTAATGTAGTTATTATTCTTGGTTCTTGTCTTACGTTAATAGTTTTATATTATTATTATCAGGATTAATATCAGTCACATAAGAAGTTAGATATATATTTAATAATTAGATAAATGTATTTCTTAACCACGTAACATTGAGGTTTGATTATGAGTAAATTAAGTTACAGGATCGCTTCATAGAATCGATTCAGGTCTCACTCAAATAATATGAAAAGCAAAAATAATATTTTGAAGCTAAAATAATTTTCTTCAGCTTAGGAAATCACTAGAAGTAACATTAAAACAGCCATGTTAGTCTAAGGCGATATTACTAATATGAGACAATAGTATCACCGTTCTTGTTCTTACCAGCAATGTAAGCTTCATTAAAAGAAAATTAAAGAACTCGCAAGTATTAATATAAAACAATAGTATTACTTTTATCATAACCCAATTACTTGAAGAGTTGCTTTAGTCCACAAGTCAGTCAACTAAAGTAGTTAAGTACATAATAGTAGCGTTAACGTTAATTCCCAATTACATATCTCACTAACCAACATACTGTAACTGTTTATACCGAACACACTTAACACAAACTTATATAATCTGACTGACAGTCACAATCCCATTATAATACTTCACCCCGTCTTCCTCCAGCTGCAAGTTCACCTTCCCAACTCCAAATGAGACTGATTTGAATGCCCACTACTTGGGTCTTATATACTATGCAATGATGGTGTAGGAACGAATCAGGAGGCGGGGGATGGTGCGCGCCCCAATCACAGCTCCTCTAGTTGCGTAGCAGGTGCGTGGTCCAATGGCGTTGATTGGCGTCGATCATCGTTATAGCGTCGGGTCATCGAAGTAGTTTGCAGGGTCCCATATGACGCACGCAGGTGTGAAGGCTTGTTTGCTGGTATGCGGACGAGCTGGTTTCCCACTCGCTGGTTCGCTCGCTGATCTGCTTCGCCGCCTGGGTAATTCGGCACGCCTTCAACTCTTAAATAAACACATACAGGGCTCCGTATGTCAGAATATACATATATATATATTGTTATGTAATGTGAATTAAAATAATGTATATATAATAAAAAAGTGCAATTATGATAGGGTTAATGTGCGCATTTTGGAGAGTGTCATTTGTTACGTAGTGTGAGTAAAGATTGCGTCATTCATTCCACGTGATCATATCTCGGGCGGGACCTAGGCTGTGAGCTCTCTCAGTGCCTCGCGGGGCTTACCGAAGTTTCTAGTACTGCGTGGCCTATATAAGCTCGCCGCTCCCTGCCTCGGGGAACCAGATCGACTTGACCAGCTACACACATCACATCTCTCGCCTGCTCTGTACATCTATGCTGCATTTTGTGTCACCCCAAAGTCTGATAACCCACTCTCATTAAAGTGTGGTGGCACAAAATGACAAGGGGCGATCCAGACTTTTAAATATATACATTATATGGACAACCTTTCCTGAATATCTTTAAGAATGAAAGTAAATATGCATTGCAGAATAATTATTACAAAACAAATAAAGAGACAAAATAAAAGCGAAATAGCGTAATATACCAAATATCATGAGGTATGTCAGGGACTGGAATAATCGACAACAGAACATATCGGCAATACATTTGAATACATACAATTTAAGATGTGTTGTGACATTACATATTAGGTGAAATTATAAAACATATTTATTTGTTTAATAGTAGAGCAAGATATTCGCATACATAGACATTTCAATAATTCTGAGGAGGAGTGACGGATTAATTACCGTGACGAACACTGATTTTCTGAACTTGACTCTTGGTCAAGGTCACGAGGCTAGATACCCCTCGATATATCTACGTTCCTACTGGCCCTCACGCAGCCGTGGTGCTTAGCGCGGTCGAACCTATATTTCACAAATGTTATGATATTTATATATATGCGTGTACTGTTACTTAGTAATATTGTATTGTGTAATCTAATCAACCCGAATGATATACATTTAAGTAAGAATACACCGAAATATAATAGTGATTAGGCTCGAATGGAGTGGCACCGCGGCTGCGGCCAATGTTTATAAATAACACGCTTTAGGCCTACATATCAAGATCAATAATTAATGATCCATCATTTCGATATTATTTTGATCTAGTTGAATTTGTGAAAAATTGTGATGACTATTCCTATAATATAATCGGTTACTTTGAGGTATTATATATAATAACTCCGGTAGGTTATCGGCCTTCTATGGGATTATGACGCTTCTTTTGGATATTCTGAGGATATAGCTAGGTACATTTATAATTATGACATCCAAATCGATTATTTATATATGGATATATACAAAAAGTCTTAAAACTGTTATCAAGTTCCGAAAGTCTGAATCGGGTTGAGTTTAGACCCTGTGGAAGAGCAGGGTTGAGTTGACTTGATATTGGACACCCTTTTATGGCATTTGGGTGTGAAATACGACACCATTCCCAGTCTATCGGAGATAGTGATGGTAAAGGAAAATGCGGTACTAGTAACCATTATATTTTGTGAAGTGCTACAATTATCTCTCCTTGCTACCTTCATAGATAAAGCAGTCTGCATGCCTGTGTTCCCGAGTGTTGAGTATAGCCTATAAGAGTGTCACCTATATATATGTTACGGTCTTTTTGAAAAAGTGGCCTTTTTGCAAAATGACCAAAAACCTAGCGTTTTTGTAAAATGACACTTAATGTCTGGCCCATTTGCAAAATGTCCAGCATATTGGCCTTTTTGTAAAAATTACCTGTGCCTTTTTGCAAAATGACACCAAACGTCTGGCCAATTTCCAAAAAAACAGCATATTGCCCTGTTGTAAAGTTCTAAATAACTGTAAACATATATATTTGTAAAAATTGGGTAGGCCTAATCGAAACAATATTATTTTTTAACATTTTAGGTTAGGTTAGGTTAGGTTAGGTTAGACGTTTGGTGTCATTTTGCAAAAGGGCACAGGTAATTTTACAAAAAGGCCAATATGCTGGACATTTTGCAAATGGGCCAGACATTAAGTGTCATTTTACAAAAAGGCTAGGTATTTGGTCATTTTGCAAAGCTCCCGGTCATTTCGCAAAAAGGCCACTTTTTCAAAAAGGCCGTAACTTATATACATATTACTGTATAGCCTATTATTGATATTGTGTATTATTATCTTGTGATCAGTTAATCATTAATTGTCATTAAGTTTACTGTTAATTAATATAACTTCTTTATACCTTCTGATTGCTTGTTAGTGTAAAGCATTGAATTACTTGGGATTAGTTTTCCAAGTTTGTGAATTTGATCAGATTAATTTAGTTACCCCTTATTGTATTGCTTGTATTATTATTGTATTTTTAGAAGAAATATTTTCTCAAGTGTTACTATAGTTGTATTAATTACTTGTATTGCTTTCAGTGATTTTGTGTGCATTTCCTTAAGTTATTAAACAGATATTAACCATATCCTGTGATCTTTAAAAAATATTAATTCTTATGAGATATAATGATTTTACATTGCATTGCTTCAGTAAAGCTATATAGTTATTTATTTTGTCCTTGCGTATTTTCTGATAATCTTAGTGCGCTATATATTCTTATTTTCTCGTCCTGAAGATTTTGTTTGTACGTGATACATTATAATACTTAATTTTTATTAAACTAAGAATTTGTATTCTAGTATTTTCCTTGAATCTGGATATTTTGGGGAGGGTTATGTCATGTCTTGAATCTCATATTTAGCCTATTGTTTGTGTCATTTCACCTCGCCCAGAAACATAACATTGGCGACCTTGCCAGGATCTTCAGGACTTGTTTAAGAATATATTAAATTATTTGCTTGTGATTGTAGGCTACTATTTACATTTTCATGATGTCTTCTTCAACTATTTCTACCTTTGAGGAATCTAAAGAGTTTGTAGAGAGTGTTAAGACAGTTGTTGAGGTAGAAAGTAGGAATAAGTATGAACTCAAAGTCCTTGCACAATACCTGCAGTTGGCTCCTCCGTCAAGTGCTCATAAAGATCAAATTGTTGACATGATTAATGTAAAACTATTTAATTTAACTGCTCCAGTTGACATGGATAAACAAATTGAACTTGCAAAGATTCAAGCACAGGCTCGTGTTCATGAAGCTCAAGCACAGGCTCGTGTTCAGGATGCTGAAGCACAGGCTCGTGCTCAACAAGCACAGGCTTAACAGGCACAAGCACAGGTACAAATTGAAATTGCTAAGTTAGACCATGAGTACCGTATGAAACACGGGGTAAATAGGTCATCTAATCCTGATAATTTTTATTGTGGCCAATTTTGATGTGTCCTTGTCTTTAACCTAAGACGAGCGCATGGGGGGTATGAGACACCACACTCCTGTGCGCACGTATTTGAGCTGTTCCCATCACTAACATCGTTATTTTACCATAAATAGCATTAATAATTATCCATATGCGCCTATTATAGGTTGATTGTAAAGTATTAACCTGTTACAGCAATAAAACAAGTGGAAACAGCGTTTGGATGGTCAAAATCGGCGATACAGGCCGGGAGTTACATAATGAATGGCTGAGGCAACCCCCCTCCCCTCCTCTCCTCCCCTTGTCTGGAGAGACACTGTTACGCAATAGTCTCTCTCTCTCGCTCTTTCCCACGCTTGGTAACAGTGATGACAACGCCCTGCTACCAACTCGCTAATGTTAGCACGAAAATAGACCACAGAATCAGGGAATAACAGGGAAAATAGGTGATAACTGAAGGAGGTGAGGAAAGTGGGGAAGGAGGGAAGGTGGAGGAGTGATATTTGGCATGGCACAGGGGCAAACAAAAAAATAAAAAAATGGGGTGTTTTAAATAGATTTTTTTTTTCCCAGACTCTTAAGAGTCTTCCCGCAGTCGCCCGGGGAAACTCTTAAAGAGTCTTCCAGCACTTGCCGGGTTAATGAATCTGATGTAACAAAATACTTTCAATTGTTTGAGAAGGCAGCTAAGGTTTCAAATGGCCCAAACCATATTGGCCAATACTCCTCAGAGTGTACTCACTGGTAAAGCTCAAGTTACTTATGCATCTTTGTCTCACGATCAGTCTGATAATTATGATGTAGTTAAGAGCCTGATTCTTAAAGCCTATGAGCTTGTTCCTGAAGCCTACAGAGTTAAATTTAGGACCACTTTCAAGCAGGAAAAGTAATATCATGTTGAGTATGCCAAAATTAAAGAAGATTTGTTAGATCAATGGTTAAACTCTAAGAATGTAAATGCTGACTTTGATAAATTTAAGCAGATTATCTTATTGGAGGACTTCAAAAGATGTGTCAGGAAGGATGTCAGTTTATATATTGATGAGAAAAAGGTAGACACTGTTTCTAATGCTGCAATTTTAGCTGATGAATAATTATGTTCTCACTCACAAACATTATACATGTAATCAAAATTAATAAAGAGATATGAGAATAAATATGTAGCCTCTTCAGGTGCAAAGAAGGAGAGTAAAGATAATGTTTCTCAGGAAGGAAATACTAGTTCCACTTCTAACTTTTCTAAGAAGAAATGTAATTATTGTGGTAGGCTATGTCATATTGCTGAGAAATGTTTTATGAAACAGCGTGATGCTAATAATAAATCTGCAAATGTTCAGTCAGTTGGTCTGGTGTCCACTCTTGAGAGTTCCCAATGTCTTATAGATGACTGTTTCACCTGCTTGGAGTGCTCTATTGATAAAGCTCCTCTTTTGAGCAATAATTCTGTTGTACCTGCTTTGAGTGCTTTGAAGGGTAACGTAAGCTCTACTGATGAAGCTCCTCTTTTGAGCAGTGATGTGGGTGACACTCTCAAGAGTTCCTATGCAAATTTCCTGTCTGATGGTTTTGTCAGTTCACTTAATGGCAGTGACAGGAAATCTGTTAAAATTTTACGAGACACAGGTGCTTTCCAATCCCTACTAGTGACTAGTGTTTTAGGCTCTAATAATTCCTCTGGTGAAACTGTGATGTTGCAGGGTTTAGGTAGTAATTATTTGTATGTCCCTTTGTGCAGTGAATCTTGAGTCTGATTTTGTTCAAGGTTCAGTTATGGTAGGATTGGTTGAGACATTTCCTAAGCCTGGTGTGACTTTTCTCCTTGGCAACGACATTGCTGGGGGTCGGGTTTGTCCAGCTCCTCGGTTGTCTAGTGAGCCGGTGGCTGGAGTTGAGGACGGCTCCTCTGATGTGTTTCCTGCATGTGCTGTCACTAGGGCAAAAACTAAAGGTACTAGTGATTTAGAGTGTGAAAGCTAAAGTTACTAGTGATTTAGAGGGTGATGATGATGATGATGTTCTCTTGGCTGATACTTTCTTTGCTAATTTAAACCATTCAGAGGATGAGGCAGGTCCCCGCAGTGTGGATAATTTGTCACCTCGTGAGTTGGTAGAGTTGCAGCAGGCTGACCCAGAGTTGGAAGGTTTAGCTAGTACTGCTTGTAGTGAGGAAAAGTCACCTAGTGCTTCTACTTGTTACTATTTTAAGTCAGGAGTATTAATGAGAAAGTGGAGACCCCCAACATCATCAGCAGACTGTGCATGGGAGGTTGTGCATCAAGTTGTCATCCCTCGAGTTTGTAGGCAGGATATCATTAGGGTGGCTCATGACTTCAGTTTGGCAGGACACATGGGAGTTAGCAAGACTGTAGCCCGTATTCTGAAGCATTTTTACTGGCCAGGTATTTTCAAGGATGTTTCCTGGTATTGCAAATCTTGTCACACCTGTCAAGTAGTGGGGAAGTGTAATCGAAAAGAGAAAGTTGCACCACTCGTTCCCATTCCTCCCTTTGAGACGCCATTCACTCGGGTGTTGGTCGATATTGTAGGACCTCTTCCCAAGACTTCTTCAGGGTTTTCCTATTTGCTGACACTTATTGATATTGCTACTCGTTATCCTGAAGCAATTCCTCTCAGAAATATTTCGGCGAAGAATGTAGTGAATGAAATGCTTGGGTTCTTCACCAGATTTGGATTGCCTAAGGAAGTACAGACAGATCAAGGGAGCAATTTTATGTCCAATGTTTTTAAGCAGTCTTTGAAAGAGTTAGGCATCACACAGATCACGTCTTCTGCATATCATCCTCAAACACAGGGAGCTCTGGAGAGATATCATCAGACACTCAAATCTATGCTGAGGAAGTACTGCTTGGAACACCAGACAGATTGGGACAAAGGTCTTCCTTTTGTGCTGTTTGCTTCAAGAGAGTCTCCAAATGAATCACTAGGCTTCTCACCTTTTGAACTACTCTTCGGGCATGAAGTTAGAGGTCCTATGAAGTTGTTGAAGGAGTTTTGGATGTCGGAATCGGATGACGTCAACCTACTGGAATATGTGGCGAACTTTAACACCTTACGAGCGGCCTATGCGGTTTATTTATGTGTACCGCCCAGCGGGGTGTTTTTAGCCGCCTAAATAAGACCCAGAACGTAAAACAAGTATCTATCCCTGAAAGGGCATAAACAGAGCTTTCGAATGACACCATAACGATCCTTGTATGATGGATAGTTTTCTTGCTGAGTATGTAGCGAGTGAGAGAGGGAGGAGGGAGCTGAGATTTGTGTCAGTAGGTTCGCCGCGGTGGTCTGGAGCACTCTCTCTCTCAGCCACATTACGTGCTGAAATTGCCATTAAGGAGCGGTTATCAACAGCGTTCCAGCTAGCTCGAGAGAATTTGGGAACTGCTCAGAAGATGAAAACATGGTATGACAAGAACTCAAGAGTACGCCAGTTTCAACCAGGTGATCAGGTCCTAGTTCTGCTGCCAATCCACGGACAACCTCTTCAAGCTAAGTTTAGTGGACCGTACACAGTGGAGAAGAAAGCCAGTGATGTGAACTACGTTATTGCCACGCCAGATCATAGGAAGAGCAAACAACTTTGTCACGTCAACATGCTGAAATTGTACCACAGGAGAGACCCTGATAAAGCCGTCTGCACTTTAGCTGTTCCGCAAGACCCCGAAAGTGAGGCACTCCCATGCAGTATGAACTTAAGTGATACCCTGGGGCAGAATGTTGCTATCATGAGTGATCTGGAGACTAAGTTATCTCATCTAACCCCTGAGGAGAGGCAGGATTTCACAGCTCTACTCCAGAAATACCATCAAGTGTTCCGAGATACTCCAGGAAGGACAACCGTGTTGACGCATGACGTGGATGTTGGAGATGCGAAGCCAATTAAGCTGCCAGCCTACCGTGTGAATCCCTTGAAGGTTTCCCTGATCCAGAAGGAGATTGACTACCTACTCACCCACAAGATGATTGAGCCCTGCCAAAGTGAGTGGAGTTCCCCTGTCACCTTAGTTCCTAAACCAGGTGGATCACAACGGCTCTGTATTGACTATCGACGTGTTAACCAAATCACCAAAACAGACACCTACCCAATACCTCGCATGGAAGATTGTATAGATAGGATTGGAAAGGCTCAGTACATCAGTAAGTTTGACTTGTTAAAGGGATATTGGCAAGTACCTATGACTCAGCGTGCTAGGGATGTCTCATGTTTTGTAACTCTTGGTAAGACTTTTGCATGTTCTGTGATGCCATATGGTATGAAAAATGCACCTGCAACATTTCAAAAACTCATGAAAATTGTAAACGAGGGTTTGGAAGGATGTGTTGTGTATATTGATAATGTATTGATCTTTAGTGACACCTGGAAAGATCACCTATGCCATGTCAGTAACTTTCTTGATCGTTTGGTTCAGGCTAATCTGGTTGCAAATCTATCAAAGTGTGAATTTGGTCAAGCCAAAGTACAGTATCTTGGTTATGTGATTGGTAATGGACAAATTGTGTCACCAGGGGCAAAAGTACAGGTGATAAGTGATCTTCCCAGACCTAAGCCTAGGAAAGAATTGAAAAGATTTCTTGGTATGGTAGGATACTACAGCAGGTTTTTTCTAAATTTCTCAATCCTTGTGTCACCACTCACAGATCTTCTGAAAAAGGGTGTTAAATTTGAGTGGAATGAAGCCTGTGTATCCTCTTTCAACAAACTCAAAGCTATCCTGTTGAATCAGCCAGTGCTTTCCACCCCTAACTTTGCTAAATCCTTTAAAATGGCTGTGGATGCTAGTGATACAGGAGCTGGGGCAGTTTTGTTGCAGGAGGATGACCAAGGTATTGAGCATCCTGTATCTTATTACAGCAAGAAGTTCACTCCACCCCAAAGGAATTATTCAACTATTGAAAAGGAACTTTTGGCTCTGATTTTGGGATTACAAATTTTTTCTTTATATTTGTGTCAGGCCCAGATCCTATTGTTATCTATACTGATCACAACCCACTAAAGTTTCTTAGTAAATTTAAAGATAAGAATCAGAGATTGACAAGGTGGAGTCTGCTTCTTCAAGAATATCCTTCAGATATAAGGCATATTAAAGGGAACGAAAATGTGATTGCAGATTGCTTGTCTAGATTGTAGCCTAATTGTTTTAAAGTAGTAGAAATTTTCCCTGTATATTTCTTTCTTTAGGGGGGAGGTGTTATATAATGTGAATTAAAATAATGTATATATAATACAAAAGTGCAATTATGATAGGGTTAATGTGCGCATCTTGGAGAGTGTCATTTATTACGTGGTGTGAGTAAACATTGCGTCATTCATTCCACGTGATCAGATCTCGGGCGGGAGCTAGGCTGTGAGCTCTCTTGGTGCCTCGCGGGGCTTACCGAAGTTTCTAGTACTGCGTGGCCTATATAAGCTCGCCGCTCCCTGCCTCGGGGAACCAGATCGACTTGACCAGCTACACGCATCACATCTCTCTCCTGCTCTAGTAACCATTATATTTTATGAAGTGCTAACATTATCTCTCCTTGCTACCTTCATAGATAAAGCAGTCTGCATACCTGTGTTCCCGACTGTTGAGTATAGCCTATAAGAGTGTCACCTATATATATATACATATAGCTTATTATTGATATTGTGTATTATTATCTTGTGATCAGTTAATAATTAATTGTCATTAAGTTTACTGTGAATTAATATAACTTCTTTATCCCTTCTAATTGCTTGTTAGTGTAAAGCATTGAATTACTTGTGATTAGTTTTCCAAGTTTGTGAATTTGATCAGATTAATTTAGTTACCCCTTATTGTTTTGCTTGTATTATTATTGTATTTTTAGAAGAAATATTTTCTCAAGTGTTACTATAGTTGTATTAATTACTTGTATTGCTTTCAGTGATATTGTGTGCATTTCCTTAAGTTATTAAACATATATTAACCATTTCCTGTGATTTTAAGAAAATATTAATTCTTATGTGATATAATTATTTTTACATTGCATTGCTTCAGTAAAGCTATATGGTTATTTATGTTGTCCTTGCATAATTATTTTCAGATAATCTTAGTGCACTACAGTATATATTCTTATTTTCTCGTCCTGAAGAGATTTTTTTTTTTTTTTTTGTACTTGATACATTATAATACTTAATTTTATTAAACTATTTTTTGTTATTCTAGTATTTTCCTTGAACCTGGATATTTTGGGGAGGGTTATGTCATCAGTCTTGAATCTCATATTTAGCCTATTGTTTGTGTCATTTCACCTCGCCCATAATCATAACAATATATTATATATAATTACATATATATATATATATATATATAATTACATATATATATCGTCTTTGTAGATGATACCAGATTGGGGAGACAAGTAGATTTGGATAGTGATATAAAGAACCTCCAAAGTAATCTAGATACTTTACATGAATGGTTATTAAATTGGCATGTGACATATATGCAAATAATTTTAGATAAGGACGGTGAATACAAATTCAAAATATATATAGGTCTACTAGCTAATACGGAAATACAAATCTCAGACTGTGATAAAAATCTGGGTGTGTTTGTTAGCAATGAACTGAAGGGTAGAAAACAATGTATAAGTATTCGTAAAACAGCAAACAGCATTATCAGGTTCATCTCTAGGAGTGTAACAGAACTGCTAATGCTGTCTTGAAACTTTATATATATATATATACAGTATATATATATACAGTATATATAAGAACATAAGAAAATGGGAGTCTGCAGAAAGCCGATTGGCCTAAGCAAGACAGATCCCTGTCCCACACAACCCCAATTCAATTACAAAGCCCAATTATAGGCTCAACACTCAGGATCCCTGAGTGTTATACCCTGAGGATACCCTGAGGATCATCTTACCAAAACGGTTAGAGATTAACGCAGGATTATGGGGGTCTGCAGAGCGCTGATTGGCCCAACCCGTCTGATCCCCCTTCACACCCAACCCTTCTCGTCCATTATGCTTATCCAATTTTATCTTAAAGCTCCCTACCATTTTAGATCCCACTATAGCACTTGGTAGTCCATTCCACCCATCTACAACTCTGTTACCAAACCAATATTTGCCTATATCTTTTCTGAAACGAAATTTATCTAATTTGAAACCATTGGTACGAGTTCTTTCGCTATCACTGAGCTTTAGTACATTTGTCATGTCCCCTTTGTTAATCCCACTAACCCACTTGAACACCTCTATCATATCCCCTCTAACTCTGCATCTCTCTAACGAATGTAAACCTAATTTCATCAACCTTTCTTCATACGGAATATTTCTAATATTATGGATCATTTTTGTCATTCTACGCTGTACTCTCTCCAATGAATCTATGTCCATTCTGTAATAAGGACACCAAAATTGGACAGCATAATCCATATGGGGTCTCACTAATGACAAGTAAAGTTTTAAGATAACATCAGCAGTTCTGTTACTCACACTCCTAGAGATGAACCCGAGAATCCTGTTTGCCTTATTACGAACGCTTATACACTGTTTTCTAGGCTTCAAATTATTGCTAACAAACACACCTAGATCATTCTTGCAGTCTGAATTTTCTAATTCTAAATTAGCTAGTTTATATTTAACATTTGTTTGCATCTTCCCTATCTTTAATATCTTGCATTTGTCAATGTTAAAGTTCATCTGCCAATTTACTGACCATTCATGTAAGGTATCTAGATCCCTTTGGAGGCACTCTATATCGCTATCTGAATCAATTGATCTCCCCATTTTAGTATCGTCTGCGAATTTACTTATCCTACTAGTTATACCTAAATCTAGGTCATTTATGTATATAAGAAACAACAGGGGACCTAATACAGATCCCTGGGGGACACCACTTTTGACTGCTCCCCACTCTGACTTGGTACCATTTATGCTGACTCTCTGTTTCCTACCAATTAGCCATGACCTAATCCATCCCAACAACGATCCTCCTATTCCATGTGCCTCAACCTTTCTCATCAATCTCTCATGAGGGACTCTGTCGAAAGCTTTACTGAAATCTAAATAAATAATATCATATGAATTGTCACTAACTACTGCTTCATATACCTCTGAGAAAAAGCTAAGCAAAGTAGTAAGGCAAGAACGTCCCTGAGTGAATCCATGCTGAGAAGAATTTATTAAGTTACATTTTTCTAAGTGGCTTCTAATTTTCCTAGCAATAATAGACTCTAGCAACTTTCCTATGATTGATGTGAGACTAATGGGACGGTAATTGGATGCTATCGATTTATCACCTTTTTTGAAGATCGGAACTACATTTGCAAGCTTCCAAGCTTCTGGAACTAAACCTGTTTCTAATGACTTGTTAAATAAAAATGCTAATGGACTACTTAACTCATCTCTGCATTCTTTTAATACTCTAGCATATACCTCGTCAGGACCAGGCGATTTTTGAGGTTTGAGTCTGTCAATTTCCTTAAGCACATCATTTCTACTTATACTAACTGTACTTAACATATTTTCTATACTATCACTATATAGTCATATTGACTTCTGGAATATGTGCCAAATTTCCATTAGTGAAAACGGAAAGAAACTGACTATTTAATGTACTGCACATTTCTAAATCATTTTCTGTTATTTCTCCTATTGAAGTTTTTAGGGGGCCTATTACATCTCTAACTTTAGATTTATATAGTTGGTAAAAAGCTTTAGGGTTATTTTTTGAGTCACTGGCTATCCTTATTTCATAATTTCTTTTTGCTTTCCTGATTTACTTTTTGACCTGTCTTGATAGAGTTTGATAGTATATATGTAGATGATTTTCGCATTTCTTTATTTTTCTATATATTCCTTTCTTTTTTCCTATAAGATCTATTAGCTTATTAGTCATCCATTTTGGTTGGTTCTGCATCGATCTAAATCTTCTTTTAGGAATATATTTATTTTGAGCATTGTGGAGTGAAGCAATAAACTGGTTATACGTAGGTGGCAAGTTTAACTCTGGCATATCCTGACTTAATTGCTTAACAATAGGGTCCACCCTTAACCCTTAAAAAGCGGCTCACCACATAAGTCGTATTTAATAAAGCTGGACTATGTGGCGGCGCTCGACATAGGTCGAGTGCTTTCAGCACGTAATGTTGCTGAGAGAGAGAGACAAGTGGTGGCAGGAGACTAGCGAGCGTATGACTGCTCCAGACCACCGCGGCGAACCTACTGACACGAATCTCAGCTCCCTCCTCCCTCTCTCACTCGCTATATACGGAATTGTATCGGGAAAGTGGCTAATTACATGCTTTTTGCACTCGCGTTGCACGGTTATTGCAAGAAAACTAGCCATCATAAAAGGATCGTTATGGTGTCATTCGAAAGCTCTGTTTATGCCCTTTCAGGGATAGATACTTGTTTTACGTTCTGGGTCTTATTTAGGCATGAAAATTATCACGTAAACAGCCCTATTTTGGCTAAAAACACCCCGCTGGGCGGTACATATAAATAAACCGCATAGGCCGCTAAAGAAGGGTTAAGTCTCTTCTTAGCCCACCATAATCGGCTTTTCTGAAATCTGGGATAAGTGTCGTATTCTCTTTAGCATTCCCTGTCCATTGTATATTAAAATAAATAGATTTATGATTGCTATTTCCTAGGTAGTCACCAATCTCTACATCATTTAGCATATGTTCATTGTTACTGAAAACTAAATCAAGAATATTAATACCTCTAGTCGGCGTATCTATGAATTGAAATAAAAAACTTGTACTACCTCAATAAACTCTACTGAATCGGAGTCGCCTATTTGGTGCTGCCAATCAATGTTCGGAAAATTAAAATCCTCCATAATGCACACATTGCTAAACCTTGATGCTATTTTAATTTCCTCCCATAACGATGTTCCGCCATTTCTACTCATATTAGGCGGTCTATATATAACTCCAATAACTATGGTCTCACTACCTTCGTTAACCTCTACCCAAACACTTTCATTATCATTATTTAGTCTAATACCTGATTTAATACAGCTTTTTAATGTACTCCTGACAAACACTGCTATACCCCCGCCCCTCCTACTTGTTCGGTCATATTTAAACAAACTATATCGTGGAATATCAAATTCTGCTAAAAAATGCCTAGATTCTGTATTAATCCATGTTTCAGTTAGCGTTATTATGTCTATATTTTCTGTGCTAACGAGTGCTCTAAGTTCGTTCATTTTGTTACATAAACTCCTACAATTTGTATAATATACCCTCAACATATTACTTTTATTTGCAACTAATTTTCTAGTGTGTTTAGCTAACTTATTATTTCCTGTTGAACTACTAGCTCTAGACGGAAATTCTACTCTATCGGTATTCTCATCTTTACTATCAGTTACATGTGTAGTGTTATCGATACTACTATTACACATCACTATATCTGCACTATCTTGACTGATTATTTCTATTTTACTCACTGGTTTGTCACATGAAGTACCTGCTCCATATGGAGACAGTATTTTACTTACACATCCAGGTTTTTTTAACGAAACCCCACAACAATCTTGTCCGGTGAGCTGGCTAAGGTCGAAACTCCTAGTCGAGAAAGATGTACTCCATCCTGGGCATACAGTTCATCCTTACCATAGAAGTGGGTCCAGTTATCTAGGAATGGTATTGACTTTGCCTTGCAATACTTCTCCAGCCGGCTATTTACACCAAATAGCCCTGGAGGACCATTCCTTCCGTACCCCTTGTGACGCCTGCCAGCGTTGACAGAATCGCCTCCCGGTAGCCACTAGCGCTCGCCAGGGCAGTGAAATGGGCTACAGTCTATCTACAATGTTGTACTTTCTTTCTTGTGAATCGTCATGTCACAGGCAGTATAGAAGTGGTCTTTATTTTCGCCTCTGACAATGCATTATATTTTATATCATGAGTAGAATATATGATTCATTGTAGTGAAGGAGAGAGAGAGAGCGAGCGGGCAGCGAGGGGGTAGTGAGTGTTGCTTCCCTCCTCCCTCCTCCCTCCTGGAGGAGTTTCTCGCCGCGTGGTCTCTCTCTCGGTTTTGATTGGCTGGTGGTTCCTGGCGCCTTCTGCAGGCCTGCTGCCTGGTGACGTAGCGGCCTGTGATTGGCTGACCACCATGCCTTTGTGTGATCCTGGGGGTCCCGAGGAGCTACTCTCTTCAGAGCTTGCCTGACCAGCATACCCTTCACATCTCCCTTACCACCTGTCCCCGACTTCTACCTATAGAGCACTTTCTCTCTCTCTCAACTTCTTACCTCTCATTCTTCCACTCTATTTAATATCATAACTCCCCTTTGGTTCTGCACGATTTCATATATCGGCCATCGTATTATATGCTGAAGCTCTCAGATATTACATGTTTAGTTAGGAATTTTGGAGGGGTTACCATTTTGTCTGTAGAGCTTCGACACACTCACGGTGTCTCCCTACCTTTTGCTTGGTTGTCTGCTGGGCTATTTAATGCTAGACTGGGGTGAGGCCATTGTTGTTGTGATTTCCGATGTGTACCAGGTTTTGCTGAACCTGTACAATCACAACGGATACGTGGGAAGCCTAGGTTGTCTTTCTGACTGTGTACCTTGTGAGTGTAGCACTGTGTTGCGAGTGAGGGCTTTTGCCTCTGCCATCCAACATTGTGCTAACTCGTTTTGCTTTGACTTTGAGAGGGTCGCCAGGAGAGAACCAGATACTAGCGATCTGGATCTCTCAAGAGAGCACCCCGTCATTTTAACGTAATTTGGCCGTACAGTCTTAAGGACCTCGCTAGGCTACGAGCCGCTTGCTCAGCCATTGTTTCCTAGCCTACTACATCCCAGCTAGATTTTATTCGCCTAGCAGACACCCGATTAAGATTATAAACTCTTATGTTATGTATGCAGCATTTTTATTCACGTTGATTGTAAGCCTTGGATGTTGTTCAGTTGCACAACCCGAGCAGGCTTTTGTGTTGCCTGAGGAAATACTTCTTTTGTTGTTGGAGATAATACTATTGCGCATTTATCGTTATTCCCGTGCCAGTTAACACTGTATGTCCGTACACTTGTCATATCTTGTTCCAGCTTTATATAACAGTTCAAAATCCGATTCGATCATCTTAAGCAGCATCAGACTTTCTTCAGAAGATTCCGGTTCGATGCTTTAGGACTTTCATTCACTTTCTTTAATATAGGAGTGACAGTTTATTATTGTTTAGAGTAACTTTAATTATACCTTCTTCTTGTTTGCATTAAATCATTTCAGTGATTTAATTAAGCTCTCTATCCTTTTCCTTGTATACATTATTAACGTAATTGTATGTTGTGATCAGGCTGTATCAGAGATCATCAGCCTGTAGTAGTAGTGCATTTATACCGAGTTATAGGATACCCCGTTATCGCAGATTTAACTCTGGAGGGTATAGGTGTTTTTGTGCGCCGGCATTATAAGTTCGAGGGTTGGATCTAGTGTTAACGTTGTGGCTGTGTGCCTTTCTAGTCCAATGATTAAGAGCCCTTGTTTTATACGAGTCCCGGTCGTAACAAATGGCGACCTTGCTTAGGATTTTGTGAACTTAGAGAAATATTGCAGGAGTGTTGTGGTCATTTGTTTTTTGTTTAAAGGAATATAGTGGACACGTGGATTTTTTTTTTGGCAAGTAGTATAACACTTAAGAGTCTTCAAGCATTTTTGAGTGAATAGTGGTACATGAGAGTTTAGGTACTCCTTTTTTTTATAAACGTTGAGAATTTTCGGTGGACAATATGTCAGACGACGGATCAGTGTACAGTGAGGACACAGTACGGGAAGCAGGCTCTGAGGTGCAGCAGCGGGGTTTGTTAGAAGGCATTAGAGTTATAACTAGTGAGGAGGATGCAAAGAAGTTTCTGGAGATGCCTATTACTGTTGACCGGGTGTCGGGGATTTATCGGTATGGTCTCCAGTGTTTGGCCACGGTCATGGGTCATGTGGGCACTAGCAGCATGACGAGAGGTGACCTGGTGGCCTGGGTGCTCGGCGAGGTGCATGGGGCTTCGGGTGGAGCGGGAGCTGGGGCACCTTCGGCCATCCCCTATTCCACTCGACTCCTAGCATGGCGCCCCCTCGGGCTCCGGAGCCGGGTACGTTCCCGCAGGCCGATAGTCACTGGCAGCGTGGTTTGCACTTGGGTGAGTCTCCAATTGTTGCATCTCCTCCTCCTCAAGGTTTAACTGCAGATATGATCTTCCAGCTTGAGATGGCTAAGATTCAGCAGCAGCAGTGGGCGGCTGAGCTTGAACAACGAAAGCATGAATCTGAGATTGAGATGTCCAGGATTCAGTCTGAGGAGAGAAAGGCCATGTACTGTGCAGACAAAGATCTTGAGAAGTCTAGGGTGGAGTCGACAGGGCAGCGTCTCGGTTCTGGGAATCGAGGTCTTGATCAGTCTTTATCACACCTGCTCAAGTTGGTCCCTGTATTTGATGAGTCGGGTGTCACCGAATTTTTCATGCGTTTTGAGAAGAAGTGCCTGGAGCACCAATGGCCCGAGGTTAAGTGGGCAGCCCTTGTTTCCTCTAGGTTGGTTGGCAAAGGACTCAAGGCATATGATGCGTTGCCCTTGGAGTCGTGCGTCGATTATGAGGTATTGAAGGAGGCTGTCCTGCGGGCATATGAGTTACAACCAGAGACGTACAGATTGAAGTTCCGGGGTCTAACGAAGGGTCGTGAGTGCACCTTTCTTGAGCATGCCCGGGATCTGTCCGATGCATTTAGAAACTGGCTGCGTTCTGAGAAGGCATCGACGTTTGAGGAGTTGAAACAGCTGATGCTTCTAGAACAATTTTTCAAGTTTACGTGCGGCGATCTGACGTTGAATCTTAAAGAAAAGAACCCGAAAACTCTTCAGGAGGCAGCTGAGATGGCTGACCGTAGGCTATCGCTGATTCGTGGGTGCGGGTCTGCACAACGGAACGATGCAGGTAACAAGGGGATCCACCCCCCCGAGTCAGTGATACACCATATAACAATAACTACAAGAGCAATGATATTAATTCTGACCATAAACCTAATACCGTCCCGTTTAAGAAGGGTCAGGGCCCTTCTCCACCTCAAAGGAAGCCCAAGGGGGAGTTAGAGTGTTTTCATTGTTATGAGAAGGGGCATTTTGCAAGAGCCTGTCCAAGCAAGCTACCTAATGCAGTTGTGTCTTTGGCTCGCAACATTGGGGTGTTCCCGAAGTCGTCTGATTTTGCCCGGGGTATAACGTCAGAGGCTGGGACACAGCCAGTGGAGAAGAATCCGGAAGGCTCGAACCCTGTCCGTGATGTCTTTTGCGACCATCGAGGGCGTGGCTGCGTGAAGTGGGCTGGTAAGAAGCATGGAGTTGAGCTGTTGCGAGACACGGGTGCCTCTCAGACTTTGATGAAGAACTTTACTGGTAGACCAATAAACGTGGCACGGGTGGTTGTGGTGCAAGGTATCAATGCTATCAGGTCATACCCGTTGGTCAGGATGGAACTGGAGGTAGATGGTGTGACACGAGAGTTGGATGTGGGAATTGTGGAGAACTTGCCTGTTGGGGGCGTCGACCTCCTTCTCGGCAACGACTTTGCGGTGCCTACTTCTGAGGTTTCACCCTTAGTCGTTGCCGAGAAGCCGGCCGACGTGAGTAGGGAGGAACAGGAGTGGGTAGAGAAGTGTCAAGTACAACCTATGGCATGCGTTGTTACAAGACCTCTTGCATCCAAAGTGTCACAGCCTATTCCTCAGTCTTCTGATCAACGGAGGAACGGTTGGAAGAAGACAGCAAATGTTGGTAAAAGTTTGGAGAGTTTAGTACCAGCAGCTCTTCTTGGCGACTCAGTATTGGCACCATTGTTGGAGTCTGGAGAAGCCCCAGGACCTGTCACAGCTAGTGAGGAGGTAGGGCAGGAAGAGACTCCGAGGCAGCAACGTTACACACAGAGAGAAAAAAGGGTTGCTCAGATTGATATTGGGGGAGGACTTGGGTTGCTTCGGAAGCATTTAGACAGGTTGGTTCCCTTAGATATTTGTAAACTGCAGTTGGGTGATCCGGAAGTTCAGAAGTGTGGTAATGGTGCTGTCGAGATCAAACACGAGGACGGGGAAACATGTCATGTGAACCTGTTGGAGGAGTTTGTGAGGCAACCACCTGAGCAGCCTACTGTCCCTGCGTTGGTCTGCAGCGGCCAAGGTGGAGAAGGAGAGGGGGGCAGTAGGGCACAGGTGGAGGAGAGTAGGGATTGTCATGTCTCGGCGGAGCATTGGGCGGGGGACACGAGTCTGGTGGCTGTGGAAGCGCTAGAGCACCTGCCTGAGCAGCAGTGTGCAGCGCTCCAGCACCAGCTCGGTTCATACCCCACTGGTCGTGCCGAGCACCCGAGCCTCCCAACTCAGGCGGTGCAAAATGTTCCGCGGGCAGGTCACGTGAATGTTGGGAGACCGTTAGCCTCGTTGTTTCGGTGGTTCAAGGTGGGCGACGAGGCTTGGACATGGTTGTCAGGTCAAGGTCGACCCATGGCTGCCAAGGGTGTTGGTCAGAAGGAGGACATTGAGCAGATTGGTGAGGTTGGCTGTGGAGTGGATGTGCCCGGTCGTCGCATAGCCTCCCAATGCTGCTCTAGTCGAATGCAACAGCCCTACCATAGACCGACTGTATCTGGCCATGTCGCTAAAAGCAGTGATGCTGCGCAGGCAGATGTAGTTGCAAGGAATGCGGGGGTGCGCATGTACGGTATCGGCGGGGAAGCCTTAGCAATAATGAACTATGGGAGTGACTGCACAGGTGGTACTGATTGTCCTTCTCATGACCTGGCTGTTCTAGGGATGAAGGTGGAGAAGGAGGGAGACTACAGGTTAGAAGCTGCGGTCTCGGCTGGGTTGTGGGAGGGCACTAGGCAGGTTGTTCTGCGAGATAAGTTGTTTACTAAGCTGTGGCAGTGCATCCGCATGTTTGTTGCTTCTCCAGGCCTGATGTACGGGGTAGAATCCGTCATGGAGTCTGGAGACAGTGCAAGGCTCAGTTTAATTCCCTACCGTATAAATCCTGCTCAACAGCCTGTCGTGAAAACAGAGCTAGACGACATGTGGAAAAAGGGTCTGAGGGATAAAGGATATCGTGAGTGGTCGTTGCCAGTGAGTTTGCAACCTGAGTTGAGTGGCAAGATCCGTGTGTATGGTGACTGCAAGAGTGTGGAAGCATTATCCCTGACAGACACCTATCCATTGCCCAAGAGTCTGAGGGATAAGGGATATCGTGAGTGGTCGTTGCCTGTAACTTTACAACCTGTGTTAAGTGGCAAGATCAGTGTCTGTGTTGATTGCAAGAGTGGGTGTGAATTATCCCTGACAGACGCCTATACCATATCGAGAGTTGACGACACCATAGACCGCCTCGGGGCTGCATCGCCTATCACGAAGGTAGAACTAGTGAAAGGCTTTTGGCAGGTCCCGTTGCCGGAAAGAGTGAAGAGAAGTGCCAGTCTTGTGATGAACTGGGCAGCGTCAGGTGTTGTTGTGCTGCCGGAACACAAGTTGGATGTGTGGCATGCTAAGATCACTGATAATGTTTTGGCTGATTGTTTGTCACGGGAGGGGTTGTTTGCAGGAGAACCATCGCCGTTCAGTCAGTGTGTGTTGAGAGTGGAGAAAAATCAGGCTTGCCCCTGTAGGGCAGCCGTTAAAAACAACATTAAAATTAAATAAAAAAAATCACATAAAAACTCTTTCTTTTGATAGTTAATTGTAAGTTGCCAATGTTATAGCTAAAGTCCTAAGTTGAACCTGTCTTTCACTTAGGAGACTGGGCTCTGTGAAGCTCGCTCAGGGAGCATAACAGGCTAAAAATTATACTATTATGTTTGGGAGGGGTTATAAGATTTTATTTATGCTAAAATTTTGTTTTGTTTATGATTAAGCTTTGCATTTCATTTCTGGCGGAGTGGCTATGTGTGACTGGTCTTTTCGGCATTCTGCCTTGTCAGATATCGTGCTCGCCTATGTTGAGGGTCATATATCTTGGGCGGGGTGTGACGCCTGCCAGCGTTGGCAGAATCTCCTCCCGGTAGCCACTAGCGCTCGCCAGGGCAGTGAAATGGGCTACAGTCTATCTACAATGCTACAATGTTGTACTTTCTTTCTTGTGAATCGTCATGTCACAGGCAGTATAGAAGTGGTCTTTATTTTCGCCTGTGACAATGCATTATATTTTATATCATGAGTAGAACATAAGATGCATTGTAGTGAAGGAGAGAGAGAGAGCGAGCGGGCAGCGAGGGGGTAGTGAGTGTTGCTTCCCTCCTCTCTCCTCCCTCCTGGAGGAGTTTCTCGCCGCGTGGTCTTTCTCTCGGTTTTGATTGGCTGGTGGTTCCTGGCGCCTTCTGCAGGCCTGCTGCCTGGTGACGTAGCGGCCTGTGATTGGCTGACCACCATGCCTTTGTGTGATCCTGGGGTTCCCGAGGAGCTACTCTCTTCAGAGCTTGCCTGACCAGCATACCCTTCACATCTCCCTTACCACCTGTCCCCGACTTCTACCTATAGAGCATTTTCTCTCTCTCTCAACTTCTTACCTCTCATTCTTTCACTCTATTTAACATCATAACTCCCCCTTTGGTTCTGCACGATTTTATATATCGGCCATCGTATTATATGCTGAAGCTCTCAGATATTACATGTTTAGTTAGGCATTTTGGAGGGGTTACCATTTTGTCTGTAGAGCTTCGACACACTCACGGTGTCTCCCTACCTTTTGCTTGGTTGTCTGCTGGGCTATTTAATGCTAGACTGGGGTGAGGCCATTGTTGTTGTGATTTCCGATGTGTACCAGGTTTTGCTGAACCTGTACAATCGCAACGGATACGTGGGAAGCCTAGGTTGTCTTTCTGACTGTGTACCTTGTGAGTGTAGCACTGTGTTGCGAGTGAGGGCTTTTGCCTCTGCCACCCAACACTGTGCTAACTCGTTTTGCTTTGACTTTGAGAGGGTAGCCAGGAGAGAACCAGATACTAGCGATCTGGATCTCTCAAGAGAGCACCCCGTCCATTTAACGTAATTTGGCCGTACAGTCTTAAGGACCTCGCTAGGCTACGAGCAGCTTGCTCAGCCATTGTTTCCTAGCCTACTACATCCCAGCTAGACTTTATTCGCCTAGCAGACACCCGATTAAAATTATAAACTCTTATGTTATGTATGCAGCATTTTTATTCACGTTGATTGTAAGCCTTGGTTGTTGTTGAGTTGCACAATCCGAGCAGGCTTTTGCGTTGCCTGAGGAAGTACTTCTTTTGTTGTTGGAGATAATACTATTGCGCATTTATCGTTATTCCCGTGCCAGTTAACACTGTATGTCCGTACACTTGTCATATCTTGTTCCTGCTTTATATAACAGTTCAAAATCCGATTCGATCATCTTAACACCTTACGAGCGGCCTATGCGGTTTATTATATGTACCGCACAGCGGGGTGTTTTTAGCCAAAATAGGGCTGTTTACGTGATCATTTTCATGCCTAAATAAGACCCAGAACGTAAAACAAGTACCTATCCCTGAAAGGGCATAAACAGAGCTTTCGAATGACACCATAACGATCCTTGTATGATGGATAGTTTTCTTGCAATAACCGTGCAACGCGAGTGCAAAAAGCAGGTAATTCGGTACTTTCAGTACATAATTGAGTATGTAGCGAGTGAGAGAGGGAGGAGGGAGCTGAGATTTGTGTCAGTAGGTTCGCCGCGGTGGTCTGGAGCAGTCATACGCTCGCTAGTCTCCTGCCACCACTTGTCTCTCTCTCTCAGCCACATTACGTGCTGAAATTGCCACTCGACCTATGTCGAGCGCCGCCACATAGTCCAGCTTTTTTTAACTCGACTTATGTTGCTCGCCGCTAATTAAGGGTTAAGCAGCATCAGACTTTCTTCAGAAGATTCCGGTTCGATGCTTTAGGACTTTCATTCACTTTCTTTAATATAGGAGTGACAGTTTATTATTGTTTAGAGTAACTTTAATTATACCTTCTTCTTGTTTGCATTAAATCATTTCAGTGATTTAATTAAGCTCTCTATCCTTTTCCTTGTATACATTATTAACGTAATTGTATGTTGTTGTGATCAGGCTGTATCAGAGATCATCAGCCTGTAATAGTAGTGCATTTTTACCGAGTTATAGGATACCCCGTTATCGCAGATTTAACTCTGGAGGGTATAGGTGTTTTTGTGTGCCGGCATTATAAGTTCGAGGGTTGGATCTAGTGTTACCATTGTGGCTGTGTGCCTTTCTAGTCCAATGATTAAGAGCCCTTGTTTTATATGAGTCCCGGTCGTAACACCCTCTTCTTGGCAGGATACTGTGTACCACAGGAAATCCACCCTTTTCCTTGATCCTCTCCAGCATTTCCTGGTACTTGGTCAGCAACTCCTCAGTCCTGCATCTCCATATGTCATTGAACCCCGCGTTGATGAAGATGATGGGGTCCTCCCCACCCACTTCTAGGACACCATCCATCTTCTCTGCCACCCTCCCGACTCCTGCTCCAGGTAGGCAGACAACTTTACTAACATGAGTGTTAGTAGCCCCGTCAAGGTACCTAACCATTGAATCACCGACAATGAACTTAGCTTTTTTCCGTTGTTGGCGTGTAGCAGGAGTTGTAGCAGCAGTTGTTGCAGCAACAGCAGCAGACTCCCCCCCCCCTCCCTCTCACTGCCTTGATGATCGCCACTTCCTCGCCATCACTCTCATCAGCCAAGGTGCTGAAGTTGTTGTGGGTCTTGAGTGGCTGCCTTTTCAGCTTGCAGGCCGTTGCCCTTGTTGACACCACTTTCCAAGGGGCTTCACGATCCCTGGGAACACTTCCGGTAGCCTCACACTTCTTCTCCGCCATAGCTAGTCTCAAGGCCAAATTTTCATCTTTGAGACACTGAATCTCCTGCTCCACACTCTCCAATCTTTCTTGCAAAGCAAGACAAAGCTGGAGAGTATGGGAGGAGACAGCAGACTCATCAACAACAGCCATCACTAAGAAAGTTCACTAGGACCTCACTAAGGGTAAACAGGTACTCTAGCAGTCACTGGGGACGTCCGCACTGGTCAAGGGTCAGAGGGCAGCTGATATATATATATATATAATTATGTATATATTCACACACACACACATATGTATGGTGGAGAGAATAGGGTTACTCTTGGTATCAATTCCCCTTCATAAATACTGCCACCATCGCAGGCTTACCCTGGGATTAATTAGATAACTCAAAATAATATTAGATTCAGGTAACTGAAACTTGAGAATAATTCACAATAGTTTTAATGAAAGATATCTTAAGACTTATTCAGAAGTACACTAGTATCTTGATTGTATAAGTATTCGTAATAATAAGATTAATTCAAGTATGGTATAGTCTTGTTTATCACACACAGAGCTGATCTCTGACCCCTCGATGAGCGAGCTGGGGTCTTCGTCTTTTCCTGCCTCCCAGCTCGGGAGAACCTCCTTATATTATCTCGGGTCACGCCCCTCTTTATGACGTAAAACCACTCATTACCATTCTACGTGTACATCACAACCAATCCTAGTACTTGTCCATAATGACGTATTAGGGTGGGGTCTCGCAACGTGACTCGCCAGCCTATATGTGAATATATGGTATTTCCAGGAGGGGTCAGGTCAAGGCCATATTTAATTAGGCGACCGTGGTCAGGTATGTACAGTTGGCCACAAAAAAAAACTAGCCACTCGTTCTGCTATTTATGGAAGGAAGAATATTATGATTGATTTATACGACTAATGTGTAACAAACCCGCTACTTGTTCATATGAATTAACTACTGTATAAGGAACTACATCCCAAATATAATCATACGGTTTTCCTTTTGTGACGCCTCCCGGCGTTAGCAGAATGGTTGCGTGGGGCATTGCAGCTCGCTAGCGCTCGCCAGGATGGGGGGATGGGCTACAGTTGTCCTAGAATGATCTGCTTTATTTAATTAGTGTCGTGTTGCCACAGACAGTCTAGAAATGGTCTTTGTTTTGGTCTGTGACCGCGCCTTATATTTTATATTCGCTATAATATAAATGTTGCTTGCGTGGGAGGCGAGCGAGAGGGGATGAGGGAGTACACCTGGCAGCGGGGTGAGCTATGACGCGGCTCGCTTGGGCGCTGACGGCGTTGGCGGCCGGGTGGTCAACTAGTCCCTTCCCGTCGCTGCCTCGTGTTCTTTACCAGCTCAGAGCTTGCCTGACACGCGTATCGCCTACATCCTTTGCAATTCTGTCCCCCATACTCGCCACTTTGCATACTATTTCTCTCTCTCGACTTCTCCTTTCTCATTCTCTAATCTTTATTAAACTCAACATCCCTTCTGGTTTCAGCATAGACGTTCACCGTCGACCAGTCGTATTGTACGCGAAGCTCTCAGATATTTCCATGTATTAGGTTAAGGAGGTATTATGCTTTATTGAGGTTTTGAGAGACGGACTTTTCCGTATGTGTCCTCTCTCGGGAAGGTTGTAGACCGGTATATGTCTCCCTGGCAAGGTGTTGAGTGATTCTTCTTGGTTATCTAAAGCTAGACTGGGGGTAAGGTTACTGTGTCGTTGTCTCCGATGTGTGCAGTGTTAGCTAAGCTCTGCACGACATCGACAGGTACTGTGGGAGCCTAAGTTGTCTTCGGGTTGGTTTACTTTGCGAGCACAGCGCTGTGGTGTGAGAGGGCCATAGCCTATCCCTCACAACATAGTGCTGCCTCTTTGTGTTGACTTCTGAGGGATCGCCAGGATAGAGCTAGGTACTAGAGACCTAGATTTATCAAGAGAGCATCCCCGTCATATAACGTAATCTTCATTATACCACCCTCGGACAACGTTAGGTTACGAGCCGCATGCTCGCCCATTGTTGCCCTGCCTTGATACCCCAGCTAGACTTTATTAACTGAGCAGACACTGGTTAGAGATAAGCCCCATTATTATATGTATGCAGCATTATTATTCACTGCACTTTTGAGCCGAGGTTGTTATTGAGTTGCACAACCCGAGTAGGCTTTTGCGTTGTGTCACGAAGCATTTCTTTAGTTGTCGAGCATTACTACCTTTGCGCGGTCTTTATTATTCGCCTGCCTATTATTACTATATGTCCTAGCATTTATTGTGACCCGTATTCTGCATTATAATTGTTCAAGATTCTTTACGAACATCTTCCCAGCATCAGACCTATTTCAGAAGTTTCCAGTTGATGTTGCAGGACTAGCATTGCACTTTCTTTAATACAGGAGTGCCAGTTATTTGAGTATCTACCGTAACGTTAATTAATCACGTTAACTATCTTTTCTTTGTGTAACATAATAGAGTAATCTTTTACTGTTTGAGAATAGGCTGTTTCATTGAGCGTCAGCCTAGTGTGTGTGCACCAGTTACCGAGTCATAGGATACCTCGTTGTCCAGGCACGACTCAGGGCGGTAATGGTGTTTTGTTTTCCAGTGTTTAAGGCAGGGGTTGGATCTAGTGTTACCGTTGTTGCTTTTTGCCATTATCTAGTCCAATGTTGAAGAGCCCTGTGTCTTTGAGAACCTGGATCGTAACAAATGGCGACCTAGCTCAGGATCTTGTGAACTAAGAGATAATTGCAGGATTGTTGTGGTCATTTGTTTTATTGAGGAATATAGTGGGCACGTTGAATTTTGTTTTGGCAAAGTAGTATAGCACTTGAGAGTCTTCAGACATTTTTGGCAAGTGAATAGTGCTACATAGGAGCTTGGGTACTTCTTCTTTTTTTTTATAAACGTGAGAATTTTTGGTGGACACAATGGGAGACGAATCAGATCATACTGAGAGTTCAGGGAATGATGCAGGCTCTGATGGGCAGATGCCAGGGGGGTTAGTAACTAGTGAGGAGGCCGCAAAGAAGTTTTTGGAGGTGCCTATAACAGCTGATCGACTAGAGGGAATTAGCAAGTATGGTCTACAGTGTTTGGCTCCCCTCATGGGGCTTAAGGTGGCTCATGGCATCAAGAAGAACGATTTGAGGGCTTGCGTACTGGGGGCGGCTAGTGAGGTCCAGGGTGGAGAGGGTGCTCGGGGACTTCTGCTCGAGCCCCCCCTCCACTCTAATCCCATCGGGACCTCTAGGATGCCGGAGTTTAGTACGTTCCCGCAGGCTGATAGCCGCTGGCAGCGTGGTTTAGGATCGCTGGGTGGGCCTCCAATAGTTGCACCTCCTCCTCAAGGTTTCACTACAGAAATGCTCTTCCAGCTTGAGATGGCTAAGATGCAGGCTGAGTGTGAGGAACGTCTCGAACTCGCTAAGATAAAGGCTAAACAACAGACTGATCTCGAACTCGCAAGAATAAAAGCCCAGTCGGAGGCTGAGTCTACCAGGTACCGTGCAGATATCGATCTTGAGAAGACTCGGGTGGAAACGACAGGGCAACGTCTCGGTGGTGGGAATTGTGGGCATGATCAGTCTTTGTCGCACCTGTTGAAACTAGTCCCTGTATTTGATGAGTCGTGTGTCACCGAATTTGTCATGAGATTCGAGAAGAAGTGCCAGGAACACCAGTGGCCTGGGGAGAAGTGGGCAGCCCTTGTTTCCTCTAGACTTGTGGGCAAGGGACTCAAGGCTTATGATGCATTGCCTATAGAGTCGTGTATTATCTATGAGGAACTCAAGGAGGCTGTCCTGAGAGCATACGAACTACAACCAGAGACGTACAGGTTGAAGTTCTGGGGTGTTACCAAGGGTCGGGAGAGCACCTTTTTGGAGCATGCCCGGGAGCTGTCCGATTCTTTTGGGAATTGGCTGAGGTCGGAGAAAGCTACTACGTTTGACGACATTAAACAGTTGGTGCTTTTAGAGCAGTTTTTCAAATGCACGGGCGGCGACCTGACGTTAAACCTGAAAGAAAAGCAACCAAAAACTCTACAGGAGGCAGCTGAGATGGCTGACCTCCGGCTATCACTAATTCGTGGGTGCGGGTCTGCCCAGCGTAGTGAGGCAGGTAACAAGGGGTGTGACGCCCCACCCCCCCAAGTTAGTGATATACCTTATGCAAACAAGTACAAGAGCCATGATACCAAGACTGACCACAAGACTAGCACCGTCCCGTTTAAGAAGGGGCCGGGCCCTTCCCAGTACCAAGGGAAGCCCAAAGGGGAATTGGAGTGTTATCATTGTCATAAAAAGGGGCACTTTGCAAGAGTCTGTCCTAGCAAACCACCTACAGCAGCTGTGTCTTTGGCCTGCAACATTGGTGTGTCTCCGAAGTCATCTGAGTTTGCCCGGGGCAGTTCGTCAGAGGCTGAGGCACAGCCAATGCAGAAGCACCTGGGAGGCTCGAACCCTGCTCAGGATGTTTTTTGCGACCATAGAGGGCGGGGTTGCGTGATGTGGGCGGGGCGCAAGCATGGAGTAGAGGTCTTGCGTGATACAGGTGCTTCCCAGACTCTGATGAAAAACTTGACTGGCTACCCTATAAACGCGGCTCGGGTGGTAGTGGTGCAGGGTATTAATGCAACTCGGTCATACCCGCTGGTGCGGTTGGAGTTGGAGGTGGATGGTGTGGCACGTGAATTGGATGTCGGGATTGTGGAGAAACTGCCAGTGGAGGGCGTCGACCTTCTTCTCGGCAACGACTTTGCAATGCCCGCTTCTGAGGTTCTACCCTTAGTCGTTGCCGAGAGGCCGGCCGACGTGAGTAGGGAAGAGCAAGAGTGGGTCGAGCGGTGCCAAACACAACCCATGGCGTGTGTTGTCACCCGAGCTCGGGCAGAAAGTGTCACAGCCTAGTCCTCCGTCTTCAGACCAGCGGAGGAACGATCAACAGGAGGAGGCTAAAGCTGGAGTTGGTTTTAAGAGTTTTGACTCGGCGGCTCTCCTGGGTGATTCAGTATTAGCACCATTACTTAATTCTGGAGTAGCCCCTGGGCCTGTCATCGAGAGTGACGAGGCTGGGCATGACGAGTCTCCACGACAGCAACGTTATGTACATCGAGAGAGACAGAGGGAGCAGCCCAGTATCGGGGAAGGTCATGCATTGCTCCGGGAGGAGTTAGATCGCTTGGCACCCTCAGATATACGTCGGTTGCAACTAGAGGACCCTGAGCTCCAAACGTGTGCTAATGGAGCTGTAGAGCTCGACGAGGACGGCGATGCACAGCCAGATTTTGTTTATTTAGAAGGCATCCTCTATAGGCGTTTTCAAGACCCTAAACGTAGTTGGCAAGAGGGGTCCGGAGTAGTGGACCAGTTGGTGGTGCCACGGGAGTGCAGGGATAGCCTACTGAGGTTGGCGCGTGACATACCACTGGCAGGACATCTAGGGGTGAGAAAAACGGTGGCGGCTTTAGAAAAATTGGTTTGGTGGCCGGGGTTGAAGGGGCAGGTGGTAACCTGGATAGCAAGGTGTCATACGTGCCAGAGGGTTGGAAAACCTAACCAAACAATTCCGAGAGCCCCGTTGCACCCCATTCCTGTTCAGTAAGGTCATCATTGATATGATCGGACCCCTACCCCCTACTAGTGCCGGTAATAAATTTCTATTAACTATCATGGATGTGGCCACTCGTTATCCTGATGCATATCCAATGAGAAATGGCACGGCGAAAACTGTTGTCCGGAACCTGCTCTTGTATTGCTCGCGGTATGGTTACCCTCAAGAGGTGCAATCGGACCAAGGTTCTAGTTTTACATCTAATCTGTTCAAACAAACTATGATTCAGCAGGGCATCAGCACTGTCGTCTCTTCTGCGTATCACCCGGAGAGTCAAGGGGTGTTGGAGAGGTGGCACGCCACGCTGAAAAGCATGCTTCGATGTTACTGCGCAGAGAATGGAAAGGATTGGGACCTTGGTCTGCCGTATGTTTTGTTCGCGGCAAGAGAATTACCTGGAGAGAGTCTCGGTTTCAGTCCGAATGAGCTTGTTTTCGGGCATCGGGTGAGGGCTCCTCTCCACATGGTGAAGGAGATGTGGGAGGGCACTAGGCATATTGTTCTGCGAGATAAGTTGCAACCTCTTGTTCCTGAGCGACAAGAGGAGTTGTTTACTAGGCTGTGGCAGTCCGTCCGCATGTTTGTTGCTTCTCCAGGCCTGATGTACGGGGTAGAATCCGACATGGAGGCTGGAGACAGTGCAAGGCTCGAGTTGGTTCCCTACCGTGTGAATCCTGCTCGACAGCCTGTTGTGAAGGCGGAGCTGGACGGCGTGTGGAGAGGGGGTCTGAGGGATGAGGAATATCGTGAGTGGTAGTTGCCAGTGGCTTTGCAACCTGAGTTTGGTGGCAGAGTCCGTGTGTATGTTGATTGCAAGAGTGTGGAAGCATTATCCCTGACAGACGCCTATCCATTACCCAGAGTTGACGACACCATAGACCGCTTCGGGGCTGCCTCGCTCATCACGAAGGTAGAACTAGTGAAGGGTTATTGGCAGGCCCCGTTGCCGGAAAGAGCGAAGAGAAGTGCCAGTCTTGCGATGAACTGGGAAGTTTATCAGTGTCAGGTGTTGTTGTGCTGCCGCAACACAAGTTGGATGTGTGGCATGCTAAGGGCACTGATAATGTTTTGGCTTTGTTTGCAGGAGAACCCTCGCTGTTCAGTCAGTGTCTGTCGTGGGTGGAGGATCCGGGGTAGGCTACCACAGTATGTTGGTATAGCCTCCTGTCTTGGCTCGCGGTGTATTTTTGCGCTGGTGCTTGTGGGCTCGCGTGTGTAGCATCAGCGTAGGGTCGCAGGGCAGGAGTTGTTAGCTTTGATTAGAAGAAAATTAGGCTACATCTATAGTAGCCGCCAAAAACAACATTAAAATAAAATATGAAAAATTAAATAAAAACTTTCTTTTTAATAATTAATTTTAAGATAATATTGTAGCTGAGTACTGAGTGCAGATGATTTTCCCTCAGTAGGCTGTGCTTCTTAAAGCTCGCTCTGGGAGCACAATGTTATGAATTACTGTATTATATTTGGGAAGGGTGATCAGATTTTTGTATATAAAAATGTTGTTGTATTTTTTTTTTGAGGAGACTGAGCTTGCATTCCATGAGTGGCAGAGTGGTTAGGAGTGGCAGATTCTAGCGACATTCTGCCTGTTCAGATATGGGCTAATGGTTGAGTGTCCCATATCTTGGGGGGGGGTGTGACGCCTCCCGGCGTTAGCAGAATGGTTGCGAGGGGCATTGCAGCTCGCTAGCGCTCGCCAGGATGGGGGGATGGGCTACAGTTGTCCTAGAATGATCTGCTTTATTTAATTAGTGTCGTGTTGCCACAGACAGTCTAGAAATGGTCTTTGTTTTGGTCTGTGACCGCGCCTTATATTTTATATTCGCTATAATATAAATGTTGCTTGTGTGGGAGGCGAGCGAGAGGGGGTGAGGGAGTACACCTGGCAGCGGGGTGAGCTATGACGCGGCTCGCTTGGGCGCTGACGGCGTTGGCGGCCGGGTGGTCAACTAGTCTCTTCCCGTCGCTGCCTCGTGTTCTTTACCAGCTCAGAGCTTGCCTGACACGCGTATCGCGTACATCCTTTGCAATTCTGTCCCCCATACTCGCCACTTTGCATACTATTTCTCTCTCTCGACTTCTCCTTTCTCATTCTCTAATCTTTATTAAACTCAACATCCCTTCTGATTTCAGCATAGACGTTCACCGTCGACCAGTCGTATTGTACGCGAAGCTCTCAGATATTTCCATGTATTAGGTTAAGGAGGTATTATGCTTTATTGAGGTTTTGAGAGACGGACTTTTCCGTATGTGTCCTCTCTCGGGAAGGTTGTAGACCGGTATATGTCTCCCTGGCAAGGTGTTGAGTGATTCTTCTTGGTTATCTAAAGCTAGACTGGGGGTAAGGTTACTGTGTCGTTGTCTCCGATGTGTGCAGTGTTAGCTAAGCTCTGCACGACATCGACAGGTACTGTGGGAGCCTAAGTTGTCTTCGGGTTGGTTTACTTTGCGAGCACAGCGCTGTGGTGTGAGAGGGCCATAACCTATCCCTCACAACATAGTGCTGCCTCTTTGTGTTGACTTCTGAGGGATCGCCAGGATAGAGCTAGGTACTAGAGACCTAGATTTATCAAGAGAGCATCCCCGTCATATAACGTAATCTTCATTATACCACCCTCGGACAACGTTAGGCTACGAGCCGCATGCTCGCCCATTGTTGCCCTGCCTTGATACCCCAGCTAGACTTTATTAACTGAGCAGACACTGGTTAGAGATAAGCCCCATTATTATATGTATGCAGCATTATTATTCACTGCACTTTTGAGCCGAGGTTGTTATTGAGTTGCACAACCCGAGTAGGCTGTTGCGTTGTGTCACGAAGCATTTCTTTAGTTGTCGAGCATTACTACCTTTGCGCGGTCTTTATTATTCGCCTGCCTATTATTACTATAATTTACGTCCTAGCATTTATTGTGACCCGTATTCTGCATTATAATTGTTCAAGATTCTTTACGAACATCTTCCCAGCATCAGACTTATTTCAGAAGTTTCCAGTTGATGTTGCAGGACTAGCATTGCACTTTCTTTAATACAGGAGTGCCAGTTATTTGAGTATCTACCGTAACGTTAATTAATCACGTTAACTATCTTTTCTTTGTGTAACATAATAGAGTAATCTTTTACTGTTTGAGAATAGGCTGTTTCATTGAGCGTCAGCCTAGTGTGTGTGCACCAGTTACCGAGTCATAGGATACCTCGTTATCCAGGCACGACTCAGGGCGGTAATGGTGTTTTGTTTTCCAGTGTTTAAGGCAGGGGTTGGATCTAGTGTTACCGTTGTTGCTTTTTGCCATTATCTAGTCCAATGTTGAAGAGCCCTGTGTCTTTGAGAACCTGGATCGTAACACTTTCCACACATAAAGTCACTGATTGGATACAATTCCATGTGTTCAACTGTATTATCTCTCTCTTTCTCTCTCTCGAAAGAGAGAGAGAGAGAGAGAGCAAATGCTGTACAATTCTATACTGGGGAGCCAGTAAAGTATTCACAATATAATATAATATTATAGTGACTTCAAAAAGCGCAAATCAGTAGAGACAGTGTTTATAAATACGCATAATAGTTTTAACTAAAGCTAAGGAACGTACTAGTTAGACTTTATCATGAGGGACAATTGAGGGTTAGTGTTGAAAAATCTCCCTGTATCTGCTCTTCTAGATTTACAGGTGTACATAGGAGCATAGTATAGGAGGGCGGGGGAAGGGTTTTGGGCAGAGGTCACTAATCCTCTTAGAGGATGCCGACCTGTCACCCACACCTATTGTCATAAATAGTTTTATCCAATGTCAAACTTTTTGCATTTTATTATTATATTTTTCATGTTTAGTTTTGTTTATAATACCTAACAATTTTAGGACGCTTTCAATTTTTCTATCTATTTTTGTTTTGTTTTTGTTTTTTGTTTTTTCAATAGTTGTACTGTAGGGTGACAGCCATAGCGGGCATAGCTTTTACATAATATTGTCCAGTGTTTTTCTTTGTATATAATCTACATTGTTGTTTTTTAATAAGAACATAAGAAAATTGGAGTCTGCAAAAACCCGATCGGCCCACACAAGGCAGATCCCTGTCACACCCAACCCCAATTACATAAGAACGATGGCGATGGGCTGGTCTATCAGAGTGAGACCTGAGCGATCTCTGCCATACCCATAGCTTACTCTGACTGTTCCTTTTACTTATATATTTTCTAGATCTCAAGTGACGGCGTCTCTTCCGTGGATTGACCTCCCAATCTACCAAAATTGGAAGCTAAAGCGTCACATTATTCCTTTGCCCCTCAACTTTCTCTTCATAATTGCTGAGGGGCACAGGGCCCTGGGTGGGGCTTTGGTTTCCCGGGCGTTTACGCACCCTCTCATCTCCCCGCCATGGAGTGGCTTCGGTCACCCAGGCTTTATTGTGGTCGGCAGGGAGGGTTCTGTGGGGGCGCTCGTTTATGGCCTTGGCCTTACTCGGGGCCTTGGGGCTGTTCGGCCAGGCAGCTTGGGGAACAACAACAACAACAACAATATAAGAACATAAGGTCATAACCTTGGGTAGAGGTTAACGAAGGTAGTGAGACCATAGTTATTGGAGTTATGTATAGACCGCCAAATATGAGTAGATAATATGACGGAACGTCATTATGGGAGGAAATTAAAATGGCATCAATGTTTAGCAATGTGTGCATTATGAGGGATATTAATTTTCCGAATATAGATTGGCAGCATCAATTAGGAGACTCTGATTCTGAGGAGTTTATAGAGGTAGTACAAGATATTTTTTTATTTCAATTCATAGATACGCCGACTAGAGGTAATAATATTCTCGATTTAGTTTCAGTAACAATGAACATATGGTAAATAATGTAGAGATAGGGGACCACCTAGGAAATAGTGACCACAATTCTGTGTATTTTAATATACAAAGGAAAGGTAATACCAGAGAGAATACAACATTAATACCGGACTTCAGAAAAGCCAATTATGGTGGGTTAAGAAGAGCCCTATTAGCGGACCCTATGGTAATAACATTAAGTCGATCCAGGTGTCCAAATGAGTGTACCCCTTCTCAGGCACCTGTCATCTTAAGTCAGGAAGAGACGTCAACCTTGGTAGATACATACGATAATTTTATCGAGTCAGTATTCAATGCACAAAATAAATACATCCCCAAAAGAAAATTTATATCAACACAGAACCAACCCAAATGGATGAATAATAGACTATTAGATCTTCTAGGACAAAAGAGAGGAATATATAAAAAAATTAGGAAAGGCGAAATTCACCTACTTGCTTAATATCAGAATCTATCAAGACAGGTACAAAAGGATATTAGGAAAGAAAAAAGAAATTATGAAATTAAGGTTGCCAATGACTCAAAAAATAATCCTAAAGCTTTTTACCAACTATATAAATCCAAGGTTAGAGATGTAATTGGTCTCCTTAAAACTTCGATAGGAGAAATGACAGAAAATGATTTAGAAATGTGCAGTACATTAAATAGTCAATTTCTTTCCGTTTTCACTAATGACAATTTGGCACAGTTTCCAGAAGTCCGTAAGGTATATAGCGATAGTATAGAAAATAGGTTGTTGTTGTTGGTGTTGTTCCCCAAGCTGCCTGGCCGAACAGCCCCAAGGCCCCGAGCAATTCCAAGGCCATAACTGAGTGCCCCCACAGAACCCTCCCCGCCGACCACAATAAAGCCTGGGTGACCGAAGCCACTCCATGGAGGGGGGCTGAGGAGGGTGCGGAAATGCCCGGGAAACCAAAGCCCCACCCAGGGCCCTGTGCCCCTCAGCAATTATGAAGAGAAAGTTGAGGGGCAAGGGGAAAATGTGACGCTTTGGCTTCCAACCTTGGTAGATTGGGAGGTCAATCCACGGAAGAGACGCCGTCACTTGAGATCTAGAAAGTATATAAGTTAAAGGAAAAGTCTGAGTAAGCTATGGGTATGGCAGAGATTGCTCAGCTCTCACTCTGATAGACCAGCCCATCACCACATAACTAGAACCCAATCCTCTCAGCATCAGCTAGGAAATAGGTTAAGTAGGTTACTATAAGTAGAAATGATGTGCTTAAGGAAATTGACAGACTGAAACCTCGTAAATCGCCTGGTCCTGATGAGGTATATGCTAGAGTATTAAAACAATGTAGGGATGAGTTAAGTTACCCATTAACATTTCTATTTAACAAGTCATTAGAGACAGGTATTGTTCCAGAAGCTTGGAAGCTTGCAAACGTAGTTCCGATCTTCAAAAAAGGTGACAAATCAATAGCATCCAATTACCGTCCCATTAGTCTTACATCAATCATAGGAAAGCTACTAGAGTCAATTATTGCTAGTAAAATTAGAAACCACTTAGATACATTTAATTTAATAAATTCTTCTCGGCATGGATTCACTCAGGGACGTTCTTGCCTTACTAATTTGCTTAGTTTTTTCTCAGAGGTATATGAAGCAGTAGATAATGACAAGTCATAATTATTATGATATAATATATTTAGATTTCAGTAAAGCTTTCGACAGTCCCCCATGAGAGATTGATGAGAAAGGTTGAGGCGCAAGGAATAGGTGGGGCGTTGTTGGGATGGATTAGGTCATGGCTAATTGGTAGGAAGCAGAGAGTCAGCATAAATGGTACGAAGTCAGAATGGGGAGCAGTCAAAAGTGGTGTCCCCCAGGGATCTGTATTAGGTCCTCTGTTGTTTGTTATATACATAAATGACCTTGATTTAGGTATAACTAGTAGGATAAGTAAATTTGCAGATGATACCAAAATGGGGAGAACAATTGATTCAGATAGAGATATAGAGTGCCTCCAAAGGGATCTAGATACCTTACACGAATGGTCAGTAAATTGGCAGATGAAGTTTAACATGACAAATGCAAGATATTAAAGATCTTACTTATGCTTAAAGCTTTCAACTGTTTCTGAGCTAATTATTGTTATGGGCATTGCATTCCACATGTTAACAACTCTATTCCCAAACCAGTGCTTTCCTATATCTTTCCTAAATTTAAACTTATCTAACTTGACACCATTTGAGCGGGTTATGTTGCCGTTCTTTAGCTTTAATACCTCATCTATATCGCCCTTATTTAAAAAATGTATCCATTTAAATACCTCTATCATGTCTCCCCTACATCTTCGTCTTTCTAGTGAGTGCAAGCCTAAGACTTTCAACCTCTCCTCATACGATACATTTCTATTATTATGTTTCTTTTTTCGTCATTCTTCTTTGGACTGCCTCTAAAGGGTCGATATCCATTATGTAATAAGGGCACCACAATTGAACAGCATAGTCTAAATGGAGTCTTACTAGTGCTAAGTATAGTTTTAAGAAAACTTCAGCAGTCCTGTTGCTAACACTCTTATAAATGAATCCTAGAATTCTATTTGCCCTGTTCCTAATTCTTATACATTGTTTTCTGGGTTTCAGATCATTACTAACGAGCACCCCCAGATGGTGAATTTGTAAAGCCTTTATACATTATATGTATAGTAGGCTTATATGTTGAACATCAGGGTTGACGTCTTGGATACAATATACACTTCACAATGAGGTCATCAACCATTATGAATTATAATTATCTACAGAAAATTAATATATTTTCCATAAGGCTATTTTCCCATTCATAACGCATTTTGTGGGTTTTACCACCTCATGGTGCAGTGGATATATCGCAGCCCCGATGGCAACCCTGATGGCCAAGTGCAAAACCTGGGGAAGGAATATATATATGTATATGTATATTCATGAACCATATTCATTGGTTATTATATGTATATATGTAATCATATCTAGTACGGATTATACAAACTGAGAGATATTTGCTCTCCAAAGAGATCTAGATACACTACACGAATGGGCAGTTAATTGGCAGATGAAGTTCAATGTAGATAAATGCAGTGTAGCACAATTTGTGAAATCGATAGACAATGCAGGATGTATGTGAATATAAGAAACTCAGATAATGAAAATTATTTGGGAGTCGTCGTCAACTGTGATTTGAAACCTAGAAATCAATACATTAGTGCTCGAAATAAGGCAAATGGGGTTCTCGGATTTATATCTAGAAGTGTGAGTAATAGAACAGCAGACGTAATCATAAACTAAAACTAGCATTAGTAAGACCACATATGGATTACGCTGTCCAATGTTGGTGTCCCTATTACAGAATGGACATAGATTCCTTTACTTGGAGAGAGTAAGTACAACGTAGAATGACAAAAAATATCCATAATATTAGAAATCTTCCATATGAAGAAAGGTTGAAGAAATTAGGCTTACATTCGTTAGAGAGACGCAGAGTTAGAGGGGATAGAGGTGTTCAAGTGGGTTAGTGAGATTAATAAAGGGGACATGAAAAATGTACTAAAGTTCAGTGATTGCGAAAGAACTCGATCAAATTGTTTCAAATTAGACATATTTCGATTCAGAAAAAAATATAAGCAAATATTGGTTTGGTTA
Source organism: Paralithodes platypus (assembly GCA_032716605.1). Classification (NCBI taxonomy): domain Eukaryota; kingdom Metazoa; phylum Arthropoda; class Malacostraca; order Decapoda; family Lithodidae; genus Paralithodes; species Paralithodes platypus. The sequence goes on along the minus strand of CM064548.1, from coordinate 34,000,556 downwards.
GTTGTAGATAGGTGGAATAGGCTACCAAGTACTATAGTGGGATCAAGAACGATAGAGAGCATTAAAATAAAATTAGATAGGCATATGGACAAGCTGGGTTGGGTATGAAGGGGATCTGCCGGGTGTGGACCAATCGACCCTTCTGCATACCCCCGTTTTCTTTGCTTATGTTAACCTCTGACCGTGAAGGTGAGATCGGTTCTCATGGTGTTGGTGAGTTGGGCCTATAATTAGGCCTTATAATTAGGGTTGGGTGTGAGAGGGATCTGCCTTGTGTTGCCAATCGGCTTTCTGCAGACTCCCATTTTCTAATGTTCTTATGTTTCTTAGCAATGATCTGAAGCCTAGAAAACAAGGTGAACAGGATTATCGGATTCATCTTTCGGAATGTGAGTAACAGAACTACTGACGTTATCTTGAAATGTCACTTAGTGAGACCTCATAATTATGGATTGTGCCGTTCATATATTATGATGCCCTTATTATGTGACGCTCACCGCTTCCCCCAGAACCGCATGGCTTACTTGCTAGGACTCGCCAGGGCAGAGAATGTAGCTACAGTCTACCTATCATTGTGTACTTTCCTTCTCGAGAAAGCTTGTGTTGCAGACAGTTCAGAACTGTTCTTTATTTTCGTCTGTCACAATCCTTTCTATTTTATTTAGTCAATTGAAAGTATTGTGTTAAGTAGTTGAATGATGGGAAGGCGAGCGGGAGAGAGAGAGAGAGAGAGACCAGGTGGTGTGACTTGGTGGTGAGTGTGGCGCGTGGCTGGCCCCCTTACATAGGCCTCGCGGGATTCGTTGCTTCCTGCCTAACACGGCCTACTAGGCGGCTGCTTACTGGGCGACTGTCGCGCGCCCTCGTGCCATTCCTGCGAACTGGGACTCCAGCCATGCGGTCCCTGAGAATATCCTTGTCAGATCCGTCCCAGACAGCATACTCTAAGCATCTCCCATGAACTGTTCCACACTCTTGTCTTAGAACCTTTCTCTCCTACTGCCTCTATCATTTCCACTACTTCCTCACCTTTTATTAATATCAATCCCCTCTGGTTCCCTGCATCCACACCTTGAATTGGTGGCCAGACTGTATATATGCTGGATCTCACATTTCTTATGTACTAGGCTAAGGTTGAAGATAGTCATTGTCTTTTTGGGAGATTGTATTGCTCGGACTGTCTCCATCAATCACTAATGTTTCTACAGGGTTAAATAATGCTAGACTAGGGATCAGGTACCTTGCTGTTGGTGTTTTCACTGTGTGTAGGCTACTTTTGAGCTGCACGACACTACGGATTCTGTGGGTTACCTGGGTGGATCTTTTGTCTGTGTACCTTGGAGTTTAGACTGTGTAGTGCGTGAGGGCTGCTTGCCTAATCCACCCAACACTGTTCTAACTCTATTTGCTTTTACTTTTGAGGGTCGCCAGGAGGATACTCGATACTTGTGATCGAGAATCCTCAAGAGAGCACCCCTTCATATTAACGTAATCAGGCCGCACAGACCCAAGGTCCACACTAGGCTAGGAGCTGCCTTGCTCCACCAGAATTCTGTACCTTTGCGCATCCCAGCTAGACTTTATTAACCCGGGTAGACATTAGCTGGATTAGATCATATACTCTTTTATGCATACCCATTATTTCTACATAAGCATTTTGAGGTCTAGGTTGCTGTAGAGAGACACAACCAGCATAGACCGGTTTTGTTAATAGGAGTACTACTTTTTCGTGGCGAGCATTATTACTGTTGCACCGCTTATAATATTCTTGTGTCCAATAACATTATAGGTCCAGCCTTTTTGTGTATTTAGCCTACACGTGCATTGTCCTGCCTCCTGCTATTTTGTGGTTCCATTTCCGATACGTTCTTCTTAGTAGCATCCGACATTATTCAGAAGATTCCTTGTTCGGTGCTTGAGGACTGTACAACACTTTCTTTCATAAAGGAGTGACAGATATTATTGATTAAAGTAACGTTAAGTAAACCTTCTTCTTGTTTGCATTAGATCACTCTTGTGATTTAATTAAGTTAACTATCTTTTCCTTGTGTACCATAACTAAGCAACCATATGTTATAGGTAATAGGCTGTTTCAGAGAACATCAGCCTATAGTAGAAGCACATAGATACTGAGAGTTAAGATACCCCGCTACCGCAGATATAACTCTGGAGGGTATATGTGTTCTTTGTTCGACGGGATTATATATCAGTGGTTGGATCTAGCGTTTCCGTTGTTGCATTTATGCCAGTCTAGTCCAATGTATAAGAGCCACTGATTTATACGAGACCCGATCGTAACAAATGGCGACCTAGCTCAGGATTTGGTGAACTGACATATAATTGCAGGTTATTGTGCAGATTTTTCTCACAGTTCAGGCAGTGAACATTTGTTGATTTTGTGGAATATTTTTTGAGGACATGCAAGAAATATTTTTTTAGCAAAGTAATATAGCACTTAAGCGGTCTCCGAGAATTTTTTATTGTGAATATTGTGGTATAAGAGTTTGGGGTACTTCTTTTTTGTGTATCAAAGTAAAAAATCTTCAGTGAGCATCATGTCTTATAGCGGATCAGTGCAGGATGAGGACACAGTACGTGATGTAGAAGCTGAGGAGCAGCAGCATGGGCAGGTTGTTAACTTGGTGAACAGTGAGGAGGATGCAAGGAATTTTTTACAATGGCCTGTTACTTCCGACCGGTTGGTGGGTATGAATCGGTACGGTCTCCAGTGCTTAGCCGCAGCTATCGGTCATGTATGTACTAGTGGCATGACCAAGGATGACCTGATGACGTGTGTGCTGGGTGGGGTGACTGGCGTACGAGGTAGGGTGAGTGCTCAGAGCCCTTTGGCCGAGCCTCCCCTTCACTCGACTCCCAATCCTCCTATTGGAGTACCGACCCTGAGCACGCTTCCGCAGGTTAGTAGTGACTGGCAGGGTGGTTTGCCCCTGGGGGGATCACCGGGTATTTCTAACATCATTGCATCTCCTCCTCCTCAAGGTTTGACCCCGGAGATGCTCTTTCAGCTCGAGATGGCAAAGATGCAACATCAGAGTCAACAGCAGATAGAGCTAGCTAAGATAGAAGAGAGAAAAGAGCTGGCTAGGATGCAGCAACAGACGAGGGAAGCTGAGCTTAGGACTGAACTAGAATCTACAAGATTCTGTGCCGACATGGATTTAGAGAAGTCTCGTGTTGAGACGACGGGACAGCGACTCGGTACTGGAAACTGTGCGCATGATCAGTCTCTGTCGCACCTTCTCAAACTGGTCCCTGTATTTGACGAGTCTGGTGTCACAGAGTTTTTCAATAGATTTGAGAAGAAGTGCCGGGAGCATCAGTGGCCTGAAGTTAAGTGGGCGGCCCTTGTGTCCTCTAGACTCGTAGGTAAGGGGCTCAAGGCTTACGATGCACTGCCTTTGGAGTCCTGCGTTGTTTATGAGGAGCTCAAGGAGGCTGTCCTGCGGGCATATGAGCTACAACCCGAGACATATAGGTTAAAGTTCCGGGGTGTGACTAAGGGGCGAGACAGTACCTTCTTGGAGCACGCCCGGGACCTGTCCGACGCTATGGGAAACTGGCTCAGATCAGAGAAGACAACTACATTTGATGAGATGAAACAGTTGATGCTTCTAGAGCAGTTTTATAAGTGTACGGGCGGCGACTTGACTTTAAACCTTAAAGAGAAGAACCCAAGAACTCTCGTAGAAGCAGCAGAGATGGCTGATCTTCGGTTGTCACTAATTCGGGGGTGCGGCTCTGCACAGAGAAACGATGTAGGCGTTAAGGAGCGTTACCCTCCCCCTCCCCGGAATATGGACACACATAAATTTAAAAGCAATGACACCAAGACTGATCACAAACCTAGCACCGCCCCGTTTAAGAAGGGTCAGGGGACTTTTACACCTCAGTATAAGTCCAAGGGGAAATTTGAGTGTTATCACTGTCACAAAGAGGGGCACATGGCAAAAGCTTGTCCGAGCAGACCTCCCTCGGCGGCTGTGTCATTGGCTCGCAGCATTGGGGTGTTCCAGAAGTCTTCTGTGTTTGCTGGAGGCATAAGATCAGAGGATGGAGCACCGCCAGTGAAGAAGGATCCGGAAGGCTCGAACCCTGTCCGCCATGCCTTTTGCGACCATAGAGGGCATGGCTGCGTGAAGTGGGGGGGCAAGAAGCACGGGGTACAGCTTTTGCGTGACACAGGTGCCTCTCAGACACTCTTGAAGAATTTCACTGGTAGACCCATAAACGCGGCGCGGGTAGTTGTGGTGCAGGGAGTTAATGCAACTAGGTCATACCCGCTTGTTAGAATGGAGCTTGAAGTTGACGGTGTGACTCGCGAACTGGATGTGGGAATCGTGGAGAAATTGCCTGTTGGGGGCGTCGACCTCCTTCTCGGCAATGACTTTACGGTGCCTGCTTCTAAGGTTTCACCCTTAGTCGTTGCCGAGGAGCCGGCCGACGTGAGTAGGGAGGAACAGGAGTGGGTTGAGAAGTGTCAGGTGCAACCAATGGCGTGTGTTGTAACCAGATCTCTTGCATCCAGGGAGTCACAGCCTAACCAACAGTCTTCAAATAAGCGGAGGAACGGTCACGAGAAGGTGCTGAAAGCTGATACGGTGGAGAGTCTAGTACCAGCAGCGCTTCTCGGGGACTCAGTATTAGCACCGTTATTAGAGTCTGGAGAAGCACCACCACCTGTCACTGAGAGTGTAGAGGCAGGGCTTAAAGAGACTCAGAGGCAGCAACGGTATACACGGAGAGAGCAACGGGATGCAAAGTTCGATGTTGGGGGAGGGCATGAGTTGTTTCGCAAACACTTAGACAGGCTAGCTCCCTCAGATATTCGCAAATTGCAGCTAGAAGACCCGGAGGTTCTAAAGTGTAGTGACGGTGCTGTCGAACTTGAGAGTAGAGAACGAATGTTGCGTAGTCTGGAGTTGGCTGGCCGCAATCTGGTAGGCTCTCAGGCCCTCATGAAGGACAGGTACGACCACAAGGTGAAACTCAGGGAGTTTCACGTGGGTCAGGATGTGTTGATACTACTCCCTCTTGTAGGTCACCCCTTATACGCAAAGTACGCTGGTCCTTATAGGGTAGCAGAGAAGCTCTCGGACTTAGATTACCTGGTGGCCACTCCAGACAGGCGTAAGAGGAATCAGTTATGTCATGTAAACCTGAGGAAGGAGTATGTGAGGCGCCCACCTGAGCCTCTCACTGTCCCCGTGATGACTTTCAGCAGTCAAGGTGGAGAAGGAGAACGGGACAGTCATGCGCAGGTGGATGACAACTGGGATTATCATGTTTCTGCAGATCAGTGGGCGGGAAACACGAGACAGGCGGCTCATGAGGCTTTGCAACACCTACCTGAGGAACAGCGTGTGGCTGTCGAGCGCCTATTCTGTTTATACCCTACTGTATTTGCGGAACACCCAGGCCTCACTACTCATGAGGTGCACGACGTTGACGATGGAGACCACCCACCCTTCAAATCAGTGCCCTATAGGGTGCCCCCTATTAAACTTCCGGCCCTCCGGGCGGAGTTGGAGTATATGTTGCAACAGGGACTGATCGAGAAGGGGGCGGTAAAGTGGACATCTCCCGTAACGCTGCAACCTAAGCCGGATGGCAAGGTGCGCTTCTGTGTTGATTACCGCAGGCTAAACGGCTTGACTCCCACCAACCCATATCCTCTTCCCCAGGTCGATGACTGTGTAGACAAGATTGGCAGGGCTAAGTTCTTGACCAAGGTGGACCTGGTAAAAGGTTACTGGCAGGTGCCTTTGTCTGATTGTCTGAACGGGCGACAGAGGTGTGTGGTTTTGTGGTGGATGGTGCTACATATCGTTGTAATGTCATGCCGTACGGTCTAAAGAACGCACCAGCGACCTTCCAAAGCTTGATGAACGAGTTGGTGTCTGACATTCCGAACTGTACCGTGTACCTGGACGACGTCATTATCTACGATGACGATTTCAAGAGCCACTGTGAACATGTAGAATCCCTATTTAAGAAATTAAACGAGGCAAACTTGGTGGTCAACCTGGGAAAGTGTGGTTTTGTGCGGGCTACCGTGCAGTATCTGGGGTTCATGGTGGGTTTGGGCCAGGTGTGCCCCCCACAGAACAAGATATTGGCTATTAACCACTTCTCCAAGCCGTCCACAAGAAGCAGATCATGAGGTTTTTGGGCATGATTGGTTACTACCGCCGCTTTATAAAGGGCTATTCTACTGTGCAGGCTCCTCTGACGGACCTATTGGCCAAAGATAGAAAGTTTAAGTGGGCGCCTGAGTGTGAGAGGGCTTTTTTGCTAGTAAAACACCTGTTGTGTACTCACCCAATCCTCAGGGCCCTGGACTTTAGCCGACCATTCCAGCTGGCAACTGATGCCAGTGGTGTGGGGGTTGGTGCCGTTCTGATGCAATCAAACGAAGATGGACTGGAGCACCCAATCAGTTTCTTCTCAAAAAAGTTCAACTCGGCACAGAAGAACTATTCAGTAGTTGAGAAGGAACTGCTGGCGATTGTGCTAGCGCTCAGGCACTTTGAGGTGTATGTTCCAGCCTATGGACCAGTTGTGGTGATCTACACCGACCATCACCCCCTCAAGTTCCTGAATCAATTCCATAACCGGAATATGAGGCTGACCAGGTGGTCATTAATGTTGCAGGAATACAACCTAGACATACGCCATATTGCCGGTTCTGAGAATGTGATTGCAGATTGCTTATCGAGGGTGGAAGACCCGGGATAGATCATCACAAGGGTAGCCTCCTACTTTGGTTTGATTAGTATGTTTACGTCTGGTGCTTGTTGGCTCGCGTGTGTAGCCCAGCGTATTGGGTCGTAAAGTAGGAGTTGCTGTGTTGGTATAGAAGAAAAAAAATAGGTTTGCCCCTGTAGTGCAGCCGCCATAAACATATTAAAAATATAAAAATCCTATAAAAACTCTTTCTTTGATAGTTAATTTTTTTTGAAGTATGTTATAGCAGAAATTCTGAGTTGTACTCCTCTCAGAAGGCTGGGCTAGTGAAGCTCGCTCTTATGAGCATAACTATGTAATTTAATCTATTGTGTTGGGAGGGGGATGTTCATTTTTATAATGTGTTATTTTGAAGAGAACTGTGCTTTACATTTCATTGTCACTGGGTGGCTAGGAGTGGCGAATTTTGTATGGATTCTGCGTGGCAGATTTAGAGCTCATAGTTGGAGCCTCTTAAAAATTTTGGGTGGGGTGTGACGCTCACCGCTTCCCCCAGAACTGCATGGCTTACTCGCTAGGACTCGCCAGGGCAGAGAATGTAGCTACAGTCTACCTATCATTGTGTACTTTCCTTCTCGAGAAAGCTTGTGTTGCAGACAGTTCAGAACTGTTCTTTATTTTCGTCTGTCACAATCCTTTCTATTTTATTTAGTCAATTGAAAGTATTGTGTTAAGTAGTTGAATGATGGGAAGGCGAGCGGGAGAGAGAGAGAGAGAGAGACCAGGTGGTGTGACTTGGTGGTGAGTGTGGCGCGTGGCTGGCCCCCTTACATAGGCCTCGCGGGATTCGTTGCCTCCTGCCTAACACGGCCTACTAGGCGGCTGCTTACTGGGCGACTGTCGCGCGCCCTCGTGCCATTCCTGCGAACTGGGACTCCAGCCATGCGGTCCCTGAGAATATCCTTGTCAGATCCGTCCCAGACAGCATACTCTAAGCATCTCCCATGAACTGTTCCACACTCTTGTCTTAGAACCTTTCTCTCCTACTGCCTCTATCATTTCCACTACTTCCTCACCTTTTATTAATATCAATTCCCCTCTGGTTCCCTGCATCCACACCTTGAATTGGTGGCCAGACTGTATATATGCTGGATCTCACATTTCTTATGTACTAGGCTAAGGTTGAAGATAGTCATTGTCTTTTTGGGAGATTGTATTGCTTGGACTGTCTCCATCAATCACTAATGTTTCTACAGGGTTAAATAATGCTAGACTAGGGATCAGGTACCTTGCTGTTGGTGTTTTCACTGTGTGTAGGCTACTTTTGAGCTGCACGACACTACGGATTCTGTGGGTTACCTGGGTGGATCTTTTGTCTGTGTACCTTGGAGTTTAGACTGTGTAGTGCGTGAGGGCTGCTTGCCTAATCCACCCAACACTGTTCTAACTCTATTTGCTTTTACTTTTGAGGGTCGCCAGGAGGATACTCGATACTTGTGATCGAGAATCCTCAAGAGAGCACCCCTTCATATTAACGTAATCAGGCCGCACAGACCCAAGGTCCACACTAGGCTAGGAGCTGCCTTGCTCCACCAGAATTCTGTACCTTTGCGCATCCCAGCTAGACTTTATTAACCCGGGTAGACATTAGCTGGATTAGATCATATACTCTTTTATGCATACCCATTATTTCTACATAAGCATTTTGAGGTCTAGGTTGCTGTAGAGAGACACAACCAGCATAGACCGGTTTTGTTAATAGGAGTACTACTTTTTCGTGGCGAGCATTATTACTGTTGCACCGCTTATAATATTCTTGTGTCCAATAACATTATAGGTCCAGCCTTTTTGTGTATTTAGCCTACACGTGCATTGTCCTGCCTCCTGCTATTTTGTGGTTCCATTTCCGATACGTTCTTCTTAGTAGCATCCGACATTATTCAGAAGATTCCTTGTTCGGTGCTTGAGGGCTGTATAACACTTTCTTTCATAAAGGAGTGACAGATATTATTGATTAAAGTAACGTTAAGTAAACCTTCTTCTTGTTTGCATTAGATCACTCTTGTGATTTAATTAAGTTAACTATCTTTTCCTTGTGTACCATAACTAAGCAACCATATGTTATAGGTAATAGGCTGTTTCAGAGAACATCAGCCTATAGTAGAAGCACATAGATACTGAGAGTTAAGATACCCCGCTACCGCAGATATAACTCTGGAGGGTATATGTGTTCTTTGTTCGACGGGATTATATATCAGGGGTTGGATCTAGCGTTTCCGTTGTTCCATTTATGCCAGTCTAGTCCAATGTATAAGAGCCACTGATTTATACGAGACCCGATCGTAACAATTATAGAATGTAGGTAAACTTTCTAGAAGAAATCCAACGTATAATGACAAAAATTATCCACAATATTTTATATTTATCGTATGAGAAGAGGTTAAAGCCCTCGGCTTACACAAGGTTAAGAGATACAACAGGTTGGAGCATGGGGTCACTCAAACTCGTACCCGCTCGCGCATGACGTCACTAGGCTGGAAGGGTCGGATGTCACTCGACTGTTTACCATTCATTCTCAAAGGAGCAGCCGAGCCAGCACTATCCTCCGTTTTCTTTTACTTCATACCGTGATGCTATAACTACTGTATAATGCTGTGTGAAAGTGCAGCTCTTCTATTTTAACTGAACAAAATGCCTTTATATTGTCAAGTTGTTGGATGCATTTTGGATGCATTATTTATATATATATATATACTGTATATATACGGTATATATAAATATATTATATATAATTATATATACGGTATATATATATACCGGTATATATATATATATATATATATATATACTGTATATATATATATATATATATATATATATATATATATATATATATATATATATATATATATGTGTGTGTAGTATATAGGCTATGAACCGTAAATCCGTGTAACTTCGGAAATTTTTCGAGGTTTTTTAACGATATCTCCTGACTGTAAACACATTATAGAGATATAACTAGGTCAAGTGATGTGTGGTGATAGTGCGCGGTAATCCAGGAAACCTCTTAAAATTATCCCCCATAATAAGAGAGCTATCCTTATCCTAAATGGTGTCCGAAGTCTACTTGAAAAGTGGCTAACTACGGACATGTATGGATAACTACGGACATACAGTGATTTCTTATGGAAAATGATTGCCAAGAAAGCTGGGATAGCTTCGGACAAGCGGAGGGGAACTTCGGACGTACGTTCGTGGTTTTATTTCATTAATTTTTCGGCTCCTACTATTTTATATGAATATTTTATTATTGCTGCTTATTCCTGTCCAATGTCTTACTGGAAAATGCACAGTCAATACTTTTAGGCCTGTATAATTAGTATAGGAGGGGGTTATATAATTTTATGTTGTTTAACAAATGTTCTTTTTGGATCTGTTCTAGTTAAGGCATTGAACTCACTCTTAGAAAATATTGAGCAGGAAAAATAACCAATGCTGTCAAATCAATAACTAAAAAAAAAAAAAAAAAATTGGACAAGATATATGCCTCTCCTAATTTATATATATTATATATCCAGAATTATCCTAAATACATAAATCGGTTAGCATATTATCATATTTGTATGGGTTTTGGGACTCCGAGAATGATTATTTGATCTTTAACCACCATTATAATGATGGACAAGTATTATGAATTATTTTCATTGGGCAACATAATAACAAACGATTTGTTTGTTCCATGTCCGAAGTTACCTTTTTTTTTTGTGGAAAACACAATAGGTTAAATGATAGTGTTCTAGCCAGAGCGTTATACAAGTGTAACAAATTTCCTTTGGTGGATGTTGTCTCTGGTAATTTTACTACAAAACTATATCAGTCACAACATCATTCATACAAACAAATTTCTTCAGGGTGATAGAAGTTTGGCAGGGTAGCGAAAAATGTACACATTTTCGTCATATATATAATATTTTTTTCGTGTACATATACTCATGTCAGTTCCCTAGGGCTCTTACATGCTCTTCCTTTGCCATTTCTCTAAACGGACCCCATAACAAAAATAAAAAAATAAAGAGCGTTTCCATTATATAATGACAATGGCTAATTACTTATTATCGCCGATGTCCGAAGTTACGACCCAAGTCCGAAGCGACCTGGTTTTACGGAATGTAATTATTTGTATGTATGTGTGTATACCGGTATATACCAGGTTCAGATTATGCTGTTCAAATTTGATGTCCTCATTGCAGAATGGACATATATAGTTTATTTGGAGTCAGTACAACGAAGAATGACCAAAATTATCCATAATATTATATATCTTCCATATATAGAAAGGTTGAATAAATTAGTCTTGCACTCGTTACAGAGACCCATCATGTCCAAATGCCAATCTAATTTTATCTTAAAGCTCTCTATCATTCTTGATCCCACTATAGCACTTGGTAGCTTATTCCACCTATCTACAACTCTGTTACCAAACCACTATTGGCCTATATCTTTTCTGAAACGAAATGTATCTAATTTGAAAAAAACATGTTATAGTTCTTTCACTATCACTGAGCTTTAGTACATTTTTCATGTCCCTTCTATTAATCCCACTAACCCACTTGAACACCTCTATCAAATCCCCTCTAACTCTGCGTCTCTCTAATGAATGAACATAAGAACATAAGAAAATGGGAGTCTGCAAAATGCCGATCGGTCCTCACAAGGCAGATCCCTGTCACATCCAACCCCAATTACATAAGAACATAAGATCACGTGAAGCTGCATATGGCCTATCTACTTTAAAAGCTTCTTACTCTCACAAATACTTCCTAGAATTAGAACTTAAGTTAATATAGTACCAATATATAATATATTTAAGAAATAATAATTAGGTCTAGATTTCTAGAAAAAATACAATATTTGACACTACTTGGCCAAACTGGTTCACGGGCCTCATGCAAGAGGGAGTGGGGCCGCACGAGGCCCGCATATTGGAGTTAGACACCCCTGGTCTAGTGGCAGCAGTTTGGCTGGCAGGCGAGCGTTTCTCTATCTTTCTTTCTCTAGTCCAGCCCCGTGACGTCAGCAGGCTGCGCGTGCGCCAACCTGTTGTATCTCTTAACCTTGGGCTTACATTCATTAGAAAGACGATAATGTAGAGTAGATATGATAGAGGTGTTTAAGCGAGCTGAGAGCATAAACTCAGACGACAGTAAAGTATACAAGCTGAATGATTGCGAAATAGCCCTTACAAATGGTTCCTAACTACATAACTTCTGTTTTTGCTTTGGAAATATGGTTGTGAATAATGTGGAATAGATAGCCTAGTACTTTAATCAGTTAAGAAACGATGGAAGGTGTCAAACGTAATTATGGATGATATTGGTTAGGTGTGAAAGGGAACTGCTTAGTGTGGGCCATTTCCATGTGTTCATTTCCATACAAGTCGTCTTTATTATATACGACTATTATGTACAAGTTACATAGTTTTGAGTAAGTTATTCATACAATGTAGGGCTACAGCCATATCGTCTAAGAAAACATTGATAATAAAATAAAGACCTCTATTGGTTCTTGGATTATTGACAAAATCATTATTTCCGCTACATGCAGGTGACAACAGGTGAGCCTGAGGGTTGTTGAGGATATACCACAAATGGTAAACTATTTTACTCACACATAATGACAGTATACCATTTTGAAGCTCGAAATTGCCATTTCTAAGTATGAAATGACACTACTGTACAGCTGCTAGTTTGAATGTTATTCATATTTATTAGACAAATTTTCATTGGGTTTCGACAATAATCACTAACAAGAGGCAAAATATAACTGAAATGAAAATGATTCATTTGTTTCGACGTAATGCAGTTGAAACCGGCAAATCCCACAAAATTCGTAATTTCGAAGCCTGACTTCGACAGAGTGAAGTCAGGAGAGTCACGCAGCTATCAAGTTCGGCAGTTTTAACCCACCAAATGGATATTTTGTGTGTACATTTCGACATTTGCAAATAGAATTTACACCAAATTCGACAATGGTACATTTGAAATGGTATTACTTAATTGTACATTATAGGCATAATACCACTTTATTATTCAAAAGTAGTTTATACATTATTATATTATGAAACAGTTAATGAAGCACTAAGTTTTTCAACCAAATATATACAAGATGAGGAAAGGGTGATCCTAATCCTGGATAATGCTAGAGTACACAGCAACCTAAACTATGTTGAGAACTGACCTGTCCGGAAGCTCCCTCCTTACAGTCCTTTACTCAACTCTATAGAAAAGGGTTTCTCAAATGTAAAAAGCGAGGTAAAACAAAGGTTAAATGTAATTCAGCAATTTGTGGATAATGATAGGGCAGCCGGTGAGGAAGGATTATAGCATGAAGGCTTGGAGGGAACATCACCTCCAGCAGGTAACAGAGATGAGTGTACAATATGTCACCCAGGAGGATGTAGTGGCCTTCTATAGGCGATACATGGGGTACCTCCATATATGTGTGGGCCAGGAGGACATTTGGGATGACTCAATCTGTAGGAAAAACAATAAAGAACACCATGATAACCTTTGTTTATATACCTTTTATGCATAGTTATAAGCCTTTGTTATAATTATGTTAACACATTATAGAAATAATATAGAAATATAATGTAACGTTAAATAACATGTCAGCTTGTACAATCTGTGTATTGGTTCATATAATAGACGATGGTGATGAGCGTGAACCATTGTCGAAAATATATGAAAAACGTAAATTCAAAATATTCAAAATGTTAATTTAGATGCTCGATTGTCATTTGTTGGCCTGCATTAACGGTTTTAAAAAGTAATATGTCGATGTTGGATATTGATAAATCTATCTGGATGCAAGAAGTCGAAATTAACATGAAATGTAATTTATTTATGCAAAATGTCGATCTATTGCTATATGTCTATATTGGACCAATGCATTGCCTTTTAGAGATTGTATCAGTCTATTTAAAATGGTATCTTGTCGAACACATATGCAATATGTCAAATTGTCATACTCAATGCTGGAAAACTCTGAAAAAACGTCAATTCGAGCTGCAAAATAGTATATAACAACAATGAAAAACGTCATGCTGGTCTTTAACCCTTAATTAGCGGCGAGCAACATAAGTCGAGTTAAATAAAGCTGGACTATGTGGCGGCGCTCGACATAACTCGAGTGGCAATTTCAGCACGTAATGTGGCTGAGAGAGAGAGACAAGTGGTGGCAGGAGACTAGCGAGCGTATGACTGCTCCAGACCACCGCGGCGAACCTACTGACACAAATCTCAGCTCCCTCCTCCCTCTCTCACTCGCTACATACTCAATTATGTACTGAAAGTACCGAATTACCTGCTTTTTGCACTCGCGTTGCACGGTTATTGCAAGAAAACTATCCATCATACAAGGATCGTTATGGTGTCATTCGAAAGCTCTGTTTATGCCCTTTCAGGGATAGGTACTTGTTTTACGTTCTGGGTCTTATTTAGGCATGAAAATGATCACGTAAACAGCCCTATTTTGGCTAAAAACACCCCGCTGTGCGGTACACATAAATAAACCGCATAGGCCGCTCGTAAGGTGTTAAACTATAAAGAAACCCTTACTGAATTTAATCTAGTCACACCTTCACAGAATATATAGGTTACATGAATATGTTGGCACCCATATACAGTGTGTTACATACGAACCAAAGATAATTCATATATATATATACCGGTATATATATTTATAAGAACATAAGAAAACGGGAGTCTGCAGAGAGCCGAGTGGCCCACACAAGGCAGATCCCTTTCGAACCCAACCCATCTGAAGGGGGTTGGGATGGTGGAATGAGGGGGGGGGGTCGTCAAATATTAACCTAAAGCACTACGTGAAAACACTTTCTAAATGTTTACCAAATACAAACAGTTCAATTGGTTTGCTAGAACGATATTTCTAGAATACAAATAAACTCTCTTGTGTTATCTCTAAAGGTGTGGGGTTGAATGCAATTTCAATAATTGTATAAGCAAAGTCATTTATTTGCCAGGAAAAGGGAGAGAGAGAGAGAGAGTTACAAGGAATAGTTAGAATCTCAGAGACCTTGCGGTCCATTCCGAGGAGATACTGGAAGTGGAAGAAGGTAGACATTTTAGTTCACTACACTCATTACAGTGTGTACAGTACTATCTACTATCTTCTTGAACTGCTCTACTGAAGAACTGTTTACAATTTCTGAGGGAAGTTTGTTCCAAGTAGGACAGACCTTATGTGAAAAAGTGTTCACAATTACTAGCTCTGAACCTCTTCAAGTATAACTTCCAGCCACGGTTGAGTATTGTTTTCATAATAAAGCCATACATTTTGAGATATATATATATATATATATATATATATATATATATATATATAGATAGATAGAGAGAGAGAGGGGGAGAGATATGTAGATAGATAGAGAGACTATAGGTAAGTAATTGTGAAAAAAATAATATGACAAGTGAGTGTTAACTCCGCCTCCAACCCTAATTAAGGGCAGGACATTTTTAGCCCTTGACCTCAGGTCACAGATGTGGGAATCTCTCTCTCTCTCTCTCTCTCTCTCTCTCTCTCTCTCTCTCTCTCTCTCTCTCTCTCTCTCTCTCTCTAATGAAACGTAGTGACACTATACGTTTTTGCTAAAGTATTTATGCAATATAAATGTTTGGTGATTAAACCATCAACTGGTATATATATTTTTTTTTTTATAAATGCAGCATTTCATATTACAATTAGATATATATCTGTGCGTTTTTCACTTATTTCTTTTTATACAGTATAAGACCGTGTTAAAATATATAGTTCAAAAGATCACAAACAACTGTCACTCTGAGTTGTGTATTGAACCAAGATATACTGTATAGCTTGGATTGAACCAGTGCGAGCGCTGGTGGCTGGCCTGAACCAGTCACTACCCGTGCGCGGGTGACAGCCTCTCCCGTGTGGCCATTTAGGTTTGTGGCCATGTAGTGTTGTGGCCATTTCGGAGTGTGGCCATTTCGGTTTGTGGCCGTTTTGGTTGTGGCCATTTCGGTTGTGGCCATTTCGGAGTGTGGCTGTTTTGACTTGAAAGTTTTTAAGTCATAGGATGATGGAAAGTTAGATTGAGGTCAGAATAGGAGTCGGATTATGCACTCGCCGCAAGGGAAGGGGTATGCATTGAGAGAGCTCTGAAGAACACCGAATGTTACAATAGCGATAGAAGAGTGAAAGAGTTGCGACATTGCGGCGTTCAGAGATATATTGTAGTGAACCAGAAATAGGAAGTTAGTTGATGAGGCGAAATGTTTTTTATTCTACTCTTTCAAGAGTATCTTGGATACATCTTCACTTTAGTATTCGTAAAACTGACATTAAGTTTAAATTGTGTGATATAAGAGCTAACTGTTCCCTCTCCCCTTCTGCCCCCCCCCCCACCCCCACACCCCCCTCAGACCCCAGACAAAAGTTAAGAGGGACATTTTATTTAGAAGCTCTGCTATAATTCCATTATTGCCGACAGTTTTAGATTTTCACGAAAACAGTATAATCCTGCCACTGTCCTAAATACATCGTAACGTAAATGGTCTATCTATCTATCTATTGCCTGACGCCGTGATCCACGATTGGGTGACCACGAACGAACCGCCCCCATGCACCTCTGTCCCCAGTCAGTCAACGCCCCTCCCCCCAACCAGCACCGCCTTCGTTCATGTACTTCCTCACTCCATCCTTCCACCTCTCATTCGGTCTACCTCTCCCTCTCTGTCCCTCCACCTCGCTCTCGTACACCCTCTTAGTCATTCTCTCGCTTTCCATACGTTCCATATGGCCGAACCATCTCAAGTTTTTCCTTTTCACACTTTCCAGCACATCTACCTCCACACCACACCTCCTTCTTACTTCCTCATTAGTCTGTCTATCCCTCCATGTAACTCCGCACAGACTCCTTAAGTAATTCATTTCCACTGCTCTCACTCTTGGTCTGAGTCTCTCAACCAACGTCCATGCTTCGCTTCCGTAAGTCAGTGTCGGGATTACCACACTGCCATGCAAGGACTTCTTCACTTCCATACTGACCACCCTATTTCTTGTTACTGCTTTTAGCATTCCTACAACCCTCTTCCCCTGTTGTACCCTCTCCCGCACTTCTTCATCCATAGTCCCATCTTTACTCAACACACTGCCCAGATACTTAAAAGAGTTGACGATCTCCATAGCCTGACCGTTCAGCTTCACCTCACACTTTGTGACTTCACCCCTTTCGAAGACCATAACCTTGCTCTTCTTCGCATTTACCTTCAAATTCCGTTTTTCGCACACTGTTCCAAACTCATTTACCAGACCCTGCAACTCCCATTCATTTTCACTCATCAGAACTGTATCATCCGCAAACAGCAGTATAGTTAGCTTCCACTCAATTCCCTCCATTTTCAGCGATACACCAACATCCACTGCTCTTGATAGTATTTCTTTCATGACTCCATCCATATATACAGTAAACAACCACGGGGACATCACACACCCCTGTTTCAAACCAACATTCAGGTCAAAGAACTCGCTCTGCTCACTCTCCACACGTACTGCCGCCTTTGCACCCTCATACATGCTCTTCACTGCTTTCAGCAACTTGCCCTCTACTCCGTATATTCTAAGTACTTTCCAAAAAGCTTCTCTATCCACTCTGTCATAGGCCTTCTCCAAGTCCATAAAGGCAACATACACCTTTTGTTTCTTCTCCAGATACTTCTCCACAACACAATTCAGGGTAGAAATCTGATCTACACATTATCTTCCCTTCCTAAAACCTCCCTGTTCGTCGCCTATCCATTTCTCCGTTCTCACTCTCACTCTCTCAATCACTACCCTACGTATGACTAATAGATCAGTAACGTGATGTCTTGCAGGCATAAGTATAGGACGGTTTGTGCCGTCCGTTACACCCGACCACTTCAGGCGACCCTCACACCTGATGAGGTCATTATCTAGGTGCAACCTCAATTGATGCACTAAGTTAGGCATTATTAACTTATTAGAGCTTTGTAAAGATTCTAATTCATTGGAAAAGGTTTCTGCTTGACCACTTGATCAAAGTAACTTCAGCTGCTGTATATTCACGAGCATTAATGCTGTGACCCTTATTGCAGAGTTGACCCGTTACTTTAACCTTGATATTGGATATAAATCTCAACACCCAAGCTACAACTCCGACTAATTTATTATAGTCACCGAATCTTGCCCACTCTATTACTGGACCCGGTGGCTTATTTGGTTGGGCTGTAACTGTTACTGTTTCCAGTGGTAGAAGTCCCTCATCAACAGCTTGCCTTATCCTCCATTCATTTTCATGGAGCAGCCAATTTGGACCATGCCACCACAACTCGGACTTTATTAACTGGCTAGCCGTTATACCCCTAGTTATGAGATCACTAGGGTTGTCTTTTGTATTGACATCGTGATATGCAGCGTCTGGAAATAGGGCCCTAATCTCATCTACCCTATTTCGCACATAAACTGGCAGAAACTTCTTGCTATGTACCCAGTTGAGTGCGACTTGACTATCGCACCATACGTGAACGACCTCAATATTCAACTCGCTCTCGTATGCTGCGCGTACATGTTTCACCAGACGTGCTAATAGCAGCATGGCAGTCAATTCCATTTTAGGGATAGTTACCTTTTTGACCGGAGCTACCTTTGCCCGGGCTGTAACTAAATGCGCCCCAAATGAAGTAACGATATATATGGCTACCCTGTATACCGTGGCACTAGCATCGCAAAACGTATGTAACGTAACGTCGCCGTATGCTGCCACCTTACGAGGTAGCTGTTTAGTACATAGGATGTCTTACTCTTTCAACAATAATGTCCCTTGATCACTTAAGTCCTCGGGCAAACTGTCATCCCATCCTACATTGCGTCTCCAAACTTCTTGCATCAGAATCCTAGCTCTTATGGTAACGGGTTATGCTCTAGACCCAGAGGATAAAAAAATTGCGAAACTTTGCTCAACAGACTTCTCTTCGAGTGCATTCCTGTCTTAACTTGGTTTGAAAGGTTAGTATGTCTTGTTTTGGTTGCCAGATTATCCCCAAATTTCTGGTCTTTTCATGGTTATGAGATGCCGTACCGTCCACCTGAATCAAACTCTGAAGATCTTCACTATTAGTAACCCATTCGCGGAGAAATAAATGAGCTTCTGTAAACAATCAATGTGCTTACCAGTAGGTATGTAACAAATCATCCTGACTATCGCTAGAACCCTGCAAATAGTCTATATACAACCCGTGAGCTAGTTTACTTGTGTCTTCAAGAGTATCTGACAGATGTTTCTTGATGGTGGCATTCTGCTAAAACTGTGAGCATGTAGCACCAAAGAGTACGACCCGAAAACGGTAGATCACGACTGGACTTTCAGAGTCGCTAATGTCTTCGAACCAAAGAAAGCGGGTAACATCTCTATTTTCCTCTTTTAGTTTGACCATCAAGAAGGCTTTCTCAATGTCGCTAGTAAATGCATATTGCCCCAGCCTAAACCGAAATAGATGCTGGGACAGATCCGACACCATGGACAGTCATTTAGACTGGGTTGTTGACCTTGGTGGGCAGAGCAGTCATACACCACCCATATTGGTGTGGTGACACTGTCTTTCCTCACCCCATGATGGGCTAGATAGTGAACCCTTCCCTTCCTAATCGGTTCTTTTACATCGACCCTTTCAATGAAGCCCTGTTCTATGTAACTCCGAAATACATCGTCATACGCCTGGCGTGTGCTTGGTTCATTTGTTAATTTGCGCTGCAATGCGCATAAGCGACCCAATGCCAATCCATAGTTGGTTGGCAGGCTCATCTCACTATTTCTCCAGGGTAAACTAACCTTGTATTGCTTGTCTGAGGCACTATAGCTCACAGACACGTCAAACTTCTTCAGCGCAATATCCGAGTCATAATCGGTTTCCATAGGATTAATGCCTATGTGATCCATCTCCACAGTCGTTTCAGGTCGAACTCGGCAGTCATTTTAGGGTCACTAGGTTGGGTATCCTCCCTTCCCAACTCCTCTGCCGCGGTTACATTCACCCTTAATATCTAGACCGTGTCGACCAGGACATTTGACTGTGTAGTATGCACCTTTCCGCTCATGCAATAGCCAAATTTAATTGAGATTAAAAGTACACCACACATTCTTTTAAATCTACATCATATTAATGATCCACACCAAGTAGAACATGCACATCACTCTGATCTCCCATGGGATCTGATAAGTTAACCCCTTTGCTACGTAATGCGTGTTCCACCTTCTTCACTCCTACAGATACATATTCTGGTAGGGTGTCTACTACGATACATGATATAAAGTACCTTTGTTTACGATAGAAATAGGAAATATCCGCTATCTCGTGTTCTTGTTTGTCAGTAACCCCTGTAAAGCCCTGCAATCGAAGAGTCTCAGCCCCTACGATTCGGTGCTTAAGTCCCCCTTGTGAGAATTCGAGAGTAAACAAAGCAAAATTTACCTATTATCTCACAAGAGTTAACTTACTCTTTTATTGTTGATAGGGATGGATAGCTCAAGGATAGTGTGAGGAATAGATAGAAGGTATAGTGGCCACTAAGAGTTAAGAATTAGAGTGACTTAGCATGAAACAGATTGTTGTATTGGAGTGGCTAGAAGGAGGTGATGCTGAGATCGTAGCTAAAGCGAGTCTGCTTTGTCTTGGTGCGAGGGACCCTCAGGTTCCCGAAAATGACGCATGCGCAGTTATCTTATCCACCAATGCGTCATTTAACTAACTACAAGATATAACGGATTAATTATAATGACAACCCGATATAATAATGGATAATAAACCCATAAAGACTTAATACTAAATAGTACAATCTTTTATAAAGATATATAACTTAACCTAATACTGGTGCCTAATTTGAACTTCCAGTATTTGTACTTAGCCTAAACTGTCGAGTTACTTACGAGTCTCGACACCCCTAATATGGACCTTTTTATAAAGGATCGTTGAGACCCCTGATCAAGAAGCACCCGACAAACCATGTAACTGTCATTACCTTCCATGGGAATATTTATTGTGGGCAATATAGTGGTGTCTTTCGTGCTACCTAGTGTCAAAGTTGTAGTACCCTCTGGTGTAACGTCTTTGCCTTTGTCAACTGTAGGACACAACTTGTCAAAGTGACGTCCTTTACAGTGATGACAGGGCCTTAAGTATGTAGCATACATTGCCCTTGTTTACCATGTTCCTTGCTCAGACAACCTGCACATAGCTTTAACCTCTTTGCCTGTGCTAGTTTTGACTCATTTGTTGGGTATTTTACACAGAAACTCCATTTATGTTTGTTATTGTTAGATAGCTTACATAAAGTCTGAGCGGGTTTCATGTATGTACCCTCTTTTTTTCCCTTGGTCCCCACCGTCATACTTACAGTCCCCCTCATTTCAACATTCCCACTCCCTCCTGACACATTCATTCTCCCATTGTTCAACTGTAAATTACTGACCTCTTTACTGAACTGAGTTTTAAACTCCCCCAGATCAAATGATCTAACCGTGTCAAGTATTGTCATAGGAAGCTTATGTCGTAATATAATAACTATCATTTCCTGTGAGGTGAGCCCTAGGGTGTCTAGCGATCGAGTATAGCACTCCATATCTGCCCAAAAATGTGCTAACTCCTCAACCTTGTACTGTGGTTCTACGAGCTTTAACAAGGCAACGACATGGGCCATCTTCAACTGCTCTTGATCCCCGTATGTGTACTGTAACAATTGTACTGCCTCAAGATAACTATCACCTACTACCGCAAAACCCTCTATCAAATGTAAGGCCTCTCCTTCCATTTGTCCTTTCAGGTAGTGAAACTTACAGACATTATCTAAAGAGGATTGACGTACTGTAGACTGAAATACATCCCAAAAAGCTAAACATTCAGTCAAATTGCCCCCAAATGTAGGAAGATTGAGCTTTGGGAGGTGCACAGTGTGTTTCGGGTCAACCTTTCTATGGGCTTCGTTCTCGCCTCCCTTCTTGTTCGCGACAGCGCGCTGTAATAGGTGCTTCGCTTTAACACCTTATTGGCGGGCTAGGCGGTCTAGCGGACCGTAGCACCCAGCGTTTTTTTTTTACCCTAAATAGGGTTGTTTATGTGATCATTTTCATGCCTAAATAAGACCCAGAATGTAAAACAAGTATCTATCCCTGAAAGGGCGTAAACAGAGCTTTCCAATGACACCCAAACCATCCTTGTACGACTGCTGGTTCTCTTGCAACGATCGTGCAACACGAGTGCAAAAACCCTGTAATTAGGTAATTTCCCTACATAATTCCCTGTGTAGCGAGTGTGAGAGGGGAGGGAAGGGTGGGTTTCACTTCAGTTGGTCCACCACGGTGGTGGTGAGCGGTCATACAGTTGCTAGGTTCCTCACACCGCTCAGCTCTCTCTCTCAGCAACATTACGTGCTGAAAATGGCGCACGACATAAGTTGTGAACCGCCACTTAGTCAAAATTTATTTCACACGACATAAGTTGCGCGCCGACAGTTAAGGGTTAAAGACAGTTTCATCATAGAGGGCGCGATTATCACACTCTGCATTTATCTCTTGCTCCCCCATCATGCTTGCCACAATCACCTCACTTAGAGCAACAATATGACTGTGGGTAGCCTGGACATTGTCTAACCTAGCCTCTAATTCCTCGAGGTCAGCAGTAGTGATGAAAGTGTTGACATCAATAATTAACCTATTTAATACTCCCCGAAGTCCCGTCTTCTGATGTTTAGGGGCTTTGCTCTGCACCCCATTAGACGGTGTCTCTTTCTGTTTACTCATTTTGTATGCAAGCCTGTAGGCTATTTACACCTTACAATGTTACAATTACAACGGCAAAATAGTAACCTAGTTAAGAGACGCCGACCGGCAAACTTCTATGTTATGGAGAAAAAATAGCACACCAAATAGCAATACCCACACTAAAGGTCATATTGAACAAGAACAAATGTTAAGTCAGGTCATGTGTCACAGGAAGTCTGAAATGAAAAAGAAAATTATTGGGGGAAGATGATGGGTGGGATGCAGGACTTAGGCAGGCGCAATGATATTACCCCGGCGTCCCTCTCCAACCAACGCTTTGTGAGCCCAACAATTTTGTTATAAAGCTCTTGGTTTGTATCTAGATCTAGGTGGACGCTGTCAAGATCGAGGTCCCGTGTACTGAGGGTAATGGAGACAAAGCGGCACCGCGTTTCCGCCAGCCGACACCTCAGGGTGCCGTTAACGGAGTTCTTTATGGCGTGATACTCCTCCGCTGTGACGCCTCGGACCCTAGTCCGGCTCTCGATTGCTACGATCTTGCAGCTCCCCCCGGTCTCTCGCTCTAGATCCAACACCACCTCTTTGATATAATTGGCTAATTCTTGGGGCACTGTACCGGGGCCAATATCATTGCCGCCTATGAACAAAAAAATCATGAGGGGCCTAAACTGAATTACCCGCCCCCACTTTGGGGAGGCTCTCAGGGTATCTACGGTGGCTCCAGGCACCCCGAAGTAGGAGAGCTCAAAATACTTATCTCCCTCCAACGCCCTATGCCCCACAGGTCACTTATCAGCCGCTCTTAATCTATTTGCATATGAATGCCCCACGACCGCTATCCTCTGTGGTATTGGCGCCGGAGTTTCTGGATCATACCCAAGCCCTACACCTCCTGGGTCCTTGCTCCTGCATCCCTGGGCTAATCCCTTGCTCATGCCTTCTAAAAAATCCCTTACTGGTAGCTAATTCCCGGGTCTGGGCACCAATGTGGTATAATATCAGTGGAAGTTAAATATCTCTTAAGCTATAATTATTCAAACAAAATCCATCTAAATTAAATTACTCCAAATCTAAATTGAATTCAATCTGAAACAAACTAATTTATATCCAAAGGTCACACACAATTATTTATATATAAGGTAAGGTTATAAGGGTTAATAATATTCCAGGAATTAACTCACCAATAGTACCACGTGGTAATGAGATAAAGGAGAACGTTTACCCAATATGGCGGACGATGGGGAAACAAGATACCGGCCCCAAGGCTCGGTCAAGGAAAAGGAACAAATGATTGTATTGGAATGGACATGAATATTATGCTTATCTGTCTGTCATGGCGTCGATGAGAGCGTCGTGAATGTGTAGATGTATGTATTGCTGGCCGTTTGATGTGATTTAGAGGCACAAAAGCACGATCAACTGAAGGCGGAAATTAGATGTTAACTGGTTGGTGTTCGTGAAGGCTCTGAGCTCCGTCCAGCCCATCACATTGCTGCCTTGGCATATGCCAGGCGCCCAAATTATCGTACCGTATCTATGTTGCTCAGTACGATAAATTAAATAAATATATACGATAAATTCATATATACTACATAAGACCATGTTATTATTGCTTAATAGCATATTAGGCCTTTTATAATCTTAACTTACTTACAATCTTATAATACACGATCTAATCGTCCTACGCCCTACCGTGGAAACGACCGTTAGACTGTCGTATACCTAGTGACGTCACAGAGACGTACCTTAGCACATTAATTGTCTTACACTATCGTATTACACGATACCGGTTATGTAATATTTGAGAAAAGCCTAATAAATAAAAATGGAGGTGGCATTTTACTTTTTATCAAAGAAAGTCTTAACCCGACCCTTTTTGTCAAAACCTCCAATTGTTAACGTCGACTCATCCTTTGTGCTAATAAAGAATAATAAAGGTACAAAATAATACTTGCATTAAATATACAGACCTCCAGCTCAATCAGTGCAAACTGACCAAGACATTTATGAGCAAATTGCAGACGTAAGTAACTTGCAAGTACCCATAATTTTTGGCGACTTAAATTTACCTGTGACCATGTGGGGAGATAGTATTACTACACACTCTCGACAAGACCTGTATGCAAACTTGCAAGAGAGTTCGCTATATCAATTTGTTAGATCTCCAACCCGTGGAAATAACGTCTTTGATCTTGTACTTTCAACAGAAGCAGAATTGATAGAGAATTTAAATGTCAGTAACAGCGACCATCGTACGATATCTTTCAGTTTAAATTTACTAGTAACGAACCAAATAGCAGCATCGAGAAAGTCCCTAATTTCAAGAAATCAAACTTGTGTAAACTTAGAGTAATGTTAAAGAAACTGACTGGAGCTTTCTAATTAACAATAACAACATAAAATAAATCTTGGGAATTATTACCAAACACTTACCTAAAAGCAGTGCAAGACTGCATACCATCGAAGATACGGCATACAGGACATAATGATAAGCCCAAATGGTGGAATGAAGATATTTCAGACTGTTTGCTTGCTAAAAAGTTTGCTAATGATATATTAAAATCGTCACAAAATGACGAAGACCAGGTGAAATTTGTAGAACTACGACGCAAAGCCAAACAGTTAATTAAGCAAAGTAAAAAGACCCTGGAGTTACATGTTGTGAATCAAAGTAAAACAAACCCGAAAAAATTCTATAAGTATATCAGAAAGAAGAAAGTAGTTACTTCAACTGTTGGATCGTTAGTCGATGAAAATGAAGAATACACCAGAGATGAAGTGCAAATACTTTCTTTGCATCAGTTTTTACAACAGAAGACCTCAGTGATATCCCTACAGCATCGCCGGTTGAGATAGATAATTCTGATGTGTTAAGCAATATCACCATTACAGAGAGAGAAGTATTGAAATGTTTAGATAAACTCAAGGTAAATAAATCGCCCGGACCTAATACAATCTCACCTAGAGTTCTAAAGGAAGCTAAGGATGAGCTCTCCAAACCACTGGCATTGCTATTCAATAAATCCTTACAGTCTGGAACTATGCCTGATCAGTAAAAGCTAGCCAACGTAACACCGATATTAAAAAAATGCAGCAAATTCCAACCCAGTAACTATCGTCCAATTAGCTTAACCTCAGTTGTATGTAAAATGCTAGAAACACTCATAAGAGACAGACTCGTAAATCACTTAGAGGAAAATAATATACATAAAGATATTCAACACGGCTTTCGTAACAAACGTTCCTGCTTAACAAACCTCTTAGACGTCTTCCATGATATCCTCAACCTCTATGATGAGAATAAACCTGTAGATATTATATACCTCCTTGTTTTTCAAAAGCCCTTTGACAAAGTTCCCCACAAACGTTTACTGTTAAATTTTAAAGCGCATGCATTACAAGACGGTGTGTTGCAATGGATAGAAAATTGGCTCAGCGACAGAAAGCAAAGAGTAGTCATTAACGGTAAGGCATCCAAATGGACCAATGTAAGTAGTGGGGTACCCCACGGATCGGTACTAGGACCAATTTTCTTTCTAATTTATATTAACGACATAGGTGAGGGTCTCACCTGTACAATCTCTAAGTTTGCTGACGATACAAACATTGCAAATAGCGAACTCTCAAAAGAGCAAGTTGACAATATGCAACACAATCTAGATAAGTTGTCATGTTGTGCCCAAATTTGGCAAATGAGTTTCAATGCGGATAAATGTAAAGTACTACATATCGGATACCGAAATGAGAAAGCAAACTATTCGATTAATGGCACTCAGCTTAAGAGTGTAGACAGATAAACCGATCTGGGAGTAACAATATCGAGTAACCTAAAACCGAGTCAACAATGTTCAGAAGTTGTTAAGAAGGCAAACAAAATAATTGGCTTTTTAGGCAGGTCATTTGAGCATAAATCCAAAGAAGTTATCCTAAGTCTTTACAATTCCTTAGTCCGCCCTCTTCTGGAATACTGCGTTCAGTCTTGGTGCCCTTATTACCAATAAGATATATCCAAGCTAGAACGAGATCAACGTAGAGTTACCAAAATGATAACTAGCCTAAAGAACAAACCATACGAGGAGCGTCTTAGAGAATTCAATCTATTTCCTTTAACCCAGCCCAGATTAAGAGGCGACTTAATTCAAGTGTTCAAAATCATCAAAGTCATCGACAATATGAACTGTAGTAAGTACTTCATTATCGACCAGTCTAATTAAACGCGGGGCAACGGTTGCAAAATTATTGGTAAACCTTTTAAGTCACACGAATCTAAGAATTTCTTCTTCAATCGGGTTGTCAACTTGTGGAATGGGCTTTCTCGAGACTGTGACGCCTCCCGACGCTAGCAGAATGGTTGCGTGGGGCTTTGCAGCTCGCTAGCGCTCGCCAGGATGGGGGGATGGGCTACAGTTGTCCTAGAATGATCTGCTTTATGTTATTAGTGTCGTGTTGCCACAGACAGTCTAGAAATGGTCTTTGTTTTGGTCTGTGACCGCGCCTTGTATTTTATATTCGCTATAATATAAATGTTGCTTGTGTGAGAGGCGAGCGAGAGAGGGTGACAGGGTAAACCTGGCAGTGGGGCGAGCTATCACGCGGCCCGCTTGGGCGCTGACGGCCGGGTGGTCAACTAGTCCCTGCTCATCGCGGCCTCGTGTTTTTTACCAGCTCAGAGCTGGCCTGACACGCGTATCGTCTACATCCTTTGCAATTCTGTCCCCCATACTCGCCACTTTGCATACTATTTCTCTCTCTCGACTTCTCCTTTCTCATTCTCTAATCTTTATTAAACTCAACCTCCCTTCTGGTTTCAGCATAGACGTTCACCGTCGGCCAGTCGTATTGTACGTGAAGCTCTCAGATATTTCTATGTATTAGGCTTTAATGAGGTTTGGAGAGACAGACTTTTCCGTGTGTGTCCTCTCTCGGGAAGGTTGTAGACCGGTATATGTCTCCCTGGCAGGGTGTTGAGTGATTCTGCTTAGTTATTTAAAGCTAGACTGGGGGTAAGGTTACTGTGTCGTTGTCTCCGATGTGTGCAGTGTTAGCTAAGCCCTGCACGACATCGACAGGTACTGTGGGAGCCTAGGTTGTCTTCGGGTGGGTTTACTTTGCGAGCACAGCACTGTGGTGTGAGAGGGCCATAGCCTATCCCTCACAACATAGTGCTGCCTCTTTGTGTTGACTTCTGAGGGATCGCCAGGATAGAACTAGGTACTAGAGACCTAGATTTATCAAGAGAGCATCCCCGTCATATAACGTAATCTTCATTATACCACCTTCGGACAACGTTAGGCTACGAGCCGCATGCTCGCCCATTGTTGCCCTGCCTTGATACCCCAGCTAGACTTTATTAACTAAGCAGACACTGGTTAGAGATAAGCTCCATTATTATATGTATGCCACATTATTATTCACTGCACTTTTGAGCCGAGGTTGTTGTTGAGTTGCACAACCCTAGTAGGCTGTTGCGTTGTGTCGTGAAGCATTTCTTTTGTTGTCGAGCATTACTACCTTTGCGCAGTCTTTATTATTCGCCTACCTATTATTACTATATGTCCTAGCATTTATTGTGACCCGTATTCTGCATTATAATTGTTCAAGATTCTTTACGAACATCTTCCCAGCATCAGACTTATTTCAGAAGTTTCCAGTTGATGTTGCAGGACTAGCATTGCACTTTCTTTAATACAGGAGTGCCAGTTATTTGAGTATCTACCGTAACGTTAAATAATCACGTTACTTATCTTTTCTTTGTGTAACCTAAACGAGTAATCTTTTACTGTTTGAGAATAGGCTGTTTCATCGAGCATCAGCCTAGTGTGTGTGCACCAGTTACCGAGTCATAGGATACCTCGTGGTCCAGGCACGACTCAGGGCGGTAATGGTGTTTTGTTTTCCAGTGTTTAAGGCAGGGGTTGGATCTAGTGTTACCGTTGTTGCATTTTGCCATTATCTAGTCCAATGTTGAAGAGCCCTGTGTCTTTGAGAACCTGGATCGTAACAAATGGCGACCTTGCCAGGATCTTGTGAACTAAGAGATAATTGCAGGATTGTTGTGGTCATTTGTTTTATTGAGGAATATAGTGGGCACGTTAATTTTTTTTTGGCAAGGTAGTATAGCACTTGAGAGTCTTCAGACATTTTTGGCAAGTGAATAGTGCTACATAAGAGTTTGGGGTACTTCTTTTCTGAATATTGTGGTGAGAAATTTTTGTGAGCATCATGTCTTATACCGGGTCAGAGGATAATGGAGACACAGTACATAATGTCGAAACTGAGGAACAGCAGCATGATGAAAGGGTTAATCGGGTGAACTGTGAGGAGGATGCTAGGATATTTTTGCAATGGCCTGTTACTCCCGAGTGGTTGGAGGGTATGGATCGGTACGGTCTTCAATGCCTGGCCACAGCTATCGGTCATGCGGTTACCAGCAGCATGACCAAGGATAACTTGATAACGTGTGTACTGGGCAGGGTGACTGGTGAGCGAGATTGGTTGAGTGCTCAGAGCCCTTCGGCCATGCTTCCCCTACACTCGACTCCCAGCCATCCCAGTAGTTTGCCGACCCCGGGTACGCTTCCGCAGTTGGGTGGTGACTGGCAAGGGGGGTTGCCCCTGGGGGGACCACCGGTAATTTCAAACATTGTAGCACCTTCACCTCCTCAAGGGTTATCTCCAGAATTATTGCTTCAGCTCGAATTAGCTAAGATCGAAGAGAGAAAGGCTATCAGGGCAGGTGAGCTCCAGCAGCAAATAGAATTAGCCAAGATAGAAGAGAGAAAAACTATCAGTCAGCAGTCTCAGCACATAGAGCTAGCAAAAATCCAAGCGGATTTAGAGTCGACTAGGTACTGTGCCGACATGGACATAGAGAAGTCGCGAGTAGAGGCAACGGGACAGCGACTTGGGGCTGGTAACCGTGTTCATGAGCAGTCTCTCTCGCACTTATTGAAACTGGTTCCGGTGTTTGATGAGAGTGGTGTAACAGAATTTTTCACATGCTTTGAGAAGAAGTGCCAGGAACACCAGTGGCCAGAGAATAAATGGGCAGCACTTGTATCCTCTAGATTAATAGGCAAGGGTCTTAAAGCCTACGATGCGTTGCCTATAGAGTCGTGTATTATCTATGAGAAACTCAAGGAGGCTGTCCTGAGAGCATACGAACTACAACCAGAGACGTACAGGTTGAAGTTCCGGGGTGTTACCAAGGGTCGGGAGAGCACCTTTTTGGAGCATGCCCGGGAGCTGTCCGATGCTTTTGGGAATTGGCTGAGGTCGGAGAAAGCTACTACGTTTGACGACATTAAACAGTTGGTGCTTTTAGAGCAGTTTTTCAAATGCACGGGCGGCGACCTGACGTTAAACCTTAAAGAAAAGCAACCAAAAACTCTACAGGAGGCAGCTGAGATGGCTGACCTCCGGCTATCACTAACTCGTGGGTGCGGGTTTGCCCAGCGTAGTGAGGCAGGTAACAAGGGGCGTGACGCCCCACCCCCCGAGTTAGTGATATACCTTATGCAAACAAGTACAAGAGCCATGATACCAAGACTGACCACAAGACTAGCACCGTCCCATTTAAGAAGGGGCCGGGCCCTTCCCAGTACCAAGGGAAGCCCAAAGGGGAGTTGGAGTGTTATCATTGTCATAAAAAGGGGCACTTTGCAAGAGTCTGTCCTAGCAAACCACCTACAGCAGCTGTGTCTTTGGCCTGCAACATTGGTGTGTCTCCGAAGTCATCTGAGTTTGCCCGGGGCAGTTCGTCAGAGGCTGAGGCACAGCCAATGCAGAAGCACCTGGGAGGCTCGAACCCTGCTCAGGATGTTTTTTGCGACCATAGAGGGCGGGGTTGCGTGATGTGGGCGGGGCGCAAGCATGGAGTAGAGGTCTTGCGTGATACAGGTGCTTCCCAGACTCTGATGAAAAACTTGACTGGCTACCCTATAAACGCGGCTCGGGTGGTGGTGGTGCAGGGTATTAATGCAACTCGGTCATACCCGCTGGTGCGGTTGGAGTTGGAGGTGGATGGTGTGGCACGTGAATTGGATGTCGGGATTGTGGAGAAACTGCCAGTGGAGGGCGTCGACCTTCTTCTCGGCAACGACTTTGCAATGCCCGCTTCTGAGGTTCTACCCTTAGTCGTTGCCGAGAGGCCGGCCGACGTGAGTAGGGAAGAGCAAGAGTGGGTCGAGCGGTGCCAGACACAACCCATGGCGTGTGTTGTTACCCGAGCTCGGGCAGCTAAAGTGTCACAGCCTAGTCCTCCGTCTTCAGACCAGCGGAGGAACGATCAACAGGAGGAGGCTAAAGCTGGAGTTGGTTTTAAGAGTTTTGACTCGGCGGCTCTCCTGGGTGATTCAGTATTAGCACCATTACTTAATTCTGGAGTAGCCCCTGGGCCTGTCATCGAGAGTGACGAGGCTGGGCATGACGAGTCTCCACGACAGCAACGTTATGTACATCGAGAGAGACAGAGGGAGCAGCCCATAATCGGGGAAGGTCATGCATTGCTCCGGGAGCAGTTAGATCGCTTGGCACCCTCAGATATACGTCGGTTGCAACTAGAGGACCCTGAGCTCCAAACGTGTGCTAATGGAGCTGTAGAGCTCGACGAGGACGGCGATGCACAGCCAGGAGATTTTTTTTATTTAGAAGGCATCCTCTATAGGCGTTTTCAAGACCCTAAACGTAGTTGGCAAGAGGGGTCCGGAGTAGTGGACCAGTTGGTGGTGCCACGGGAGTGCAGGGATAGCCTACTGAGGTTGGCGCATGACATACCACTGGCAGGACATCTAGGGGTGAGAAAAACGGTGGCGGCTTTAGAAAAATTGGTTTGGTGGCCGGGGTTGAAGGGGCAGGTGGTAACCTGGATAGCAAGGTGTCATACGTGCCAGAGGGTTGGAAAACCTAACCAAACAATTCCGAGAGCCCCGTTGCACCCCATTCCTGTCAGTGGACCGCCCTTCAGTAAGGTCATCATTGATATGGTCGGACCCCTACCCCCTACTAGTGCCGGTAATAAATTTCTAGTAACTATCATGGATGTGGCCACTCGTTATCCTGATGCATATCCAATGAGAAATGGCACGGCGAAAACTGTTGTCCGGAACCTGCTCTTGTATTGCTCGCGGTATGGTTACCCGCAAGAGGTGCCGTATGTTTTGTTCGCGGAAAGAGAAGTACCTGGAGAGAGTCTTGGTTTCAGTCCGAATGAGCTTGTTTTCGGGCATCAGGTGAGGGGTCCTCTCCACATGGTGAAGGAGATGTGGGAGGGCACTAGTCATGTTGTTCTGCGAGATGAGTTGCGGCCTCTTGTTCCTGAGCGACGGGAGGAGTTGTTCACTAGGCTGTGGCAGTCCGTCCGCATGTTTGTTGCTTCTCCAGGCCTGATGTACGGGGTAGAATCCGACATGGAGGCTGGAGACAGTGCAAGGCTCGAGTTGGTTCCCTACCGTGTGAATCCTGCTCGACAGCCTGTTGTGAAGGCGATGCTGGACAGCGTGTGGAGAGTGGGTCTGAGGGATGAGGGATATCGTGAGTGGTCGTTGCCAGTGGCTTTGCAACCTGAGTTTGGTGGCAGAGTCCGTGTGTGTGTTGATTGCAAGAGTGTGGAAGCATTATCCCTGACAGACGCCTATCCATTACCCAGAGTTGACGACACCATAGACCGCTTCGGGGCTGCCTCGCTCATCACGAAGGTAGAACTAGTGAAGGGTTATTGGCAGGCCCCGTTGCCGGGAAGAGCCAAGAGAAGTGCCAGTTTTGCGATGAGCTGGGCAGTTTGTCAGTGCCAGGTGTTGTTGTGCTGCCGGAACACAAGTTGGATGTGTGGCATGCTAAGGGCACTGATAATGTTTTGGCTTTGTTTGTAGGAGAACCCTCGCTGTTCAGTCAGTGTCTGTCGCGGGTGGTGGATCCGGGGTAGGCTACCACAGTATGTTGGTATAGCCTCCTGTCTTGGCTCGCGGTGTATTTTTGCGCAGGTGCTTGTTGGTTCGCGTGTGTAGCATCAGCGTAGGGTCGCAGGGCAGGAGTTGTTGGCTTTCATTCGACGAAAATTAGGCTACATCTATAGTAGCCGCCAAAACAACATTAAAATAAAATATGAAAAATTAAATAAAAAATCTTTCTTTTGATAATTAATTTTAAGATAATATTGTAGCTGAGTACTGAGGGCAGATGATTTTCCCTCAGTAGGCTGTGCTTCTTAAAGCTCGCTCTGGGAGCACAATGTTATGAATTAATGTATTATGTTTGGGAAGGGTGATAAGATTTTTTTTATATATATAAATGTTGTATTTTTTTTGAGGAGACTGAGCTTGCATTCCATGAGTGGCAGAGTGGTTAGGAGTGGCAGATTCTAGCGACATTCTGCCTGTTCAGATATGGGCTCATGGTTGAGTGTCCCATATCTTGGGGGGGGGTGTGACGCCTCCCGGCGCTAGCAGAATGGTTGCGTGGGGCATTGCAGCTCGCTAGCGCTCGCCAGGATGGGGGGATGGGCTACAGTTGTCCTAGAATGATCTGCTTTATGTTATTAGTGTCGTGTTGCCACAGACAGTCTAGAAATGGTCTTTGTTTTGGTCTGTGACCGCGCCTTGTATTTTATATTCGCTATAATATAAATGTTGCTTGTGTGAGAGGCGAGCGAGAGAGGGTGACGGGGTACACCTGGCAGTGGGGCGAGCTATCACGCGGCCCGCTTGGGCGCTGACGGCGTTGGCGGCCGGGTGGTCAACTAGTCCCTGCTCATCGCGGCCTCGTGTTTTTTACCAGCTCAGAGCTGGCCTGACACGCGTATCGTCTACATCCTTTGCAATTCTGTCCCCCATACTCGCCACTTTGCATACTATTTCTCTCTCTCGACTTCTCCTTTCTCATTCTCTAATCTTTATTAAACTCAACATCCCTTCTGGTTTCAGCATAGACGTTCACCGTCGGCCAGTCGTATTGTACGCGAAGCTCTCAGATATTTCTATTGTGACGCACCCCAGTGCTGGGCAACGCAACCTGATTGTACTCCTTGGTACTCCACTGTACCGCCCGTGATCTGGCTACCGTCAGCCGCAATGTATATTGAGTGTGACAACTTATAACTATGTTCTTTGTATCTCTGCAAAGGTCTCGTCATGTGCTAACCAGTGGTGGGTTTTGTTTTAAGCCATGTCGAGACCTTCCATTTAATATGTAGTATCAATAGAGAAGTTGATAGATAGGATAATGGGAATTCAGAGAGAGAGAGTGAGTTGGGCTTCAGAGCAAGAGGGTAGCAACACGCCGCGCTGCCGGCCGGGTGGTTGCCAGACGTATGGACTGGTTGGCAGCCTTGCCCTTATAGCTAGGCGCGATAGGGTTGGTAGTCCATTGTTGCCTGCCTGGGCTGGGCCCATGTTGTCGTACAGCACACTGCCTGGAGGTTGGCTGTGTGTTCCTTGACCAGGTTGCCTAGAACCTTTGAGATTCTAACATCCCTTGCTCTCTCTCCCCACTTCTCACGGTTGCACTCTTTCTCTCTGACGACATTACTCTCATTTCATTCTTCTCTCTATTTAAATGCATAACCTTCCCTTGAGGTCCTAAAGGAGTTTCAGCACTCACCTCTCGTATTACTCTTAGGACAAGCATATATTTACATGTATTAGATTTAAGGGGTTAATGTGAACAGCGATCTTCTTGATGAGGATAGTTGGTGAACGTTCTACATGTTCACGAGTTATATGCCCTGCTCATCATCCCATTTGTGACTAGACTGGTGCCATGTGTAAGAGCCCGACCATGCCCAGGAGTTGTCTGTAGAGGGACGAGGACTTAGCCTTGATTTGCATACCGAGCCAGGAGCGAGTGTAGCACCCGAGACTACAGCTCGCTCGTAGTGCCGGTATAGTAGAGTAACGTAATTTATCTGTCCTTGTGTTCTCTACAGTCTTCTCCTGGGTTCTCGCTTTCGGTGCTGGGACTCGTTGTTCCTGTGACTTGGCCTGCTAGCTAGAACACATGGGGATGATGAGTGGGATATATCTTTATTTTACTATGCATTGCAGCTCTCTTTAAGTATATATCTATAACACTTTACAATACACATTACTCACACACAAGACAACACTATTAATACTTTCATGTATCAATTAACTGCACTGTCGTTTTGCTGCTGTGTCTGGAGTTCTGTTGCGTAGGGCGCATACGGACTCGGAGGGGAGACAGAGTGAGAGAAGCGAAGTAGCCTATGCGGTAGTAGGCTACCGGCGCAGTACTGTTGCCTGCAACCTTTTAGTTATTCCAAGTATAGATTCATTATTATAATAAGTGACTACTGTTTATGTTCCTCCCATGTGTATTATTAGGTATCTACTGGATCATGAACATCTTGTATGCTACATGCTAGTGCATGTTAGTAGGGGACAGTTAGTGTAGTGCACGCGCTTTCAAGTAGGCGTGTACATTTGTCATTTAGCATTTCACTGTCATACCTTTAGCCTGCTTCTATTCTACATTATTAGAGGCTTAATATTAACGTAGTTTCTTGAGTATTGCATTTCTTTAGTAATAACGTAACCTATAAATGTCTGAGGGAGTTTAGCCTCATAGCCTACCCCTGTTGTACACTTTCGCCGAGTTAAGGTACCTCGTTACCGTAGACGATAACTCTGTAGGGCGTTGGTGCTTTTGTTGTCTGGAGCATATAGTATTTGGGACTGGAATCGAGCGTGTCGTTGTCACTTAAGCCATTTCTGTCCTACGATCAAGAATCCCGAATATGTATTGCCGATCCAGCCGTAACAAAATGGCGACCTTGCACAAGATTCAGTAGTATCCTATCACATGTTTTTTGGAGAACTATTCTATGCTACCTAGTAGAGCTGGCTAGAATTTTCTTGCATATTGGAGGAATTTTTATTGTGTCATTATTGTATTGGTGGACTTGCAGATTGTTTCGTTAGGTGTCTAGAGTAGAGTCATTCAAGCATCTTTAACATTTTGTGAGTCGAGACTGCAATTAGTAATAAGCACTTTTTTTTTTATGAACAGCAATTGTATAACCAGCACTATGTCTAATGACTCATCATTTACGGGGGAGGATAACACGGTACAGCCTAGTGACCAGCAAGTACAGCAGATATTTAGGGAGGGGAGTGTTATAAGTGGAGAGAGGGATGCCCGGGCATTTTTGCAGACACCTTTGACCGAACAGCGCCTGCAGGCTATTGATTGTTACGGTCTTCGCTGTTTAGCCACGGTTTTGGGGCGGGACTGTCCTGACAGTTGGCCCAAGAAGAATTTGGTGGCATGTTTGTTGGGTGATGGCGATGGGGCGGTGGGTGGAGTGGGGTCTTGGGGGGTTCCCTCCAAGCCTCCATTCCACTCTACCCCTGAGCTGGGCCCTCAGCCAGCGAGTCTTAGCACGATGCAGCAGGAGGGTTCTCAATGGCAAGCTGGCTTACCCGTAAACACGTCTCGGTGTGGATCCCCCATTTTGTGCTCTCCCCCCCCCAGGCCTGTCTCCTGAGATGTTATTTCAGCTAGAACTAGCTAAGCTTAAGTTGCGAGAGAGTCAACAGGCTAGTATAGAACGGATTAAGCTGCAGGAGACTCAGATACAACAGGCTAGTATAGAACGGATTAAGCTGCAGGAGACTCAGATACAACAGGCTAGTATAGAACGCATAGAGGTTGCTAGAATCCAAGCCAATCAGGATGCAACCAGGTACCAGGCTGAAATGGATGTCGAGAAGTCTAGAGTAGAGACCACGGGGCGTCATCTCGGTGGTGGGCACCGGGTTACAGACTCACTTTCGCATTTAATTAAGTTAGTACCCGCATTTGATGAGACAGCAGTGACTGAGTTTTTTGCTCGTTTCGAAAAGAAGTGTCATGAGTATGACTGGCCGGAGGTTAAATGGGCAGCATTAGTTTCATCACGTCTAGTGGGTAAGGGGTTGAAAGCCTACGATGCACTGTCACTGGACGAGAGTGTCGTGTATGGACTGGTGAAGGAGGCTGTGCTCCGGGCCTACGAACTGCAACCCGAAACTTATAGATTGAAGTTCCGTGGCGTGAATAAGAAGAGTGACGTCAGTTTTATGGAGCACGCACGGGACTTAACAGATGCATGTAATAACTGGTTTCGGTCCGAGCACGCAGAGTCGGCTGAGGAAATTAAGCAACTTTTCTATCTGGAACAGTTTTACAAATGTACTGGAACCGATCTAACGTTGAACATTAAGGAAAAATGTCCCAAGACAGTAGAGGAGGCTGCCAAGATGGCAGACCTCAGATTATCATTGATTCGTGGTTGCGGTGCCGCTCAGAGGGCTGAGTCAGGGCAGAAGGGGCGCTATACCCCACCCACCAGAGTTTTCGATAATAACAAATCCTATGACACACATAACCACACTAAAAGCATTGCACCTAATAACACCTACAAACACAAGCCTCTCCCGTTTACTAAAGGTCAGGCCCCTTCTTCGCCCGCACAAGGGAAGAAGCCCATTGGGGATGTGAAATGTTACAAATGTCAGAAGCTAGGCCATTATTCACGTGAGTGCCCTAGTAACACTCCCGCTAAGCCGGTGTCATTGGTTCACAGTATCGGTGTGTCTCTGAAGGCTGCAGCAACTGCCCGGGGTAGGTTGTCAGGAGCTGAGGCACACGCGGTAAAGAAGCGTACGGAAGGCTCGACACCTGTCCGGGACACTTTCTGTAGCCATCGGGGACACGGGTTTGTGAGCTGGGGGAGTGAACTACGGAGGGTTGACTTGTTGAGGGATACGGGGGCTTCGCAAACTTTGTTGAGGAACTTCACAGGGAAACCGATAAATGCGGCCAGAGTTGTTGTGGTGCAGGGTATAAATGCTACGAGGTCATACCCACTTGTGAGGTTGGAGTTGAGAGTGGGAGAGGTGTGCAGGGAGCTGGATGTAGGGATCGTTGAGTGTTTGCCAGTTGAGGGCGTCGACCTTCTTCTCGGCAACGACTTTGCGGTGCCCACTTCCGGGACTCCACCCTTAGTCGTTGCCGAGAGGGCGGCCGACGTGGATGGTGAGAATCGGGAATGGGTTGGGAGGTGCCAACAGGATGAGATGGCCTGTGTGGTAACCCGATCTCGCTCTGCGGCTCCTGCACAGCCTAGCACTCAACCTCGGGGACAGTGGAGGAAGGATCAGGAGAAGGTTGCTAAGGGCAGGAAAAGGGACATTGATTCTGCTGCACTTCTCGGTGATTCGGTACTTGGACCTATAATAAACACGGGAGTTGACTCCGGCCCAGTTATGGTGTGTAACAAGGCAGAGTTGGGTAAGACTTCGCGTGAGGCAAGAGCTGTAGCGAGAGCCACTAAGGCAGTAGAGCCTACTAGCCGGGGTAATGTCTTATTACAAAACCATCTTGATGCATTGACGCCCGGGGACATTAGTGAGCAGCAGCTGCAAGACGCTAGCCTAGCTCGTTATAGCAATGGTGCCATAGAGTTGGAGGAAGATGGGGATGCGAAGCCGGGAGATTTCTTTAGGCTCAACAGGATATTGTACCGCAGATTTCTAGACCCCAAATCGAAGTGGGAGGGCGGTGCGAGGGTAGTAGACCAGGTGGTTGTTCCAAATAAGTATAGAGAGTCCTTATTGTGTCTGGCGCATGATGTGCCGGTGGCGGGTCATTTGGGGGTAACAAAAACATTGGCGGCATTGGGCAGGTTTTTCTGGTGGCCTGGGGTCAAGGCTGATGTCTGTGCATGGGTGGCTGGGTGTGCGACCTGCCAGACAACGGGGAAGCCTAACCAGACAATCCCGAAGGCACCTTTGTTTCCCATACCTGTCACCGGGCCTCCGTTCAGCAAAGTTGTAGTAGATTTGGTTGGCCCTTTCCTGCCTACTAGTAGTGGCAATAAATTCCTGTTGACAATCATGGATGTGGCTACGAGATACCCGGACGCATACCCCATGAGAAACGGCTCGGCAAAGGCAGTTGTTAAAAACTTATTATTGTTCTGTTCCCGTTATGGATTTCCACGTGAGGTGCAGTCAGACCAGAGGAGCAATTTTACATCCAAATTGTTCAAGCAAACCCTTCAGTTGCACGGTATATGTTCTGTAGTGTCGTCAGCCTACCATCCCGAGAGTCAGGGAGTCTTGGAGCGGTGGCACTCGACCCTGAAGAGTATGCTACGCTGTTACTGTGCAGAACATGACACTGATTGGGATTTGGGTCTGCCGTATGTTCTGTTCGCTGCACGTGAAGTCCCAGGAGAGAGCCTGGGGTTCAGTCCAAATCAGCTAGTCTTTGGCCATAATGTGAGAGGACCTTTAAGTATGGTGAAAGAGATCTGGGAGGGCGAAGAGAAGCCGGGGTCTGTACTTAAATATGTCCTTGAGAGCCGGGAGAGACTTATAGGTTGCATGGCAGCGGCAGGTAATAACTTGGTTAATGCACAGGCGGTCATGAAGCACCAGTATGACGCCAAGGTGAAGCTTCGGGAGTTTTCGGTGGGTCAGGAGGTAATGTTGCTTTTACCTTTGCCTGGACACCCCCTTTCTGCCAAGTTCATTGGGCCGTATGTGGTGGCTAAGAAAACTGTCCGACCTTGATTATCTCGTTGCAACACCTGACCGTAGGAAAAAACATCAGTTATGTCATGTTAACCTCATGAAAGAGTATGTGAGACGCCCCTCAGAGCCTCTCACTGTCCCTGTGCTGGCCTGCAGCGGCCAGGGTGGAGAAGGAGGTGGGGACAGTCATGCTGCTGAGGAGGATAGCTGGGACTGTGTCATTTCCGCGGAACAGTGGGCGGGGAATACTGAACAAGAGCTAGGCAAGCTGTAGGTCACCTGCCTGAGCACCAGGGTGCTGCTGTCCTAGGCCTGTTCAGGTCATACCCCTCTGTTTTCGCCGAACACCCAGGTCTCACTACTCAGGTAACGCACGACGTGGACGTCGGTGATAATGTGCCCTTCAAGTCAGTGCCCTACCGTGTGCCCCCGGTAAAGTTGCCAGCTTTACGGGAGGAGTTAAAGTACATGGTTGAGAGAGGGATGATCACTGAAGGTTATGTGAAGTGGACATCACCCGTCACGTTGCAGCCAAAACCTGACGGCAAGGTGCGGTTCTGCATAGATTTTCGTAGGCTAAATGGCTTGACCACTACCAACCCTTACCCTTTGCCTCGAGTTGACGACAGCGTGGACAAGATAGGGAATGCAAAGTACCTTACTAAAATTGATCTTGTAAAAGGCTACTGGCAAGTACCCCTGTCGGACCGAGCTAAGCAAGTTTGTGGTTTTGTGGTAGATGGCAAGACCTACCAATGTAACGTAATGTCTTATGGGCTTAAGAACGCACCTGCCACGTTTCAGAACCTGATGAACGATATTTGTGACGAAATCCCTAACTGCACGGTCTACCTTGATGACGTGATAGTATATGATGACGATTTTGAAAATCACCTAAGGCACTTAGAGACCCTGTTTAGGAAGTTGCACGATGCTGGGCTGGTGGTGAACCTGAGGAAGTGCGAGTTTGTAAAGGCTACTGTGCAGTATCTTGGCTTTGTGGTCGGGTTAGGCCGGGTGTGACCCCCCCCTGAGCAAGATACAGGCTATCAATATGTTTCCCAGGCCCACCACTAAGCGCCAGGTCATGCGGTTCCTAGGTATGATAGGCTATTATAGGCGCTTCATCCGGGGATACTCTACTGTCTTAGCACCGTTAACTGATCTACTGTCGAAGTCAGTGAAGTTCTGTTGGGCTGCGGAGTGTCAGAGGGCTTTCGACCTAGTCAAGCACCTGCTGTGTACACATCCGATTTTGAGGGCCCCAGACTTCTCCAGGAGTTTTCAGCTGGCGACTGATGCCAGCGGTGTGGGTGCCGGGGCAGTGTTACTGCAGACTGATTCCGAGGGCTTGGAACACCCAGTGAGCTTCTTTTCTCGCAAGTTTAATTCGGCACAAAGGAATTACTCGACTATAGAGAAGGAGCTTCTGGCTATCGTTTTGTCGCTCAAACATTTCAAAGTTTATGTTCCAGCCTACGGCCCGGTAGTGACGATTTATACGGACCATCATCCCTTGAAATTCCTAAATCAGTTTCACAATCGGAATATGCGGTTGACCAGGTGGTCCCTAATGCTCCAAGAGTATAATCTCAACATTCAGTATATTGCCGGGAGTGAGAACGTGATAGCAGATTGTCTATCAAGGGTTGATGATCCAAGATAGTCGTGCACAGTGTGTGGGTTGAGCAGGAGTAAAATTAGGCTATCATAACGCCGTCCAAAAAGATTATAAAACAATAAAATAAACGAGAAAACTCTTTCTTTTTTTTAGTTTTGTAACTCTTTATTGTTGTAGCATGATGCATGCAATATTGTGTTTTATGTATAATTCACACTTCAGTTGTTGTGCACCTTTTGCAATTAGTGGCAGCTAAGGGTAGCAGGTCGGTTGGTTGCCTGTCAGATTTTGATAATGCTTCTAAGGTCGATTATCTAAAATCTTGGGGGGGCTGTGACGCACCCCAGTGCTGGGCAACGCAACCTGATTGTACTCCTTGGTACTCCACTGTACCGCCCGTGATCTGGCTACCGTCAGCCGCAATGTATATTGAGTGTGACAACTTATAACTATGTTCTTTGTATCTCTGCAAAGGTCTCGTCATGTGCTAACCAGTGGTGGGTTTTGTTTTAAGCCATGTCGAGACCTTCCATTTAATATGTAGTATCAATAGAGAAGTTGATAGATAGGATAATGGGAATTCAGAGAGAGAGAGTGAGTTGGGCTTCAGAGCAAGAGGGTAGCAACACGCCGCGCTGCCGGCCGGGTGGTTGCCAGACGTATGGACTGGTTGGCAGCCTTGCCCTTATAGCTAGGCGCGATAGGGTTGGTAGTCCATTGTTGCCTGCCTGGGCTGGGCCCATGTTGTCGTACAGCACACTGCCTGGAGGTTGGCTGTGTGTTCCTTGACCAGGTTGCCTAGAACCTTTGAGATTCTAACATCCCTTGCTCTCTCTCCCACTTCTCACGGTTGCACTCTTTCTCTCTGACGACATTACTCTCATTTCATTCTTCTCTCTATTTAAATGCATAACCTTCCCTTGAGGTCCTAAAGGAGTTTCAGCACTCACCTCTCGTATTACTCTTAGGACAAGCATATATTTACATGTATTAGATTTAAGGGGTTAATGTGAACAGCGATCTTCTTGATGAGGATAGTTGGTGAACGTTCTACATGTTCACGAGTTATATGCCCTGCTCATCATCCCATTTGTGACTAGACTGGTGCCATGTGTAAGAGCCCGACCATGCCCAGGAGTTGTCTGTAGAGGGACGAGGACTTAGCCTTGATTTGCATACCGAGCCAGGAGCGAGTGTAGCACCCGAGACTACAGCTCGCTCGTAGTGCCGGTATAGTAGAGTAACGTAATTTATCTGTCCTTGTGTTCTCTACAGTCTTCTCCTGGGTTCTCGCTTTCGGTGCTGGGACTCGTTGTTCCTGTGACTTGGCCTGCTAGCTAGAACACATGGGGATGATGAGTGGGATATATCTTTATTTTACTATGCATTGCAGCTCTCTTTAAGTATATATCTATAACACTTTACAATACACATTACTCACACACAAGACAACACTATTAATACTTTCATGTATCAATTAACTGCACTGTCGTTTTGCTGCTGTGTCTGGAGTTCTGTTGCGTAGGGCGCATACGGACTCGGAGGGGAGACAGAGTGAGAGAAGCGAAGTAGCCTATGCGGTAGTAGGCTACCGGCGCAGTACTGTTGCCTGCAACCTTTTAGTTATTCCAAGTATAGATTCATTATTATAATAAGTGACTACTGTTTATGTTCCTCCCATGTGTATTATTAGGTATCTACTGGATCATGAACATCTTGTATGCTACATGCTAGTGCATGTTAGTAGGGGACAGTTAGTGTAGTGCACGCGCTTTCAAGTAGGCGTGTACATTTATCATTTAGCATTTCACTGTCATACCTTTAGCCTGCTTCTATTCTACATTATTAGAGGCTTAATATTAACGTAGTTTCTTGAGTATTGCATTTCTTTAGTAATAACGTAACCTATAAATGTCTGAGGGAGTTTAGCCTCATAGCCTACCCCTGTTGTACACTTTCGCCGAGTTAAGGTACCTCGTTACCGTAGACGATAACTCTGTAGGGCGTTGGTGCTTTTGTTGTCTGGAGCATATAGTATTTGGGACTGGAATTGAGCGTGTCGTTGTCACTTAAGCCATTTCTGTCCTACGATCAAGAATCCCGAATATGTATTGCCGATCCAGCCGTAACACTATGTATTAGGCTTTAATGAGGTTTGGAGAGACGGACTTTTCCGTGTGTGTCCTCTCTCGGGAAGGTTGTAGACCGGTATATGTCTCCCTGGCAGGGTGTTGAGTGATTCTGCTTAGTTATTTAAAGCTAGACTGGGGGTAAGGTTACTGTGTCGTTGTCTCCGATGTGTGCAGTGTTAGCTAAGCCCTGCACGACATCGACAGGTACTGTGGGAGCCTAGGTTGTCTTCGGGTGGGTTTACTTTGCGAGCACAGCACTGTGGTGTGAGAGGGCCATAGCCTATCCCTCACAACATAGTGC
Source organism: Paralithodes platypus (assembly GCA_032716605.1). Taxonomy (NCBI): domain Eukaryota; kingdom Metazoa; phylum Arthropoda; class Malacostraca; order Decapoda; family Lithodidae; genus Paralithodes; species Paralithodes platypus. Next base: position 33,957,427 of record CM064548.1, on the reverse strand, counting down.
TGCCTCTTTGTGTTGACTTCTGAGGGATCGCCAGGATAGAACTAGGTACTAGAGACCTAGATTTATCAAGAGAGCATCCCCGTCATATAACGTAATCTTCATTATACCACCTTCGGACAACGTTAGGCTACGAGCCGCATGCTCGCCCATTGTTGCCCTGCCTTGATACCCCAGCTAGACTTTATTAACTAAGCAGACACTGGTTAGAGATAAGCTCCATTATTATATGTATGCACATTATTATTCACTGCACTTTTGAGCCGAGGTTGTTGTTGAGTTGCACAACCCTAGTAGGCTGTTGCGTTGTGTCGCGAAGCATTTCTTTAGTTGTCGAGCATTACTACCTTTGCGCAGTCTTTATTATTCGCCTGCCTATTATTACTATATGTCCTAGCATTTATTGTGACCCGTATTCTGCATTATAATTGTTCAAGATTCTTTACGAACATCTTCCAAGCATCAGACTTATTTCAGAAGTTTCCAGTTGATGTTGCAGGACTAGCATTGCACTTTCTTTAATACAGGAGTGCCAGTTATTTGAGTATCTACCGTAACGTTAAATAATCACGTTACTTATCTTTTCTTTGTGTAACCTAAACGAGTAATCTTTTACTGTTTGAGAATAGGCTGTTTCATCGAGCGTCAGCCTAGTGTGTGTGCACCAGTTACCGAGTCATAGGATACCTCGTGGTCCAGGCACGACTCAGGGCGGTAATGGTGTTTTGTTTTCCAGTGTTTAAGGCAGGGGTTGGATCTAGTGTTACCGTTGTTGCATTTTGCCATTATCTAGTCCAATGTTGAAGAGCCCTGTGTCTTTGAGAACCTGGATCGTAACAAGACGTTATAGACTGCAGCACCGTTGATTCTTTTAAACTTCGCCTAGACAACTATTTTGCATCAAACCCGCGACTGACTACGTTTGTAAATGAATAACATTATTTTATTCCCCCCCCTCAGATTCATCAAAGGATTATTGCGTTATATAATGCTAAGACGTTACTCTCTTTTTCCCAGATATACGAAATATCCTTATAACTGTGTTATGTTACTAACCCATCTGTCCCCTTCTAACTTCCTAGTCCTTGCCTTGGACATTGGTTACAGGGCAGTGGTTTCCTTTCCAATTTTACCTAACCCACTCAAAACTATTGTTTGGACACTTGACCCGCAGTGTTTTGGAGGACAAGCAGCCTAGAGGGGTCACTAGAGCTGTTGTTGCTTGGTTTCCTTTGTACTACTTTGTACTCTAAGCTAAACTCTTTGCTCAAACTTTCGCTAAAAACTCAACCTTAGATGAACTTGGTGCTATTCTTTCCTCTCCATCAGGGCCCCTCTCACTTACTTATGCCCAACATCTTAACATCTTCTAAAGAGCCATGGCGGTTGGGTGGAGAGTACGCTAACGTGTGAATCTGCTTGACCTGAGTTCGATCCCAGCCAAGGCGGCCTATTTAGTGGGTGTGGTAGTATGTCCTAGCATGTTTCATATGCTCGCACCCAGTCGGGGGACACCTCGACGACGTATACAGACTAATAAACACACACAACAAAGCCATTCCAACAGCTTCCTCTATCTACAACACCCCTTCTCTGCTATCTACACTTTACCAGCCGTATGGTCCTAGTGTACTGTCTGATGGTGTACTGGGATTCGAAATGTAAGACAAAAATGTACTTATTGCCCTCTTTGGGGTATATACAAAGCAGGCATACAGACCAGGTGGTATTCCTCCTGTTGTACTCCAAAACTGATCTTGCATGCTAACTCCCTGCATAGGAAAACTCTTTCATCTTGGTCTTTCTTCTAACATCTTCCCTTCTTGCTGGAACCTTGTAAATTACGACGCGAGTCTCCCCATCTGTCTTGTTCCACACATTAAATAACTTCCCGCCACCGGAATAACCCAGGCAGGTTTCCAACACAAATTATCAAATAATAAACTAAAATAAAACAACATAATTTTGAACATATATATGAATATTACGATATCCTAGCTTACTAAGGACGATACACAAGTATTTAAACGTATGTAACTATGTCTTTACGTCAAATTATCATATAAATTAATAATATACTTACGTTAACTAACTAAAGCGTATCTTAATATACATAAAACACATAATATATACATATATGAATATAGTTGACATAAAATTGATCATCAATAACTATAAAAACACATAATATAAACATGCTTAATCGTAGTGCAATAAGGAATTCTTATAGATGACACACTAGCATATGACCTAATATAATGTCTGGCATATCACACTATTATTTTAGATCATATATTGACATATGGAATTTGTTTTATTGTTGCATAACATACACATTATCCGATATCCATATTTTGTTTTAATGACACACTATAATCACTAACACACTGATCACATAATATACTTCAATAATACTAACCATAATGTCACTTCAAGTTTTCCTCACTTCATTTAACACACTAATAGTATATCATCTGTATAGTTCACATCATAGTAATATATAACCACTGTCATTGCTCACTTCACACATGTATCACTTTCCACCACCCATAATTCACTGACCCATAATACATGACAACAGACCTATAATGTTATCAATGTCCTCGATGATTTTGCCTTGGAGTGCAAATATGCAACCTTCACAATCCAGGTTATATAATCTGCAGACTAACGGGCCCTCCTTTCAAGAATCGAGATTCACGACTGGACGTGAGATTAAGAAGGTAATATATTTGTGACGAGAAAGGAGGACTCAATTTTATACGAGGAAGAGATATGTAGTCGGTATGAAACTTGAAACCAAGATATGACAATGAAAATCGTACGAATCACATGTGTGTGTGTGTGTGTGTGTATGTGTTTGTGTTTGTGTGTGTGTGTGTGTTTAAGTTCCAAGTCTCTCTTTCGTACAAATTGCCTAACCTATAAAGTTTGTGACGTTTAGCGTGAATGAGTGTGTTATCAAACATTATCATTTGGTCAGCTTATTACCAGCGGGACTTCAGGAGAGTCAAACGCAATTACAACCTATACTAAAGGGGATTTTTTTTTATAACCCATAAACGGCGAGCGTCCTCATTTGAGTCTGAACCCTAGGAGGGCGAGCGTCCTCATATGAGCCATGGCCTAAAAAAAGCCTTTCCAAATATCCCACTGTCACTCAAAACAGAGGAATGTGTAAATATGTGAGATAATTACTCTCCATACATTGTACCACTCCTCCACATGTGTCCAAATTTCCCCCCCCCCCCCTCAATTATCACCTATATTCTCTTATTCCTGTGATTATCGGTTTATTTATGGCGTCAAAACTCCCTACCCAGTTTCAAGGTGGAAAGGGAGGAGCGTGGAGGGAGGAGAGAGAGAGAGAGAGAGAGACTAGCCCGCAGTCCTCGCACTACCTCCAGTCTCGCTCTACAGCTTGTGAAGGAAGGGTGCAGTTTCGCTCTCTGTCAACTCCATGAATGAACCGCTCGGCAATATTTCGTGTTTGTCACCCTCCAAATACTATTCCCACTTGTTTTATTATTGTAACGTGTAACTATCTTCATATTAAACATAAAATAGGTGCATATGAATAAGTAATAACGATATTAATCGGAAAATGACGATTTTCGTAAGAAATTAATGCAATAGCTTCGCCCCTCACGACATTTAACAAATCGGAGTCTCGCCGCGGATAGGTTAACCCTCTCACGTCCTTGATGCAATTTTGAGCCTATTAGGGATACTTTAAAGCCTTTGTTACCATCAAGGGTATTTATAAACCTTTACTTTATTTACTTCAACCTCTGCAGCTGTCTTTGAGTTAGCTGTGGGCAGAAAACTAATTTTGGAGAGGTAATTATAAGAGTGAGAGATATCTATTTCTTATTGATAATCTGGCAACCTCTACGTCATAAGGATGTGAGAGGGTTAAGAGTTTTTTTTTCTGGACCCCCTTCTGCCTTATGTTTAGCCCATTTGTTTCGAGATTTTATGACGTTCGCCCCAGTAGTTTGACTGTTTTATGACCTTTCGACCCATTTATATTAGTTTTAAGACCTTTCGTGAAATTTAGGTGTCGATTTTTTCCTGCCGAGCGATAGCGAGCGAGATAAAGGAGGAATCGGCCTTTGGCTGGGGCATTTTTCTATCGAAAAATTTACAAGTTTATCTTGAAGGATAATTTTTGTTAAGCTTGATGGAGGTCTAGGGAGCAAATAAAATGTCTCCCTTTTAGGTTGAAACAATCGCGGATAACATTAACCACCATAGACCATGTCATAATTTACAATTCGACACCATGGTAAGGAGATATAATGGGGATACCATGTGTGCAGCCTACGCTAACTATATGGGGATACCATGTGTGCAGCCTACGCTAACTATATACCATGTGTGCAGCCTACGCTAACTATATGGGGATACCATGTGTGCAGCCTACGCTAACTATATACCATGTGTGCAGCCTACGCTAACTATATACCATGTGTGCAGCCTACGCTAACTATATACCATGTGTGCAGCCTACGCTAACTATATGCGTTGTGTTAACTTCAGTTTAACAAATGTGTCATGAATTCCAATCTCTATTTATTTCGCTTGCATGTAATTTGAAGCCCCAATGTCATAAATTAATAATTTAATGACCTTGTTGAATAAATAAATAATGTGCTTGGTTGAATTTATAAGGTTAAAGCTAGACTAATTAGTTGCCTTCATCAGCGAGCGGAAATAATGACATAATTAATTCTGAACAATGAAGCGTTAATTTACCGACCATTATATTAACAGATCGTAATATCAACATGCTACAACAGGGGCTTGTAGTAGTAAGGAATATGGTATCGCATCAATGTGTTCATGTATATATATATATATATGTAAATATATATATATATATATATATATATATATATGTATATATACTGTATATATATATATATATAATTATATATATATATATATATATAGTTATGAGTACTTCAGCAGTAGATTTTGGGCACTTAAACCTCCATATCAAAAGGAAAAGAATTGACAGGGCGCCAGGCAACATCTTTATTTTTCAAATTTTCGGCTAACCTTAAGCCATCATCAGGAACAACATTCCCTAAAAATAAGTAATATACTATTAGAACAACGCAATTTGTAAAAAATAGGGTAATGATTATCGAATCTATAAAAGGTTAAATTTATGTTTAAACCCATCATTATACTTGACTTATACTTGATGGGTTTAAACATAAATATTTTTGCTTTTGTCATTGGGAGTGATGTATTTTTTGTGTTAAATCTCTAGATTGGGTTGAATTTCAGTCTCGTATTGCTATGATATATAAGATTGATTTAGGCTTAGTTTATTAGTGTTTTCATGTTTTTGACTAAGAGTATTATTTGTGTTTGGATTTTTGGTCAGGGGTTATGTAAGTTAATTGCTAGTTATCGAAATATTATTATATAGTTTCCTTACTGATAAATCAATGGTGTTAGATAAATTGGGAGATCGTTTCTTGATCCGTTGTATGGTATTAGCCTGTGTTGTGACTTTGTTTTGAATTTATGGAAACAATGTTTGTATTCAAAGGTTAAAATATGTGTTATGGTTCAATTGTGATGGTCTTTATTTTGCTTTTCGGTATCTTCACTGGTTTTACATGGTTAGTGTATGAATTTTAATTTTATATATAGTGAGACATTAATATAGGATTGTTTATATTTAGTAAGTTTAACCTTTTATAGATTCGATAATCATTACCCTATTTTTTACAAATTGCGTTGTTCTAATAGTATATTACTTATTTTTAGGGAATGTTGTTCCTGATGATGGCTTAAGGTTAGCCGAAAATTTGAAAAATAAAGATGTTGCCTGGCGCCCTGTCAATTCTTTTCCTTTATATATATATATATATATATATATATATATATATATATATATATATATATATATATATATATTTGTATTTTGTTAAACATTGTATATTATGACTGCAATGTTAAGTATACTGATTATTATTTGTTTTCAAAAGTATATGTACGCATAATTATTTTCGTCACATTTTGTCCACTCTACATCATAATCCTTTACCAAAATATATCTCGGACACACACACGTACACACTACTATCTATATCTTACTGATACATTTGTTTTGACCAACGTCAATGCAAATTCACAAATTGTGTTTTCGTTATTTTTTTTAAAAATGTGGTTCCTCATACGCCACAGTGTTTGATTTGTCTCACTCTTTCCTCAATAAACAAATAAACACATGTATACCGGTATATAATTATACGAAATTCTTTCCTTTCTACTTTGTCTAGGAGTACAGTTTGTGAAGCTCTTTGTAAACAGTACAAGAGTGTTTTCAGTACTCCTAGTACTACTACATGGATTTCAAAGGCAGCGTCACACTGTTTTTCGCAAATATCTCCCAAATGAATTGTTGTATCAGTATGGTATTTCAGCACAAAGCCTGTTACACCCCGACCTAATTTATAGATAATATATTACATTGCCATAAGTGTTTAGTCAGAAGTTTACTGAAGAATATTAAGTCTAATCCAGTCATCGCTTCTAGACGAGACGTCACATTCAGACGAGTGTGGGGTACTGTATAACCCCTCCAACCCCCCTACCAACCCCCAGACCATTACCCCAGTGCCTAGTTCACCCTCTCCCCGTCTCCCTCATTACTCCCACTCACCCTCCCTCTTTCAAAGCTGTAGTATACGGTTTATGTTATCGTGAATACTTAGGTTATTGTGATTACGTACATTAAATACTATATAATTATGTATTTAAGTATCATACTTTGCTATTATTCATACAGTTACTGCTATGTCTGGGCATGGAAACGAGAAGTGGGGCGAACGAGCATGAAAGCAAGGCATAATCCCCTTGGAAATGGCTGTTTTGCCGTATGTGTGTATTAGGAGGCCAATGCATCCAGTCATGTGTAGTAAACCAAATAAACGGAATCGTATGTTATTACGTGTGTTCTGAACCGTGTCATGATATGTAAAGTGTACCTTTATTGAATACATTCCGCGTCCTGTAATTGCCCCCCCCCCCCCCCCCCCCTCGTCACCTTCTGACGAGAGCCCACCCCCACCCCCACAACAGGTGAGGTTTCCGAGGCTATGACTGTAGCAATGACAGGTGAATATTTATTGAGGCGCGAGGCACGACCACTAACAACGATGTCCAGCATGTTGCTCCATTGCCCCCGTGGCTGCAGGACAGCATTTGTCCTTCGCCTTGCCACCTTGTACAACAGGGAGATGACCCGCGGTAGAAAATTCGTACGTTTGAATAGGTAAGTAGATGGCTTTGTCTATATTTATAGTATCTACGTTGTATTTCAGCTGTTTTGGCAAAATAAGCGTTCTCACTGTGCTTTCGACCAGTATTTGTGCCATAGGAACCATAGTTTTAACAGTAACAATCACAATCACCAATCAGCTGGAACTATTGCCATATACTGTTAGAGGACTACAATTTTGCTACAGCATTCTGAAGAGAAGTCCGGCTTCGCCGGAGAAATTTTTCTACCAAAAAATCTACAAATTTCGCCTGCTGTCTAAAAAACCTCAAATATGCTGGCTCGCTATCGCTCGTCAGCTACAATTCGACACCTGGATAGGGGTAGACGTTTAAAAACAGACGGCTGAATGGTCCCGAATGGATATAATCCGGCCAAATGGCATCCCTGGATCCATACATAAATTCCAATGCTTTATCATGACAGAGATATTGAGTGTTGCAAATGATATTCAGTCAGTCAGTAGCCTTCCCATATTTCCATATTTGACCGAGTAATGTGAAATTTCTGTTAAAATGACAATCCTGGAAGGACTTATCCCAGATACTGTATTAGTATCTGGGGTGAATCCATTTTTTCTGGGGAATGTGTGAGTATTTGTATTTTATATATATATATATATATATATATATATATATATATATATATTATGTACTGTAGTTCTTGCTGATCCTCCCTACCCCCTTGTGGGAATATGAGAAGGCAAATTATATTTTCCCATGTATTTACCCATAAGGCTGGTCCAGCTGTCAAAAGGGCCTATCCCACACCCACGTCAGTGTGTACATTATTTAAATTGTGTATTTAAGGAGCACAGAGCCAGATATCATGATATGTTCTTGTGGCTGACAATCAATCCGTCTCTCCGTGAGGCAACAATTACCATTGAGGGTGAACGAGGCCTCATGCTGGGTGCCAATGAGGCTGTACTTCAACTCAAAGTGTGCATCCCTAAACATTACTGTAACATTTGCACCAGCGGGCGGGAGTATTGGTGATGAGGACGTGGGTAAATGTTACGCCACAACATAATTTTCCATTACCTCCCCCACCTTATAATTATTCCTATAGTTAGCAACCAAATATTTTATTGGAATGGTGTTGATGGTAATAGATATTCCTGTGTAAGAGACCATGTTGTGTATTATATACCTCGTGTCCGTTTTACGTAATACGTACACGTTTCATACATACAATTTTATGCATGATAATTTATATATCATTTCTATAACAGTAAGACATACACTTCATTGTATCGCAATATCATGTTTAGAGAGAGGATAGACGAAATACAATAGGCCTATATCAAATAATAACATTGATCATTATCCACACAGGCCTTACCACCGAGTTGCACACACCATGGGCATGACTGCGGCAGGAGTGAGGCAGATGGTCCAACGCGCTACCACGTCCTCCCCTTCCACACCTGCACCACCGCCTACACCTGCCGCCATCGACAACTTTGCTGTCGGTGTCATACGCCGCCACATTCACCGCAAGTTTGCCGACAGACATCTTACACTCAGTGTAATAGCGACGGACCTCAAGACAGCTGGTATTATCCCGAATGATACCTCTGAGACGGCAGTTTGGCGGCTAATACACACCATGGGATACCAATACAAGACATCACAGAGAAAGATGTATGTGAGGAGGGAATCTCTGGACGTGGTGTGTCGCCGGATTGCTGCTCTCCGGGCTCTCCAGCAACACCGGAGGGAGGGAAGGAAGGTGGTGTATGTTGACGAGACTTGGTTTACCACAAGGATGAGCCACAGCAGGGAGTGGGTGGATACCACACAGCCTGCCACCAGCACCACCTACAGTCGTCAGGTACCACCAGGAGAAGGGGAGCGATTTGTGGTGGTCGCAGGTGGCACAGCCGAAGGTTTTGTTGACGGGTCCTATCTGTGCTACACGGCCAAGACAACCCAGGGTGACTACCATGGGGAAATGAACGGCGAACTGTTCCTGCGGTGGCTAACAACACACCTCCTGCCGTCATTGCCAGAGCCATCTGTACTGGTGCTGGATAATGCACCTTACCACAGCCAACTGATGGACGAGAGTCGATGCCCTACCACAGCCACCAAGAAGGCGGACCTCATCAGCTGGCTGGAGCACCTCAGGATTTCCATCCCACCTGTTGCCACACGACCTGAGCTGCTGCTCCTCTGCCAGCAGAACCGTCCACAGCCCATGTACAAGGTCGACGACACCATCCGTGAGTGGGGCCACGAGGTCGTACGGCTGCCACCTGGTCACCCAGAGCTCTATGCCATTGAGCAAGTATGGGGAACCATGAAGCACCATGTTTGGTCCTCCCTCCAGCGGTTTACCCGGGCGGATCTACAGGCCAGGTTAGAAGAAGCGCGGCTATTGGCAAACAAGGACGTGTGGCAGGGTGCTGTTGAAAATTCCAGGAACTTTGAAGAGGGGTACTGGAAGTCCGACAACATACACGAGAGCGTGGAACCTGTAATAATCAACGTCGCCAGCGACGATGAAGGCGAGGATGACGATGTTTTCATGGGCAGTGATAGCGAATAAATGGTTTACAGTATTGTCATGTTTGCCTCATTTTATTCCTACAATATATTTATCGATCATAATGCATCTACTTCATGACAGTAATGTAATGTATGTAATTGTCCTAATGATACGTCACAATATATGCAGTATATTTGGTACTTTATATTTACTTGATAAGGCTACAATGAGAGATGCAGTGATGGAGAGAAGTATATGCAGTCTATAGGTGATGATGTGGTTATCAAAGACACAAGTTAACAAAATATTAATATCTTAACTTAACCATGTTTATATTTTATGATGAATGCACACTATTTAGCACAAATAAAAACAAGTTATCACAATAGGTCCAGACCACAGGTAATACCAATAGAACGTGTTCTTTGTCCTTCTACCACATGTGCACAAACATCCGGTTATACAGTAATTAACAGTGTGGAATACGTCTTGCCTCCATCACAATTTGCACTACCCCTTGTTTACGTACTCAATAATATCGTAAGCTGCATGAATATTAGTGAATACACTATAATTATTATATCTATATATATACTGACATAATATAAGTAGCTACAAGTACAGTGCATAACATGAACCGTATAATATATTGATGGGAGATGCAGGGAGACGAGAGTGAGGAGGGGGTGTGGATGGGGAGACGGTGAGGGGTAAGGAAGGTGAGGAGGGGGAGATTTAGGGGTAGCTAAGGAGTGGTTTGGGGGGTGTTGGGGGGGGGGCAAGACGAATACTACACATTCCTTTGAATGTGTACACGTGACCTCCCGGCTTCGTCTTAATATTCACGAGTAAACTGCTAACGTAACACATATAGCAAAATGCTATATCGGCCATAAATTAGGTCGGGGTGTAACAGGCTTTGTGCTAAAAATACCATACTGATACAACAATTCATTTGGGAGATATTTGCGAAAAACAGTGTGACGCTGCCTTTGAAATCCATAGGGTAGTGCAGTTGGAATATTGTACATGCTAAGATTGGTATGCAGGATTCGAAACTGCATAATAAATTGTAGGCTTGTGTAACATTCTTTAACTGTCTTCGTGGTGCAATGCATAAGTGTGTTGATTTTCGGTGTGAGTGTCCTGGGTTCGAATCCCCGGACTGCCACATGTGTTTGTTAATTTCATTAATAGAGTTTAGGAGTGAAGTTGGTTAGTGGAGAGAACATAATATTTAAAGATAAAATCATCACAGAACCCAACAACTTTTTCTGCAACAAGATCATGGACCCATCAATAGAAGATATAGCTTTTACTGAAAATGATATAATAGAAGCAGTTAAAGAAATGTCCACCAATGCTGCAGCTGGCCCTGATGGTTTTCCGGCCATATTATTGAAGAAATGTGCAGAAAAGTTGTGTGTACCTCTCAAAATCATATACAGATCTTCACTGGATTCGGGGATTGTTCCTGGATTACTGAAGAGAGCTAAGGTAACTCCCGTATTCAAAGGCGGGTCAAGAGGCAAAGCAGAAAACTACCGACCTATTGCCCTCACATCTCATATCATTTAAACTTTTGAGAACATTATTGTCAAGAATATTACAAACTACCTTGAACAAAACAATAAAATTAATGATAGCCAACACGGATTTCGACAAGGTAGATCATGATTGGCCCAGCTCCTTGCCCATCATGAACAAATTGTTGGTACACTAGAGAATGGCAGCAACATCGATGTAATCTACTTGGACTTCAGTAAGGCCTTCGACACGTGGACCACGTAATCCTACTACATAAAGTCCACAAACTGGGAATAGTAGGTCGCCTTGGAATATGGATGCATACCTTCCTGAACGAGAGAAAGCAATGTGTTGCTCTGGGTGGTGTCATTTCCCATGACTCAAATGTCTACAGCGGTGTCCCTCAAGGTTCTGTACTGGGTCCACTGGTGTTCCTCATACACATGGCCAACATTGACCAAGGTACACTTTACTCAAAAGTCTCATCTTTTGCCGATGATACCAGAGTAATGAAAGAAATTAAATCAATGGAAGATGTGGACAAATTAAAAATCTGACCTTGCCAGGCTATATACATGGGCCTAAACAAATAATATGTCTTTTAATAATAACCCATTTGAACTGGTTAGATATGGTACAAACAAAATAGAAGAAGTTCACTATTTGGCACATGATGGCCAAAGACTAAAGTGCAACAACAAAGTGCTAGACTTAGGGGTAACAATCAGTGATGATGCCACCTTCACTACCCATATCCTAACAGTAGTACACAAGACACGAGCCCAGGTTGGCTGGATATTGCATACTTTCAGAACTTGTGAAAGAGAACCTATGTTAACCCTGTATAAGGCCTTGGTAATACCACACTTGGAATACTGTTGCCAGTTATGGAATCCCTGGAAGTCACGAGAGAAACAAGCATTGGAAGGCATCCAGCACTCCTTCACTAGTAAAATAGTGTCTGTGAAGGAGGAAGACTACTGGCAAAGACTTGAGTCTCTAAACTTGTACTCTCTAGAACGACGCCGAGAAAGATACTTTATAATTTATACCTGAAAATTTCTCAATAACTTAGCCCCAAACCTGCTGGGAGAGGAAGAAAAGGAGTTGATAGAGATAAAAGAAAACCAACGACTGGGCCGTATGTGTATTATCAGGTCTATTAACTCAAGAGCCCTAACAAGAGTTAAGACACTGAAAGAAAATGCCTTCTCTACACGGGGTCCGAAGCTCAACAATTCACTGCCAAAAGAAATATGAAACCAAAACTACCCAACCGTTGAAAAATTAAAAAAGGACTTGGATGATTTCCTGTCATCATTGCCAGAACAACCCATCTTACCCCACTACTACCTCCGTGCTGCTAGCAACAGCATTCTTGACCAGCTGGCACAGTGGAGGGTAGATGGGATGTACAGTGGCGGCGCCGCAACGGCGTGGACCACGGGACGTTAACTGACAGCCCTCAGTTACAACCACAAGATCCACAGGAGAGGATCCTCCCCACACATGTGAACAATACTCAATACAAAGACGCACTGTGCCCCTGTATATATATATATATTATGTACAGGGGCACAGTGTGTCCTTGTATTGAGTATTGTTCACATGTGTGGGGAAGATCCTCTCACACTGCACTCCTAAGCACAGTAGAAAGGAAATCCTTTTGTATAATTAACTCCCGTCCACTCATCACCTCTCTGCAATCTCTCTCTCTTCGCCGCAATGTTGCATCTCTCTCGCTATTCTATTGTTACTACAATAATCAGTGTTCCTCAGAGCTTTCCCAGTGTTTACCACCTCCTCAACGTAGGGTATGTAGTACCCGTCTCGCAACACAATCCCACCCCTACTCTGTGCAACTCTCCAACCCAAGAGTGAAATGCTATTCTCAGACTTTCTTCTATTCAACAGCTGAGCTCTGGAACTCTCTCCCACAATCAGTCTTTCCCTCTTGATATGACTTAAATTGCTTCAAAGCTCTATTATCGCCCTTTCACGGATACATAATTGTATTACGCTCTGGCTCTCATTTATGCATGAAAAAGACCATGGAATGAAGCTTGTTTAGGGTAAATATACCCGCCTGGCATGTAGTAGAAGTTACAAACATCCCCGTTGGTTGAGAGTTAATGAGGACATAAACCTTTAACCGTCCTGGTGGTGTAATGGTTAACCTAACAAGTGCGCATGGGGGTAATTAGACACCTCTCCCTGTGCGCATGTATTTGAGGTGTTTCCATCACTAAAATATTCATTGTACCATTAATAGCATTAATACTTATCCATACGCGCCTATTATGGGTTGATTATAAAGGTATTAACCTGAAACAACAATAAAACAAGTGAAAACAGCGTTTGGATGGTCAAAATCGGAGATATAGCCCGCGAGTTGTATAATGTATGGGTGAGGCAAGCTGCTTTCCCGCCAATTTCCCCCAAGGCCACTGAGACACAGTCGATCGATACTCTCTCTCTCTCTCTTGCACTCGCTTGCCATCAGTGATGACAACGCCCTGCTTGCAACTCGCTAATGTTAGCACGAAAATATACCTCAGAATAAGGGAATAACAGGGAAAATAGGTGATAACTGAAGGAGAGGAGGAAAGTGGGGAAGGAGGGGAGGTAGAGGACTGAGATTTTGCATGGCCCAGGGGCCAAAAAAAAATAAAAAAATAAAAACATAATGTTTTTGTTTTTTTCGATATCAAAAGTTGATTTATTTTTTTCTCTGACTCTTAAGAGTCTTCCCGCAGTCCGCCGGGGGAACTCCGCAGTTCTCCCCGCAGTCTCCCCGCAGTTCCCGGGTTAAGGTGGCAAAAATCTGTGTGTGATAACCCAGGTTAGAATCCCGGTGGATCACATGTATATTTTAATTGATTTCATTGGGGGTGTTTGGTGTTGTGGTAAACTTAATCTAAATATAGATTATTAGTAGGTTCAGGGATATTTCGTAGCGAGGCCGGTCTATATGATCTGTGCCCCATGAATATTCTTTCCTCTCACTTAAACATTAGGCCTACCATAGCGCGGTTGGGAATATGAACATGATTAGATTAATATCCAGCATTCGAGAATGGATAATAAGTCGTGGGCGTGTGCATAAACCTTTAACCGTCCTGGTGGTGTAATGGTAAAGGTGGCAAAAATCTGTGTGTGATAACCCAGGTTCGAATCCCGGTGGATCAATATGTATATTTTAATTGATCTCATTGGGGGTGTTTGGTGTTGTGGTGAAATTAATAAAAATATAGATAAACTATAAATGTCCATCTGTGTTGTAGTTTTACCCCTGCATGTGTCTGTTTGTGTAAATTAATGTCCTGCCCAGTTGAGATCGAGTCCACGAAATAGCCAGTCAAACCCAGTAAAAATCCTGATATAACAAAAAGTTGTAATGTTTATACCTCACATGCCCCTGCAGAAGATCTTCCAATTGATTTGAAAAGGTTACCCCATGGGTCGATCTAGGTCAGTTCTGGGTTTGGCTGGCGGGGGTACGTACCCCACCACTGGAAATTACTGGAAGTGGTCATTCATGATATCTGGGACCCTGCAGAAGATGTTGCAAATTATTTGAAGTGATTACCTCATGAGCTGATCTAGGTCAGCTTTGAGGGGCTAATTAATGGTAGCTGGCAGGTTTACCCCACCACTGTAAATGACTGGAAGTGGCCGTTCATGATATCTGGGACCCTTCAAAAGATTTTGCAAGTGATTTCATGTGGTTACCTCATGAGCTGATCTAGGTCACTTCGGGGTTTTGCAATGTTTGGGCATGGCTGGCGGGGGTACCCCACCACTGGAATTTAATGGAAGTTGCCATTCATTATATATGGGACCCTGTAGAAGATTTTGCAAGTGATTTGAAGTGGTTACCTCATGAACTGATCTATGTCAGCTCTGAGGGGCTAATTAATGGTGGCTGGCAGGTGCAACCCACCAATGAAAATGATTGTCATCAACCATGTTTCATACACTGGGTTATGGAATGCCCATTACAGTTATTTAGGATCGGTTACTGTGCAAAGCCGATCTAGATCATTTTTGGAGTGGATATAATCCACTCTCCTGGCCACATCCACCAAAGCAAGCCTGCCAGTCGTCCAGTTGCATACATTAGCATTGATAGGTGATACTTTGGTGGAAAAGAAAATTGGTTACCTTTCCAGCTAACCAGACACCCCCCCCCCCCCCCCCCCCCCCCCCCAGGCTCCTGCTGTATATGGCTGCATTATGTTAGTTTTTGAGAGATTGCTTGTTGGGGCCCTCTGGAAAACTAATTGAAGAGTGTTAGGTAGAGTCGTCTGCATATGAATGGATAGGACTGGAGGTACAGTTGAGATCATTTATGAAAATTAGAAAGATAATTGGAGATAGAACATAACCGTGAGGAACACCGGAGTTGATATGATGAGAAAGTGAACAAATGCCGTCCACAACCGCAGCTATGGAATGGCCTGAAAGGAAATTAGGCACAGATGGAGGGATAGAAACCAAATGAGGGTAGTCTAGAAATTAGAGATTTGTGACAGACTCTGCCGAAGGCCTTCGATATTTTGTTTATTTATTTATTGATAGAAATCTTGGCACCGCAACAACAAGGTCATATGGCGCCGAACAAGGTAACATATTTGCAGAAAACTAAAATCGTAAAACAACATGTGTAAAATTAGATATCAAGAGTAAAATCGATGCAATCATAAAAACTGAAAGAGGCCAGCCTTTAAAAAAAAAAAAGGGGAATCAGCCTCCCCTCCAAGCACCGAAGAGAGACAGTAAGTACCATCTGTCTTCCGGTGCCGAAGAAGCAACCTCCGACGTAATTCAACCAAACTGGGACACTCAACCAGCAAGTGCCTGACAGTAAGGGGAACTAGACAGTCATTGCAGAATGGCGGTACACCTCCACACATAAGGAAACCGTGTGTGAGCCTGGTATGTCCAATGCGGAGGCGAGCCGAAGCAGTTTCCAATTTGCGAGGAATGGTAGGGCAAGCTCTTGGCGAGACTAATTTGGTAACTTTCCTGAGCTTATTAATAGTAACACAATCCCACCGTGCCTGCCAACAAGCACGAACAGCAAACATGAGAGGAGTACGCAGATCTGAAGCAGGCAGAGGGTAATTTACGTTTGAAGGTCTCAAAGCTGCAGCTTTCGCCAAAGCATCCACCCTTTCATTACCTTTGACACCAACATGCGCAGGGACCCAACAAAAATCCACTCTTTTCCCTCGACGATGAATGAGAAAAAGCCACTCTAAAATCGCTAAAACTATAGGATGGGAAGAATTAAAAGATTTCAGAGCCATGAGAGCCCCTTGAGAATCACTAAAAATAGTAAAATGATTGTTGCGGTGAGCAAACACTAATTTCAGAGCTAAAATGATAGCAGACAATTCCGCAGTAAAAACCGAGGCAGCTAAAGGAAGACTACCTCCACGACAGAAGTCAGGAAACACAACACCAAAACCAACACCGGAGCCAGATTCAGAGCCATTTAGAGCCATCAGGCACAGAACTATTATGACTAGAAGAATGTTCCAAAAACAAATTAGGAAGAGACTGAGGAGTGACCGAATCCTTTGAGCCTGTAAAAAACCTGCAGAATGATGGTTCAGGCAGGACCCAGGGGGCAATCCTTGAAATTTGCACGGGACTCACAGGAACCGTCGACAGATTAAGCTCCTTCATAACTTCACGAACTCTATAGCCAAAAGGATGAGGCATTCGAGGATGTTGACCATAATATGAAAAACAAGATTGACCAGAGATACGGGTACAAACAAGAGAGTCTGGAAGGCGCCGAATCCGAAACCAACAACGTACAACCACAGATTGACGCAGTAAATCTAAAGGAGGTACACCAGCCTCCACCAGCAAGCTGGGAATCGGAGACGACCGAAAAGCTCATGTTGCAAGACGGAGTCCAGCATGATGAACAGCATCTAGAGTCTTAAGTCTGGAGTCCGTGGCAGAGGAGTAGACCTCACAGCCATACGACAGCTTGGATGTGACAAATGCCTGAAACAAATGCAGGAGTGTTCTGCGATCAGCACCCCAAGAGGTGTGTGACAGAACCCTTAACAGATTCAAAGCCTTCATACACGATGCCTAAAAATTGTCAAGTGCGGAACCCAAGTCAAACGGCAATCAAACGTGAGACCCAAGTACTTTGTATCTGCCACACAACCGAGTCTCCTGCTACTGAGCATTAGATTAGGGTCTGGGTGAACCCCTCGAATCCTGCAAAAGTGCATAGCCACAGTCTTTGATGGGGAAAACCGAAAGCCCTTGGAATCAGCCCATGCAGAAATCCTGTCCAACGCAAGTTGCATACGTCTGTCAATAGCAGACATGTGGGAACCAGAAAACCAGATAGCCAAGTCATGCACATATAGGGACGAGGATACCCCAGCAGGCACAGCGTCTAGAACGCTATTGACGGCTGCCTTAAACAAAAATGCACTTAAGACACAACCCTGAGCGACACCTTCCTCCTGGCACAGTGGCGCAGAGAGGGAAGAACCCACACGAACCCGAAACACACGATCAGTCAAAAAGTCTCTAAGCAACACCGGCAGGCGACCACGTAATCCAAAAGCATGAAGTTGCCGTAGAATTCCATGTCGCCAGGCTGTGTCATAAGCCTTCTCGAGGTCAAAAAACACAGCCACAAGATGTTGCTTAGAGGCAAAAGCTTCACAGATTGAGGATTCAAGTCGGATAAGGTTGTCAGAAGTACACCGTAGTTTGCGGAAGCCACTCTGAGAAGGGGAGAGATGGCCGCCCCTCTCCAGACACCACTCAAGTCTGACATTGATAATTTTTTCAAACAATTTGCATACACACGACGTTAAACAAATTGGGTGGTAATTAGAAACATTGCTATGATCCTTTCCAGGCTTAGGAATAGGAAGGACAATGCCCAACTTCCAGCTGGCAGGTAGTGTACCCTCTCCCCAAATCCTATTAAACAAGTCTAAAAAAAACACATTCGGGAGATGACGAAGCTTGGCATATGGGATGTCGTCAGGACCAGGAGCAGTGTCACCACACTCCGAGAGGGCCGCACGCAGCTCACGAATACTGAAGTCAATATTATAAGTTTCACCGCCATGAGACCAGAAATTAAGACCCTGTCTCTCTTGGCTACTTCGTGCTCTTGCACAAGGTTTGGCATCATCCCTCTGGGAGACCTTGCAAAAATGAGTAGCTAGGGCAGAGGCTACTTCACCAGGTGCAGACACCAGATTACCTTGGATCCTCAACACTGGTGGAGAGGAGGGAGAAAACTTTCCAGATATCTTGCGTATTCTCTTCCACACCATAGGCAAAGGAGTGGAAGAAGTAATCATAGAAACATAGGACCTCCACGAGCTTCGGCGAGCATCTTTCAGAACCCACCGATAGCGAGCACGTGTTTTGTGAAATTGAACTTTAAGAAAGAGAACCTCCCGGATTGCATGGTATCGACGAGATGCAGCTTTATAAACGCCCCGAGCAAAAGAGCAGGCTGCAGTCCACCACAGCACAGGTCTCCGGGAATATACACCCGAAGACCGGGGAATGGAACGAAGCCCCGCTTTAATCATAGTCGAAGTAAAATAATGTTGTGCATCATCAATAGCTAGGAAATCATGCACAGTCAAATAAAACTCACAGAGTTGTTCAAAAAGAGGCCAGTCAGCCCTACCCAGACACCAGCGAAGGCCTTCGATATGCACAGTCCATGTAATGAGTATTGTTGAAATGTGTGGGGAGGATCCTCTCACACAGCATTTCTAGACAAAGTAGACAAGAAAGCCTTCGGTCTCATTAACTCACGTCCACTCACCAATTATCTGCAGTCTCTCTCTCTTCGCCGCAATGTTGCATCTTTCTCACTATTCTACCGCTATTACAATAATCAGTGTTCCGTAGAGCTCTCTCAGTGTACACCACCCTCTCTTCGTAGAACACGTAGCACCCGTCTTGCAAAACAATCCCACCTCTACTCTTCTCTTCAACCCTAGAGTGAAACATTATTCTCAATCTTTCTTCTATTCAACATCTGAGCTCTGGAACTCTCTCCCAGAATCAGTATTTCCCTCCTCCTATGACTGAAATTGCTTCAAACTTCGTGTGTCCAAGCATTTTGGCTGGAACGTCCCCTGATCTTGGCCCTGTCTCTCTTTCAACTATGGGGGAGGCACTCGCCACAGACCTTTTGTCTCCCTCATTCACATAGAAAACACAAAAAGAAAAACATTACATGATGAACGCATACAGAGACGGCTGTCAACAGAAAAAGTGTCAACTTTAAACAAATCAGTGGAAATTGCACATGGTATGGAACTGGCTAGGAAAAAAATGCTTTATATATCCAAGCTGTTAAAAGATCTACATTTCTCCGGAAAGATAATATTACCCAGGTATCAGTAAATACAATTTAAAGGCAGCAGATTGTGAAGGCACCTGAAGGCCGGATACAAGTCAAGAAAACTCAAGATACAACTTCAAATTCTCCCCAATATCTTGTTATAGGTGTTCTGCTTCACACACTGCATATGTAACAAATATATACATGTAACCCAGACTCAATCATTTATTATGTCACCCTATGTCCCATCAATATTCTAGAAGATGACTGATATATATATATATATATATATATCTCTCTCTCTATATATATATATATATATATATATATGTATTATAACCCATAATATGTAATCCACTAACCCATTAACCCTTTAATTACTCACAGTCACTACACATTAATATCACCAAATCAATCTCATCATAGATATATAACTATCTAAAGTGTTCATACTTACAAAGTATAAACAACTTCTGTAAGCAATCTCTTCCCAATAGACATGACAAATACGTCAGTTTAAGCAGATAATGAGATCACAGGATATAAACATTAAATACGCAACCCATTACTTGACCTAGCTTTTGCATGCTGAGTCAACAATCACAGCTTACCTTAGCATGGAGGTAGGAAGCCTCCTCACTCTACATCAGAACACAGATAAGGGAGGGTGTACTCCATTTCACCTCCTGATAGTCAAACCTTCCCACATCACTTAAACACTTGCTATCATCACCCAGAGACTCAGATCAACCCCTTTTACCTTAAGTCCATATAACTCACATAATTATACTGTAGTTATAACCTTATTCAGACTCCAACCATAACCCACTAAGAGTCACATAAACTATTATTTAAAGCTGTTATTAATAAAGTTACACCTATAACCAGCTTTATTTACCCCTTAATATTGTAAACTAAACCCGTGAATCAACGCATATTACACATATACTTATCGGTTTAAAGATGCAGCATATCACTATTCGTTCTCGTTTAAGCTTGGCAAAGACATTAGTAATGCTGATGCACTAAGCAGACTCCCATTACCGGAATTCCCAACCAAGGTACAAAGCCCACATGATGCATTGTTGCTGCTGTAGTTCATGGATGTTTCACCTATAACTGCTAATGAAATATAGAACTGGACTAGTCATGACCCAACTCTTTCATGTGTCTTACGTTTTGTACTCCAAAGTTGGTCCCATACTGTACATCCTGACCTATAATTAATTCATAAACCAGTAAATAGTAATAAGGGAGTTCACAGTATGCGTGCATTGCTGGATCAATGTTCCCAACGCACTTTTGTTCTGTGGTCTTCTATACCGTCAGTACAGTAATATGTAGTATCGGGAAGAGAAACATTGAAACTGCAAGGGTATATGGGAGCCCAGCACGAACAGGTGTATGAGGTAGTCACTCCGCAGTACAAGGATAAAGATAGGTTATCCTCTATTAATGCTGTAGTGGTAGATGCCTAACCCCAGTATAGAATAACCAAAGGTATTATGGGCGTAATCAATAAATGATTATGTTCTCTTCACCAACCAACTTTACTCTTAAACTCGATTAATGAAATTATTAAACACATGTGGCAGTTCAGGGATTCGAACCCAGGACGCTCACACCTAAAATCAACACACTTATGCATTGCGCCACGAAGATTCAGGATATAGGTTAGCAGAAGCTTGTTTAGGTAGCGAAGCTAATCTTGATATACTGATAGGTGCAGACTACTACTATGGCATAGTGCAACCAGAATATAAGAGTGAGGGTAACCTTATTCTTTTGCCCACCAAATCTGGATTTGCACTTAGTGGGTCATACCGAGATTGGGTAGCTAGCACGAATGTTGATGTGGTTACAGTGTTGAAAGTGAGTTACTACAGAACAATGATATCAAACCATGTCTGCAAACTGTGGGAGATGGACAACATCCAAATTATGCCTAACGAGTTGGATGACCAGGCTTTTAAGAAGAGAGTCAGTTTCCTACATACAAGAAGCAGATTAATACAGCGTACAGTTACCATGGAGAAGTAATAAGAGCGATTTATCAACTAACTATGGTCTAGCACTGGGTAGAGTTTGGGGATTACAAAATAAATTCATTGCACAGCCCGAGTTTTATCAATGATACACTAGAGTAATGAAAGATCAACTGAATCGCGGGTTTGTTGAATATATCGATGAGGAGATAGTAACTGATTCTCCTACGCATTATCTCGCACATCAAGGGGTTGAACGCCATAGCATTATTACGCCTATTTGTATTGTGGTTGACTGTTCAGGGAAAACGTCGCCTTCAGCAGTGAGCTTGAATGATTGTATATATACCTGTCCGCTGCAAGCCATTCTTATTCATCAGTGACATCGACAAAGCATTTCTCATGTTACAGTTAGATTGACGCGATAGAGATAGTGTTCGATTTCTGTGGCCTCGCGATCCTTTTGACTTAAACTCACCCTGTGACACATACCAGTTCAAATTCATTCTGTTCGGTGCCACCTGCTATCTATTCCTTTTGAATGCCATAATTTTGAAACATTTGTCTTTGATTGATGATAAAGAACTCATTGATAAGTTAAAGGGAGGTGTTTATATAGAGAACGTTCAGTGCAAAGCCGACACAGAGAAAGAACTACTATCTAACTATTGGTCTTTTGAGCACACTTTCGTGACGGCACACCTATATTTGCGAGAGTGGGTAACCAATAGCCCCTTATTGAGCGATGTAATTGAGCAGGATAGAGTTATGGCAACTGACCAAACCGTTCACACATATTTAGGTATGAGATGGTATCCGGGAGCTGATCTTTTGGCTTTTTGGCAGTGTATATATTATACATAATTATGATGGTGTCCCTCCTAAGAATTAATGTGTATGCCTCGCCGCGCAATTGTTTGATCCACTCAGTATACTATTGCCAGTTAGTAGATGGTCACGATTATTCCTACAGATTCTGTGGCACACCAAGATCAGTGGGAATGAGAAGATCCCTCTTGGTTTGATACCCATCTGGCAGTCTTTGATGGCGGACTTGAATAGCTGTCAGGAGGTACGTTTACCACGACAAATCATCTCAAATAATACAGTGATTCTGCAACCTTTTTGTGACGCTAGTAATTCAGCGTATGGTGCTGTATTTTATTTTTCTGATGAGTGCCATAGTGCTATAGTCGCTTCCAAGGCTCGTGTAATGCCCATCAAGAAAGTGACAGTGCTCAAATTGGAATTGACAGCCGCATTATTGGCCGCACATCTTATTTATTTTGTCATGGAAGCATTTTCGAATTACCAACTGGTCACTTCAGTCTATTTGTGGTCCGATAGTTAGATTGCAATCGCATGGTTGTGAAGTCAGAAGGTGATACCAGTGTATAATAGTAACACGGTGAATGATATCCATTGGCTATTAACCAATGCTTTAATTAAATATGTGTGCTCAATAGATAATCCGAGTGACCTTTTGACTAGAGGTATTTCTGCCTGATAGTTGTCAGATTCTTCGTTGTGGTGGCAGGGGCCTTCGTGACTCACATCACAAGAATGGCCAGAGTAACCGACGACGGCTGAGCCAGATCAGGTTAACATTCATGTCAAAATTCCAGTAAATTTAACAGCCACAGCAGTAGCTATCCTACTTTGGGTATGTAGCCAGTTAAGAACAGCATATACATAATGGTGACAAGACAACATTACCACCAGAGTTTGACTAACGAGCAAGGAGGCTACACTAATGATAGTAGGAACCACGCCAGATATGTGAGAGAACCCACATAATTAATCTTGGAAATTATCTGGGGGTGACAAGAATAAATACCAATAACATTCAACTGAACAAAATCGAATATTGTAGAAGATGGGAGGATTCTACTTTTATCACACAATATGTATAATAATATACTTCACTTGACTAATACGGTCGATGTTGTGGTTGGAGGCTTATTTTGGCGTGCGTGTGTGTGTTTTATTTTTTTTTTTTTTTTATTTTTTTTTTTTTTATTTTTTTGGGGGGGTGGGTTACGTAGCTTACCAAACATTATTACGTAAATACATTGCCCATGTATGTGGTGCCACACACATTTATGCATGTACACACATTTAGCTGTATGTGTATTAGTACGAGCATGCCGAAACCCATGTACATGAAATAACTGTTAAGTTATATATAATATTCATAACAGCGTTGTTTGTAAATTTATGATTTGTTTTCTGATTTGTATACACACACATACATGTGCATCACTATATTTTAAGTATTGTGTTTTGTTAAGTAGCCTGGAGCATATTTTCATTGTAACCATATTGTATCTGCATATGTCTAGCGAGGCCGGTCCTAGTGATATTGGCCCCATTCATTGTTCTTTCCTCTCACTAAAACATCAGGCTTTTCATAATGCAGCTGAGTCTAAGTACATGATTAGATTGATATCCAGAATTCGAAAATGGATATTAATCGTGATCGTGAACTTTGCCTTTAACTGTGTTGGTGGTGTAAGCTAGGGTTTAGAAACTTATATAATGGATAATTAATGTTAAGAACGGGGTGTTTCTGAACGGGGTGTTAGGTTCAGGAACTAATGTCTAGCGATGCTGGTGCTAGTGATCTTGGCCCTATTCATTGTTCTTTCTTCTCACAAAACACTTGGCTGTCCATAATGCAGTTGGGTCTAAGTACATGATTCGATTGATATCCAGAAAACTGTGGTCGTGGTGTAATGGTTTAGATACGTATGTTCTGGGTGTGGTGTCCCAAGTTCGAATCCTTTTTGAGGGTCACATGCTTTCATTAATGTATGCAAGCACATTGGGGTTTGTATTGAAAGATTAATGTTAAGAATGGGAAGTTCCTGAATATTGTCACTTGTGTGTCACTTGTATACAGGAATGACCTTTTGTCCCTTGACATTTGATTAATTATATGAATGCTTTACACTTCTGGTGTTATAAGGATTATGAATTTATAATGCAGAGACATAATTTCCAGAAATAATTATGCACCGCAATAAAATGTAGCTGATTTATAACCAACTGCATACACAAGTTATTTCTACTCTCTTGTATTAATGCCTCCCTCCTGCCCCACACTTGATAGTTCCCCCTTACAGGCCTTTACTGCTCTTTCTCTCTCTCTCTCTCTCTCTCTCTCTCTCTATGTGTGTGTGTGTGTGTGTGTGAGAGGAACCTTCAGTATGCCCCTTATATTATATTGGTAAATGCGTTAATGTTGCTGACGAAAGTTAAAAGCTTGTTTGAGTATAATGATGTGTTTCCAGCTATGATATGGCTAGGAGTGATAATTAAGGGAACAACTTGGGGTACAGTACCTCTCGTCAGCCAAAACAATTAATGGATACAGTCATTACAATGAGTTTTGTTGTTGTTGCTGTTCCCCAGGCTGTCTGGCCGAACAGCCCCGAGGTCCTGAGCAAGGCCAAGGCCATAAACGAGCGGCCCCACAAAACCTTACTTGCTTACCACTAATAAAGCCCGGGTGACCGAAGCTACTCCAAGGCAGGGAGCTGAGGAGGGTGCGGAAACGCCCGGGAAACCAAAGCCTTACCCAAGGCCCTGTGCCCCTCAGCAATTATGAAGGGAAAGTTAAGGGGCAAAGGAAAAATGTGACGCTTTGGCTCCAATCTGCCAACCTCTAAGTTGGCAGTAGGGAGGTCAATCCACGGAAAAGACGCCGTCACTCGAGATATAGAACATATATAAGTAAAAGGAACAGTCAGAGTAAGCTATGGGTATGGCAGAGATCGCTCAGCTCTCACTCTGATAGACCAGCCTATCACCACATGACTAGAACCCAATCCTCTCAGCATCAGCTAGGAAAGGCCCTAGAAAGCCGCCTTTGGCAGGGGGATAGCTCCCCTATTTCAACTGTTGAGTTGTTGATAATTAAAAATGCATCATAATGACTCCACCGATCATAAGGCTACACAGATGGCTACGGCTTGTTTGCTAGGTTGGATATCCATGTTAATCACCCGGATCAGAACCTGATTTACTGTTATTGCTTACAATATGTTATTATACAAGGGCACGAGGACACGGTCATATATATATATATCTGTAAACACCGGTTGTGATTTATTTTTAAAAGTAGCTGATACACATATAAACATAGAGCGATGGAGCTGTGCAAGATCAACCAGAATGACCTTGATGTAGGTCGTGCTAGATTTGTTTTAACTTGATTTGAGTAGCCTATGTCTGTTTGGCTAGGGTAAGGTAAAGTAAGGTATCTTTAATGACATTTTCAATCTCCTGCCCGTGAATATTTATATACATACACCCTCGGGAACAAAACACTGGACCAAGTGTGCTCTTAAAAAAACTAAAATAATGATCCCACGTCTTGGAAATAATTAATAATTAATAATTTTGTTGACTGAATTATGTGAGTATGTGTATAAAATAACAGTATATTTGACTAACACTTCTGTGAGATAGGCGCTGGTTACACAACGAATTATATCATGTATAATTTATGGCATACATAGGTAATCGAAACTTGCCAAAAATGTGTTAGTTTCTCAGATGTTCATTAAGTTGGTTGTTAAATTATATTACCTGTGAAGACAGAAGGGAAATGTTATATGCGAGAGAGAGAGAGAGAGAGAGAGAGAGAGAGAGAGAGAGAGAGAGAGAGAGAGAGAGAGAGAGAGAGAGAGAGAGAGAGAGCAATATTATGTGTCTATACTTTGTATCTGTAGAGTGTGTGTGTGTGTGTGGGGGGGGGGGGGTTATGTGTGTGTGTGTTAACCAAAACTGAATGGTCATAAAGATGCCATACATTCAGTGAGAAGCGATATTAAAATACCAGAGGAGTTCGCAGTCAAGAAAAACATTGAACATTTGGGACTAGATTGCAGAGTGGATAACTGTTTTGACATTTTAGCAAGGGGACATTATTAATTATATTTTCCTTATAGGTGACCCAGATTCGAGTCCCGGTGGGATCACATGCTTTCATTTGGATGTGTTTGGTGTTGGGAGTGAATTAAATATATTAGATTATTCATCGTCTCGTTCTAGCTTGTAACCAATACATCTGTAAACAAGTTGCTTGGGTGTTGTCATACCAAACGGTGTCGGCTAAATTTCGATACATATACTATCGTGTTTATGGTTATGTGTTGTATTTCTGTATTTACCCATTTACATTGGGAAAATTACGCCTCTAATGTTTATGTAAGTATATTGTGGGGTAATAGTAAGCGTTGTTCTTGTTGAAATAAGCTTCTTCTGTGATATATTTGCTGAAATACTGAGCATATTTTCAACATTCCTGCTATTATTACAAGACTTCATTCAATTTAGGAGAGAGTTGTGGGACGTTTGAGTGCTAAATTTTTTCATTCCCTAAACAACCATTCATCATGAGCAAACTCGTTTCATGTTGACCAAAATATATTTAACAAAAACAAAACAATAGAATACAAAACGTCACAGTGCAGAAATAGATAGATGTGATACCCAAAACAGTATACCCAGCCCTGTGATACCCACACCAAGGCAAGTATTGAAGGTACAATTACCAAGTCGTGAACCAGGTACAAATATTGTGGAGATCTGACCCTTCTATAACAATGTGTGTAGTTATGAATGATAAACAACATTTAAAAGAAGTCCAAACTTGCAATACTAGGAAAATGAGCTATGACGGCCGATTGGGAACGTTCAGTCTTTTTTCGTTGGAAAACAATTGACATCAATGACGAGTCAGTGAAGTATTTGAAATGGTAAACTAACCTAAACATGTGAATTATAAGAACATGATTAGCCTCAATAGAGACTTGGAGACGTTTCACGACAATACAATAGATCTGAAAACTTTGTGTATAATTATAAGATCTGTTATACCTGGAGTCCTGGACCAAATGTCATTCAGAAGATGTATATAGTTCGCCAGAAGATATATAATGAGTATACTGCAACATACAATATCTTTTACCACCATACATCTTTGGTAGAAACAGTCGTATTTACTTCCAAATAATGCCTACAAACAGGGTATTGTTTTCATAAAATCATATATCAATTGGATGAACACATTATTTATAGTAATTAGTTTAAATACGTGTTTAACAAAAAGACAATACCAAAAATCTTCATATCAGTTGAGGGCGCTAGCAAAAATAAATAATCGAATCCCAGAAAACATTTTCAAAAATATGTATGCACACATTTTTTTGAAGTACCCTATATCTACACGCACCCTACTTAACTGTGGAGATTGAATCAAAAGCAATATGTTTGTGGAGTTGCAATAACAATAAATTCACGAATAAATATATTACCGTAGCAGCCTGGTAGTATGTGCCTTTACTAGCTATTGGCTGACAATATGTTTGTGAGGAGCAAGGAGTAGAACACACACACACACACACACACATACACACCTCCTACTTCCACTGTGTTCCTATTGCTTTGTTGGCTTTGGCCAATATTCTAGTTTGCATATCTCAGAAAGTCACATAATTATGTAATGCAATATTGTGTGTATGTAATTTAACACAATATTGAAGTTAATATTAAGAAGACATATTATTCATGTTGTTGTAATTATTTCGAACTGCCGCAACTTTATGTTCTTAGTTACAAAGTTTAAAATTTGGTGTTAGACGTAGTTAAATAAAGGATAAATTGTTAATTAAATATGGTTATTATATGTTGGTGCAACTTGTATTAGATATTTGATGGACTTAACGATAAAGAGTCTAAGACTGCCTTGAACATTGACTATTGTGGAACTAGTTGTGCATCTGAGTTTAAAGACAATATTCAGATAAAGCTATATTGGTGGGAGTCGAAGTCTTAAGTTGATGCAGGACTTAATGCATTTGATCATAGACGTCACTAATGCATTACTGAATATTGTGTATGCAATTGTAAGACAATTTATTGATATTATCATTCGAAATACTGTTCAGTGGTGTGTTCGTAACATGGAGGTGTATGTAGATAACAAGTTGGAATCGAAATACTTGTATCATGAAAGTGTGTGTTTTATAAATAATACTATGTAATATAGTAGTCTGTAGAATAAAGGTATGTATACACAAACAACATGTATATTAGTGCTTGATAATAGTCATTAATATATCTTGATGAAAATTAAACGTGATTAAAATACGAAATATAATTTATCAATTTATCTCTTGTTCAAGGTGTGTTTCCGGAACAAGTAAAAATAGCAAAAGTGTTACCAGTGGACAAGAGTGGAGATGATACCAGTATGTCCAACTATCGTCCTATCTCAATCTTACCGTTTGTTTTTCAATAATATATGAAAGGATTATGTATACACGATTATTGTCATTCGTCAATAAGCATAACTTGTATAAATGTCAATTTGGTTTTAGGGAAGGTCATGGCACAAATTCTGCATTGAGTTGTTTACTTGATCAAATTAGCAACTCGTTAGATAATGGGAATACGTTTTGGGATTTTTTTTTGGATTTCAGTAAAGATTTCGACACAGTGAATCATCAAATCTTACTACATAAACTAGAAACATATGGAATAAGAGGGATTGGCTTAAAATGGTTAAATAGTTACCTATCAAAAGACAACAATATGTTCTGTATGACGATGCTGAGTCCACTGTTACCAGTATTGAATGCGGGAGTGCCGCAAGGGTCGATACTTGGCCCTTTGTTATTTCTTATCTATGTACAAAGGAGTACAAAGGAAATCAAGCAACAACAGATCTAGTGACCCTTCTAGGTTGCTTGTCCTCCAAAACACTGAGGATCAAGTGTCCAAACAGTGTTTAGAGTGGGTAAGGGAACATTGGAAAGGGAACTACTGCCCTGGAACTAATGTCCGTGGCAGGATTAGGAAGTTAGTAGGGGACAGATGGGTTAGTAACTGAGGGGGGGATAAAATAAAGTTATTAATTTACAAACGCAGTCAGTCGCGGGTTTGATGCGAGATATTTGTCTAGGCGGAGTTTAAATGAATCAACGGTGATGCAGTCTATAACGCTTCGGGGAAGCCCATTCCACAAGTTGACAACTCGATTGAAGAAGAAATTCTTAGATTCGTGTGAGTTAAAAGATTTACCAATAATTTTGCAACCGTTTCCCCGCGTGTAATTAGCTTGGTCGATAGTGAAGTACTTACTACAGTTCATATTGTCGATGCCTTTGATGATTTTGAACACTTGAATTAAGTCACCTCTTAATCTGCGCTGGGTTAAAGGAAATATATTTAATTCTCTAAGACGCTCTTCGTATGGTTTGTTCTTTAGGCTAGGTATCATTTTGGTAACTCTACGTTGAACTCGTTCTAGCTTGTTTATATCTTTTTGGTAATAAGGGCACCAGGATTGAACGCAGTATTCCAGAAGAGGGCGGACTAAGGAATTGTAAAGGGTTAGGATAACTTCTTTGGATTTATGCTCAAATGACCTGCCTATAAAGCCAATTATTTGTTTGCCTTCTTAACAACTTCTGAACATTGTTGACTCGGTTTTAGGTTACTCGATATTGTTACTCCCAGATCGGTTTCTCTGTTTACATTCTTAAGCTGAGTGCCATTCATCGAATAGTTTGCTTTCTCATTTAGGTATCCGATATGTAGTACTTTACATTTATCCGCATTGAAACTCATTTGCCAAATTTGGGCCCAACATGACAATTTATCTAGATTGTGTTGCATATCGTCAACTTGTTCTTTTGAGAGTACGCTATTTGCAATTTTTGTATCGTCAGCAAATTTTGAGATTGTACAGGTGAGACCCTCATCTATGTCGTTGATGTAAATTAGAAAGATAATTGGTCCTAGTACCGATCCCTGGGGTACCCCGCTACTTACATTGGTCCATTTAGATGCCTTACTGTTTATGACTACTCTTTGCTTTCTGTCGCTAAGCCAATTTTCTATCCATTTCAACACACCGTCTTGTATTCCATGCGCTTTTAGATTTAGCAGTAAACGTTTGTGGGGAACTTTGTCAAAGGCCTTTTGAAAATCAAGGTATATAATATCTACAGCTTTACTCTCATCGTAGAGGTTGAGGATATCGTGGAAGAAGTCTAAGAGGTTTGTTAAACAGGAACGTTTTTTACGAAAGCCGTGTTGAGTATCTTTAAGTATGTTATTTTCCTCTAAATGATTTACGAGTCTGTCTCGTATGACCGTTTCTAGCATTGTACATACAACTGAGGTTAAGCTAATTGGACGATAGTTACTGGGTAGGGATTTGCTGCCTTTTTTTAATATCGGTGTTACGTTGGCTAGCTTCCACTGATCAGGCATAGTTCCAGACTGCAAGGATTTATTGAATAGTAATGTCAGTGGTTTGGAGAGCTCAACCTTAGCTTCCTTTAGAACTCTAGGCGAGATTGTATCAGGTCCAGGCGTTTTATTTACCTTGAGTTTATCTAAACAATTCAATACTTCTCTCTCTGTAACGGTGATATTGCTTAGAACATCCGAATTATCAATCTGAATCGGCGATGGTGTAGGGATATCACTGAGGTCTTCTGTTGTAAAAACTGATGCAAAGAAGGTATTGAGGGCATTACTCATTTGTACTTCGTCTTTGGTGTACTCTCCATTTTCATCGACTAACGGTCCAACAGTTGAAGTAACTACTTTTTTCTTTCTGATATAACTATAGAATTCTTTCGGGTTTGTTTTACTTTGATTCGCAATATGTAACTCTAAGGTCTTTTTACTTTGCTTAATTAACTTTTTGGCTTTGCGTCGTAGCTCTACAAATTTCACCCGTTCTTCGTCATTTTGTGAGGATTTTAATCTATCATTAGCAAATTTTTTAGCAAGCAGGCAGTTTGAAATATCTGTATTCCACCATTTGGGCTTATTATTATGGCCTGGACGCCGTATTTTCGATGGTATGCAGTCTTGCACTGCTTTTAGGTAAATGGTTTCGAATAACTTCCAAGATGTATTTATGTCGTTATTGTTAATTAAAAAGCTCCAGTCAGTTTCTTTAAACATAGCTCTAAGTTTATGGAAGTTTGCTTTCTTGAAATTAGGGACTTTTTCGATGCTACTATTTGGTTCGTTACTAGTAAACTTTAAAGTGAAAGTTATCGTACGATGGTCGCTGTTACTGAATTCATCACCAACATTCAAATTCTCTATTAATTCTTCTTTTGTTGCAAGTACAATGTCAAGAACGTTATTACCACGGGACGGTGTTCGAACAAATTGATAAAGCGAACTCTCTTGCAAGTTCGTATACAAGTCATGTCCGGAGTGTGAAGTAAGAGTATCGCCCCACTTGGTCACAGGTAAATTAAAGTCGCCAAAAATTACGGTATCTTGTGAGTTACTTACATCTGCAATTTGTTCGTAAATTTCTCGGTCAGTTTGCACTGATTGAGCTGGAGGTCTGTATATTAATGCAAGTATTATTTTTGTACCTTTATTATTCTTTATTAGCACAAAAGATGCGTCGACGTTCACAATTTGAGGTTTTGACAAGAGGGTAGGGTTAAGACTTTCTTTGATATAAAGTAAAACGCCACCTCCATTTCGATTTATTCGGCTTTTCTCAAACATTACATAACCGGGAAGTGAATACTCTGCTAAAAAGTATCTATCTTCTGTATTGAGCCAAGATTCTGTTATGCCAATCACATCATAATTTTCTGTAAACACTAGCTCCTCTAAATCTGAAAATTTATTGCGTATGCTACGAGCGTTTGCATAGAAAACCTTTAAATTTGTTATTTTAGAACTCCCGGAACGCTCTTTAATAATATTTTTGGTTCTTGTCGGATCTACATTTATGTTCATGGCTGTCCTCGGTCCTCGCTGTCTTCGGTCGTTATCGCTGGTGGTCCTCGGTTGCCTCTGTTTTTTTCTTGGCGTTGGATGATTTATGTCACTGCTGCTTCTTCTCGGATGGCGTTTTTTGATCCATGGCTGCGGACTGCTTCGTGTAGGAGACGACCCATGCGTGCTGAACCCACAGGGTTTAGATGAGTGCCATCCTTGCGGAACAGAGTAGGCTGGTTGTAGAAGTTGTCCCAGAGGTTGATGAATTCAACTTCTTCCTTCAGACACAAATATTTTAGTCGGCTATTTGTGCTGAAGGCCTTGTCGTAGAATTTGTCAGGTGCGTCGATCTTGGGGAGAATGCCTGAGATGATGATTCCTTGACTTGTTTTTGTAGTGCTGGATCATCTTGCGATATTTCTCCATCAACTCTTCGGATCTGGTGCGCATGACGTCATTTGAACCAGCATGGATGACAAAAAGGGTATTTTCATTTGCATCCTTTGTGGTATCTTCGAAGGCTTCCACAATGTCGTCCAGTCCAGCTCCTGGGATGCAAAATCTTTTTCGTTGATTTGGGACTCTGTCGCAGAACTCTTCGACCTGTCCTCCTAAGATGGAATCCCCAACGAGCCTGGTCTCTTCTGGTTCGTCTTCCATCTCTACCAATATCTCAAATCTGTTTGACATTGTGACTGGTAGATGAGACCTTTTCTGCGTTGGCCGTGCACCGTTCCTCACTGGTGTAAATCCGGAAACCTGTGGTGGCGGGACTCTACGTACAGGTCGGGGAGAGGAGTGGTTAGAACGGGGGCGAGGGGTTGGTACTGTTCGTGCTAGCAGGCTTCTTGCACGAGGAGTGGGGGAGAGACTAAGGTGAACAGGGCGGCTGTCCTGGTTTGATGTCGGCTCAGGTTCGTCAGAAGCATCTGCTGCAGTGTCTACTGCAGGTGTTGGATTGTTGGCAGATGACGTTGGGGCGGTGGTGGATGCTGGAGTTGAAACAATTGGAGTTAGTGATACTCCAACGTTGAGTGTTACAAACTCTTGGAGTGATTCCAGCTTCCTGGTGAGGGCGTTGATCCTGTTGTGGGCTTCATCCAATTTTGCTGTCAAATCCTCTCGTTGCTGGCAGAGTCGACAGACTTGTGGATCGGCAGGAGCAAACATGGAAGCACCAAACCTACCGGCGCAGTTCGTACAGGCACGAGGCATGGTGACGATCACTTTCTTCAGATCACTTCACTCACTTAAAAACACTTAACTCACTTTAAAAACACTAAACTCACTTTAAAAACACTTCACTCCCTTCAGGTCGCTTCACTTACTTAAATAGGCCTAACCGAAAACAAAAATGTTGAAATACACACAAATAGGTTATCAGCGGTGATAGCCTAACCGAAAATTAAAACAAAACAAAATTAAATTTGAATACGCAGTGATAGCCGAACCGAAAACAATTTTATGTTTATTTAAACAGAAATAGGCCACCAGGGGTTATAGCCTATCCTAACCGAAAACAAAAATTATGAAATACCGGTACGCAGAAATAGGCCACCAGCGGTGATAGCCTAACTGAAAATTTAATAATTGAAGTACGCTGAAATAGGCCACCAGGGATGATAGCCTAGACTAACCGAAAACAAAAATAACCGAAAACAAAAATTATGAAATACTGGTACGCAGAAATAGGCCACCAGGGGTGATAGCCTAGACTTACCGAAAACAAAAATAACCGAAAACAAAAATTATGAAATACTGGTACGCAGAAATAGGCCACCAGCGGTGATAGCCTAGACTAACCGAAAACAAAAATAACCGAAAACAAAAATTATGAAATACCGGTACGCAGAAATAGGCCACCAGGGGTGATAGCCTAGACTAACCGAAAACAAAAATTATGAAATACCGGTACGCAGAAATAGGCCACCAGGGGTGATAGCCTAGACTAACCGAAAACAAAAATAACCGAAAACAAAAATTATGAAATACCGGTACGCAGAAATAGGCCACCAGCGGTGATAGCCTAACTGAAAATTTAAAAATTGAAGTACCGTACGCAGAAATAGGCCACCAGGGATGATAGCCTAGACTAACCGAAAACAAAAATAACCAAAAACAAAAAAGTATGAAATATGCAGAAGTAGGCTACCAGGTGTGATAACTTACCTAAAAAAGCAAAACAAATATATATATATATATAATAGAATATGTAACTAAATATACAATTCACCAAATAGAGATTATATAAAAATAAAATGTAACTGCACACAAGGGGTTAATATACTGTATCAACAGATGGCGCTGGTGTCACTGTAGGCTAGTCAAGCAGGATTATATTTAGATAAACAAAGTTATCAGTCAAAGGTTACTACAAGATCATGCAAGCAACAACTAAAATTACAGATATATATAGGTACAGTAGGATACTGAATACGATAACTACTAGAGTTAATAAGAAAATACAAAGCTAGGTCGATTGGAGGTGCGCGTGCGTCGTCTGCTACAAGCTAGGATAACAAATGTAAACAACAATGTTTATCAGTCAGAAAAGCAATAAAATAACGTGCACGGCAACTACAGAACTATGTGGAGGTTAAACAAGCACTTAACTACTGTTCATGCAATAAATAAAGGGAATAGGGATATGAAATACTCAAATTAGGATCGAGTTTTCTCAGTGGCGATGCGGAGCTGTTGGCGGTGCTAAAGCCGGCGGGTGAATGAGGATGATGTTAATGTGTTAATGATATAATCAATATATGCTCCTCACTATTTCCAATCCTTTTTGCTGATGATACGAATGTCTTTCTCCATGGTAAAGCTATAAATGACTTAGTATTTCTAATGAATAATGAACTGGCAAAGCTTCTTGAGTGGGTTAATGTATATAAATTATCTTTAAATATCAGTAAAACGAATCTCATGGTTTTCTGTAATAAAGGAAAATCAACACGTAATATTCCACCTGTGAAAATAAACAACATTAGCATTAATAAGGTTGAGAAAACCAAATTCTTAGGTCTAATCATTGACTCGAGAATAACATAGGGAGATCATATAAACTAGCTAATTTAGAATTAGAAAATTCAGACTGCGAGAAAGATCTAGGTGTGTTTGTTAGCAATGATTTGAAGCCTAGAAAACAGTGTATAAGCGTTCGTAATAAGGCAAACAGGATTCTCGGTTTCATCTCTAGGAGTGTGAGTAACAGAACTGCTGATGTTATCTTAAAACTTTACTTGTCATTAGTGAGACCCTTATAGATTATGCTGTCCAATTTTGGTGTCCTTATTACAGAATGGACATAGATTCATTGGAGAGAGTACAGCGTAGAATGACAAAAATTATCCACAATATTAGAAATCTTCCGTATGAAGAAAGGTTGAAGAAATTAGGTTTACATTCGTTAGAGAGATGCAGAGTTAGAGGGGATATGATAGAGGTGTTCAAGTGGGTTAGTGGGATTAACAAAGGGGACATGACAAATGTACTAAAGCTCAGTGATAGCGTAAGAACTCGTACCAATGGTTTCAAATTGGATAAATTTAGTTTCAGAAAAGATATAGGCAAATATTGGTTTGGTAACAGAATTGTAGATGGGTGGAATGGACTACCAAGTGCTATAGTGGGATCTAAAACGGTAGGGAGCTTTAAGATAAAATTGGATAAGCATATGGACGAGAAGGGTTGGGTGTGAAGGGGGATCAGCCGGGTTGGGCCAATCAGCGCTCTGCAGACCCCATAATCCTGCGTTAATCTCTAACCATTTTGGTAAGATGATCCTCAGGGTATTAGGGTGTTGAGCCTATAATTGGGCTTTGTAATTGAATTGGGGTTGTGTGGGACAGGGATCTGCCTTTCTTAGGCCAATCTGCTTTCTGCAGACTCCCATTTTCTTATGTTCTTATGTTCTTATATTAAACGTGTGGGATCGAAAATATAAAAAAGGATTGGAATATTTAGCAAGGCAAGGAAACTACTCAAGGAATCCACTCTTGTGACACTCTATAATAGTTTTATTTATCCATATCTCACATATGCCATTGAAGTTTGAGGAGCTGCAAGTAAATGTAATGTGCAGTCAATACCAAAAATTCAAAAGAAAATAGTTTTAAATATTGTTTCAGCTAAATATAGAGATCACAGTGCTCCAATATTTCATAAATTAAATTTACTTCCCTTCCCCGAGCTTTATAAATTGTGTATAGCCAAAACTATGTTCAAAATTATGAAAAATATGATGCCTGCAATAATAAGTGAGATGTTCCAAACTAATAATGCAATTCATTCATATCCGACACAACAACAGGGCCAATTACATGTACCGCGAGGAAGAACAAGCATGGTACAATCTACGTTCAAATATAAAGGTATCTATATATGGAATAATATCACGCAGAAGGTAGATCATCGATGTTCATTCTGTACTTTTAAAAAGAGAATAAAAACATATCTAAAGTAGAAAGGCCATCCACCAATCACCGCGCTCCCTTTTACTTGCTTGCCTCGCCAGCTGAGTTTGACAGTTCTGAACGTCAACACGACACACCTCCCCAGCCGGCCAATCAGCGGCCTCCATTTTCGGAGCACACGGCTGAACATACAACCTCACCTCTAACTTCGCTCTCGTTCTCTTCCCGGACATTTTCCTCTGCTTGCAATAGGTCTAATACCTCGGTGCCAGGCCTATATTCCCGTAAGCCACTGAAAAACATTTGCAACCAGCTTCCAGGAACTTATTACGAAGAGAAAAGAGTGGAGGTGGGGAGAGCGAGAATTCGAAGCGAGCAGGTGGCCACGCGATCCGCTCAACCAATCACAGCGCAGGAGAGCGGGAGGTGGGACTATAAAGGAAGGGTGGGAAGGGTTACTGGGGTCATTCACCCCTCGGAACTCACTGGGCTAGTTTCTTGCAACCTACTTACCCTCTCTCGCTTGGGCACAAAAGGGAACTCGGAGCCAACCATTCCAGCTACCCTGCCCCCACCAAATGTTCCAGTAAAGACCACTCCTGGACTAGACTCGCTCTCTCCCACTAGGCGGATACACCTTCAGTATCCGGCCACCTGTTGTCACATCGCTAGCTTTACACACTCACAGCCAAGCGATTCAAGAGGGACGACAAATAGTGGACGGGAGCGAGAACTTCTAGAAGAGCTATTGGCTAGCTCTGTGGTGGTAAAACAGTTCCAGCACATACACTTAAATAACAGACAATTGTCACGGACCTATAGGCTCTGACTGTACGGGTTCACTTCCACCCTTCAAACGCATCAACCAGTCTGAGATCGGGGTCGGGGCTTCAAACAACCAAACCAACAGAGGCCCGAAACTTCGCATCCCAATATCCTTCTTACTTCTATCCCTCTCATTTTGATCGAGCAGAGTTTCGAAGTCTCACTCAATAAATATGTAATTCAAATTAAAGTTCAATGCTATCTCTGCTCATGAACACCAGGGGGTGGAAGTTTCTTTTCTGGTCACATTAAAACTACCGTAGTCAATGACGGGGCGGGAATAATGAGTGGGGTCAGTGTTATCTTAGACTTTCTCGGTGCAACGTTCTCGGGAATATCGCTTCCAGAAAGCGTTGTTTTAAAACTCCAGGAACTACCCCCCTTCGGTTTGACTACGGGAGATATCGTGACTATAACTTATATTTTCATTTTGATTTTCTTTTTTGTTTTCATTTTGTATAAATTTAATATTTTGCATTAATATTAATTACCATTGTATTTGTTTTATTTTGTTTTATAACTTTAAATTATAATTATATAATACATAATGGTTTTGTTATATTACTTAAATTTGATTTTATTATATTAACAAAAATTGTGTATTCTTTTCTTATCCATATATATTTATACCCTAATTATTAAATGAAGTGATGAAGATTAACCCTATATAAGATTCAGAAGACTACTTTGAAATCTGATTAAAATACGAAAACAACTCTTAAATTAAAATATCATCTTAGTAATAAATATTAAAATACGAGAACTACTCTTAAAGAGACTTTACCTTAATACAAGTACTAAATTAATAAAAGTACTTATCCATACTGAACACCCTTAAACTAAAGTTCAGTCTTTGTGTTCAACCTAAAGGTCACCCTCTAGACTCCTTCGGGGCCAAATCTTTAACTAAGCTAGTTCCACTAGTCTCTCCAAACTTTGGGTTGTAACATATTGGGGGCCTGTCCGGGGTCTTTTCTGATTAATCTCTGCACTTCATTATATGAATTGGGTTTTCTAATGTTCATAGTAAATTCATAAATTTAATTATTTATCTTTACGTCACGATATCTTTAGCCTGAATTATTATATTACTCCTGATGCTTAAATACATTCCTTTCCCTTTAGTCGGTTTGTGCATTTTAGAGGTAATAGCTCAGGTTGGTCATAAGTTGGGGAAGTTCTGTGGTTTACAAGATAGTCAGGATCACTCGTCATCTCAAATCCTCATATTCATCCATGTTCATTAACACTAGG
This sequence comes from Paralithodes platypus, assembly GCA_032716605.1. NCBI lineage: Eukaryota > Metazoa > Arthropoda > Malacostraca > Decapoda > Lithodidae > Paralithodes > Paralithodes platypus. The sequence continues at coordinate 33,918,487 of CM064548.1, read as the reverse complement.
CAGACGGTGTTGGACATTGTGTATCAATCTCTTAATCTTTCATGTGACGAAATTAGCGTTTTCGCACATCGGTCACCTATCTGAGTCACCCCTCTTTAAGTAGAATCTCTTCAGAATAGGAATGACCAGTTAAACTCGTCTTTTATAGCAAATCAAAACTATAGGAGACCATCCACGATCACCTAACATATATCTGTAACTAGAAGTTGGATCTCCTAACGCACATAAATCTCATGCCTTCTTCCTTTAGTTTCGATATCAAGGGATCGTGTCTCACGAGGTTAACTAATGGTCAGGTTCTTGCCTGTCGTCCTTACTTATCAACCCTCCTGTTGTTGTCGACCATAGTTCGCTCAACAGGTGGGAGTTACTCACACTAATCATATTGATTTGGGATATTAGTGTCAACCTGACTATTAGGTAACCCGTCTCTACTAGGAATATCCCTAGTCCATATAGTATGCACTTGTTAATAGTTATCCAGGGTTAGTAATCTACCATTACCGGTAACTATAAAGCGAGTCCATATTAGTCAATATTGCCGTTCATTCCAGTCTTTATATTATACAGTATGTGAAGCTATAGTAACCCCATCCTCTATACATTAGCTGTCGGTCTAGTATAAATTGAGCGGTAATCTTCTCTACCTCATCTAGTCCTAATTAAAATCAAAATGGCAAAGTTTAATGCTAAACAATTTTGTCGAGAGCCCTCTATAGACAAACTTAAAGGTCAGGTGATCTCCAAGGATGATTGGAAGTTTATAGCTTATTCCTTTGACATAAGCTATGAGAGTTCACACACTAAGGAAATCCTGAAAAACACAGTCATAGAAGAACTGACAAATAGAGAAATCTTACCTGCTGAAGCTGTAGATTCACTTACTCCCATGAGTAGTTCAATGATAATGGCTGATAATGATGAAGATTCCCAGAGTACCATACAGGAAAACTCCCAGGGGAAACACTCTCCATCTGAGCCGTGGTCAGAAGACAGACTAGATTTTGAAAGGGAGAAGTTTCGCCAGCAGCTTCTGCACAAGGTTCAGGAGAAAGAGAAAGACAGACAGGAGAAAGAGAAAGATCGGCAACTAGAACTCTTGAAACTTGAGACACAACAACGGGAGAAAGAGAAAGACAGAGAGGAGAAAGAGAAAGACAGAGGAGAAAGAGAAAGACAGAACTAGAAATTGCTAAAATTCAAAACTTGGAAGAAACAAAACGCCTCAAAGAAGAGAAATTACAGTTGCAGAAGACCGAAATGGAAGCCCAGAAGCCAAGATTCCAACTATCTAAAAACATCTCCCTAGTACCACCCTTTGACGAGAGTGGCTCAGAGAAATCTTTCTCCACGTTTGAGAAAACTGCTGAACACCTTAAATGGCCAAAAGAGGAATGGCCATGGCTTCTCCAACCCAAACTCGTAGGAAGAGCTCAGAAAACTTTCAATCACCTGGAGGACGTTAATGACTGACTTTGTAAAGAGCGCTATATTAGATGCTTATGCTATCACCGCTGATCATTACCGTAGAACTTTTCGGAACTACATCAAGCCAGAAAAACATAAATTTTTGGAGTTTGCCATGGATAAACTACGGATGCTTAAAAAATGGTTAGCTGCTAAAAAAGTCACCACCTTCACAGAGTTAGTTAACCTTGTTGTTCTAGAGGAGTGGAAGCGTAGGTTACCGCCCAGTATGCTAGTATATATAGAGGAGAAGGGAGTGAATGACCTTACCAAGGCTGCTCAATTAGCTGACCGCTATGCTTTAATCCATAGGGTTGTACCAAGCTATGATAGGACAAAAACCCCAAATGTGAGATTCTCCTCAAGCTATAACCCTGTGTCTAAAGTCATGTCGCAAACAAATGCTCCCAAAAGCCCATCTCAAAGTCAAGGAAAGTCTGAAGATTTCTGCTCATATTGTAAACAGACAGGGCATAACATCATGCAGTGTACACATCCTAAGTGTAAGACCTCTGCTGCATACAAACTCACACTTGCCACTTCTCAAAGACCTCAAAAACAAACAAAACCTTCTGGGGCACCTATAACATGTATACATACCCAGAATGCCTCTTCTGATCCTTTTTCTGCCTTTAAGGTACCTGGAACTGTCTCTCTTCCAGATGACCCACAGACTTACCCAGTTACCATCTTAAGAGACACTGGATCAGCCCAAAGCTTGTTGTGTAAGATTGCCTTGCCTTCAGTTGAGAACCACTACACTGGGGGAAAAGTTACACTTAAATCTTTAAGCTCTGGTCATACTGCAGACATGGCTGATATACAGATAGGCAGTGACCTGATCCAGGGGTCAGTTAGAGTAGCCGACTTGGATACAGATCTTCCTATTCCGGGGGTAACTTTCCTTTTAGGAAATGACTTGGCTGGACATGGGATGATTCCTGACATGATAGTGAGAGACAAACTCATGTTATACAGTCCTACTGCAAAGCTAGATCAGGAGAAACCACATATTTTCCCGGTTTGCGCTGTCACCCGTTCACAAACTGCTGCAGTGTCTAATGACTCTCTCTCACCCTCAGGTCAGGATACCTTGTTCACCCAGATCATGTCTAGGGAAAACCTCATACAAGCTCAAGAGGCAGACACTTCACTTGCTAAGCTCAGGCACATTGCTGATGACAAACCCATAAATGGGAAAAACCCTAACATCTACTATCACAAAGGGGTCCTTATGCGTAGTTTTCACCCGCCTGATAGGCCTGACTCAGATACTTGGTCTATAGTACATCAGGTAATCATCCCTACCTCCATCAGATCTGCTGTAATGGGATTAGCTCATGACGGAAACTCTGGTCATCTGAGACAGAGAAATACATACAGAAAGATCCTAGCTCATTTCTTCTGGCCTAACATGAACAAAGATGTAACCAAATTTGTAAAGTCTTGTCACACTTGCCAGATAGTAGGAAAGCCAAATGAGACCATCCCTAAAGCTCCACTTGCTTCTATCCCTGTCACTACAGAGCCCTTTGAGAAAATAGTAATTGATTGTGTAGGGCCTCTTCCCAAATCTAAGAAAGGGAACCAGTATCTACTTACCGTAATGTGTGCTGCAACTAGGTATCCTGAGGCTTTCCCTTTAAAAGATATCAAGGCTAAGACTATTGTGTCCCATCTGTTGCATCTTTTCACAAAAGTAGGCATTCCTAAAGAAATTCAGAGTGATCAGGGTCAAATTTTACAAGTAACCTAATGAAAGCAGTACTGAGGGAGTTGGAGGTAGATAAGAAGATAGCCACTGCGTACAGACCTCAGACCCAGGGTTGCCTAGAACGCCATCATCAATCTCTGAAATCCATGATCAAAAAGTTTTGTTTTGAGACTGAGAAAGAGTGGGATGCCAACATTGACTGGCTTCTTTTTGCCGTTAGAGAGTGCCCTCAAGAGTCACTAGGATACTCCCCTTTTGAGTTGCTATATGGGCGTCAGATCAGAGGCCCTCTAAAGGTCTTGAAAGATTCTTGGTTTGTGGAAGTATCTGATCATCCTTCTCGCACAGTTGCAGAGTACATAAATGAGTTAAAACTTCAGATGTCAAATGTAAGAGCGCTAGCACTGGCCAACCTTGAGAAGAGTCAGTCAAGAATGAAAACCCACTACGATTGCAAGTCTGAAAGTAGAACATTTAGTCCTGGAGACAAAGTCCTTCTCTTCCTGCCCATTCCTGGTAGTCCATTAAAAAGCAAATTTTGTGGCCCATATGTAGTCTCTCAGAAACTTTCCAAGCTAAACTATGTTGTTTGCACTCCTGATCGAAGGAAGGATCAAAGGATTGTTCACTTAAACCAGATGAAGGCGTACATAGAAAGGCCGCTTGAGGAGAATACCCCAATACTAGCTGTATATACTGTACCAGACTCGTGGGAATTGCAAAAGGTAGGAGACTCTGATGTGATTGAGTTTGGTGATCTTCCTTCACCTTGTGGAAGCCCAAAGAACAGCGAACTATTATGTACCTTAGATCAATATTTGTCGGACATGTCGCCATCACATAGAGATGATATTAGGAAATTGCTTGTAAGTTACCCTTCAGTCACATTGGATGTCCCTGGCTTTTGCAAGGACCATCATCACGATGTTATCTTGACCTCACCAGAAGTAAGACCTATCAAACAATCACCATACAGACTAAACCCTCAGAAGCAAGAGATCATGAGAAAGGAAATTGACTTTATGTTGGAGAAGTCCTTAGTGGAACCAAGTCATTCCCCTTGGGCGTCACCCTCTTTATTAGTCCCAAAACCAGACGGTAGTAGTAGGCTGTGTACTGATTACAGGAAAGTAAATGCGGTGACAGTCCCTGATGCATATCCACTACCTAGAATTGATGACCTAATAGATGAAGTAGGGGCTGCTAAGGTAGTATCAACCATAGACTTGCAGAAGGGGTATTACCAAATTGGGATGACCGATAGAGCTAAAATCATCTCGGCTTTCACCACTCCTTTTGGGCTCTTCCAATCATGCCTTTTGGCATGATGAATGCTCCTGCCACATTTCAAAGGGTCATGTCATATACTATTCAGGATTTAGAAGGTGTAGACACTTACTTAGATGACATCGTGATTATTTCAGATACTTGGGAGGATCATCTTTCCAGACTGGACGGGCTGATTGAGCGCTTGGCTGCTGCTGGATTCACCATCAACCTGGCCAAGTCCTGCTTTGGACAAGGATCAGTGACCTACCTTGGCCATGTGGTGGGTCAGGGTACTGCACGTCCCAAGGAAGCTAACGTGGAGACAATCACCGCCTTTCCCCAGCCAACTGACCGCAAATCCATCATGCGGTTTTTAGGGATGTGCGGATTCTACTGCAGATTCTGTCCGAACTTTGCAGCCATATCAGCGCCCCTCTCAGATCTTACAAGCCCTAAAATTAAGTTTGTCTGGACTCTCACCTGTAATGCTGCCTTTGACCAACTGAAGTGCCTCCTTTCATCCTACCCGGTACTTCATGCTCCTGATTCCGCATTGCCTTACCATCTTCAGGTTGATGCGAGTGATAGAGGAGTCGGGGCAGTACTTCTGCAACCAGATAAGACAACTGGCGTCCTACATCCTGTCTCGTACTTCTCCACCAAACTGAAGAGACACCAGAGGAGTTATTCCACAGTGGAGAAGGAGTGCTTGGCGATGGTATCAGCGGTGAAGAAGTTCGAATGTTATCTCCCTCAGCACTATCCACCAATCATCATCTATACTGACCACAACCCTCTTACTTTTCTGCACAAGATGAAGAACAACAACCAACGACTTCTCCGGTGGGCTCTGCAGTTACAGGAGTACCATCTCATTGTTCGCCATATTCGTGGGGTAGACAATCGGATTGCAGACGCCTTGTCAAGAGATCTTCCACCTACAGCGGAGCCTATTCCTCCTCTCGCTACCTAGTCCTCTTCGCTCCCCTTTGAGGACTTTAAGGGGGGAGGTGTCACGGACCTATAGGCTCTGACTGTACGGGTTCACTTCCACCCTTCAAACGCATCAACCAGTCTGAGATCGGGGTCGGGGCTTCAAGCAACCAAACCAACAGAGGCCCGAAACTTCGCATCCCAATATCCTTCTTACTTCTATCCCTCTCATTTTGATCGAGCAGAGTTTCGAAGTCTCACTCAATAAATATGTAATTCAAATTAAAGTTCAATGCTATCTCTGCTCATGAACACCAGGGGTGGAAGTTTCTTTTCTGGTCACATTAAAACTACCGTAGTCAATGACGGGGCGGGAATAATGAGTGGGGTCAGTGTTATCTTAGACTTTCTCGGTGCAACGTTCTCGGGAATATCGCTTCCAGAAAGCGTTGTTTTAAAACTCCAGGAACTACCCCCTTCGGTTTGACTACGGGAGATATCGTGACTATAACTTATATTTTCATTTTGATTTTCTTTTTTGTTTTCATTTTGTATAATTTAATATTTTGCATTAATATTAATTACCATTGTATTTGTTTTATTTTGTTTTATAACATTAAATTATAATTATATAATACATAATGGTTTTGTTGTATTACTTAAATTTGATTTTATTATATTAACAAAAATTGTGTATTCTTTTCTTATCCATATATATTTATACCCTAATGATTAAATGAAGTGAGGAAGATTAACCCTATATAAGATTCAGAAGACTACTTTGAAATCTGATTAAAATACGAGAACAACTCTTAAATTAAAATATCATCTTAGTAATAAATATTAAAATACGAGAACTACTCTTAAAGAGACTTTACCTTAATACAAGTACTAAATTAATAAAAGTACTTATCCATACTGAACACCCTTAAACTAAAGTTCAGTCTTTGTGTTCAACCTAAAGGTCACCCTCTAGACTCCTTCGGGGCTAAATCTTTAACTAAGCTAGTTCCACTAGTCTCTCCAAGCTTTGGGTTGTAACACAATATATATATTTTTTAAGGACTCATAATGGGCCCAAACCAGACTTAACGAAACAGAGAAAGTGCTTGACTAACCTAGTGGTTCCTTAACCCTCAAAGAGCGGCTGACGACTTAAGTAGGCTTAGAGAACCTACTGTAGGCCCAAACAGCGGGACTCGACTTAAGTCGCAAGTGATGTTGCGTACATTATCGGCATTATGAGAGAGAGTCCACGGGGTGGGAGGACCGCAGGCTAGCTTTGACCATTCAGCGTGGACCGGGTTCCGCCACTGATATCACCACAACACATGTACATATCCCTCATCTCGCTAGCTAAGGTAAAATCTCGGGAAATTACCGTATTTTAAGGTTTTTGTACTCGCGTTGCAGCATCGTTGCAAGCGAACCCGTTGTCATACAAGGATGATTCAGGTGTCATTGGAAAACTCTATTATCGCCCTTTCACGGATACATAATTGTATTACGCTCTGGCACTTGTTTATGCATGGAAAAGAGCATGGAATGATGCTCGTTTAGGGTAAATCTGCCCGCCACACAGGTCGTAAAAGTTACAAACATCCCCGTTGGACAGGGGTTAAATAATTGATGTGTCCTTATAGGACAGACTAAAGAGAAAAAATACTAGACTTTTGTTGATAAATAAAATGATGATGTGTTAAGAGGGAAATAGTTATTCTTGTTAGAGAAGGCTCCGTGCTGATTAGTTATAGCTAGTATAGGATCTGCTAGGACAGAACATAGATATTAATAGTAAAGTAAAAGGGAATAATTCTTGAAGATAGACACGCAACTATAAGGCTCAGAGGGAACAAATAATAGTTGCCATTAGCCCAGTTTTAGTTTGAGAAATAGGTAGGAAGGACACTAGTCCGTATGATCAACAAAATCTTTGGTTATAAAGGAAACATTATATGTTATCATAGTTAAAGGAATATTCGATCTGTGTTAAGCGGTACGGGTGGTAAGTCCAGGATAGTATTGTAATCATAAGAATCTATGTAAAGGGATAAAAGTGTAGAACCTTGGCCGTGTAGAGTTATTGAGGTGCCACTTACATTAGGTTAAGAATTATTATTGGCCAGGTGATAGATGTGAAGATAAATTGTTTTGTAATAGGATTACGTGTATATATATATAATCCAAGAGTATTTAGAGGTAACTTGTAACAACGCCCTGGTCATTTAGAAGACATCTAATGTATGAAGTAACAAGGACAATATATAATGAAAGAGTATTTAGAAGGGAAATTGAGGTAAAATTGTAAATACGCCCTTGTCATATGAGTAAATGTATTGTATATGGTTAAGAGGATATATTAATTGAAAGGTCATATGTCGTAACGCCTTGGTCTCTGGAGTAGACATAGTAGGCCCGATAAAAGAATATCATTTCGAAGTTTAGTTTAGAGATATAACCCTTGTTTAGATAAGTAAGTAAAGGTATGCTTCATTAATGCCCTGGTCTCTGTAGTAGACACAGCAGGGCTCGGTAAAAACCTTATTATTGTAGAAACTAATAACGTGCCTTTGGATCGAAGCCGACTTAAGTCAATACCTGAATATCGGGAATTCAAATAAGGAGAAACGGGAGTTCTCGGATTCCAAAGTACAACCCATGTTGGGTCGATGTGATATTCAATCCGTGTCTTGAACTCATCTCGGCCCGAACAGAGAAACCGTTATTAGTGTAGTAGCAAGTTTGTTAAATAAAGTATACAGACTTCTAAATGACTGTCGATTTAGCCCCCACTCTAGTAGTATATTCGAGATAAGAAAATAAATACTACAATATCTATTGGAAAATTAATAGTAAGCATAACAAAAATATATAATATTTCAATTGTATCAGTAGGAACAATATGTAAGTGTACTTGTTTGTGTTAATATATATATTCTCTTGACACTCGAGTCGGGAGAAAACTGAGGAAGCGTAGCAGAGAGACCAATATAATTTATGATATATGAGATAATTATCAGTGTGTGTGTGTTTGTGTGTGTGAACAAGAGCAGTGTGAATTAGTAAGTCGTTTCCCTAATATTTGATAATGTATAAATATATAAAAAAAAAATCAACTTTTCTGTTTTGTCTGTCATTTAGTGTGTAGTGTATATCTCCGAGGACATAATTATATACCATGAGTATCAAGTGTAGTGTATATCTCCGAGGACATAATTATATACCATGAGTATCAAGTGTAGTGTATATCTCCGAAGACATATATACCATGAGTATCAAGTGTAGTGTATATCTCCGAAGACATATATACCATGAGTATCAAGTGTAGTGTATATCTCCGAGGACATATATACCATGAGTATCAAGTGTAGTGTATATCTCCGAAGACATATATACCATGAGTATCAAGTGTAGTGTATATCTCCGAGGACATATATACCATGAGTATCAAGTGTAGTGTATATCTCCGAGGACATATATACCATGAGTATCAAGTGTAGTGTATATCTCCGAGGACATATATCATGAGTATCAAGTGTAGTGTATATCTCCGAGACATATATACCATGAGTATCAAGTGTGTATATCTCCGAGGACATATATACCATGAGTATCAAGGTAGTGTATATCTCCGAGGACATATATATCATGAGTATCAAGTGTAGTGTATATCTCCGAGGACATATATACCATGAGTATCAAGTGTAGTGTATATCTCCGAAGACATATATACCATGAGTATCAAGTGTAGTGTATATCTCCGAGGACATATATACCATGAGTATCAAGTGTAGTGTATATCTCCGAGGACATATATACCATGAGTATCAAGTGTAGTGTATATCTCCGAGGACATATATACCATGAGTATCAAGTGTAGTGTATATCTCCGAGGACATATATACCATGAGTATCAAGTGTAGTATATCTCCGAGGACATATATACCATGAGTATCAAGTGTAGTGTATATCTCCGAGGACATATATACCATGAGTATCAAGTGTAGTGTATATCTCCGAGGACATATATACCATGAGTATCAGTGTAGTGTATATCTCCGAGGACATATATATCATGAGTATCAAGTGTAGTGTATATCTCCGAGGACATATATACCATGAGTATCAAGTGTAGTGTATATCTCCGAGGACATATATATCATGAGTATCAAGTGTAGTGTATATCTCCGAGGACATATATACCATGAGTATCAAGTGTAGTGTATATCTCCGAAGACAATATACCATGAGTATCAAGTGTAGTGTATATCTCCGAGGACATATATACCATGAGTATCAAGTGTAGTGTATATCTCCGAGGACATATATCATGAGTATCAAGTGTAGTGTATATCTCCGAGGACATATATACCATGAGTATCAAGTGTAGTGTATATCTCCGAGGACATATATATCATGAGTATCAAGTGTAGTGTATATCTCCGAGGACATATATACCATGAGTATCAAGTGTAGTGTATATCTCCGAGGACATATATACCATGAGTATCAAGTGTAGTGTATATCTCCGAGGACATATATCATGAGTATCAAGTGTAGTGTATATCTCCGAGGACATATATATCATGAGTATCAAGTGTAGTGTATATCTCCGAGGACATATATACCATGAGTATCAAGTGTAGTGTATATCTCCGAGGACATATATACCATGAGTATCAAGTGTAGTATATCTCCGAGGACATATATACCATGAGTATCAAGTGTAGTGTATATCTCCGAGGACATATATATCATGAGTATCAAGTGTAGTGTATATCTCCGAGGACATATATACCATGAGTATCAAGTGTAGTGTATATCTCCGAGGACATATATACCATGAGTATCAAGTGTAGTATATCTCCGAGGACATATATACCATGAGTATCAAGTGTAGTGTATATCTCCGAGGACATATATATCATGAGTATCAAGTGTAGTGTATATCTCCGAGGACATATATACCATGAGTATCAAGTGTAGTGTATATCTCCGAGGACATATATATGAGTACAAGTGTAGTGTATATCTCCGAGGACATATATACCATGAGTATCAAGTGTAGTGTATATCTCCGAGGACATATATACCATGAGTATCAAGTGTAGTGTATATCTCCGAGGACATATATATCATGAGTATCAAGTGTAGTGTATATCTCCGAGGACATATATATCATGAGTATCAAGTGTAGTGTATATCTCCGAGGACATATATACCATGAGTATCAAGTGTAGTGTATATCTCCGAGGACATATATACCATGAGTATCAAGTGTAGTATATCTCCGAGGACATATATACCATGAGTATCAAGTGTAGTGTATATCTCCGAGGACATATATATCATGAGTATCAAGTGTAGTGTATATCTCCGAGGACATATATACCATGAGTATCAAGTGTAGTGTATATCTCCGAGGACATATATACCATGAGTATCAAGTGTAGTGTATATCTCCGAGGACATATATACCATGAGTATCAAGTGTAGTGTATATCTCCGAGGACATATATACCATGAGTATCAAGTGTAGTTATCTCCGAGGACATATATACCATGAGTATCAAGTGTAGTGTATATCTCCGAGGACATATATATCATGAGTATCAGTGTAGTGTATATCTCCGAGGACATATATACCATGAGTATCAAGTGTAGTGTATATCTCCGAGGACATATATATCATGAGTATCAAGTGTAGTGTATATCTCCGAGGACATATATACCATGAGTATCAAGTGTAGTGTATATCTCCGAGGACATATATACCATGAGTATCAAGTGTAGTATATCTCCGAGGACATATATACCATGAGTATCAAGTGTAGTGTATATCTCCGAGGACATATATATCATGAGTATCAAGTGTAGTGTATATCTCCGAGGACATATATACCATGAGTATCAAGTGTAGTGTATATCTCCGAGGACATATATATCATGAGTATCAAGTGTAGTGTATATCTCCGAGGACATATATACCATGAGTATCAAGTGTAGTGTATATCTCCGAGGACATATATACCATGAGTATCAAGTGTAGTGTATATCTCCGAGGACATATATATCATGAGTATCAAGTGTAGTGTATCTCCGAGGACATATATATCATGAGTATCAAGTGTAGTGTATATCTCCGAGGACATATATACCATGAGTATCAAGTGTAGTGTATATCTCCGAGGACATATATACCATGAGTATCAAGTGTAGTATATCTCCGAGGACATATATACCATGAGTATCAAGTGTAGTGTATATCTCCGAGGACATATATATCATGAGTATCAAGTGTAGTGTATCTCCGAGGACATATATACCATGAGTATCAAGTGTAGTGTATATCTCCGAGGACATATATATCATGAGTATCAAGTGTAGTGTATATCTCCGAGGACATATATACCATGAGTATCAAGTGTAGTGTATATCTCCGAGGACATATATACCATGAGTATCAAGTCCTCATTGACATGATCTATTATTTTGTATTTCTTGTGTTTCTGATATTCTTGTATTACTGTAAAACTTCATGTCAATAAATTTATTTGAATTTGAATTTTTCAAATAATATCATTATCTAAGTTAAAATGGTTGTACAGAAGATGCATGTTAATTTCACATGCGTATGTCATGCATGGGAATGATCGTGAGTGAGTGTGTGTGTGTGTGTGTGCGTGTGTGCAATCATATTCGACACCATGATCTACTTTATGTATATCCCTGTGTCGTGTTAGTTGTGTATCGGACTGTAAATATTCTCAATCTCTTCCTTATACTGTTTAACTGTTAATTGGAAACGTGTTCACCATTGCGTAGAACTACCGTAAAACTAGTATTGCAGGTGCGTCCTGACTCTCTATTATAGTATACTATACAATTATATATACATAATATATATATACAACAGTTATTTATACAATTATATATACATAATATATATATACAACAGTTATTTATACAATTATATATACATAATATATATATACAACAGTTATTTCAGTAGCTTAAATATTTTGCGTGACTGAATATTGAAGTTTTGTCTGCAGGAAGTCTCATATTATTGATGTGTTTGTGTGTCACGTGTGTGTGTGTGTGTGTGTGTACGGGTTTAAATAAATTTAATAACGGAAGCACGTATACAAATTATATAAATGTAAACGAATACGACGACAGAAATACAAACAAGTGGAGTAAATTATGAGAAAATTCGCCTGTGTGATTAATTATGGTACATAAAAACAATGCTAAGGGATATAGGCTAAATGGAATGGGTTTTACATGGACGCGGTCGGTATGTCGATGTTTTGTTCGGTATCCATTAACAAGTTAGTATGTAGCTATGACTTTCCTGTTATTATTCGTTCCCATAGAGACGTTTTCAGAGTGAATAAATGTCATTATCATGGTGTGATATTAGTAATGCAAGAACATGAAACATAAAATGTTTACGATGTATTTGCATAGCTGTAAATATCTAACATTTTGTTTATCAACGGTTTATGATTAATCAATGCATTATGGGTGGATGGGACTCGTCAACCTTGGGTGGCAATCCATCTAGGGTAGATAATCTTATAAACATGCGAGGGGGTGGCGCCCTAATCGGTGCCACTTGTAGGTGGTGAACCCTACAATAGAAATTAAATATGAAATATGAAAATATGAAATTAAATCCCAGAAAACTATTTAAACAATGTTTACGTGCACAAATTCTAGGAGTATCCTATATCTACACGCACCCTACTTGACTGACTCGAAAGCAATTTAGGTGTGGAGTTACAATAATTGGTTCACGAATAAATATATTACCGTAGCAGCCCAGTAATATGTGTATTATATATAATGTGTGAACATATGATTGTGAAGAAAGGGAGTATAACACACACACATACACACACAGAGCCGCGGCGGTCGAGTGGTGAGCACGCTCACGTGTGAATCTGCTTGACCTGGGTTCGATCCCAGGCCAGGCGGACATTTAGTTGGTGTTTTAGTACGTCCTAGCATGTTTCACATGCTTGCACCCAGTCGGGGGACACCTCGATGACGTATACAGACTAATGGCACACATAGCAAACAGCTTCCTCTCGCTCCGACACCCCTTCTCCCCTCTCTACACTCTACAGAAAAAAATAGGAAAAGTAGAATGTAGATACGAGGTGCCGTTGTAAAGGCTTATCCATCAATACCTTCACCACACACGGACATACACACACACACAAACAAACACAAAGTAAATAGAGTATGGTTCCAGCCAGTATCACGCTGTACTGCCTAGCAATCTTGCAAAGTGGAGCACGTTTGTAAGTTGGCTGCTGCTGCCAAGAGAATGTCGTGATCTATGTTGGGAACCGTGGGAGGGAAGGAGAGGTTTATCAAGGGAGAGGAGGTATGAGTAGGAACACCAAAGACAGAACCATGTAGTGCTTTGGAGTGCAGTGATTATGAGTAGGATAACAGTAAAAAGTCTATCTATCTATCTATATGCTCAGGCCCAATCCCCATTTTGGGGATAGCCGACTCAAGACAGAGCAAGAACAGGGAAAACACAAAAACAACATAAAACAACAAATAAACACAGATAAAAAACACAAAGTCACACACATCCAGGTCACCCAGGAGAAGACCCAGAGACCAGGGTCACCAAGGTCGCTTGTAAAGCGAAGTAAAAAGTGGGGCACCAATATTAATTGAAAATCATATATGAATAAGTAACATACATTATTATTCATAGGAACGTATACATCTTTACTAGTAAATATATTTGTTTTAATCAAAGGAAATATATAATTACGGAAGTAAATATGCGGAGTATCCCATTTAGAGGAAGAATGAGCTACAAGATGAGAGCTGTATGATATTTCGAAGGGGATGGCAATCTTTAAATATAAAACAAGCAAACAATTTGTTGTATTCGAAGTGGGAAGGTGATGTTTCCAAATATTGTAGAAGAATAGTGATCGTTAATACTATGTACACTCGGCCGCAATTCCGCGTGGGCCACCTAGTCGTAGGGTTTGGGTAAATCCGTTGTGTAGTTTGTTCGCTCTGAATATAGTAAGATCTCACACTCCCCTCCCTGAATCAATCGAAGATTTTGCCCCATAGATGGCGCAGCTTGATGGGAAGGGAGGGAGCTTGTCGTAGTGTTAAAAGGGTAGGACACAATGGGAGGAGGTGACGTTCTATAACATACAGTGACGAATGTTAAACTTATTTACTTCTACTTGTTCATACAATAATGTTCCCGAAACTAATTCGTAATGAACAGTAGATTCCCTCTTTCAGTAACTGAAACGTCTCTCTCTCTCTCTCTCTAGGTTATAAGAGGTATACAGAATGTTGAAAGTAACACTATTATATATATCCATTTACACATTATGAAATTTATTCAGCAATATGATGAGAACTTGAGAAGAATATATTTTGAAGCAGCACCACGAAGTAACATTATGCTGACGCGGCCATGTATAATTATCCACCTTCCTCTCCCTCTCCGAGCTCGGACTTTTTTCTATCCTCTAGTCTATTTTTTCCCAGCTGAGGGTAAATTGTCATGTTTCTATCTTTGTTACTTGGCTATAAGGTAGATTTTGTAGCGAGAGATGATGTTTATTCTGAAAACTTGGCATTAATATGACACACAGCCATAGTAATTTCATATATTTCCATTAAGTATCGAGAAATCAGCTAATAAGAGATTCAATTTACGATCAGCTGGAAAAAAATAGAGTATAGTTGTCACTAAGGGATGGAGGGACGTAAGGGTGGCGAGGTGACTAACAAGGGGGGTGGAGGTGGAGGAGTTGTGGTGGGATTGTTTAGACTGGTGGATGAATGTATAATAACTAAATTTAGGATATTTCAGTGGGTGTGTGTGTGTGTGTGTGCGTGCTTGTATGTGCTTAAAGGGCGATCGGGACACGAATGCATAGAGGTTTTGTGTTCGTGGACGGGTGGAAAATTATAAAGCTAAATTTATTTATGTACTATATATTGTATCTCTTTTATACTGGCATGGCCTTACTTACTCTTTACTTTGTATTAGTTTTGCACACATTTTCAGCATATTTCACTAATTGGCTTAAATATAGTTATGTTTATATGAATGATGCATTAGGATCCCTTTGGACGTTCCCCTGTTCGCTTGTTTATGCTTCCTCTTACAACTTCGGTTAATCATTGCACACAAATCTTGATGTCATATCATATTTCGTGAACTCGCTAATCTGATTTATCTATCTATCTATCTATCTATATATCCATCTATTGACAGACAACCTTATCTCCCGAGAGGAGGTGGACGTGAAAGTATCACCTTCATAAGCTTCTATATGCCGAGGTAACTCATTCGATTATCTAGCTTTTTTCAATTAATTTCAAAATAAACGTGTAGCTTGATCATGCAAGATTATTGCGCAATGCAATTATAACAATGACAAATATTAATTGTCCTGTTGATAAACATTATGTTTGCGGTAATATGAACAATTGATAAAGGTATACTCAATTAACTTCAGTAATTATATTTATTTAATTGATATTTATTAGACAGTCATAGTAAAGTAAATAGATCAAGGGAATAATGTGTTGGGGAAAAAGTGGATTGCAATTCTCGAGGGTAATTTACTCTAGGTAAATATTTCCCCCTGCATCACATTATCCTATATTATCAGACTTGGCAATATGTAACAAACCACATGCAAAGAGTATAACATATCAGTATAAATAATTATATGTGTGGAATAATATTATCTGTGTATACCCTGGTCTATTTGTGATATCTAATAACCTGAGTTTACATGTAGTTACTCATAGTCTCACTGTTACCAAGATAATGCACAAATTATTTATCAATACCATATTTACTACATAAATCGATTAACACAGTGCAACTTCTCTCTCTCTCTCTCTCTCTCTCTCTCTCTCTCTGAGAAACCAGACTTGGCTCTTCCGTGATACCAACAGATTTTTCATATACTTTAGTAATTATTTTATTAATTGTTTCTAGGTTAGCACACATCAATTATTAGCATTCGTCTATAGAGCAAGTTAATCAGAAATAATTAGATTGGTACTATAGCTGAATAGTTAAGGTCATAGAATTTACCCTGATAAATGTTGATAAGCCTGTCGAGTAGGAAGTGTGTATTTTCAGCAGAAGTTTTGGTAAGGAGTTCTTTATGAAGATCCATACTAATTTCAACCTAATGTCAGAGAGCAATAAAGGTGAAACGAGACTCAAACTATCCATTTGGGGGAGGGAATGGGTAGTTTACCTTGATGCACAGGAAAATCGACTTTAAATCGCCATAAACAGAGAAGAATGTTGTATCTAAGTTTAAATACTGTTGCCAGCTACTCTAAATATACTGATATTCCTGAAGGAAATGTTTTATCTACAAATTTGCCTCGATGTAAATTAATTGTTAAATATATAAATCAGACATGTCATACCTCTACCATTTGGCTTAATGTATCAATGTGATCATATGTAATGTTTTCTTTCTGGCCACAGGTAATTTAGAATCTTGATAATGATATTACCAATCTTAATGAATCCTGATCAATGTAATCAATATCCCACCGACTCAGTATTAACTGTGACTCTCATGCTTGAGGTAAGTCATCCACAGATCGACATATTTTGACACTACAAAGGTAACTCATCTAAATAATAATAGTTTACTACTTCTGTTAATATAATTTGTCGCTAGTTTGTAGTTTGCTAACAAAAAGTGTATGTTATATATTATATAGTATGACCTGTACTATTATTTTATTCATACCAATAAAGTGGGTGGAGAGAGAGAGAGAGAGAGAGAGAGAGAGAGAGAGTGACGTTTCAGTTACTGAAAGAGGGAATCTACTGTTCATTACGAATTAGTTTCGGGAACATTATTGTATGAACAAGTGAAAGTAAATAAGTTTAACATTCGTCACTGCATGTTATAAAACGTCACCTCCTCCCATTGTGTCCTACCTTTTTAACACTACGACAAGCTCCCTCCCTTCCCATCAAGCTGCGCCATCTATGGGGAAAAATCTTTGATTGATTCAGGGAGGGGAGTGTGAGATCTTACTATATTCAGAGCGAACAAACTACACAACGGATTTACCCAAACCCTACGACTAGGTGGCCCACGGGGAATTGCGGCCAAGTGTACTTAGCAAATGCTTAAAATTAACAGATTTATGAGTAACATAAAATTATATCAAAGATCATAACACGAATATAAAAGGTCAATGAATATATAAAATGCCTAGTGAGTTCATTGCTCAATAGGTGGCGTTCAGAGAGTGAGGGTCAGAGTCTAGGTGGTGAGATAGTGAAGCACTGGAGCGAAGCAGCTTCAGAGATGTGCCTGCTTCGAGCTGTGGGTGGGCAACCGTGCATCTTGCGAAACGAAAGATATCGGGGGCTGGTTGTATCCCAAAGTGCTTCATATGTCTCACTCCCTAGACTGGAATGAGACCTAACGGCCTTCACCGTTCAATGTAGGGTTGAATGTACAGTCGGTCACCTTTCCGACTGGGCCACCTAATGGTAATTTCGCTGGGAGTTTTCGCTCTGATACTATTAAGATCGCTCACTCCCCCCCACCCTGAATCTGTTGCCTATTAGGTCCCATAGATGGCGTAGTTAGAGTTTCTGGGAAGGAGAGTTAGGGGCTATAGGGAGTAAGGGGTGTGTGGGGGGGGGGGGGGGTATTATCGTGTAGGAAAGGTTGGAAGTGTGTAGGGTGGGGATGTTAAGTGAATTATTTCACCAGGTTTATGGTTACCCTTTTGTCTCATGATAATAATTACAATTATTGAACAGCAATTTTTAGTGAAATCTACCTTTAAGAAATATTAGAATATGTACTATTAATTTTTGCAATCATTGCTGCAGTTCCGTTCTCCGCTTAAGCTGTTGCTTAACCCACTACTCTAAACACGTGTTAGATAATATATATGGAGAGCTTAAGTCTAATGTTAATAACGTTATTATTAGCACACCCATATGTATAATTTATCTTTATATATCAATATTATGTGTCATGACTGTCAACATGGTTTCCATGGAAACGAGAGCGTGTTGGTAATTTGGGAATATAATCACAGTAAAGTTCACACTACCATTACACCAAAAGTCGAACACAATGTTCTCAACAATGTTATACAATACAAACAAACAAACAAACAAAAATTGTTTATTAGCCTTTTGTACAATTTGATCATGGGCGATTTACATATTAATCTTATTTGATATACAGTATTTTACTATCATTTAACTTTTTACACAAGCAGTTTACAAACATTTACTGGCCATGATTTTTTGTTTATTTGGCCTATGTCTATTAACTCAAAATAACCGTATTCCGAAAGTAAATTAGTTGATGAACTACCGTAGGTATATATAATAATCCAAATGTCTATGTATTCTACGCAATCCAGGAAAATTGGTATGTCAAAAATTAAAGTGAAGCTGGCAACCGTATTTTATGATTGATTGTATTAACGATCTATTACACAGCTAGATAAGGACAGAAATACTCTGCATCATCAAACTTCCATTACCTTACTGTAGACGTTTATGCTATTTTGACCTCTATTGTCTCACGACAGAAAGTTGAAAATGGTTTGCTTCAATTCCTCGCCAACCTAACACCTCTGAAAATGCCACACTTACAGCTGTTCCGGCATGTCAACATGTCACGATATCAATATATACCCTCTATCTTTACTGTCCTTAACAATACAATGGTTTTGACCCACTTGCGTTATCTTGCAATGCAAAAAAATAACAGGTGCTTGATGTGCTTCCTGTGAACAAATTTTGATTAGAAAAATGTGCAGAATATAACTGTTGGTATGCCTGGAGACAATATATCCTCGTGACTTGCATTGGAAACCATTATTATAGTTATACTAATTAAAATACAAAGGATTACTGTGGTAATTTGATTTGACAATTAATATACGAAAAATATCATTGTAGAGAACAATGCGTTTGTAGACGTTTACTTTTGGTGTAATGGTAGTTTGACCTTTACTGTGATTATATTACCAAATTACCAACAAGCTCTCGTGTCCATGGAAACTATACATGACACATAATATTGATATATAAAGATAAATTATACATATGGGTGTGCTAATATTAACGTTATTAACATTAGACTTAAGCTCTCCATATATATTATCTTACACGTGTTTAGAACAGTGGGTTAAGAAACAGTTTAAGCAGAGAACGGAACAGCAGCAATGATAATATAGGAGTTTTGGTTTGCATTAGTAATGTCTATGATTCATTACAATGAATAAATTGTTATTTAGACTTGTCCAATGCATGGGTGAATACAATATGATAAATCATTTGGATCATATCAGTCCCTTCCAGTGAGTGCCAGGCACCCGCCTTGCAACACAGTCCCACTCCTATTCTGTCCATCTCTCAAAGCCAAGAATTGGCATACTCAGTGTTTCTTCTACTCAACAGGTGAACTCTGGAACTTCTCCCTTAATCAATTTTTCATGAATTTTATCCTATGACTTAAGCTATTTTAAACTTCGTGTGTCCTGGCATTTCTTTTACCACAACGTCCCTTGAATTTGCCTGTCACTCTTTTGGCTTTTGGGGAGACACTCGTTACAGGCAACCTGCCTTTTGTCTCCCTCATACACATAGACACACAATGTAACGCGTACGGCATTTGTTAAATGCCATGTTGCTTAATATTCTGTATATACAGTGTAATGTATAATTATTAAATTTAGAACTTGAATAAATACTATATTCAAAGAAATATACCTTAAAGACTTTATATTTCTGTTCTTAGAACATAACTCATATGTATATATTTCTGAACTATAATTACAACAGAAGCCAGAAGCATATGCAAACAAACAGGCATGATCACACACACGCAAACGCAAACGCACATAATGGTTATTATTATGTCCACCCACTATTACATGAGGTGTCACGAAATATATGATTATGATATATATAACAATTGCTTGGCATACATTTAGCCCTGTTGCTAAATAATGACTTTGCTAAGTGTTCAATGATGCAACCGAAAATAATTCTCTATACAAAACATATTCACTCCGATAATGCTTATTGAGGCACACAATATTCTGAGTGTGTGTGTTTGTGTGTGTGTGTGTGTGTGATTACAGATTATGCCAAGAGTAATGCTTAGTTGACGTAGTTTGTGTTTCCGAGGTTAGAGAGTGATGGTCGACCAATGACAATCACGTGAGAATATGTTATCACGTGTTAATCACGTGAGAATATGTTATTAGTTGCACTGCATATAAAAGAAAATACAATACTGTTTTAGTTTAAAGAAATAGTACATTTTAAATAATAACAAATGTAAGGTAGCTTTCTGAAGTCATAAGAGTAGGCGATAATCTATACTATATCATTAATTATAGCATATTTATCCCCACGACTTATGTGACACCAAATGATAATATTGATTTTAAACAGGTTATATACAGTATAGACCAATAGTAGATGCAAGTTATCAAATATGACAACATTCGATGGCGGGTCACGCAAGTATAATGTGTCTAACACAGACACAAATAATGCCTTATATGGTGATAATGATATTATACTGTATGTGGCATAGACTCCTCTACATAATAGCCATACTCGGATCCCGGAAATTGGGTCCATTGTCAGGCCCACAAACTGAGGTCTTATTTTAGTTTTACTGGATATGGGACTTTTTGTTTTTACTCTACAACATCTTATTAACTAGAGCAACCAAGTAAAGGAAAATAAAACATTTGTTTTTGGTTGATTGACTCATAAGTCTCTTTCGTGATTGAACATAATAGGAAAATATACAGTTATAATGAGATAGTTTATAAGAACATGTATTATACAAGCAAAGCATCATACCATGACTTACATTAATTAAATATTAGAAGAAATTAAAGTAAAACCTTTGCAAAATATTACTTTACACATAATTTGACATATATCAAAAGTCACATAACACAATAATTAACTTAAACATTAGAAAGTTTCTCTTGTCGCCTTAAGCAGCCTAGTGTACACTCCCGATCGCTTGTATTAAATACAAAGGCCTTAAACAACACATTACACAATATCTGGCATGCTCCTGAATGGCTAGCTAAAGAGCATCTACATAAGACAAGCATTATTTCAAGTAATTGCGACAACACTTTTTCGAGTCTTGAAGAGACATTTGAAGGGTGATGCCACTATGTACAAAGAAGACAGTAGCCAGTGTAGGCATACTCAGCCCACCTCGATTGAGCGCAGTCAAAAACTCTGATGACAAGCATTCCCCAGAATCTACTTCCTGTTGTCCATGTTTATGAGCTAAAAATCCCCCAATGTAGACAATTTTATGTTTTAAAGTATCATCTGAATCTAGAAGTAGTTGAGTGTCTTGTAATGTCAGCTCTTCCAGAAGTTGTAAATCACCATCATCTATGGCTGCTGTACAAAATTCACAGCTTACTTCTTTGGCTTGGTCAGGAACGATGTCACGTTTCAACAGCTAATGCAACTGCTGTACTTTGGATGCTGCTTGAACATCCCCAATGTCAATGTAAAAATGTCCTCCACTACGTTGTCTTGCTTGACCAAAAAACTTTTCTAGGGGATCTTGTGAAAAAACACCAGGTAGGATGTAAGCAAAATCATGGGTTTCAAAAAGATATTGTGCTGCTTCTATATTATACCTTGTTGTGATGACAAAGGCAGCTGCTGTTGACTGTGTTAGTTTCTTCTCTCTGCCATGCCCACCAGTCCACCGACAGCTGGATACAACTGTACAAATTTCCTGCAGAGCTTTGAAGTTTGTACAGTTTAATGTCCAAGGTTCACGATATTGGTCTCGTAAATGAACTGCGCTGTACTTGCTTTTAACATTCATCATTTTAAACCAATTGGTTACCAGTGTTATGTATATCACTGTTCCATCCTGAAATTTAACAGTTCCTTTAAGACCTTCAAATGCAGCAATCGTTTTCTCATTGAACACTTGGCAAACTAAGGGCACACTCTGACGTTGCAATGGTTTAGGAAATACTGATAAGCGTGTGAGTTTTGTCAGACGAAGTGGTGTCTTCTGATCTTCATTGTAAAGAGCTTTAACATCACTCCAACACGCCAAATATTCTGTACCGTCCTTGCTAAAATGTAATTCTTGACATTTCTCTGTGATCCAGTTGTTTCTCATATTCTTGAGGATGTGAACATAATCATAGACAAGGAAAACATTTATGCCATCTGGTGCTAGTGTTACTTTTCCAGGACCCCCAAGCATTCTGTAAACAGCTTGATTCAGTGGACAGTTGTCACAGACGAACGATACTGGATGGCCACCACTAGCTTTAACAACATATACAGCCTCAAGTAATATTTCCTTCAGTTGAATAGCATTCAGTTTTGATACAGGATGAATTCGTATGATGTACCGTGGTCCTCCATAGTGGCAAACAACTTCAATAGCAAGAGCAGATGTTGCTAGATTTTCTGGTCCGTTTGTTGCATAGCCTACTATATGCTCTCCTGTAAATCTAAGGGCCTGCTTAATCTTGACTTCATCAAACAAAATGTTAACTAACCGCTGTTGTGGCTTCAACTGATCAAAAAGGATTGGGGGACACTTGTCAGCATAAGTGCGAGATAACAATTGGCGAATCTGTTTCTCACAAGGAAGACTAATTGCTTTGGAGTTTCTAAGCATTCTATATACTGCGGGTGATATACAAAACAGTTCTGCTGCAAGAATTAACATATGCTTTGTATATCGGCGATTTTTAGGAGGAATAAGAAGGAGTTGTAACTGTGCTTGAATGAACTGAAAACCTTCAATTTCATGAAATTCTGTGATAGAGTCAAGTTCTGAAATTATTCTTTTTAAGCGGTCAGTATTAGTCGCTTCATGAGTGTTCATAATTTTCACTAATTCTTCATTTTGAGACCACTTACTTACCAAGCTATTTTTTTGAAGATTCAGTTTACTTTTTGGTATCTCCAAGCCACTTTTCTCTGCTACTACCAGCTGCAAAAAAACAAAAGGAGACTGTACCTCTTTAAAATGAAGAAACTTATCAACTGCTCTACCATTACCATCTGTCTTAAACATTGTCAGTTCTCTACCATTTTGCATTATATAAAACTCAGGGAAGTGTTTTCCAATCTCTCCTGCAAATATGTCATAACTATGCATTTTGTCTTGTTCATTTTCAAATTCAGTTTGTTTTTTAAGTCTTGCTTCACTTGTCACTGTTTTAGTTAACCTAGGAGCTGACGTAAGTTGATTGAGGCAAGACTTGGGTACACCTTTAAAAACTGTAGGAGGTCCAGCTGGTCGTTTTCCTCCCCGAACTGTGACCCAATCGCAGTCGAAGTGTGATGCACAAATCCATAGTTTCGACCTGTCTCTCAAACTTTCTGGGCTATTTGGCATAGCACTAATCCATGCATGTCGTTCTTGTTCTTCATTCGGGAAACACACCATAGGACTGTATGGCTCTCCCCTGTAGTTTCCACGACAATTGAATGCAGCACATCATTTCGGCATTGTTCCTGTAAAGCAAAAAAACAAGAATAGTTGTAAAATGGTTATCAGTACATATCAAAGCAACCCGTTGACATCAACTCAATTCTAATATTTATCAGCTAAATAAGTTGTTAACACAGATCCTTTTGTGACTGGTAAGTATTTATAAGAAAATTACTTACAATAAGCTGAGAGATAACGAACAACAGAACAAAAATGTGTTGCCTCTAACGTGTCTCGTGGGTGGCGAGACATTATGTCGCCAATATGGCGGGGATATGGACGATTACGTGTGAAATTACATGCATTTATATGTAA
Organism: Paralithodes platypus; assembly: GCA_032716605.1. Classification (NCBI taxonomy): domain Eukaryota; kingdom Metazoa; phylum Arthropoda; class Malacostraca; order Decapoda; family Lithodidae; genus Paralithodes; species Paralithodes platypus. Next base: position 33,894,229 of record CM064548.1, on the reverse strand, counting down.
AGTTGTGTTTGTGTACATATTTTTGTGTTTAAGAAAGTCGGAGAGACCACTGCTTTCATGATACTGCTTTTAAGCAATGGACCCAAGTTTCAAACTCCGAGAGTGCTCGTTTCCAGTCCTTATGTAAAGGGGTCTATGGTATGTGGACTTATTCTACTCCATATCATTATATGTGTATCTGCCCTTTTGCAATCATATTTACAAGCAGCCTCGTAAGGATCAATATATCTGCTGTTGCTTGTGTTTCTTTTTACTTATTTGTTAAACGTGACATGTTGGGTAGACTTATACAAACAGGAAGAATGAGATTCTTGAGTTTTAAGGCGTCGGTACCGTTTAAATGCTTCCTCCTTATTGCGGACAGCAGTAGAGAGAAAGAAATGGAATGTATGCCTCCATGCCCGATAGGATTGCCTCGGTAATGCGTTCAGCAGTCTCCGAGAGTCCCCGGCCACAGCAGCAAAATTAATTCCATGGGAAATCAAAGAAGTACTGCCGGAGAGCCTCCCAGTCGTCAGCGCCAAAGTGCCACAAGCGCCGCCTCCTAAGAGGATCAGGTGGCCGTACTGGAGAGATAGGACAGATGACAGAGATAAGTTTATGGTCGGAGGAGCCCAAAGGAGAAAAAAGATCGACAGTATAAGAAGAAGGGTTAGAAGTTAAAAACAAGTCAAGATTGTTGGGCAGATCTCCGAGGCGATCCGGGATACGGGTAGGTTGCTGAACCAACTGCTCTAGGTCATTTAGGATAGAAAAGACGTAGGCTTGTTCACCAAGTTGGTCAGTAGAATTAGAGGAGAGCCATTGGTGGTGATTAACGTTGAAATCTCCTAAAATGGAGATTCAGAGCAGTGCTGCCGTTTTTCCGCAGTTATTTGGTCCGCTGTTTACAATTTGTTTTAAGAGAACGGATATATTGATGGAGTAACTTGGTAAGAATTAGGTGTGCACCTTTTTGTCTGTATGTCTGTCAGTCTGTATGTACGTATATGTCTAGGCATGTATGCATTTTATGTATGCATATATACAGTAGCCCTATGAAGTTCGTAGTCTCCGAAAATATAATTATTAAATTATGCAACTGACCACTTGCGAGTTTCGTTCTATAAGGAAGTTGGAGTTGTAGACATCGATATTTAACATAATTATACCAGCTACAATACAGTTATAGTACATTTATAGATACATCAAATCCAATTCAACATACTATTTAGCCATCCGAAACCTACATTATTATTCATTTGTTTACGATCGATGTCTACAACTCCAACTTCCTTATAGAACGAAACTCTAAAGTGGTCAATTACATTTCTTTTCACATTGCTGTAGGAAACATTATCACTTGTATACAGTATGTCTTGATTCATCCTCTGTTTACATTATATATACCGTTCTGTATATGTAGTTTATACATCAACTGTTGAGCTTCTAATAGATCTAATTAAGATTGTTGGAGCGCTGTAAACTGTAGCCAATATTTGGGTATATAACTGTGTAGGTTGTATACACCAACAAACAAAATTAGTGTCGCCGCTCCAAAATGTCTACTTTAATTTTGTCTATTAGAATAAGACAAATGTACTCCTCGCACACCTGAACAAAGCTTGGATATATAAGCTTTGCTCAGATGTGTTATGGAATAATGTTATCTTATAAAACAAAAGAGAACCCTAAGGTAGAGATTTTGGAGCGGCAAACACTAAATTTGTCCCTGAGTGTACATCTATAGTATGTATGTACACTCATGGACACATGATTTTAACCATCCTGTGAATAAATTACGCAAGTATTACATTTTGAATCAACCAGTTTATGTATAATCAATATTTTATGCAATTATCAGTTTGTAAATTTATGGAAAAGTACGTTTTTTTTCTCGTATATATATCATAACATTTAATTACATAATGACAATCCTAGTATGGTTAAGAACATATATCCGGGACTATACATGTATACTGTATATATGTGTTTATAAAGATATGCTCCCTGTTTGACCACTCAACCTAGACCTTGGTACTATAGGTAGGCCTTATGATTTCTTGCTCTTAATTATGATTCAAGTTATGTTCACTTATTTTACTATAGTTGTCTCATCATGTTGTAATCGACGGAATGTGTGTTTTTGCGATTAATATGGTGTATTTGTCTTGAATTATGGCATCAGATATTCAGATTGCAACTGTATTATGTGATACTAGCTTTCATTGACATTTCATGTACTCTGTGATATGTTTCATAAGTTGCATGTCCGACACCGATAACGCTCCCTGAAGTGTTGGGGATTGTACTGAGAGGTAATTATAGACCAACCTTTTAAAAATATTGGAACAGTTTTATGCAATACATTATTATTATTTGAGATAGGGAAGAAAAGTGCCAAGGAAACAAACCACAGAGATGAGGCCCTGCACGCACCAACAACCACTGCCACCGCAACACCAAGACAAGAGGGCACAAGTGAGTCCTCACCACACTTCGCTCGGGTCACCTGCATCACTCGGGCACTTCCCCCGACCCCAGGAAAGAACATACCTGTGAGGATGGCACCTACTGATGATATACCTAACAAAGATAATCCCTCACGACGTCGTAATAAACAAACCGTGCATAAAGATCAACACACCACACGCCCTTCTTGCTCAAAGGAGCACCACCGCTGTGACGCAGATTCCCAGAAGGGCTACCGCAGCCGGCCCAGACCCTCCTCCAGGCACAGCCGCCCCTCTAGCCCTGAAATGTCCCACCGAGGAGAACGACGGAAGTGGTAAGACCATCTCAGCCTACCTCATCATCAGTAGAGTTGAACAGATACTATTACCACACCGGTAGGGATAGTATCAAAAGACTTGGTACTATTAACTGAGAAATTGCCTTGAGGGAGTAAGACACTGGTGGAACTACTTGACGCATTTCTCAAAGGTACCTTGGATTTGCTAGTATTCTTGTTGGACCACACTGAAGACCACCCAACATCTTTACATTTCCTTGGTACATGATTTACTGTAATTAGAGTATGCAATGCCGACAAGTGCTCTAGTTCTAGTAAACCTACAAAAATAGTAAGGGTGGTTGGAAGAGCGCAAGACACTTGTGAAACGGCTTCCTTCTCAGCCAGGACTCGTAGTGGAGGGTGTAACGATACTGGTGAAACAACTCCCTACTTAGGTCCTGCAATACGAGAGCGTAAGACACTGGTGAAACGGCTCGTACTCGTATAACCACAACATCTAACATCAAAGTTCTTTCAGAGATTCCTGTAGGAAGTCAAGATCAAGGAATCGTAGTGGAGGGTGTAAGACACTGGTGAAACGACTCCCTACTCAAGTCATACAATACGAGAGTGTACTACACTGGTGAAATGGCTCGTATTCGTAAAAGACCTCAACCCCGTAGATCTTCAGAGGACCCCAAAGAAGTCTTCGCCAACTCTGCAACCGTCACACGGCAGGACCACCACCACGGACCAGGTCGTCATCAGGAATACAACACAGCCGTATCTCCAAAGACTGTTGGAACCTGCCAAAGTTCTTCCCCTTGAGACGCCTAGTGGATCCTCGATCGTGCTGTTATATTATTACCTATCCATATCTGATGTAACATTACACTTATAATAATATATTACTGTGAAATAAGAATAATCTATGTTTGTACTCTGTGTTATATTATCCTCTATTGTCTTCGTGCTTGTGTTTGTGTTGGTCTCCTTTTCTCAAGTCAAGTAAGAATCTAACTAATTAGTCAATATAACCCGAGTAAAAACCTGGTATAACATTATTATTATTATTATTATTATTATTATTATTAAGGTAGTAGTAATAGTAGTAGTAGTGGTAAACATACGCTTTACGTTGTTTACGGTGATATCAGTTAAAGCCAAATAAATTGCCATTTTTAACAAATATGAGCAATACCTAAAATACGAGAAAACACGAGACTCAGGATATAGTAGCGACCAGAGCAAGAAATAAAGAAAACGGAAAGACCAACAAGAACGGGAAGACGCCAGTAGGAAAGAAGGAAGGACAGAAAGACAGAAAATGGGAGATCCACAAGAACGAGAAGCAAAACTAGAGCCCTGAGAAATCAGAACCAATGCCATCAGGGAAGTCGACCAAAGCCCTTTAAAATTGACACCTTAACCCCATACCCCTATTACTTGCAGATACCTCGCCTTGGACTATGTTGCTGAATGTATGACGTGCCAGGTGAAACCAGCAGAGGGCAGACAGGGTGAAATCAGAATAGCTGCCGAATCCTAGGTGCAACGTGATCTGCCCGTACACTGGTCAGTACAGTCAAACATCATCTAGCCCTATCCAATCTCCTGGTCTAATTCCAATTGCCTGTACACTGGTCAGTGCAAGAAGATACATAGACATGGAGCTTCCTAAACTGTCCCACTTGCCTAAAGATAGTAAAGGAATAATTGTATAATAACGACGAGTTGTTAGTACACTTGTCCGTATGACTCTAAGTTCCTGGGTAATGACTTACTGCCAGTATACTGGTCCGAGTAGTCTGTCGAGCCCGGTTATTGAGCTTTAGCTTGCTACCAGTCTACTGGTCCATGTAGCCTGCTATAACTCAGTCCCTGGGTAGTGATCCAAACCCTACCAAGAAATTGTTAGGTGGACAGTACACTGGTCCGAACCGCCTAATAGATTCTCTGGCCATACCCAACTTGGGTATCGATAGTTGTCCAGGCCATAATGACTTCTCCCTTACTCGAGAGAGAAATTGCGTGGTGGACAGTAGGCTACACTGGTCCGCGCTGCCTAGTAAGTTCTCTAACCCTCCAGGCTTGGTATCACCAGTACACTGGTCCGTATGTAGCCTGATACTTGAGTATAGGAGTTGCTAGATTACCAGTACACTGATCCGTGTTCCCTAGTAATTGCTCTGATCCCTCTCCCTTACCTCTCAAGACCTGGATGGTAAGGAGCCAACTCACAGCCGTGTCAAGACCTGTTAGAGGACGTTGTTAGAGGACCACCCATCACCAACCCTGACGTTGAAGCCACTACAAGGACGAGCACGAGGAAGATCCGTAGATGTTGGACCACGGCACCAGAACGAAGAACTTAGCTTGCTGAAGGCTGTATAAATGTATAACAGACCTCCCTTATCACTTGTTAGGCCTCTATAGACGAGGATACAAACCACCCATATTTATCGTTATAAAGTAGAATATTTTGTACATGAACTCTTTGTGAGATAACATATGGTAATATTTCACTTTATAGCCGCACACTCCCATACAGTGATACACATAAAATCAACCCCAGTGACACTATCTTTCCACGCCTGTGACCAAATGACTCGTGATTATTTCATTGTGTTTATACTTTCATTTCATGCTACATTCATTCGAGAAATGCTTGCGTGACATGTCTAAATCTATGTGCGAAGACTCCTAAGTGCGCTTTTTAGGATACCAATATATCTGTGATAAACTCTGAAATATGAGAGACACTCAGTAAATTATTTATATACATTTTGTAGATGGATTGGGTGGAGGAAAAACACAGGAAAGAGATATGATTCTTTATTCTCTAATCTTTCCGGCTATGTATTACCCATCTCTGAAGATGGGTAGTACATAGCCCAAAACGTTAGCGAATAAAGAATCATAGCTCTTCCCTGTGTTTTTCCTGCACCCAATCCATCTACCTGTCAATATGAATCATTCACATATATTTTGTGTGTAATTTCTATTGCTAATTCAAAGGAGCAGTAAACCTCCAGTCTTAATACTTGCAATTCATCTTAGCTCCGGTGTATATCATATTCTATTCCATATCCATGATTTTGTGTATGGTATTTTATGCCATTATATATGTGTGAACCATTAGCCAAGTAAGCCATCATATGTTGTTATCTATATTGAATATAATAACTATATACAGTATGTACTCCTGTGTTGTCCTTACACCTCTGCATGTATGTCTGTGAATTCCTCTGCCACACCAGTTAAGTTAGGATCCACCTTTTATCCAGTAAACCCACCAAAAAGCCTGGTATAACAAAACCCAAATGATGAAATATAGACTACCTGTGTTTATTAATATTTACGTATATACAGTACAAGTTCTACCATTTAGGAGTAATGAATACAAGGTAATGCTTGCAAATATATACTGTATACTCAAGCAAAACAAGAGTCTATAATTATGTATGTATATATATATAAATTATATGTACTCATATTAACTATAAAGCTAGTACATTCTATATTGCACATGTTCCGTCTCTCTCTGAGATTGTATTTATGACATAAAAAATAGTATTGTTGAATTAGGAGTTCCTTGTTATGCAGTAGTTGATTCACCTTATTATGAAACTGTTAAGATACTACACTCAAATTTCAATTATACTATTTTGTCTTCCATAAAAACAATCTCAGAGATAAACGGAACTTGTGCAGAGAACTGTAACCTACAATGTAAGGAGACCGCGAATGTTTCGGTGTCTGTATTATAAATACTTGTATGTCAATATAGTTACAGGTATATTTTATATTTGTTTTGAGTGGCATGGAAACTATATAGGCTACTGTACATTATGTAATGAACACATAAATGGTACTTAGAACCGTATTAAACATTATATATTAATTTCACTCTGCGCGGAAATTAATATTCCGAATTATTTGGATAATGCGGAAATTCGGAATACAATTTCCGCACTTCGCCTTCCAACACTTTAAATTCCGCGTTTGGTGACGTATTTCCGCATTCTGGCAGCCCCGATTCAGAGAAAGGAGAAATGGCTAGAATATGTTCCACTTTAGAGTATAGATAATCAAACAATTTGGGAAAGTCGGTAAAGTTAGGGGAAAAACAGTTATCACATAAATATTTAATATGAGAATGACGGAAAGTTTGAGCCATAAAGTTGAGAATTCAGAGGAGCCAAAATCAGAAATACGAAAGCCTTTTGCTTTGAAACTAGGATAGAGAAAGTAGGAGGATACAGAGAAGGGGCTGCTGGCAGTTGCTTCAGACACCTGAGTTTCACACCCACTAAATATATCCGCCTTGGCTGGGATCGAACTAAGGTCAAGCAGATTCACACGTGAGCGTTGTTGCCACTCGACCGCTGTGGCTCCAGTGCTGAGTGATATTATCAAGCACTAGCCTCAATAAAATGTATGATTGTAGCTAAAACAGTAAAGGGGAACCACGGTCGGGAGGTTCATGGTCGATGCATGAGCTATTAACACGGATATTATATGCGATTGTTGTTACAGGAATGAATGGAGGAAGTTTGTTAGGAAGAACATATGAAGGTATTATTTTGTAACCTTTTAATTGACAAACCTGGAAGGTCATCATCCCCGATGTTGTGAACACTTTGTTGTGGAAGTGTATATCATCTGAGGTGAAGTCAATGATATTGAGGCCTGGTAAATGTTGTTCCGAATGTTAGAATACTTGCTTTGGCAGGTATCTCTTGTATTAATTTTCTCCCGGTCATCATTGTTCCCTTTCTAATGTCCCTTGCTAACCCTCCCCATCTATTTAACGGGAACGAAGGGTTGGCTACTGACTGTTTGACTGCCTGTTACACTTTCTGTAGTAGCATTAGCATGACCAGGTGCTGTCTGTTATATACTAATGTCTATACTGTTTCAGCGACCGACCACGTAGATGTCAATAGTTCCAGCTGATTGACTTGTGCGACCGTGATTATTTAAACCCTTAAGAATTAACAAATACTAAAAGACGAGACATTGAAAAAAGTCGCATTAGCCAATCAGCTACACTTATTGACATCTAGGTGAGCCGTTCTCACCTCAGCGTCGCTGAAGCAGAGTATAGTGAACCAGCAGCCCACATAATGGACACCTTAACAATACCCATCAGGGTTTTACAAACTAATGGTCCTCCAGATATTACCTGCCATCACTCGCAGTGCACTCGGTTTAGGATTACGCATATAGTTATTATTAATTATATAGGGTGACTTGCTCTTATCTACCTTATACATTTTACTGCACATAATATATAATTACCCTTGCATAGATTTAATCATGTAATATTTAACGTTAACACAGTTATATCGGCATTTAAACCCAACACAAACATACACACATACACACACACACACATACACCTGCCACGTGGATGAGGTTGCGGTCATCCTCTTTATACCAGTTGTGATATAATTATGGTCTCTTCAGGCCTAGCGTGGTTGCTAAATGTCAGTATATCTTAAAATAATTCCTACGCATGTTTTTGTCTTCCAGAAGCCAATAGGTCTAAGTCATAACACGATTGGTTTTAAAATATCAGTGGATATATCTTTTTCATGAGCTACCCTGGCAGCCTGTAACGCGCTGAGTTAGTTGCGAAAGATAATAATTGGTAGAGAGTGCGGTCCCTGTGACTCCTGCCAAACCACTATTCCTACAGAGAGAGAGAGAGAGAGAGAGAGAGATAGATGGCTAGAGCCATAACATATACTGATATGCGCGTGCATGCAGTGAATCATTAGTGTTTATCGAAACACAATTGTGTATGTGTGTGTGTATGTGTGTGTGTGTCTTTGAAACATCATATTAACATTCTTGATTAAAAAGTTTCCCAGAGGTTAGGTTTGCTCAATCGTCTGTTACACCCTTATCCCCGTACAACCTCTTTCTCCGTACAGGGACACTGTTGTAAGCGTATCAGGTACTGTTCGCATATGAAAAATGTCTCTGAAAGGGTGCAGTCAAAGGCATGTAATCTCTACTCTTCTCCACCATATTGTCTACACTCTCTCCACATTGTGCAAATTGCATGTATGTTACTGTTATGCCATTATTATAATCAGTGTTCTTCACAGCTGTCCCAGCGTATACCTCTCATTCTGCAGAGACAGAGGGCCACCCACTTTGTAACTCATTCCCACTACTTTTCTGCCCACCATTCAAAGCCAACAGTTAACTTAAATTTCCCCGTAATTTTTCAGCTCAACAAGTAAAGTAGCCGCCGGACTGACAGTGGGAGGAGGTATGTTTACGTTAACCTGAGGTTGAACTAACACTTGCCCTAGAGGTCGCACCGCCGGGGCTACAGGTGCAGAAACCTTTACCTGTCGCTCACCCTTCACCGGTTTCATAAAATCTAGCCACTCTTGTAATTGTTCACTTGAAATATACACCCCACTTCCTTGGTCTGATTGGGACGAGGACTGTGACATTTCTGAGTCCTGCGTTCCCGAGTGCCGGGAAGAAGGTCGCTGGCCAGACGTCTCCTCCTCGGCGTTTACCCCTTGGTGGTGTAAAGTAAATCCTGGAGGCTGGGTCAGGGGGGCCGGTAAAGCCTCCAACCGAGACTCGCCGACCTGGGCAGCGGAATCGTGTGTTTCTGTTTGTGAGTCATCGAGAACGTTGGACTCAGAGAGGTCCCGCAGATTCAGATCCGGTATCTGATACTCCATAGGTTCTTGCACAGAGGCGAGTCGGTCAGAGAAGCACTCATCCTCCTGCTGGTGAGAAAACACACTGCTACCCCTCTCCAATCCCAATACCGGTAAGGCCTGAGGTTCTGGCTGAGTACGGTGTGGGATGGTAAACCGGTTAGAGTGGCCTGAGACATTTCTGGATGTGTCTCTGGGTGCCTCCTGGTGCGACGAAGACTTGGATTCCGGTTGAGGTGGAGGCTGAGCTTCCGTCTTCGACGAGGAGGATCTTTTAGACTGCTTCTTCCTAGTTTTGTCATCGCCAGAGGAGAGTGCGGCGGAAAAATCAGTACGTGGCCTCTTAGACGCGTGTTGCACAGTGGGTGAATTGGGCCTGGAAGCATGTCTGGGAAAGAGGGACCGATCACGCCGGGAAGATGAGGAAGGTACGTCCGGCGGATTCTTGGTCCTGGGTCGCTTGTTGTGGCGGGAGGGAGTTTCACGAGTATCAGCCGCTGAGGGCGAAGTAACTGACGGCACTTTAACACCTTACGAGCGGCCTATGCGGTTTATTTATGTGTACCGCCCAGCGGGGTGTTTTTAGCCAAAATAGGGCTGTTTACGTGATCATTTTCATGCCTAAATAAGACCCAGAACGTAAAACAAGTATCTATCCCTGAAAGGGCATAAACAGAGCTTTCGAATGACACCATAACGATCCTTGTATGATGGATAGTTTTCTTGCAATAACCGTGCAACGCGAGTGCAAAAAGCAGGTAATTCGGTACTTTCGGTACATAATTGAGTATGTAGCGAGTGAGAGAGGGAGGAGGGAGCTGAGATTTGTGTCAGTAGGTTCGCCGCGGTGGTCTGGAGCAGTCATACGCTCGCTAGTCTCCTGCCACCACTTGTCTCTCTCTCTCAGCCACATTACGTGCTGAAATTACCACTCGAGTTATGTCGAGCGCCGCCACATAGTCCAGCTTTATTTAACTCGACTTAAGTGGTGGGCCGCTTTTTAAGGGTTAAGAAAATCTTCTAATAATTGATCATCCAACTGCAAGGATCTGTGGGCCACTGTCAAACAGTACGTTACATAACAAGATTGAATGTGGAGCAGAATTGTCTTACACTGTCCATCTGAGTGGGTTAGGCATGCATTACGAAAAGCTGAACACTTGGGGCATAATTTAGAAAGCCAATGACCACGAGATCGATCCAAACAAGGTATGCATTCAGAACATAGTAGATGCCCAATAACTGCCAAATTTTTGCAACCCAAAGCTGAGCAAAACGAAAACGCACTTTTATCCATTGCTCCCTCCCGCCAAGGAGATGCAGATCCCCCTAGGTGTCCCGACTGCGAACCTGAGGGTGAGAAAATTCCAAGAATCAATGTTCATAAGGACACGCTAGGCTGGAAAATCTAATGTTAAAATATCTCCAACGATACAGAAAAAAAAATAGTTGAATAACACTAGACAATCTTAGTTCCCCTTACGTTAAGTACATTCCCAGAAATGTAAGTGAGTAGTTAGTAGCCTACCATGTGCTACCTAAGTATATAACTTCTTACCTAAGTGACCAACACTGACCTCATCCCGTCTTGTTATGAAAGAACTAAACCCGGCGACTAATGCTACAATGGATCTAATGTCTTTCCCCTGCGGCGGACCAGCGCCTTAAAATAAGCTATACAGATAACTGAGAAGCTACAAGATAGGAATGGGTGAGTTCGGAGACGTTATTTTCCCGGCGGCAGTGGCACCCCACTTTTTACCACCAGGATCAACGTTCGGACAATACCAAGCAATGAACGTTTTGTCTGTTAAGTTTATGCGGTGGAAAAATTTGCTATATAATGGAGGCGGGATAGCCGAACTCTCCAAGAAAACAATTTAGTAAAATGCCGGTCAAGCCGGAATTATACTAGACGTCGTAAACAAAACAGACAAAATCCAAACTATCCCGCACCAAACCTGGATATCTTAATTTTTTGCATAGCTCTAGATGTTTCTGGAAGTGTCCCGGCAGGAAAACCGCTTGAAACAACTAGAGGCACGTTGACTAAGTCTCACTTTTATAAATCCCGCCGGAAGGGCCAACCCCCCAGGATGGATCCCAATACAACGTGCACACATGTGGCATAGTTATACATGAATAATATAATATCAATAATATCACTCCCTAGCCATATGTACACAACCTACATTAGGCCAACTAGGTGGGGCAGGTGTGGATGATATCATATATAATAGCACAAACCTGCAATCCAGCGTAGACCCAGAGAACACGTAGTAATCACGAAGCGTAGGTTGAAGAGCAGCATGGCTCCGTGCAGGACCCCTCAACTAAGTGAGAATATCCACGATGCACTAGCCCACGTGGCATACTGTTGAACACACAAAATGGACCGAACAACAGGCCCCGGTTCACTAACAAGAAGCCTCATGACTAACAGTGAACTAATAATGAGCTAGAGTAATAAAACAAGCACGTGGGAGCCTCGCCTTATCACGAGGACTCTGCCTAACACACTCGCCTTTACAACAGTACCCAGAAAAACAGTCTCCTGAGCCCGTGAAAGGACGTTCACAGCCTACTCCTAGTCTATAAGTTACCTATCCTCAGCACATAGCATGTACATATGAGCAAAAGACTCACCATGACTGAGGGGGTGAAGAATAAAGGAGAGTTGGAGCGCCCTCAAGACACGTCCGACGCAAGCGGGCCCGGGAGGAATAAGGACGAGGAATCGTTTCGATGAGTGAGGCGAAGCGTGCGGAACAGCAGACGCATGGGATGTGCAATGCTAAGATCAAGTTTAATATTTGTATTTTCATTATTTTTTGCTAGATTTTTCTAGTAGTGGTACCCACATCATATAGGATGAGTCCGTGAGTGGTTTTTAAGAGCGTTTCGCTCACGATGTGTGGCAATCGTATTTTGATCTCTCCCGGGCGGCAAGTTTGAAAGGCAAGCTCGAGTTCAAAGATTGGCCATAAATAATGTTAAGGCGCATTGTCAATGATGAAGGGGCCACTAATAAATACAAACCACCCGGGATTCAAACCCTTTATACATAATCACTCTACGTGCATGTTTAAGCTGTTTAATGTGTGTGTTGTGTTTGTTTGAATGCCAGTATCATGTTCTACTATTTCCATCTCTGCTTTCCCATTAATGTTGCATATGCCTCTACGGTTACCAGTTCCCGCTAACCCTCGCCGTCACACTCATTCAACTCGATATATTTTTCTTCTAAGACCCTTTATAAGCCCCAGTTCACATTTAACCCTAATCCTCCCCTGGCTATTCAGATACCGCCAATGCCTCCCCCCCCCCCCTCTCCCTTATCTCTCTCTCAGGCCCATTCCCCACTTTTACTTTTTTTTTTCTGGGGGTGGCCGACTCAAGACAGAACCCAAATAGGGACAACACAACAGAAAACAATGAACACACACAAACAAAATACAAATTCACACATATCTAGGTCACCCAGGAGAAGATCCAGAGACCAGGGTCACCAAGGTCCCTCCAGCACTCCCCCGGCGGAGTGCGCCGGGCCCCGGGGGCGGTGCGCTCCTCGGTGCCACTAGCAAGAGTGGCGAATTCCGCATAGGTGAACATAGGTAGGACCACCCAGAGAGGTTCCGGTCTCAGCAGGCAGACATGCAGCGAAGCCGAAACCACAAGCCGACATTATTATTATTACTATCATTATTATTATTACTATTGTTATTATGTGTACTATTATTATTGTTAATATTCACATTGCTAGTATTATTACAATTAATTATATTATTATTATTAATATTATCTGCATATCAGATATTTCTCCACTCCGCCGGGGGAGTGCCGGAGGGACCTTGGTGACCCTGGTCTCTGGATCTTCTCCTGGGTGACCTAGATATGTGTGAATTTGTATTTTGGTTGTGTGTGTTCATTGTTTTCTGTTGTGTTGTCCCTATTTGGGTTCTGTCTTGAGTCGGCCACCCCCTGAAAAAAAAGGAAAAGTGGGGAATGGGCCTGAGAGATCCACAGTGGAACCATGTATTGCAAAGATCACACAACAAAGCGTTATGGTTATTTGTTACTTGTCTGTCACATGTAGCCTACCAAAATTAGAAGGATCTGTATGTAGTGCTTCTTCCTGTACATTACCGTTGTCATTATGGCTATCCGGGTCCGGTGACACACTCATCTAACTGCAATTATTGGACCATGTTATTATCAAGATATTATAATTATGTTAGTTTCAAAATGATTATAGATATATTAGCTCACTTTTTACCTGCTGGAAACTGTTTAACCTGGAAGAGTCCACCACAGCGATGTGGGGGAGGACACTATATAAAACCTTCAATAATTCTCAAACTGTTGAGATTTAGGAGTTATGTTATATAATATGTTATGCTTAGATTCATCTGTATAATCATATCCTGAAGTCTGGCACGTCTAGTTCGGGATACCCTGTATATATATAGTGCGTAGAAGGACAGTCGGAGGTGATTAACCCTTGTCTACCGGGTCCCGACTTAAGTCCGTTAGAGAACCAAGGACAAAGGAGCGGGTCCCGACTTAAGTCCAATGCGATTTTGAGCACATAATCGGCTCTGAGAGAGAGTCTATGCGGTGGGAGGAGCGCGGACGGGCTCTGACCGTTCAACGTGGACATAGTCCTGCCTCTGACACCACCACCACAATTCTCCACCTCCCTGGTCCCGCGATACAGGGAAAAAACTGAGGATATTACTGTATTTTTGGGGTTTTTTTTCCTTCGTATTGCAACATCGTTGCAAGAGAACCCGTGGTCGTACAAGGATGGTTCAGGTGTCATTGGAAAGCTCAATTATCACCCTTTCACGGATACATAATTGTATTACGCTCTGGCTCTTCTTTATGCATGTAAAAGAGCATGGAATGAAGCTCATTTAGGGTAAATCTGCCCGCTTGGCAGGTAGTAGCGTTACAAAACTAGCCGCTCGGGAGGTGTTAAAGAAGCTGAAATATATTTGTGAATGATGATAGATGATTTAAATGTTTGGTGCCGCGACAAATGGTTCACATAAATATCGTCTTCATCATAAACAGGATAGACAGAGGTTCCGGTAGAACAATATTAACTAATTATGTTTATTGTGTCACTCACTAATGCAAGACATAATTTGCTATTGTGATCTGTCTAAGCTTCTAGATCCAATATACAGTATATATAATGTAATTTATTTATTTCACTCCCAACACCAAACACCTCCCAATGGAATTAATGAAAGCATGTGATCCTACCGGAATTCGAACCTGGGTTACCACATACAGATATTAACCCTTAATTAGCGGCTCACCACATAAGTCGAGTTAAATAAAGCTGGACTATGTGGCGGCGCTCGACATAGGTCGAGTGGCAATTTCAGCACGTAATGTTGCTGAGAGAGAGAGACAAGTGGTGGCAGGAGACTAGCGAGCGTATGACTGCTCCAGACCACCGCGGCGAACCTACTGACACGAATCTCAGCTCCCTCCTCCCTCTCTCACTCGCTACATACTGAATTATATGGGGAAAGTACCGAATTACATGCTTTTTGCACTCGCGTTGCACGGTTATTGCAAGAAAACTAGCCATCATAAAAGGATCGTTATGGTGTCATTCGAAAGCTCTGTTTATGCCCTTTCAGGGATAGGTACTTGTTTTACGTTCTGGGTCTTATTTAGGCATGAAAATGATCACGTAAACAGCCCTATTTTGGCTAAAAACACCCCGCTGGGCGGTACATATAAATAAACCGCATAGGCCGCTCGTAAGGTGTTAAACACTAACCATTACATCATCAAGACAGTTAAATGTTTAGTACATAACTACGATTGTATATCCATTTATCGAATACTGGATATCAATCTAATCATGTACTCAAACCCAACTGCACGTTGAATAGCCTAATGCTTAAGTGAAAGGAAAGAACATTTTAAGGGGCGCAGATCTCTAAGGACCAACCTCGCTATGAAATGTTCCTAGCCTATAGGAATAATGTCAGGTAAGGTCAAGTGAAGGTATTGAGGGAAAAGACTTTACAACTGCACCTCGTATCTACATTCTATTTTTCTTATTTGTTTTCTTCTGAAGAGTGTAGATAGGGGAGAAGGGGTGTTGGAAAGAGAGGAAGCTATTGGAGTGGCTTTGTTATGTGTTATTAGTCTGTATACGTCGTCGAGGTGTCCCTCGACTGGGTGCAAGCATGTGGAACATGCTAGGACATACTACAACACCCACTAAATGTCCGCCTTGGCTGGGATCGAACCCAGGTCAAGCAGATTCACGCGTGATCACCTCCACTCGACCGCTGCGGCTCTACGATGTTATATACCATCTCCAATATGTGTATTTGGGCGCAATAATTTTACTTCACTGAACTAAAACAGAAAATGGTAGTTCACCCTGTCATTTAATAATTATAAAAACATGTATGCATTTACTATAGTGAAAAAGCTTGAGTAGTGTTTTGTGTGTGTGTGTGTGTGTGTATAAGATCCTGCCTACGCATGCCTGCATACTTTTCTATGATGAGAGTAATCAGACCCTTGCCACACAAAGATATATTGTGGTATTTTACTGTTGTGAAAACAATGGTGGCTGAAAGTCAATGTTTCTGGCTGAGAAGCAACCATAATCAATGCAGCTCCCAACATATTTGTATTATGTAGAAGTAAGACAATTTTATTAGCAAGCCAATTTAACATGCTATGAATTGTGAATCTTGTTTCCATATGAGGAACATAAGTTGCCGACTAAATGGTTTTAGCGTGGCTACGTGAAGGAAAGAATAATACAAAATATATAAATATATATACAAACATTTATATAAATACAACAAATATATATACATGCGAACAGAAGTACAAACATTGTTGAACAGTTATTAATAATATAAGGCAGGGGAGGAAAGAGCTATTGCTCTCTTATTAACCTGACCGTCATTTGATTTACGTCCAGTGTTATTTTAATCCCACAAGAATATGGGTGAACGTTCGAGTGTATTAGAGAAATGTACAAAGAATAAATGAGACTTTGTGTTTACAGTTTTGAGCCTACTGTTATGTCTCAAATAAGGCAGAAATTAGGGCCCGAATTCAGAACCACGGTTTATACTTCCTCTCTGGTTTAAACACGAGATTGAAAGTCAATCCATGAATATCGGTATTCAGAATAATATCCTGAGCCGGTTATCCACTCGATCCGAGGTTTGTAGGTATATAATTATGTAGTACAGTCATTCAGAATCATATATTTGGATTACTGTTATTTTGTTATACTTCCTTAGTGGATGCAATGTCATTAAATGATGGATATAATATATTTTTAGCTGGAATATAATTAGCATGGTATAAACAATATGATGTATAAACATAGTTATGACTGTTTATAATCTACAGTATGTGTGCGTTGTCTTTAGTTTGTGTGTGTATCATTTATTCTCATTTATATCTTCGTATGAGTCTCCCCACTTCTACTTGGTTTACTTCTCGTATATCTGTATCGCTGTTTTGATCATTATTCGCTTCCATATACTATGATAAAAGTGTATCTTGATATTCACATCACGAAGTATGTAGACAAATATAAACCTATATTATGAAGTATAGTGAACAATCAGATTGAATTAAGGCCAATGTATCTGCACTTTCATTTCCCCGTGACTTGTTTCAATCTCTCTATAATGACAAATTATACTTGTTTGTGCCTCAGAGTTTAATTGTTCTCTGAAAATTGTTTATGTCGAGCGAGTTCCAGCTATTGTTCCACGGGGGCGAGGCACGACAATTGAAATTGTTTACGTCGAGCGAGTTCCAGCTATTGTTCCACGGGGGCGAGGCACGACAATTGAAATTGTTTATGTCGAGCGAGTTCCAGCTATTGTTCCACGGGGGCGAGGCACGACAATTGAAATTGAAATTGAAATTGAAAACTATTTATTTAGCTTTCATGTATTACATAATGTTTACAGTATTTACAAGGTGTTATAAATATTTTAGCTGAGCCTTTTGAGAGTTAACTCTTAAAAGGCACCTTATTTTAATATAGTGGTGAAGCCTCAGATTTATTCACAACATTTCCAGGTATTATTTTTAGTTTTACAAGTATTTTTAATCAAATAATAATTAGCACACATACCGCACATATACACATGCAACATAATTTTACATATATAGTGTAGTGTTCATACATTTATAAATCTACATTGAAACAGTATATACGTGAATCACCCAAACACAGTTTTTATTCACAAATATTACCTACCACAGTATAGGCTAAATATGCATAGTTTCATATACACACAAATATTATTTATTGCCATATGGTTGTGGCGTCAAGACAATACACAGCCACCGACGAATGCAAACGAGACCCCGCGACCCTCCCCCCACTCAAACTTACCCACCCAGATCAGTGCCCAGACCAAACCATCCACACACTAACAAATACATAATATGCACTCATCAATAAATATCCGACCCGATCCGAACACTAACCCAAAAGGACCAACCCGCACAAGGAAAACCGCAAGATCCCAGGAACACCCGTCAGAAGCTGCACATACTGGTATACAATATAAATCACATTCGCCCTCACACACGCTGTACTTCCAACACTCATCTCCTCCACCACCATCACTCCAAAAAAATACACAAACAAATAACTACCAGTTCCAATTCATTATTGATGTTCATATTGATTTATTAAATACAATTTTAAGGATTTCTTGAAGGACAAAATGTTTGTTTCACTACGAATGTTTTGAGGCAATCTGTTCCAGATCTTGACGTCATGATACTTAATTAATGATTGTGACTGCTAGTAGATTGGAATTGAAATTATATCGATTTATAACAAACTGAAACATTTCATTATGTGCATGATTAGTTATTGATTTGAAAACATAATTAGCCGAACAGTATGTATTTATATCATATAACTTAAACTTTCTAAGATTACAAAAACAAATAATTTGTATGTTCGTATCTTGATTTATGAGAAATTGTTCTTATTATACTTTTTTGAGCTGTTACTAGTGTTTTCATCTTAGTTTTGCATGCATGCGCCACACTGTGTGACAGTAAATTATATTGGAATAAACCAATGAATAATATATGTGTTGCATTGCTCTGACATATAAAAAGTTTCTTGTTAGATTTAGTATTCCACATTGCTTGGTTATTTTGTTTCTAACATTTTGAATATGTAATGTCCAATTAAGCTGTTTTTCCACTATGACTCCAAGACATTTGGTATAATATACTTCTTTTAAAGCTGAATTAGATATTGATTTTCTATATATTTGTTAGAGAAGAAAGAACGACACATTCTCCGGTCTGAATGGTCCAAAGAGAATTAAGGCTTTGGTGTTCTCTATCTCGATCATGGAATGTTTGTTGTATGACAGCTAGTGTACTGTAGTTAAGCATATGCTTGTAACCCATGGAGGGTCCTCCGTGCGTTCATACATGATATTTGATTCTTGTGGGTGTGGGTGTGTGTGTGTACGTGTTTGTGTACGTATTTGTCTGTGTGTGTTCACGCTTGGCTATTTGGATCCTATACATTTTCGTCAATGTGTGCGCATTAATGTGTGTATATGGAGCAAGAAATGTTGCACCACAAGGATTACGACATGTAATTAGCAAGGTGAAGTACAGTAGAAGGGTAGGAATAAGCGTAAACACTATACACTCTAATACTAATATATGTTTGTTGTACAGTTAAATGCATATGTTCCGGCTCAGGTGGTCATCTCCTCTCTCCCCTGTTTTACCAGGAGAAAAACGGTGTTCTGTTGGTTCCCCTGAACTCACCCCTCCCCTCCCACCATCCCCCCTGATTCCTCACACCCGTGTTCCCTTCCACCAGTATTCCCCCCTTCTCTCTCCCCCCACCCCCTCCATCACACACACACACACTTGTCTCTCCCTCCCCAATTCTAAGTTACTGGAACTGTCCATGCTCTTTTAATTTCCTGAACATATATTTAATATAGGTTATGCTGTCATTCAATTTATTATGATTCTAAAGCATGCAAGTAAATATTCATAATATATTCCTTACTACCTATTTTTGTACTTGCTTAATGTCAATATTACCCTGCATTCTTTGTATAATTATGAAGGTAATGATAATCAATTTTGACAACATATTCATCCTTTATGTTACGTCTATGTTTGAGAACACAGTCCATGTTAAATATATATATATATATATATATATATATATATATATATATACTGTATAAGTATATATATATATATATATATATATATATATATATATATATATATATATATATACATTATATACACACACACACACACACGAGTTTAATGTAACAGTATCTACTCAATCTTTAAAATACTCTATATATTATTTAGTATATAATATCAAATAAATCCTGCTACTCCGTAGCAGTTGATAACACATTATGCCATGTGCTTCAAATTAGAGATGTGACATAGTCTGATGACCTTAGCATTATGTTAGGGATTCAATTAATTTACCTTCATGTGAGAGTACAAAGGAGTACAAAGGAAGTCAAGCAACAACAGGTCTAGTGACCCTTCTAGGCTGCTTGTCCTCCAAAACACTGAGGATCAAGTGTCCAAACAGTGGTTTAGAGTGGGTAAGGGAACATTGGAAAGGGAACTACTGCCCTGGAACTAATGTCCGTGGCAGGAGTAGGAAGTTAGTAGGGGACAGATGAGTTAGTAACTGAGGGGGGGATAACAAAGTTATTCATTTACAAACGCAGTCAGTCGCGGGTTTGATGCGAGATATTTGTCTAAGCGGAGTATGAATCAACGGTGCTGCAGTCTATAACGTCTCGGGGAAGCCCATTCCACAACTTCACAACTCGATTGAAGAAGAAATTCTTAGATTCGTGTGAGTTAAAAGATTTACCAATAATTTGCAACCGTGTCCCCGCGTGTAATTAGATTGGTCGATAGTGAAGTACTTACTACAGTTCATATTGTCGATGCCTTTGATGATTTTGAACACTTGAATTAAGTCACCTCTTAATCTGCACTGGGTTAAAGGAAATAGATTTAATTCTCTAAGACGCTCTTCGTATGGTTTGTTCTTTAGGCTAGGTATCATTTTGGCAACTCTACGTTGAACTCGTTCTAGCTTGTTTATATCTTTTTGGTAATAAGGGCACCAGGATTGAACGCAGTATTCCAGAAGAGGGCGGACTAAGGAATTGTAAAGGGTTAGGATAACTTCTTTGGATTTATGCTCAAATGACCTGCCTATAAAGCCAATTATTTTGTTTGCCTTTTTAACAACTTCTGAACAATGTTGACTCGGTTTTAGGTTACTCGATATTGTTACTCCCAGATCGGTTTCTCTGTTTACATTCTTAAGCTGAGTGCCATTCATCGAATAGTTTGCTTTCTCATTTAGGTATCCGATATGTAGTACTTTACATTTATCCGCATTGAAATTCATTTGCCAAATTTGGGCCCAACATGACAATTTATCTAGATTGTGTTGCATTTCGTCAACTTGTTCTTTTGAGAGTACGCTATTTGCAATTTTTGTATCGTCAGCAAATTTTGAGATTGTACAGGTGAGACCCTCATCTATGTCGTTGATGTAAATTAGAAAGAGAATTGGTCCTAGTACCGATCCCTGGGGTACCCCGCTACTTACATTGGTCCAATATGATGCCTTACCGTTTATGACTACTCTTTGCTTTCTGTCGCTGAGCCAATTTTCTATCCATTTCAACACACCGTCTTGTATTCCATGCGCTATTAGTTTTAGCAGTAAACGTTTGTGGGGAACTTTGTCAAAGGACTTTTGAAAATCAAGGTATATAATATCTACAGCTTTACTCTCATCGTAGAGGTTGAGGATATCGTGGAAGAAGTCTAAGAGGTTTGTTAAACAGGAACGGTTTTTAAGAAAGCTGTGTTGAGTATCTTTATGTAAGTTATTTGCCTCTAAGTGATTTACGAGTCTGTCTCTTATGACCGTTTCTAGCAATTTACATACAATTGAGGTTAAGCTAATTGGACAATAGTTACTGGGTATGGATTTGCTGCCTTTTTTTAATATCGGTGTTACGTTGGCTAGCTTCCACTGATCAGGCATAGTCCCAGACTGCAAGGATTCATTGAATAGCAATGTCAGTGGTTTGGAGAGCTCATCCTTAGCTTCCTTTAGAACTCTAGGCGAGATTGTATCAGGTCCAGGCGTTTTATTTACCTTGAGTTTATCTAAACAATTCAATACTTCTCTCTCTGGAACGGTGATATTGCTTAGAACATCTGAATTATCAATCTGAATCAGCGATGGTGTAGGGATATCACTGAGGTCTTCGGTTGTAAAAACTGATGCAAAGAAGGTATTGAGGGCATTACTCATTTGTACTTCGTCTTTGGTGTATTCTCCATTTTCATCGACTAACGGTCCAACAGTTGAAGTAACTACTTTTTTCTTTCTGATATAACTATAGAATTCTTTCGGGTTTGTTTTACTTTGATTCGCAACATGTAACTCCAGGGTCTTTTTACTTTGCTTAATTAACTTTTTGGCTTTGCGTCGTAGCTCTACAAATTTCACCCGTTCTTCGTCATTTTGTGAGGATTATAATCTATCATTAGCAAATTTTTTAGCAAGCAGACAGTCTGAAATATCTTTATTCCACCATTTGGGCTTATCATTATGGCCTGGACGCCGTATTTTCGATGGTATGCTGTCTTGCACTGCCTTAAGGTAAGTGGTTGTCAAACACTCTCAAGATGTATTTATGTCGTTATTGTTAGTCAGAAAGCTCCAGTCAGTTTCTTTAAGCTTTGATTTAAGTTTATGAAAATTTGCTTTCTTGAAATTAGGGACTTTCTCAATGCTGCTATTTGATTTGTTACTAGTAAACTTTAAAGTGAAAGTTATCGTACGATGGTCGCTGTTACTGAATTCATCACCAACATTCAAATTCTCTATTAATTCTTCTTTTGTTGCAAGTGCAAGGTCAAGCACATTATTACCACTGGTCGGAGATTGTACAAATTGAAAAAGTTAACTCTCTTGCAAGTTAGCATAGAGGTCGTGTCCAGAGTGTGAAGTAAGAATATCGCCCCATTTAGTCACGGGTAAGTTGAAATCGCCAAGAATTACGGTATCTTGTATGTTAGTTATTTCTGCAATTTGTTCATAAATTTCACTGTCAGTTTGCACTGATTGAGCGGGGGTCTGTATAATAAAGCTAGTGTTATTTTAGTTCCTCGTTTATTATTTAATAGTATGTAAGATATGTATATATTCGCAATTTGAGGTTTTGACATTAAGACGGGATTAAGACTTTCCTTTATAAAAAACAGAACTCCTCCTCCATTTCTATTGATCCGACTTTTCTCAAACATAGTATAACCAGGAAGCGTATATTCGGCTAAAAAGTCTCTGTCTTCCGTATTTAACCAAGATTCTGTAATGCCGATTATATCATAATGTTCTGTAAAAAACGATTTCCTCTAGATCTGAAAATTTATTGCGTATGCTACGAGCATTTACATAAAACACTTTAAGAGTATTAGAGTTGGATGTTACTGATTGTGCATTGTCTGAATTTTCAGTTCGTATTTGACTTACACTACCCTGTCTGGATACCCCCGATTGACCCCGTTTTTTGAACGGAAATCCTTGACTGCATCGTTCAGCAGACGACCAAGACGACCAAGCTCCTACTTCATTGAGATGTACACCATCTCCTGAAAACAAAGATTTATCATAGTAAAAATGATCCCCCGTGTCGACAAAGCCGATGTCCTCCTCCCTGCAGAGTTTGGCTAGTCGGCAATTTGTACTGGTAGCTATGTTGTAGAATCGGTTTTCTACATCAATCCGGGGAACAATTCCTGAAATTAAGATTCTATTAGATTTTTCATTGAAGGACCTGATCAGCTGCCGGTACTTGCAAAGTAGTTCCTCTGACCGCGTCCGTTGGACATGGTTAGATCCAACGTGGATGACGTACGTAGTGCTTGCGGGGGCGAGCCTGGAAACCTCTTCCAAGGCCTCAACAATGTCGTCCACGCCGCCACCTGGGATACAGAATCGCTTTCTGGTCCTGGGTGCCCTCGCGCAGAACTCGGTTAATTGGCCACGGACCATGGAGTCGCCCACAAGCCGAACTTCTTCCGTTTCCTCTTCCTCGTCAATAGCAAGAATTTTGAAGCGGTTTTGGCATGTTCTCGGGATGACCTTCCTGGTACTGGTACTGGGATGCACATTGTTTCTCACTAACTGAAAATTGTCCTGGGGGGGGGGGAGTGAAAGTGAGAGAGAGAGAGAGAGAGAGAGAAAAATGGAAATTATTCCACCACGCTAGACCTGAAGAGACCATATAACACTACTAGGGTAAGTTAGCATGGGCGCTACCCCACTCGCAAGGTAACGTGTCGGCGGCGGAACTCGAACCTGCGACCCCTGATCACAAGTTTAGCGTGCTAGCCACCAGGCTACACCCGCCCCCAGAGAGAGAGTGTGTGTGTGTGTGTGTGTGTATATGGCCACATAATCCCTTGTCTATTACGTGCAGATAAAAGGGTAATGATTGGTTGTTTGTATGTTACCGCTTACATTATCCAGATTAAACAATTAATGTGTTAATTATTAATGGTGGCTGGTGCGTAACTGGAGTATTACGTTTTTCTTGTGTTTCTTGCGTTATGTATTTATGCTTGTTTATACTTTGAGTTAGATGATTATTACATTAATGTTTAGTCACCTATGATGCCCCTATCCCATACTGGAGAGCATTAACATTATTACATTAATGTTTAGTCACCTATGATGCCCCTATCCCATACTGGAGAGCATTATTACATTAATGTTTAGTCACCTATGATGCCCCTATCCCATACTGGAGAGCATTAACATTATTACATTAATGTTTAGTCACCTATGATGCCCCTATCCCATACTGGAGAGCATTAACATTATTACATTAATGTTTAGTCACCTATGATGCCCCTATCCCATACTGGAGAGCATTAGCATTCACAATTCTACAACGAAGGAAGACCATCTCGTATTCGTTATGCTCGTTTAATATTTATGTGTCATAATAATCCAAGTATGATTAGCAAGTAATAACTACACACACAACTTTCCTTAGAACTAATATATGAGGATTTCTTAACATCGGCGTATACGCGTGTGTGTTTGTGTGTGTGTGTGTGGAATGGATAGGGGGGGGGGGGGATTCTGCCATGGCCTTCCCCTGTGTCTCTGTACTGTTTGTTTTTATCATTACCTTAGCAACTTGATCCATCGTCTATTTTTGACCTCTGGAAACATTCTACATTAGCTAGTTCTCTCTCTCTCTCTCTCGTGTGAGCTTCATTGATCTTTTCATCAATTTGGTAGCCAACGACCATTATAGATTTAAGGTCGGAATGCCTATTAAGAACTGCAACGTTTATGATGTATCAGGAAAAGGACATTTATATTTTAATTAGGCCTATAGTAGCAAGGACAAATTATGAACTACCGTAAGGTAATTCGCTTTATAACACTAAAATAATACGAACCTTTCATTTGGTGCTATCTATGACTCACTGACTTGTTCCCAAAACTGTCTTGCTTCCTCGCTACTTTCGATATGCAGTTATGTGGCAAGTGCGTTCCCTGATTGTTAGGTTTTTGGTATTATCTAACAAGTTACTGATCACCATCTCGCACGATTATAAAGAAAGATAGCATTGCACTTAGTCACGACACAAACATGCGAACAGCAAGAGTCATTTGTTACCCGGTTATGAAAACAATATCTTAGCTAAAGTTAAATATAATTGAATTCCAAGAATGAGAAAGGATGAATACATAACAATAAATTAGAATTAATGCACAACGGACATTTGTAAAGCTGAACTTATAATTTAAATGGGAGAATGTAATTAAAAAAAATTGGTGATAGAAGTTACTTTCGAATATATAGGATTCCTCATATTATTCAGTAGATCCGCAATTACAAATTCCAAGATTTTAAAGCATATGAGATACAAAATATCCACTTAGTAGCATGTGAAATCATTACATGAAACAGGTTAACATTTGAGGTATCCGTTTAATCTTATTTCATTTCCTTCTCTTATATAATTTAATTGTATCCTAACAATTTAAGTTTTGTTTTTCAACTAAGTCAATTTTGCTTTTTCCACTTGCCCACGCTTAAGTCTTCATTCCATAATGACCACTGCACATTTGTTTATTTGTTACCTCCGCCAACGAAGTTCGGGAGGTATTTTTTTGCCTTTGTGTGTCTGTCTGTTTGTTTGTCTGCCTGTAAACCAGTTCTCAAAAGTTATGAACCGATGTTCACGAAATTTGGTGGCCGGATAGGATATGCACCAAGTAAGAAGTGATTCAGTTTAAGAGGTGGTCGGTAGAGAGCACAACACATTATTTTAATTGTGCATTGAAAATGTAGTATACTACAGAATACATTTGAGCCAAAAGATGTGTTTGTAATTATTCATCTTCACACTTGGATACATGCAATACAAATAAACCTCTTCAATAGGACGATGCCTTTATGGATTTCATGTTGGCCATCACTAACCGAATTAATTCAAGTTAGGAAGCACATGTGAGAGTCAGAGGGTTACCTGATTTCGCGTTTACACCTTTGATTCGTAAAGGTCCTTCCTAACCTGAGTAAAATCTTCTAATGATAGCCTGGCTGTAGTGGAAGGTTTTAAAGTGTTTATTGAGAAAGAAGGGGTATTTATGGTCACGTGTAAATAAATGTTGCAAGATTTACAATAAAACACGTAAACAACAAAAAACAGCTAAGGGTAAAGAACGTTACATGACGGGTGAGTGGGGGAGGGAGAGAGAAAGTGTTGGGGGTAAAGGGAGGGAAGAAATTGGAGAGTGGGGGATTCCGGTAGTTTGTGTAGGGATACCAACATTACCAAATAATCCCTTCCTCCCTGGGAGGGTGGATGGGGGGAGTACCCTGTCACACTTCTTATGGAGACGACTGTACCTGTCTATCACCGCTGAGATTATCATTGTCTGTTCTTGCTCATGACGCTATTGTGATTATAAAACATGTACTGGAAAGTATAAATGTGAAATTAACCCTTTCCCTAAGATGGATTTCATAGGGAAGAAGACACCAAATGTATCGTAGCTAACTAGTACAAAGTGCAATCAGGAATCGTAATCGAAATACGTATAGGCAGATGCAAATTGTGTTTAGTAAAAGTAAAATAAATACTGATAAATTACTTTATTTCAATTAGACAGTTATACAATATGATAAAGTACAAAAGCACATAAAATGCTTTGAATAATTGTATTTTAACAAAATACAAAAATAGGTAAAGTGAAAAACAACTTAATGAATTTAGGATACAATCACTTAACATATTCCCTAAGAACAATGCCATTGAGTTAGCGCTTGTGAGCTAGACCTGCACAATTTAGGATACAATCACTTAACATATTCCCTAAGAACAATGAATTTAGGATACAATCACTTAACATATTCCCTAAGAACAATGAATTTAGGATACAATCACTTAACATATTCCCTAAGAACAATGAATTTAGGATACAATCACTTAACATATTCCCTAAGAACAATGAATTTAGGATACAATCACTTAACATATTCCCTAAGAACAATGAATTTAGGATACAATCACTTAACATATTCCCTAAGAACAATGAATTTAGGATACAATCACTTAACATATTCCCTAAGAACAATGAATTTAGGATACAATCACTTAACATATTCCCTAAGAACAATTAATTTAGGATACAATCACTTAACATATTCCCTAAGAACAATGAATTTAGGATACAATCTATCTATCTATCTATTGCCTGACGCCGTGATCCCCGAAGGGGTGGCCACGAACGAACCGCCCCCATGCACCTCTGTCCCCAGTCAGTCGACGCCCCTCCCCCCAACCAGCACCACCTTCGTTCATGTACTTCCTCACTCCATCCTTCCACCTCATATTCGGTCTACCTCTCCCCCTCTGTCCCTCCACCTCGCTCTCATACACCCTCTTAGTCATTCTCTCGCTTTCCATACGTTCCATATGGCCGAACCATCTCAAGTTGTTCCTTTTCACACTTTCCAGCACATCTACCTCCACACCACACCTCCTTCTTACTTCCTCATTAGTCTGTCTATCCCTCCATGTAACTCCGCACGCACTCCTTAAGTAATTCATTTCCACTGCTCTCACTCTTGGTCTGAGTCTCTCAACCAACGTCCATGCTTCGCTTCCGTAAGTCAGTGTCGGGATTACCACACTGTCATGCAAGGACTTCTTCACTTCCATACTGACCACCCTATTTCTTGTTACTGCTTTTAGCGTTCCTACAACCCTCTTCCCCTGTTGTACCCTCTCCCGCACCTCTTCATCCATAGTCCCATCTTTACTCAACACACTGCCCAGATACTTAAAAGAGTTGACGATCTCCATAGCCTGACCGTTCAGCTTCACCTCACACTCTGTGACTTCACCCCTTTCGAAGACCATAACCTTGCTCTTCCCCGTATTTACCTTCAAATTCCGTTTTTCGCACACTGTTCCAAACTCATTTACCAGACCCTGCAACTCCCATTCATTATCACTCATCAGAACTGTATCATCCGCAAACAGCAGTATAGGTAGCTTCCACTCAATTCCCTCCCTTTTCAGCGATACACCAACATCCACTGCTCTTGATAGTATTTCTTTCATAACTCCATCCATATATACAGTAAACAACCACGGGGACATCACACACCCCTGTTTCAAACCAACATTCAGGTCAAAGAACTCGCTCTGCTCACTCTCCACACGTACTGCCGCCTTTGCACCCTCATACATGCTCTTCACTGCTTTCCGCAACTTGCCCTCTACTCCGTATATTCTAAGTACTTTCCACAAACCTTCTCTATCCACTCTGTCATAGGCCTTCTCCAAGTCCATAAAGGCAACATACACCTTTTGTTTCTTCTCCAGATACTTCTCCACAACACAATTCAGGGTAAAAATCTGATCTACACATCCTCTTCCCTTCCTAAAACCTCCCTGCTCGTCGCCTATCCATTTCTCCGTTCTCACTCTCACTCTCTCAATCACTACCCTACTGTATACCTTCCCTACTACGCTTAGAAGACATATTCCTCGGTGGTTACCACACACTCCTCTTTCCCCTTTGCCCTTATATAGGGGGACTATTATGCCAGTCTTCCAGTCATCGGGTGCACTCCCCTTCTCCCATGCTAGTTTGCACATTTTCCATACCCATTCTATCACTATCTCACCACCATACCTCAACATTTCCCCACACACTCCATCTGTTCCTGGTGCTTTCCCCAACTTCACTCTTTTCATGGCTTCCCACACTTCTGACCTCCTGATCCCCACCTCCTCCTCCACTACTTCTCTTCTTCTCCCTCCCATACCATATCCAGCTATGTTTGCTGGCTCTTCATTCCTTTCATTTAGCAACTCACTGAAGTACTCCCTCCATCTTTCGACTCTCTCTTGCTTCTCGGCTAGCATTCTCCCATTCTTATCTTTCACACCCTTACTGTTTCCCTTGCTACCTTCCCTAACTTTCTTGACTTCTTTCCAGAACAGTTTCTTACTCTCCCTCCATTTTACACTCAGATTCCTTCCAAATTCCTCATCTACTCTTCTCTTACTTTCCTTCACTACTCTCTTCACCACCCTCTTACTCTCCACGTACCTCGCTCGTTTCTGTCTCTCGGAATCTTCATTCCCTCTGCTACCCAACCAGTCTCTATATGCTTTCTTCTTTTCTTCCACAGCTATTCGTACCTCTTCTGTCCACCATGCTGTACCTTTCACTCCCCTCCCTCTTCTCCTCACTCCACACACCTCCTCACATGCTGCACAGATCTCATCCTTAAACACCTTGCTCATCTCCTCCACTTCCTCCATAACTTCCAGGTCGAACCCACCTAGTCGTCTTTCCACTGCTCTCCTGTACTCCTCCCTGATTTCCTCCTCCTGCAACCTCTCCACCCTCCTCACCATTCCACCCTCCTCTCGCCTCCCTCCCGCTCTCCTCACCCACTTCTTTTGTATCCTAACCTTAGCTACCACTACATAATGATCAGACAGACCCCCTCCAATACCCCTATACACCCTAGCATCCATCACAGATTTCTTCATTCGTTCATCCACACATACATAATCAATCAATGACTTTCGTTCCACCACTGTCTTATCCTTCATCGTCAACATCCGTTTCCACGTGTACCTGTGGATCATTCTGTGTCGGAAGAAGGTGTTGGCTATCCACAGCCTCCTCCCCACACATACGTCCACAAGTGCACTACCATTCCCATTCACCTCTGATGGTACCCCCCACCCTCCCACCACTCCCTCAACTTTTATCACCCACCTTACCATTCATATCCCCAATCAGAAATATTCTTTCGTTCTTGTCAAACTTCTCCAGGCACGCCTCCACATTCATCCAGAACTCCTCTTTCTTTCTTTCAAGTATATCCTCTGTCGGGGCATACACGCATACAATCACCCACGTTTGTATTCCTACTTTCATTCTCACCCACACAATCCTTGAACCCACAGACCCATACTCTCTTACACATTCCTTCCATTTGCTACTTACAAACAAACATGCACCTTCTCTCGCTGTTCCTTCACTCACTCCAGCACACACACCCATTCCACACTCCCACTCTCTCACATCTGAACCTTTCCATTTGGTCTCTGTCATTCCACATACATCCAGCCTGGCATTCACTAACACTTCCAGAACCTCTCTCGCTTTGTGCCATCATTCATGCCACTAACATTCCACGTAGCCATTCTCAGAATGTCCGAAGGCATGTCCTTAGTCGGTCGTGGTTCGTCAACGTTGGTTCCGTCCGCATCCGAGGCTGTTCGTTCGTTTTTCCTTGCTTCGATATTTTTTCCGGGTGGGGGTCGCAAGCCCACCGACCCAACCTCTTTAGTCGCCTCTTACGACACGCAGAAGGCACGTGGGGCATATTCTATTCCCTAACCCCCAGGGGGGATACAATCACTTAACATATTCCCTAAGAACAATGCCATTGAGTTAGCGCTTGTGAGCTTGACCTGCACAATTTAGGATACAATCACTTAACATATTCCCTAAGAACAATGCCATTGAGTTAGCGCTTGTGAGCTTGACCTGCACAATTGACCCCAATTAATTAAAACTCTACTGTATAAAGAACTTGTATTTATTGTAAAAAATTAAACAAATAACTTACAAAAGTAATAATTAATACCATACCGAGTGAATATTATTAATCTATTTTTTCATTAATTTCACCACACCATCAAACACCTCCAGTGAAATTAATGAAAGCATATAATTATGTGATCCACCGGGATTAGAACCTGGGTTATCACACACATATTTTTAGATACCTTAACCATTACACCACCAAGACGGTTAATATCAACTAACAATTTTAATAACAACGATTTCAACATGCCATGACCCGGAACATATACTATATTAGAACAACATTACTAAATATACAATAGAGGTCTTGTAAGAATCTTAAATTATAAATATATGGTTGAAGTTATTAGTATCGAATTTAAGTATACAATCACAGTAGTTGACTTTAAAAAAAAATTGTATTGATATATTTTTATAAAACCCTCAATGTTCGAGCTTTGAACATATTTTACAAGAACGTACTAATTGTGAATACAAACAAAAAACAGTTATAAGGAATTCGTTGTCTCTTCCTTAATTAACTTCTTTGAAATCACTGTTGTCATCACCACTGTTTATAGTGTTTTGAAAAATAACTCGTTAAGTCTTATGCAAAGTATGCACTGTACCTCCGCGCTAAGGATTAAGAAAGTTGAGGCTTATTGGAATTCCTGCGATAACACAAGCCTCGATGGTTGTGTAGTAACAGCAACGAATAATAGCATAAATTACATGGACACTGCAATAACAGGATAGTTAATGTGATGTCCATTCTTATGTTAAACTTTTGTAGTACTGTGAATCAAAACAGCATATTTTTCATGACTAATTATGAGAGCCACCATGTATTGTTCCATATATATATTTATTCAGCAATATGTTGTTAGCAGTTTGTATACGGCCGTTGTCGACAGGACGTATTATGGTATACCCTCTGTCCGTTCGTAGATCCGTCCAGTTGTCCGTCCATGCGTTAACTTTCCTTGTGATCGCTCTAGCGGCTTTATTTCTTCACTGAGTTTGTTAAAATTTAAAAACACTGATACATTGGACGAGTTTGATTTTTAGCATCTTATCACCGTCCGTCAATCAAATATAATAGGCACATATATAAGTAAGAGTGTATGCTGATAGGTTGGTAGGTAGGAGAGTTACAGTAGGTGTTATCATATAAGATATTATGGGCAGTATTCTGCTCTTAACATCATCGAACCCAGAAACGCACGTTATGCGTCGTCTATGTACTGTATGTAACCCACAGTACCAGCGATACAACGGTTGCATTGATTTTCCAGTATATTGCCTACCCATCACCCCATGTTAATTATGACTTACCCTCACCCCCCAGGACCCCCAAATGACCTAGGTGAACGGTTTTATGTTGTTTTTCCTTCATTTCTAACCCCTCACATGTGTTTTCAGGAAAACAAAATATTGCCAAGTGGCTGATTCTGGAGTGTACTTTTTTATTAAATCACTTGGGATCCAGGGGGTTAAAAGTTTTGGATGAGATAAATGATAGGTGTTCAAGTTATGGGATATATATATATATATATATATATATATATATATATATATATAAGCGATGCTCTCTTCACGGGGGAAGCGGAGGCGTATAATAAATAGAAATACCAGCGCTGGATGGAATTGGAACACCTGAGACACATTTTGAATCTTAACGGCTTCCCACTTGATTTCATTAACACTTATATCGGTAAACAGATCAATAAATTACGTTCATCACCCAAAGAAGGTATGGCAGTTCCGAAAGCTATTATTTATTTTACAATCCCTTTCATTGGCAAAACATCATGTGCAATAAGAAACAAGGTAACTAATCTATTTCGGGACTTCTATCCACAAGTATCATTAAGTGTTGTATTTAAGTCACAGAGTTCCTTAGGTAATTGTTTCAAATTCAAAGACCGAATTCCCGAATCTCTGCAATCCTCAGTGGTGTATCTTTTCAAATGTAGTGGGTGTAATTCCACTTATATTGGACAGTCAAAGCGCCATCTCACTGCTAGGATTTCGGAGCATCGGGGTAGGTCATTCAGAACAGGATTCCCTCTACCAAAACCTTCTCATTCGGCCATAAGAGAACACTCTGAAGCTTCAGGCCACCCAATACATGCATCGGATTTCTCCATTCTTCACACAGTGTGACGTTAACCACTCCGTTAGAGCCGCATGGCTTGTCCTACAGTGACTCGCTAGGATCGCCAGGGCAGTGGATGGGGCTACAGTTTGTGTATTAGAGTGTGCTTTATTTCATATGAAAGCTCGTGTCATGGGCAGTCCAGAAAGGCTCTTTGTTTTCGCCCATGTCAAGGCTTTATATATTTAATTGTAAAGTATATATTTTATCATTAACTAGTAATGATAGGATCTGGGAGAGAGAGAGAGAGTAGAACAGAGTGAGAGGGGGCGCGCAGTGTTTTTTGTCCCGCTCGATGACGTCATGGCTGGCTGCCTCGCGGGGGTTGGTGGAGAGAGGCCCTTACCATGCTGTAAGCTTTGCTAGTGGTTAGATGACTTGTAACCGCTGTTTTCCCACGCGGCTCGAGCTAGTGCGAGTATATATACAGTTCCTCGCCACTCTCTCCCTCAGATCTGGTTTCTAGAACACACCCATCTTTTTTTCCCTTGCTATCTGTCCCCGCTCCGTACCTGAGAATCTTTTCCTCTGCCTATCTCTCTCATTTTCCATATCCTTCACCACCTTTTATTAATATTATACCCCCTCTGGTTAACTCTGCAAAATCAGCTTAATGCTGGCCAGTTGTATTGTGTGTTAAGGTCTGATATAGCCTATGTATGTTAGTTGTTAAGATAAGTGGATCACGAAGCATTGGTTGGCATTTATATTGTTTAGTACTGCTTCCTTTAGTTATTAGTGTTCTGCTGGATTAGATAATGCTAGACTAGGAGTCTGATATTATAGGTATTGTTTCCTATGAGTGCTGGCTTCAGTTAAAAGCGGCACGACATACCTGAGAACTGGAGTTGATTGAGTAAATTCTAGTCTGTGTGCCATTGAGAATAGAGCATGCACGAATGAGGGCTTTTTGCCTATACCATTCTGCACTGTTCTAGTCTCGATTGTTTGTCTTTGAGGTACGCCAGGAGAACGCTTAATACTTCGGTATTAAGGTTTCTCAAGAGAGCTACCCTTCATTATAACGTAATATTTGACGCACAGACTTGAGATTTGCACTAGGCTATGCGGCATGCCATGCGCACCAGTATCTCGTATCATTGACTCTAGCTAGACTTTATCAATCATAGTAGACATTAAGTATATTAACCTAATTACTCTTTTTATGCATACCCATTTATGATTACACAAGCATTTCGCAGCCTAGTTTGATGTATTGAGACACAAACGACTTAGGCTCTTTTTGTTGATAGGAATACTGCATTGTCGTGGCGATTATTATTATTGTTGTTGTGTTTAGGATATTCTTGGCTCCGACGGCATTATATATATTCTGCCTTTTTGTGTGCATAGCCTGCACGAGCATTGTTCCGCTGCCTGCCTTTTTGGGTTCCATTTCCGATACGAGCATCTTTATAGCATCTAACATTTAAAGAAGATTCCTTGTTAGTGTTGAAGGACTTTAGTGCACTTTCTTTCATGCAGGAGTGCCTGACATTTATTGATTAAAGTAACGTAAGCTGTAACTTCTCTTACCACCTTACTTTGCATACCATAACCAAGCACCTTCGGTTATAGGTAGTAATAGGCTGTTTTCACATAACATTAAGCCTAGAGTAGACGCACATTTATTGAGAGTTTGATAGCCTATTATTGCATATAGAACTCTGTAGAGTATTTGTGTTCTTTGTTCACTGGGAATATACATCAGAGGTTGGAGTTAGCGCTTTCCGTTGTAACATTTATGCCATTACTAGTCCAATGAATAAGAGCCCTGATATATTTGAACCCCAGTCGTAACAAATGGCGACCTTACCTAGGATTTGGTGAACCTACATTTATTAAGCAGGGAACATTTGTTGTTTTGGGGAATATTTTGCGGGGATCAGCAAGATTTTTTTTTTTTTTTTGCAACATAGTATAGCTCTTGAGTATTTCCGAGAATTTGTGTGTGTATATTGAGGTATAAGAGTTTGGGGTGCTTCTTTTCTGAATATTGTGGTGAGAAATTTTTGTGAGCATCATGTCTTATACCGGATCAGAGGAGAATGGAGACACAGTACGTAATGTCGAAACTGAGGAAGAGCAGCATGATGAAAGGGTTAATCGGGTGAACTGTGAGGAGGATGCTAGGATATTTTTGCAATGGCCTGTTACTGCCGAGCGGTTGGAGGGTATGGATCGGTACGGTCTTCAATGCCTGGCCACAGCTATCGGTCATGCGGTTACTAGCAGCATGACCAAGGATAACTTGATAACGTGTGTACTGGGCAGTGTGACTGGTGAGCGAGATGGGTTGAGTGCTCAGAGCCCTTCGGCCATGCTTCCCCTACACTCGACTCCCAGCCATCCCAGTAGTTTGCCGACCCCGGGTAGCTTCCACAGGGGGGTGGTGACTGGCAGGGTGGGTTGTCCCTGGGGGGACCACCGGTAATTTCAAACATTGTAGCACCTTCACCTCCTCAAGGGTTAACTCCAGAATTATTACTTCAGCTCGAATTAGCTAACATCGAAGAGAGAAAATGTCAGCTTCAACAGCAACAAAGGGCATGTGAGCTTCAGCAGCAATTAGAATTAGCCAAGATAGAAGAGAGAAAAACTATCAGTCATGAACACATAGAGCTAGCAAAAATTCAAGCGGATTTAGAGTCGACTAGGTACTGTGCCGACATGGATGTCGAGAAGTCGCGAGTAGAGGCAACGGGACAGCGACTTGTGGCTGGTAACCGTGTTCATGACCAGTCTCTCTCGCACTTATTGAAACTGGTTCCGGTGTTTGATGAGAGTGGTGTAACAGAATTTTTCACACGCTTTGAGAAGAAGTGCCAGGAACACCAGTGGCCAGAGAATAAGTGGGCAGCACTTGTATCCTCTAGATTAATAGGCAAGGGTCTTAAAGCCTACGATGCGTTACCTTTGGAGTTATGTATTGTGTACGAGGATCTCAAGGAGGCTGTCCTGAGGGCTTACGAACAGCAACCAGAAACGTACCGTTTGAAGTTCCGGGGTGTAACTAAGGGAAGAGATAGCACCTTTTTGGAACACGCCCGGGACTTGTCCGATGCTATGGGGAAGTGGCTCCGATCTGAGAAGGTAACAACGTTTGATGGAGTTAAGCAGTTAATGATGTTGGAGCAGTTCTTTAAGAGCACGGGCGGTGATCTAACTTTGAACTTAAAGGAGAAAAACCCAAGAACTCTAGTAGAAGCAGCAGAAATGGCTGATCTACGGCTGTCGTTGATTCGGGGTTGCGGGTCCTCACAGAAGTACGATGCAAGTGCTAGGGACCGTTATCCTCCCCCTCCCCGTAGCAATGACACATTTAAACCAAAGAGCAATGAAACTAAAACTGAAGCCAAACCTACCACCACACCGTATGTGAAAAGTCAGGGGCCTTTTACATCACAGTATAAGCCGAAACCGAAATTTATGTGTTTTAGGTGCCACCAGGAGGGTCATAAGGCAAATGAGTGCCCTAGTCGACCTCCTCCGGCAGCCGTGTCTTTTGCTCACGGCATTGGAGTGTTCAAGAGGACATCGGAGTTTGTTAGAGGCATTTCTTCCGAGGTAAATACACTGCCAGTGCAGAAGGATCTGGAAGGCTTATTCCCTGTCCGTGATGCCTTTAGTGACCACAGGGGACTCGGTTGTGTGGAGTGGGGGGGGTAGAAGACATGAGGTGAGAATTTTGCGTGACACTGGGGCATCGCAAACACTGTTGAGAAATTTCACTGGTAAACCTGTCAATACGGCGCGGGTGGTTGTGGTTCAGGGAGTTAATGCGACAAGGTCATACCCGCTTGTAAGAATGAAGGTGGAAGTTGATGGTGTGACTCATGACCTGGATGTAGGAATTGTGGAGAAGTTACCTGTTGGGGGCGTCGGCCTCCTTCTTGGCAACGACTTTGCGGAGCCTACTTCTGAGGCTCCACCCTTAGTCGTTGTCGAGAAGCCGGCCGACGTGAGTAGGGAGGAGCAGGAGTGGGTTGGGAAGTGTCCGGGGCAGCCTATGGAGTGTGTTGTCACCGGAGATTCTGCATCCAGGGAGTCACATTCTGGTCAACAATCTTTAGATCAGCGGAGGAAGGGTACCGAGAAGGGGTTGGAAGTTGATGCGGTTGAGAGTTTAGTGTCAACGGACCTTCTCGGGGACTCATTATTAGGATCACATTTCGAGTCTGGAGAAGACCCAGTAACTGTTCCTGAAGGGGCAGAGGATGGGCTTAAAAAGACGAAAGATTTGAAGGAGGACAGTGATGCACAGTCGGGAGATGCAGCAACAAGGTACCCTGACGCGTACCCTATGAGAAATGGGTCGGCGAAAACGGTGGTCCAAAGCCTGCTAGTGTATTTTTCCCGGTATGGTTACCCGCAGGGGATTCAGTCAGTCCGGGGACCCAACTTCACTTCTAGCCTCTTTGTACAAGCAATGCCGCAGCATGGGATTGTTGGGGTTGTGTCATCTGCATATCATCCGGAGAGCCAGGGTGTGTTAGAGCGATGGCACTCAGCCTTGAAATCTGTGCTTCGTTGTTGTTGCTTTGAGAGTGGGAGGGATTGGGATCTTGGCCTGCCATGTGTTTTGTTTGCTGTGTGGGAGGTACCTGGGGAGAGTTTGGGATTCAGCCCTAATGAGCTCGTCTTTGGACACCGTGTCAGAGGGCCTCTCCATATGGTTGAAGAAGTATGGGAGGGCGCAGAAAAACCTTGTTCTATGCTCAAGTGTGTCCTCAACAGTCGAGAACGGATGTTGCGCTGTCTGGAGTTGGCTGGCCGTAATTTGACTAGCTCTCAGGCCCTCAGGAAGGACAGGTACGACCTCAAGGTTGAACTCAGGGAGTTTCACGTGGGTCAGGAGGTGTTGATTCTACTGCCCCTTGTAGGTCACCCCTTATCCGCGAAGTACGCTGGTCCTTATAGGGTGGTGGAGGAGCTATCGGACCTGGTTTACTTGGTAGCCACTCCAGACAGACGGAAGCGCAATCAGTTA
Source organism: Paralithodes platypus (assembly GCA_032716605.1). Classification (NCBI taxonomy): domain Eukaryota; kingdom Metazoa; phylum Arthropoda; class Malacostraca; order Decapoda; family Lithodidae; genus Paralithodes; species Paralithodes platypus. The sequence continues at coordinate 33,856,438 of CM064548.1, read as the reverse complement.
TGTCATGATAATCCCGTGAAGGAGTATGGGAGGCACCCCCCTGAGCCTCTCACTGTGCCTGTGATGACGTTTAGCAGTCAAGGTGGAGAAGGAGAACGGGACAGTCAAGCTCAGGTGGAGGATAACTGGAAGGATAAGAAGTTCAAATGGGCGCCTGAGTGTGAGAAGGTGTTTAGGGAAGTAAACACCTGTTGTGCACTCACCCGATCCTCAGGGCCCCTGACTTTAGCCTACCTTTCCAACTAGCAACGGAGGCTAGTGGTGTGGGGGCTGGTGCCGTCCTTGTGGAAAAGGACGATGATGGGCTGGAGCATCCTGTTAGTTTCTGCTCGGGGAAGTACAATTCGGCCCAGGGGAGCTGCTCTGTTGTCAAGGAGGAGCTGCTGGCGGTTGTACTTGCTCTGAGGCATTTCGAGGTCTGTGTTCCAGCCTATGGTCCGGTCGTTGTAGTTTACCCAGATCATCACCCTCTCAAGTTCTTGGACCAGTTTCACAATCGGAATATGAGGCTGACCAGGTGGTCACTAAGGTTATTGGTATATAACCTGGACATCTGCCATATTGCCGGTTGTGACCACGTGGTTGCAGATGGTCGTTCAAGGGTATATGATCCTGGGTAGATTGACACACGGGTAGCCTCCTGCTTTAGTTTGAATAGTATTTTGCGCTTGGTGCTTGTTGGCTCGCGGTTGTAGCCCAGCGTATTGGGTCGTAAAGCAGGAGTTGAGCGTTTGGTATAGAAGAAAAACTAGGCTTGCCCCTATAGTGCAGCCGAAATAAACAAATTATAAACATAAACAAATCAAATAAAAACTTTCTTTGATAGTTGAATTTTTTAGTATGTTATAGCAGTAATTCTGAGTTGCACTCCTCTCAGAATGCTGGGCTAGAGAAGCTCGCTCTTGAGGAGCATAACTACATATAATTTAACCTATGGTGTTGGGGAGGGTTATAATTTTGAAAAATGTTTTGTTGAAGAACTGTGCCAGATATTTTACTGCCGCTGGGTGATGGGAAGTGGAGATATAGCATGGGTTCTAACCATCAGATTTTTGTGAGCCTTGGGGCCTCTGAGAAAAATCTTGGGGGGGGTGTGACGTTAACCACTCCGTTAGAACCGCATGGCTTGTCCTACAGTGACTCGCTAGGATCGCCAGGGCAGTGGATGGGGCTACAGTTTGTGTATTAGAGTGTGCTTTATTTCATATGAAAGCTCGTGTCATGGGCAGTCCAGAAAGGCTCTTTGTTTTCGCCCATGTCAAGGCTTTATATATTTAATTGTAAAGTATATATTTTATCATTAACTAGTAATGATAGGATCTGGGAGAGAGAGAGAGAGTAGAACAGAGTGAGAGGGGGCGCGCAGTGTTTTTGTCCCGCTCGATGACGTCATGGCTGGCTGCCTCGCGGGGGTTGGTGGAGAGAGGCCCTTACCATGCTGTAAGCTTTGCTAGTGGTTAGATGACTTGTAACCGCTGTTTTCCCACGCGGCTCGAGCTAGTGCGAGTATATATACAGTTCCTCGCCACTCTCCTCCCTCAGATCTGGTTTCTAGAACACACCCATCTTTTTTCCCTTGCTATCTGTCCCCGCTCCGTACCTGAGAATCTTTTCCTCTGCCTATCTCTCTCATTTTCCATATCCTTCACCACCTTTTATTAATATTATACCCCCTCTGGTTAACTCTGCAAAATCAGCTTAATGCTGGCCAGTTGTATTGTGTGTTAAGGTCTGATATAGCCTATGTATGTTAGTTGTTAAGATAAGTGGATCACGAAGCATTGGTTGGCATTTATATTGTTTAGTACTGCTTCCTTTAGTTATTAGTGTTCTGCTGGATTAGATAATGCTAGACTAGGAGTCTGATATTATAGGTATTGTTTCCTATGAGTGCTGGCTTCAGTTAAAAGCGGCACGACATACCTGAGAACTGGAGTTGATTGAGTAAATTCTAGTCTGTGTGCCATTGAGAATAGAGCATGCACGAATGAGGGCTTTTTGCCTATACCATTCTGCACTGTTCTAGTCTCGATTGTTTGTCTTTGAGGTACGCCAGGAGACCGCTTAATACTTCGGTATTAAGGTTTCTCAAGAGAGCTACCCTTCATTATAACGTAATATTTGACGCACAGACTTGAGATTTGCACTAGGCTATGCGGCATGCCATGCGCACCAGTATCTCGTATCATTGACTCTAGCTAGACTTTATCAATCATAGTAGACATTAAGTATATTAACCTAATTACTCTTTTTATGCATACCCATTTATGATTACACAAGCATTTCGCAGCCTAGTTTGATGTATTGAGACACAAACGACTTAGGCTCTTTTTGTTGATAGGAATACTGCATTGTCGTGGCGATTATTATTATTGTTGTTGTGTTTAGGATATTCTTGGCTCCGACGGCATTATATATATTCTGCCTTTTTGTGTGCATAGCCTGCACGAGCATTGTTCCGCTGCCTGCCTTTTTGGGTTCCATTTCCGATACGAGCATCTTTCTAGCATCTAACATTTAAAGAAGATTCCTTGTTAGTGTTGAAGGACTTTAGTGCACTTTCTTTCATGCAGGAGTGCCTGACATTTATTGATTAAAGTAACGTAAGCTGTAACTTCTCTTACCACCTTACTTTGCATACCATAACCAAGCACCTTCGGTTATAGGTAGTAATAGGCTGTTTTCACATAACATTAAGCCTAGAGTAGACGCACATTTATTGAGAGTTTGATAGCCTATTATTGCATATAGAACTCTGTGGAGTATTTGTGTTCTTTGTTCACTGGGAATATACATCAGAGGTTGGAGTTAGCGCTTTCCGTTGTAACATTTATGCCATTACTAGTCCAATGAATAAGAGCCCTGATATATTTGAACCCCAGTCGTAACAACAGCCATAGACGACACCACACGCCTTTTATCCGAGTCTCTTTCATTTCAAAAACTGCACCCAAACCTGGGCACACACGAGACTTCCACCCCCTTACTCTTTGCTTCTAAGTATCATGTGGTATGTTTTCCAGTTAAATTATGTAGGATCTCTTCCATTAGTTATATATTCTTATTAGATATGTCCTCATTATGTAGGATCTCTTCCATTAGTTATATATTCTTATTAGATATGTCCTCATTTTATACT